>OX101752.1:151407701-152610487 GCA_944452675.1 Tachina lurida
AGTACAAATATTTCGTGTTGTTGCAGTTTTGTGTTCATACCCATTTCTTTTTTCGTTTAAGATTTTCTTTTCTTTATAAAATCACATAAACTAGTTCTATTTTAAAGAGTAATCAAAAATACATTTTAACAGAAAACGTAAAAAATACACGCATTAGCGTGTAGCTTTCAAAGGAAATTTGAAACCAGGTTATTTTTTTTTTTGCCCCCTTTCTCTACACATTTTTATCAGTTGATTTTAGCAAAATGAGAAATAAAAAAAGAAGAGATGTGTCTTAGGACACCCGGTTATAGCTATGCTGCTTAGCTACATAAAACAAACTTAATGTGTTAAGTAACAATGCAATAAAATTATATTATATGATGATGCCAAATTCGGCGCAAAATTTTAAAAAAATTTCCATTTATTTCCCATTATTTTCATTTCTAGCAGCGTACGATTAAATTAATGTATTTTTTGTGACTGTTAGCAGGCTTACAGCCGATCGTCTGTGCTCTCTGGCTTGTGCTCGTGAGCAGAAACATTACCAAAACAAATTGAGCAATCGTTCGCATTGTTTGTTGTTTCACTCACTTCAAAGAAAGAAACAAAACAAGATCAAACAATTTGTTTCGTTTAGTTTCGTATAGTTTCGTACTCTGGTTTTAAGTATGTACACCGAAAGAATTTTGCTTCATAAGTCCAATGAAACAATTTCATTAAAACTTTTCACAAATCTAATGATAATTTCATGAATATTGTGAAAGAATTTCATTAGAGTTGATCGTTGGTATTCTGGTTTTGTAAGAATATTTTATTGGATTTATGAAAATATTTTCTAATTGTTAAGAAACCCCTTTATATTTAAGTTATTTCATTATTTTCATGAAATTATTTTATTCTTTCGATGAAGTTATAGCACTGCACTAATTACACTGTTAAATAAATTTGATGAAGTTTTCAATAAAATAATTTTGACGAAACTGGTTTCATTAATTCAACGAAGCGTGACGCTGGTTGAATTTTAATGAATTTTTCATTAGATTAATGACGAAATTCATAGAATTTATGCCGAAAATTCTTTCAATGTACAAAGAAATCAAAACAAAAATTAATTTATAACTGTAATAGTGATGATTATTTTTGTTACGAATCGCGCCATAAATAGCATAGCTATAAAAATTCAACTTCACTTCTCACACAAATGGATTTTTAAGGGAATAAACGTAATGGATTACACTTACCTGGCAGCACGCATTAGAGCGATGGCATGTTCCAATTTACCAGTGCGTAACATTTTATGAATCCTTATCATACAATCTTCCCTGAAAGCAGACACAGATGGAGGAGAAAAAAGAAAAGAAAATTACAAATTGATAACAACAAATTTAAGTAAGTTGAAAATATGTATATACAACAAAAAAAAAAGAAGGTAGTAAATAGCGAGAAATAGAAATACTTAAAATGACAAGATTCAATCAAATCAAATATAAAGATATTTTAAATCAAACGAAGACATTTTTTTATGAGGTTTTTAGTTATCAAGGGAAAGTTGTTTTTTTTTTCTTAAATGCTTTGTAAGCTAAATAACAGCATGAGGATAGATAAATTTAGAATTGGAAGAAAAAAACTTTTCATACGCTTATAGTCAAGAGAACGAATTTTAAAGCCTTTTTTTTAGGAAAAAGTACATAAAAGTCTTTAGCAGGAATGAGAGCAGGGTGACCGATGACATTTTTTAAAAAGTGGCACCAAAAGCGGATTTATAAAAAAAGGGGCAAAATTAAAAAAAAAAACGAGAAAACTACATTCAACTTTTTATTTTTAATGTATTTTTATATAATTCACTCTAAAAAAAGGGAGAAAAAAAGTGGCAATTTGCCACTGTAGTCGCTCAAAAGGTCACGCTTTGCCATAAAGGCAAAGCAAATTATACAATTCCTCGGTTAGATACATACAGTACTCTCAGAAAATTTAAATACCCCTTATTGTGAATGGCGACGTCGACGTCACATCAAGACGACAGTAAATATTGTCACTTGGCCACTCTGTATCGGCAACAATTGGATCTTAATGTCAATCTCTTACTAATCTCTAAAGTTTTATAAATCAATGGAGGATGTTAATATTAGTGAATTGTTGTCGACAAAGAGTACACAAGTGACAATTTTTACTGTCGTCTTGATGTGACGTCGACGACTTCATTCACAATAAGGAGGAATGATAATCTCCCATTTTCCAATTATTGAACTCTTTTAAACTTTCAAATCAATTCAAATACCATCTGCTACAAACAGAAGATAAATTCCGAAATTTATAAGCCCATAAACACAAACCAAGTGCATTAACAGCGAGATTTTAACCAGTCCCCTTATTCTGTAACTCGCCAAAGCTTTAGCTAAATTCGATCGCTAAAATGCTGAACAAATACAAAATTTAAAAAGCTTTTTTGCCATGACATAAAATAACAAAATTTCGGCAAATTATATTTCAAAGCCATTGCCTGATTTAGCAATAACACGTTTGATAATTCTATTCGTAGCGGAATATATCGATAAATCTACCTTATAGATTTTTAGCGATAGAGATTTAGCTTTAGCGAGTTACAGAATACGGAGGCTGATAACATAGTGATATGAAATTTTTGTTTTCTAAACATATTTTTCTGGATCTTCAGGTCTAGTTTGATTATTAATGTAAATTGAATTTCTAATGTCGTAGATCAAATACTACGTTTATACGGGCGACTTATTCGCAAATAAAAATATTGCAAATAGAGAATTTTGCCGGCGAATCAATTTTCTATTTGCAAATAGCTAACCCACAAAAACAATTCCTGATTAAAGTACTATTCGCAAATGAAATGATTCAGGTTGCCACGTTTTGATAACAGAAAACAATAAATGGATAAATATTGCACAAAAACATTGATAGAACCCAATGACAATTAAAATTTTGGACATTTACACTATTTTTATTTTTTTTTTTGACAACATAAAACCAAATAATTGAGTTCTCAATTATATGTCATTTAGCTAATTGCAACTTAAAATTAAGTTGCACTTAAATGTAGTTTAATTTTGTTAGTGGTTAATTAAATTTCTTATTAAATTACATTGAAAGTATGGCAGCACTACAAAATTTTCCAGTATTATAGAAGGCTTTTCAGACAACAGCTGTTTATCATGAATAAGAAAGTTATGTTATCAAAATGCAGAAAACTAAAATTGCACTAAAACACATTTTATGCAACAAAGAGATCATCAGAACGCAGTTTTCTATTTATTTTTCTTTGATATAAAATTATATATTGTATATTGTTATACATTTATGAAAATCAAACGAAATTCTTTTTAATACGACCACATGATGTTCATGGACATGTTTTCACTAAAGCACAATAGCATATGGTATGCTCGTAAAACTTAAGTAGGATTTAAATATACAATGTTGGGCATTTAAGTTTCATTTAAATGTGTCTCAACTTTGTACTGAAAAAATTAATTCATTACTTAAATGTCGCTTAAAGATAAATGACATATAATTGAGAACTCAATTACATATTGGGCATAAGTAAAATTTCTATATACTTCTATGCCGTATAAACACTGTGTAAATTTATCTGCAAATATTTTTATTTGCAAATAGTGCGCGTATAAACGTAGTAAAAGTCAGGCAAGCACATACATCCTCATATTATTTATGTATTACTCGTAGTGTATAATATCCCTGTCGGAAATTTGGCTAACTTTAAACTAACTTTAAGCTAACTATTTCGCAACTAGTACTGACTGACACTTGGATTACTTTGCAATGTACAACTCTCTATTTTAACATTGCGATGTCCTAGGCGGTAATCAATTGTCTCCCTCTGCACTACTTTCAGCTAACTTAAAGTTGACTTTTTTAAATCACTTGGTAGTCAGTAATTTAAAAACATTTTTTCTGGGGTTCGAACATGTAACATCACATGTTGTGTACTCAACGCTCTACCACTCTGCTAAGCTGCCATCTAAAATAACAACAGCAAAATTTTAATATAAAACTGAAATGAATTTTAGAGTAGCTGAGAATAAATTTGTTGGCTCTCATCAAATTCGATTACGTATTCAACTGAAGAATTAATTTTGGGTTTGTTCTGGATGACTTTGCAGCTAGCTTTTAGTCAGTCTAAGAAAAGTTAACTATAAGTTAACTATTTTTGTAGTCAAGCACACATTTTCCCGACAGGAATGAAAGAGAATAAAATGCTTATGAGCGACTGTATTGTTTTCTTCCTTACGTACGTGTTAATAAGAGAATAACGAAGTGCCCAAGGGCCGGCATTTTGCTTGTCTGCTTTTTAGATTCATACTCAAACTAGATCCTGAAGATGAATCAAAATGGTTAAAAATATATACAGAGAAACACACATCATTTCACACAATTGCACCTCGTCATAAAAATGTATTGCAATAGTGTAAAAAAATTACGCTTTTACAAGGAGTATTACAAATCAATTGTACTGTTTATTATTATGTTTTTACCTTCTCCTGTAAAGTTACAGTTATTTGAGTTAGGGCCTTTCTACTTGTGACCAACGATATGTTTTTGATTTTAACCCGAATTTACTGAGCAGCACAAAACTGAGCAAATAACTGCCAAGATTGATTGATTTTATCAATTTTATTTCTCTAGCAAATTCACCTTGTTTCAAATTGAAATCACTTTGATTTAACATGATTCTTCATTTTGATTTAACAGTATATACTGGAATATGAATTGAACATGAAATAGTTGTTTCAAAAAAAAAATTTTTTTTTCTTTGAAGATTACTGTAAGTCATGTTGTATTAACATTAAACACATGTGAAGCAAAATCATAACCGAAACAGTTTTATTTAATTGACCTTGTTTTCGACAATTTCAATATGAAATTTTTCTGTGTGTAAGCGCTTGTATTTGTAGCTGAATATATTTTTATTTATTAGTAAACTTTTTAAATTCCTCATTTGAACTTCATACAAAGTATGTATACTAATTTTATTTTCATTAGAAAAGAGTTTACTTTTTATTACAATTATTTTTTAACTTTGTTGGTAACGAACAGAGCAGCCAAAATGCACTTGTATAACGAAAAAAATATAACGTTTAGTTTTTTAATTAAGTATAAATGCCATCACCAACTTCATCAATTGGATGTACAACATCACCGCAGCACTGCTGCATCAAGCAACTGTCGAAAAGTTGCTTGCCAAAGTGGCAATAGTTTCAACAAATATGTATAAATAACGCAGCAAACTTTTACAAAAAAAAATATATAAAAAATTGAGTAGTAAATAAATAAATTGGAAAAAAGCTCTTATTTGTGTAAAATATATACATATATATATATAAATAAATATTTTGCTTTTAAAAGTTTTTGCCACTAATTATTTGCATAAATTTGAAACTTGATTTAAGGCAACTTTAATTTAAAAATACAAAATTATCAAAATGATAAAATGATAAAATGTTTAACAAGTAGAAATGCGAAGGCGGTCCCAAGCCAACCTGACGTATAGTTTGACAGCAGCAGCTGGAAAAATAAATACGTTGGTGAAAAGTGGCAACCTTATAAAACACGTGTTTTAAGTCTCGAGACGCCATTTTGTTTAGTATTTTTTTTCAATCAACAAAAATAAACGATTTCGGGGATTTTGTAAACAGGTGTCCACAAAATTGTAATGGATGAAGGGGTGACAATTCCATTCGTGGCGTCTGTTTAAGGGATACTCGTGGGAAATTTTTTTTTTATTAATTATCTTACAAAACGAAAAACATTCAACGGCGGGTACTGCTGCAGGGTTATGAAATCAAGACTTGCCAACAATGTTGAGCTGGAGTCCGCGGTGGATGGCTATTTTTAGTAGCTAAGCAGTTCTTACTATAGACAGAGTAGAAAACTGCGTGGATCTAAAATGAGAATTTTTCTAAAGTTGTTGCGATGTTTTGTTTGGTTAGTTTAAGAATCGCTTTCGTAGCTCCACTAAGGCTGTGATCTCTACTTTCACCAACTAAATAGTAACCCGATTTCTTTTTTATAAAATCTTCTAACATCATGGGCAATCCTGAGTTCCCAAATTCCTTCACTTCACTTCAATTTCTCTCATCTGAATAATTTTATGTCTACTTCTGGGGCCCAATCGTCGCTTTCGATAACGAGCTCATTCGATCTCCTTTTTTTTGAGATTGTGGCATTCGCTATCCAACAATATAATAATATGGTACGATATCGAATGCCATAATTTCAAACTGAAAAAACGTAATCGAATCAGCTCGTTATCGAAAGCGATGATTAGACCCCTGTTCTTATATCATTATCAGGGCTCGGATTTCAATGATTATTCATCACTTTTATGTTGATGTTTTTAAGAATGTTTAATATATTGAAACGCCATGTGAACGATTTTCTTTCCACATATGCAAAGTTTTTGCAGTTGCAGGTAAGTTTTAGTGGTAATTTATCAGATTTTTGCAACTTCTTGAACTACTTCGAGTATTTTTTTTATATTCTATTTTTGCTTTGGAAATTTGCAAAAACTTATAAAATCAGAGACAGCATACAGATATAAAAGAAAACTTTCTTGGATTCATCATAAAATTGTGAAAGTTTTCTAATGGACAATTTTAAAGCAGGACACAGTCTTATTGCCCGATTTATAATTTTTAATCGATAGAAAAGCCGATTAATCGTGTATAATATCACACCAGTCGACTTTTCTAGTCAACAAGAGTAAGACATTTTTTTTTATTTCATAGTCCGCTTTAATATTAATTTTTTTAAATTAAAAAAAAAATAATAATAACTTACTTTTGATCATCAATGGGTTTATCTAATGCAGAATCAAATGGTATGGGTTGATCATCTTCCGCTAGTTGCAATTCATTTGCCAAAATTTGGGACATTTCACCAGCCATTTCAGCCCAACGACTGGATAATTCGTCCTGGAAAAGAAAGATGCAAAATAAATACATTTTGAAGATAAAATAAAAGACGATGAACCTAACAAGTCCATACTAAATAAAAATAATAATATTATTGAGTTCGTGTTTCAACTATCGTATTACTCGTAATTAAACTTCTCATTTGTTTACAGACAGCTGTGAGACAGCTGTGAGATCTTACAATATTGTGAAATCTGGCAATGTGCTGACAACAACAAAAATTGCCAGCACAAGGTATATTAGCAGTTGACACGGTTTTACAAAATTTGTCAGAAAAGCTTACAGCTTATTGTCAGACGATTGTCTGATAATAAATTTATCTTAAAACATTGTAAGTTAAAAAATTGTCGCTGCACACGGTTGTCATATGCAAAAATTGTGCGAACTGTTGTTAGGCATTACCAGACTGAAAACATTTGACAGAAATTGTCAATTATCAATTGTTTGTACTTGTGTTAAATGTAAAAATTGAAAATATAAATTATTAAGGACCATAAAGAAGCAATTGCAATGATTTTTGGCTGCATATGTTTTCATATATTTTTTTCAACTTTCGTTTTTCTTTCAAAATATGTATGTGCAGTATTGCCAGCAGAAAGAATTCTCGGAAAATGATGGCATTGTCTGATGAGTAAATTCCGCACATCTGACAGTTTTGCAGTAGATTAAGCAAACAAATTTGGAAAAGTTCTGTAGTCTAGTAAAAAATCGTCGTAGTCGAAGTCGAAGTCGAGGGTGCCCCTGTGGCTGAGTGGTTGCGATGCTAGCCTCATAGTCCAGAGGTCGTGGGTTCGATTCCCGCCATAGACCCTGGGTGTCTTCCGCAGACAAGCTAATCGCTTCGCGGGTTATGTTGTTATTAAAAAAAAAGGGTAGAAATGCGCGAAATGAGATTTAGATAGCGACAAATGAAAACAAACATTTTAACCAACATATAAATGTATTGTAGGCAAATTAAAAATAAAATATTCTATAAAATATCGAAATATGCCCTAAAAGCGTAAAATTTGCTCTAAAAATTCAAAAAATTTTAAAAATATGCGTGAAAGACTGAAATATGCAAAAACATGATTTAAAGGGTAAAATATGCAAAAACATACACTAACGATGCCAAAAATGCATAAAAAGTTTTGAAAGGCAGTAATACGTCACACCAGAAAAAACATGCAATTGCAAATTTTTTCAGTTTCCCTGCTAATCAACCAACCATTTCGGGCTTTCCTTCATTTGCACTTGGTCAATAATTAGTACAGGAGATAAAAATTGCCAGTCACACCGCAAATTTTACTGACAATATTGTAAGATCTGACAATTGTCTGCGCAAGGCCTGCATGAATGATTTAAAGATTTTTTCTGCAAACATTTAAAAAAAGCAAGAATAATTACTTAGACGTCCTTCAAACGTGTATGTTTTGTTTTGACTTCTTTCTTTGTAGCTGCGTCCTTGTTTGCAAATTATTAATTTTCCCCCTGCCACTCAATGGAATTTCACAAAAAATTACAAATATAAATTAATAACAAAACTAAAGTCAACTATAAATCCTGCCTTTTGTATTACAAGGCTATAGTCATTTATTATCATTTAATGTTAGTTTTTTCAAACATTATTTTTATATTGTTGCAAAAGTTTTTTGTTTCAACAGGAATAAATTGTAGTCAAAAAGTGTGCGTGTAATGAAAACTTAATAACAATTTCTACTGATTGGTTATTATGGTCTACAATTTTTAGTAAAATTTATGCTTATCATCAAATTTAATTGAATGAAAATATTGTTGTATCAGCAATTTAAAAGAAAAAAATTAAATTTAAACAAAAAAAAAAAACAATTTATCGTAAATCTAAAATGTGAAGCAAATAAAGATGCCAGCGAGGCAGGCGTACAGTTAAATATAAAAAATAATAAAGTGTTAAAAATATTTATGAATAAGCAGTCAAAGAAAAAATAGTGGCTTTTTTATATTTTCATATCCTGCAGTGCTTTCGACCAATTTACACTGCTATAGACTAGACCAGGCCACACCAGCCCTTTTTTATGATATGCAATTTCTTTTATTTATATTTTACGTAATAAAATAGTGAAAGGCTCTTTATATAGTTGGTGGTTTTAAGGAGGAAAAAAAAAACAAACCCAGATACGATTTTTAAATTGCATACAAGCACATGTTGTAAAATAGTCATCAAATATAAAATACACACATCCTGTATAGTGAAATAAATTATTTCACAAAATAAAAAGTTATCGCCTTTACAAACACTCTCACAGGGCACAGCAGGCTATGGCGGAATAATTTATATAGATTTATTTTAATTTTTTTTTCTCTCCCATTGAAAAATAAGATACACCATATGCAATTTCTTCAATATTACAAAACTATAATAAACTAACATCGGCCAGTAATTTAGACTATATTAAGGATAACTGCAAATTGGAGTGAGTAATCAAGTGAAAAGTATTGTTTGCATAAGTGTCTACTGTCCACTTTGTTAAATCCGCAAAAGTCAAAAAGTGTTAAGTTTTATGATATTTATGCGCCGTATTAAATGGTTTAACGAACGATATTTACAAAAAATAAATTGTTGCCCACGCTGTGTTGCATATGTCACCGTATTGCTGAAGCCCCAGCTAATCCACCTTAAAGGGCATTCCATAAAGTAGATGGATACAGGTCGAGATTGTGCAGCATGCTGTCGAATGTACTCATCTGGACCATTCACGTTGTTTGAAAAACTTTCCCTACTTTACAAATTTGCATTCAGTATATTGGTCATTAATGTACTAAAAACAAAACAGCGGCAACGTGACAGGGTGGGAACTTTGTGTCGGGACCGTCATTTTCCTACTACTCAATTTCGAAAATCTAATGAAGCAGTTTTGTATAGAAATGTTCAAATATTAAATGTGCAATTCTTGTTTTTTTTTCTTTTTTTGTTGGATTTTACTTATGAAAGATTGAAGTTAACTTTATGCAAGGATGCTAAGCAAGATATTACTTATATTTTCACGCAATTCAGTGGTCCATATACATAGCACGTTGACTACAAAACCGAAGGTCCTTTGTTCGATCCCGGTATCTAACAGCCATTAAATTTAACAACACCACGCATTTTTCTGCTGTGCATTAGTGTTGCTTTGTATCAGTTGTTGTAGGAAAGTTCAAGTGATGAAAGCATAGCCACTGGTTCCTGATCTATACCGACTTCAGCGCAGATACTAATCCTAATGTAACATCAGAGCGCCCTCCTTCGTTGTGTAGCAGAATCATCGGCGAGGTAAAATAAGCAATAAAATGGCTACCAAACACAGCTTCAAAAAAAAAAAATTAATACGCCTCATTTAACACCAGAGGCGCTGCAACACTGCATTATCACAAAAAAAATGCAAGAAGCAGAGTTTTAAAATAATGAAGCTATTCTCTATCTCTTCCTTCAGCATCTGTCTGCTCTATCATTCATTCATTGCCTGAGTGTCATTTCTCTTTAAAAAAAATACTACGTCAATGTTATATAATCAAATTTACTTATTGTCCTTTAGTGGACAGATTGTAAATGAAGAAAGAATTGTAAACAAGTTTTATTTTAAAATTTTTAGTATCAAGTTTATATTTTTAGGGGCGTGGTAACGCCCAATTTGGCAAATAATAGTGAGGGTCAACTAAATTCAATATCGCGTCACTTTTAGAGGTCAGGGTGTGTGCGAAAAAAGCATGTGAAATATTAAATTAACATTGAATGGGCATGACCCCGCCCACTTCTTTAAACACAAAAGTATGTCATTCTAAGAGGCTAAGATATATGCCAAGTTTGGCAAGTGGGAATCGGATAAGTAGAAGTACATATGATTTAACACCAACCTTTCATGGTTGTGGCCCCGCCTACTTTTTTGAACACAAGATTAAGTAATTTTCAGAGCTCAAGGTGTGTGCCAAGTTTCGTAAAAACCGATAGAGTAGAAGAACTTGAGTGTTGATTCCGCTGGTTATCAAGTATTGATCAGGTCCTGCATGACGTTAAGTCTGCGAATGTCGAACTTTGCATCCCTCGAGACACAAGTTTTTAGGCAGTATTGTACTAGATGATCTTCCAGATTTAACTGAGATTGGGTTGAGTGACCTTTGCCAGATATCTCAAAGCGACGGGTTGGATGTAATACCTTTTACCGTATCCGTATAGTTGACACCGACGAGTGGAGTGTTCTTGCAAAAAGAAATAATCTAGATCATACTTGAATGCCACGTAAACCAACCAACTAAAACCAGAAGCACGTGAAATGTAATACTAAATTTTAATAGGCGTCGCCCCGCCTACTTTTTGAAAGCAATATTGTGTATTTTTAAAAACTGAATATGTGTGCCAAGTAAGGTAAGAATTGCTTACGTTTAAGCACGTGAAATGTAATATTATAATATAATAATAATATATAATATAATATAAGGGGTGTGGCCCTTTGAATGCAAGATTGTGTCTTCTTTTGAGCCGAGTGCGAGCCAAGTTTCGCAGGTAAAATATTATATTAAGTTTTATTGGGCGTGGCTCCGCCCATTTTTCAACTTCGAGATTGTGTCGTTACGAGAGACCAATGTGCTAGGTAAGTAAGTAAGTAGCAATAAAATAAAAAAATTAGTGGGCGTTTTTCCGCCCACATTTTTTGCTATGGAACCAATTGGAAGCTGTACCCTCTTAGCCAAAAAAAAACCGGTCTAACATATACCAAGTTATGAAGTAACACAATTAAAAAAAAGGCTGACGAATGAATAACCAACCGCTCCTTCCTTTTTTTGAGTCCAAGAAAATTTAATTAATTAGTTAACAAATTGTTTTGTTATAAAAACCTGATAATTTTTTGAAGAATGGCATAAGTCCCAAATAAAATTAAATAACTCCCAAACTTTTTCGCCGATGAAATAACTCCCCAAAAATTTGTTTGTGGTATTTTAAATTTTTTGGATTAATGTTATTTTACAAAAAATAAATAAATAAATGAAATTACTCCCAAAAAAACTGAAATAAATTTCAAAATGTATGAAAAATTTTAGGAATTATTTCACTTTTTTAGACTATTTGTTTAGGGCGTTATTTTGTTATACATAAGCGGTATTCTATATAACCCAGCCCCACTGTATTTTATATTGGAAATAATTGGAAACTTAAATATATTCCCGCATATTAAGTAAATTTTGTATGAAAAATTTTTAATTTAATACATTTAAAACTCATTTTAAATTTAATGAATAGGGGGGATTATTAGATAGAATTTTTCAAAATGGAATGACTATAGTTTGAAATTCAACAAATTAATCAATAATGATAAATTCTGTTTTGTTGTTAGCTTTAATAGTGCATTTACACTGTCTCGAAATCTGGTACTTTCGAGATTTCGAGCTAAATCAAGCTGTTTTTTTCCTGATTTTCCATACAAAACGAAATCTAAATTTTCAGTAGATTTGTAGGAAATCTAATAAAAACCTAATGTTTTTATTTATTCTCTACTACCCTGTACAACAAAAGGTGAGTGAATTAGCTACGTTCTGCTTAAAAAAGTGTGTGAATTGGCTACAATGCAGTTGTTTGTCTGTAGTTTTGGAAACAAATCAGTTGATGGGTTTTGTATTGGATAAAAAAAATCTTGATAAATGTCAAAAAAGCTGGTGTAAACGATATAGATTTTCATAAATATTTTAATCAAAATATGATAGATTTTGTGCTGATGTAAATGCCCTATAAGAATGCTTTTTTCTTTAAACTTACATCGGTTTCCTGAAGTGGCTTTTCGTTCTTTTTCGCTCTCGTATTAGAACGTTTTTTGGTGCGCTTTTTATCCTGCACCACGACAGAATCTTTGCAAAATCTTTCCATCATTTTAAGGAAAATGTTGGCAGTTTCAACCACATCACGCAAAAATGACCTGAAACGAAAATTATTTTAAAGAAATTATTAGCATTTAATTTTTAAATTTTTTTTGGTAAAATATATTATTTTTTTTAAATATGACAATTTATGTCTCACAATGGCATAGAAAATATTGAAGTGCCTGAGTTAAGCAAAATATTTTTAAATTTTCAAACTCCAAAATGATACAATAAGAATAGCAATAATTTAGAAAATATTTTATTTTCCAAGTGAAATTGTTTTTTTTTAATTCAAGCAAAAATAAGAAAAAAATTATTATAAATTTGGGGGATAGACTGTAAATTCTACAGCAATAAAATTATTTACTAGTTTTATAAAGTTTTAAATTTAAATTTGTATTCCTCCACAAAAAAGTAAAATACTTTTTAACAAAAACTTTACAGCAAATTATGTGGAATAAATTCAATAGATTTAAAAAAAACAAGTAAAATAAAAAATTATTTTATAAAATGAAATTTTTTATAAAATATTTATTTACATTGTTCAGCATTTCGTTAAACTGGTTATAGTTTGAATTGATGATGGAGGAACTAAAAAAATTATTTATGCAAAATAGAAGAAAATAAAAACGTAAATGTGTGTACTCGTATTTATTGTTTGTCGTGATAATATTTAATGATTTTCTAGGTGGATTGTTTGTTTAAAACGAATGAAATATAATATTAAAATTAAATAAAATAAAATATAATTTGTGCGTATTATATTGCACAATATAATTCGTTTTTTTTTTTCCTTATATACACATGTATATAAATATTTGATCAGCTTACTTTGTTTGTGCTCTTTGTCTGATTCAATAATTTATTAATACATAAATTACAAATTCACTTTGTGTAGTTCGTTTATATGCATATGATTAATGATTTGTTGCAAAGTTAACAATAGATACATTTTTGTGGAAAAAAAAAATTAGTTAAAAATCGCTGCAATTTTAATATGACGAACTGTGTCCACTTTAGTACACCTCAGTGCATAAAACAAGACTGCAGAAAAAAATTTTTTTTTACAAAATATAGAGCATAACAACACTAGTTATATAAAGATTCTTTAGAGAAATGCACAAAAACATATAAGCGAAAATTTAATTGCTGGTCAAAACTCATGTGTCCGCCCAAAAGTAGTAAATTCTAACTTTAGGAAGTATCTTCGAAATTTCGAACTCAATATCGAATTTTCGAATTATAAAAATACAATAAATTTTTCATTAATTATCATTAAAAATACATATTTTTGCTCATAACACTAAAGTATTGTGCTCAAAATTTCGAGCTCAATGTCGAAAATTCGAATTACATACATATGTATGAAAATTATCTATATTATATAAATAGGAAGTATCTTCGAAATTTCGAACTCATCATCGAATTTTCGAATTATAAAAATACAATAAATATTATCATTTAATTATCTTTAAAGTCCATATTTTTGCACATAATAGTAGAATGTAACAACTGGATGTATACATGCTCAAAATTTCGAGCTCAATGTCGAATATTCGAAATACATACATACATACATACATATGTACATATCTTATATAAAATTATCTGATTATCACATCCAATATTTTTCTTTTTGATATTTTGTAAAATATGCTTTAACTTTTATCTGACATCAGCGAGTTTCAATGTCATTAAACATCGATATTACCACAATAATTATTTTTACTTAACATCGAATTTTCGAAATACACACAAAAAATCTAACGTAGCATTTAATTGATGCTCAAAACTTATGTTTTTCCGCAAAAGTAGGAAATTCTAACTTTCGGAAGTATCTTCGAAATTTCGAACTCAATATAGAACTCTCGAACTATAAAAATATAACAAATTTTCAATTAATTATCTTTAAATATTCATATTTTTGCTCATAAGACTTAAGAATAGTACCTGGTTGGTTACATGTTTGAATGGCGAATTATATATAAAAATAATCTGATTATCACATCAAATATTTTTATTTTTTTATTTTATAAAATTTGTTAAAATTTGATCTGACATCAGTAAAAATCGGTATTACCACAATAATTATTTTTCCAACTCAACATCGAATTTTCGAAATACACAAAAGCATCTAATCTAAACTTTAATTGATGGTAGAAACTTATTTTTTTGCCTAAAAATAGTACATTTTAACTTTCGTAAGTATCTTCGAAATTTCGAACGGAATATCGAATTTTCGAATTATCATAATTTAACAAATTTTTAATTAATTATCATTACAAATACAAAATTTTACTCATAACACTAAGTGTAATACCTTAATGAATACATACTCAAAATTTCGAGCTCAATGCCAAATATTCGAACTTTGAGGGAAACAGTTTTGGTAACATTTGCACAATATTTATAAGCTGGCAACGATGCGGAAGAGGGAAAAAGTTCCTGATGGTCTTACAATTCATATAGAAGTGTAATCATTTAATTAGATAAAATTGTAATGTATTATTTATATATATACATTGTGTGATATGAAATTGTATCACACTGCCGAATATTATTAATTAATAAATTAATTTTTCTTTCAACTACAGCAAAATTTTCCCCATTCCTTTGTCTCTCACAAAATTTATGGTTATACTCGATAATAATACATTGTTATTAATTACAGTCAAATTTGCAAATTTGTTGAACAATGCCGTCAATCCCCAAAAATTAAAACGCATTTCATAAGTCAAACGATACGATAAGTTTGTGTGTATTAATGGTTTAACAATTAAATTAAATCCAAATAAAATAATTAATCATTCTTTGTACACAATTATTTATTATTCATTAAATTTCTACTAAAAGAAAAGAATGAAAAGGAAGGAAAAACAAACAAGAAAACAATTTATAATTAAAGCAAACAAACCTTTTAAATAAAACCTTTAAATTAATAATATAATTAATAATAATAGTGACAAAAGTAGAAGATGACTTGAAGATAAAAGAAATCACCAAATGTTACAATACAAAAATATTATTTCTGTTTTCTTTACTGCAACATACAATAATTCAAGGTATACTTTTAGGAATGAAATTAATACGCTTTACATGTGCATACTTTTAGGGCGTAGATAACTGCCCTGATGCCATCAGCTGCCATTCACAATTCGTATCATCACTTTGTCAGACAATAACGATAACAAATTAATTTTTAATACTAAAAAGGAGGGGGATGGGGAGTGTTAAAGAAATTAGTGCGTTAACTACAAAACAAATAACGGCCTTTGAAAACTCTAATACGATCCCAGGTCAGACGCAACATCACAAATTTTCTGATATACATACGTATCGAACCATAACTCGCCAAAAAAAAGCCGACATATTTTTTGGACCTCGTTTTTTACCGAGGTAAAAAAAATTCAGTTTGAAAATTATGTCGCTTAAGCTTTTATGGCGGTTATGGCTCGATTTATTAGAGTCTATGCTAATGTATAACACAGCGCCGTCTTTCGGCGATATCTGTAGCAAAGAACCTTTGGCGAAGTAAAACAATTGATAAAATGGCTGCTTCGCTAAATGTACTTTTCCCTCCTACTTCACACAAAAAGTGCTAAGCATTACACCGAATTTTGCATAAATATTTATTGTCATATTAATAGAAATAAGTTTAGGTTCACAAATGGTTTAACAAGCAAATTTCCATAAAAAATTTGTTTTGTAAACCTTTTGTAAACCAAAATAATTTTTTATGAATACGGCAGTTAACAAAAGAACTCACGCCTACCGACCACCAGCAACGTCACGTCTTTGTTTATAGGGTCCTTGAAAAGCATCAAATTTATCCAAAATTTCATAGAAATCTACCTTGGCTGATGAGCATCGAAGGTCACGCTTAAAGGCAGAAAGAATCGTCGCATTGAATGCTTGGAAAACCCCAAATTATTGTTGAAAATCCTCCTCATTTCTTGAATGTGAAAAGTTTTCTGAATGTGAGTGTGATATCTGGAAGAAGCTATCACAATCGGACACCGATATCTGCTGATTTAATACTTTGGGACTTTTTTTCTTTGCAGCTGCGTGAGATATAAGCTCTATGGCAATGACCCACAATTCCTTCAGGGACCAAAGATGGAATTCGTGAGTTATCGAATTGGTGATAGAAAATTGCATGAAAATAATCTTTTTTTTTCTATAAAGAGAGAGTGTTACACTCACGCAATGAATGAAGCTGTGTTTAGTAGCCATTGTGTTTATTATTTTACTTTGCCGATGATTCTGCTACACAACGAAGGAGGGCGCTGTGATTAGGGTTAGTATCTGCTGAAGTCGGTATAGTTCAGTGACCAGTGGCCAGTGACTATGCCTTCATCACATGAACTTTCCTACAAAAACTGATACAAAGGGACACTAAGGTGCCCCTGTGGCTAAGTGGCAGCGATGCTAGCCTCTCAGTACAGAGGTCGTGGGTTCGATTCCCACCATAGACCCTGGGTGTTTTCCGCAGACAAGCTAATCGCTTTGCGGGTTGTGTTGTTATTTAATGACTGCTGGATACCTGGCTCGAACCCAGGAACATTCAGTTTTGTAGTCAAAGTGTAAACTACTTCAGCCAACGCCACCCTTCTCTGTCCCTGCAAGCGGCGATTTTACTGATATAACTTTCCAATATTAATGGCATACGCTACTCTTAAATTAAACTTCTTATTTATAAAAAAGTTATTACTTTCCCAGGAATTGACGTAAAGAAATAAAATTCCCCAAATTAGGCCGAACATCGGCTGTGGTCTAAAAACTTGACTTCGTACTAGAGCATGCAAAACGCGGAATTTTTCAAAAGACCACGTTTCGAATTATTCGAAAAATGCCTCATCTTAAAAACAGATTAACCGGTTTTTTTAAAATATATTTCTTTCTATTTTTATATGAAGTTTGAAAAGAATATAAATGCATATAACATACAATATATAATATATAATACATATATAATATAATTATATAATATATATTATATAATTTATGATATATAATGTATACTATACAATACATTTTGTATTATAATACAATATATAATATATGTATAATATATAACGCAAAATATATAATTTATACTATTTAATACATAATATATAATGTATAATATATAATTTTTAATATATAATGTATAGTATATAATTTATAATATATAATATTTAACATATAATATATACTATATAATATACAATATATAATATATAATCTATATTATATATATAATATAGATTATATATATAAAAAATATATACATATATAAAATACAATATACCAATATACTTTGAATGTCTCCAAAAACATGACAGACTAAACAAAAATCCTTTTAAATAAAAAAATTATTCGAGACAACCCATTACAACATATCGCTCATTTACTTTAACAGTGTCACAACTCCAAAAAAAATTAGTTTAGCAGAAATAGCGTTTGATTGAATTTTTCAATTTACATACGTTGAAGACATAAAAAAATATTATTCACTTATAAGCTATTTATATAAAATTTTGACGAAATGACAAATATATATATATTTTTTAGTTATGACACTATTGAAGTATATAAGTGATTTGTAAGTATGAATTTTTGTTTTGCATAAAAAATTCAACAACTTTTTTCGATAAAAAAACACTCCAGAGAATCAAAACATAAAAACCACCTGCCATTATTCGTAAATAAAATTTATTCGAACGCGGTTTATTTTATGAAAAGCGAAAACGCGGTTTTCAGTTTGGATTTTGCATACTACTCTACTTCGTATGAAGCCAGTGCGATTCGAAATAATTTTAAGTTTATTGATTTGCTTTAAAAGATGAAGAAACTTGTTACCTTCTCACTCTCATTTCATTTTAATTATTCATTCCCGTTAATTAATAAAGAGCAGATTATTAAGATAATAAATGACAGCATAAAACGCCTTTAACCAAATGGTAATTAAAAAAAAGTTTAATTAGCCATAATTATAAGGTAATTACTTGTTCAAGGAAATATTAATACTTCTTATTAATAACAGCAACAACAACAAAAATACGTGAATTCAAAGGAAAAAAACAAACAGCATTTTTACTTAAGCCCTGCTTTCGCCGGAGATGGAAAAGTCTGTAGTATCATAATTGTCCATAAGATTCGCTGTCACTTTCTTATACCCATTATGAAACTTGTAAGATAATTTGAGGATTTTATTTAAACCAGCCAATATATCGTCGCTGATTTAACTAATTGACCTAACTGACATTTTGTAAATTTTACAGGAGAGGAGCTTTTATGATTGTTTTCTACATGTATTCTTATGGAAACGTCTGAAATATTTTTACTGTTATAGGCTCGACAGTAATGTTTACAGTCATAAAAATTGTGGACAAGGTCTATTATGACTCATAAACTCTAATAGTGGACTTAACTCATTTTTCAAAATGATGTCAGTTAGGTCAGTTACTTAACACAGCGACGATATATGTATAATAAATGCACATTTATTTCTTTCCGTGTTCATAACAATGTCAACATCATTCACATATCCTGCCAAACTGCCCAAAAAAAAGCTTAATCGACACATTTTTTGGACCTAGTCTTTTTTTTTTCAAAAATTGATTATTTATATCGCTTAAACTTTTTTGGAGGCTATTTTATTTAAAGTCGGGTATTTTTAAGCTTTGGAAACAAGAAAAGTGTTTGTAAGGTATCATCAAAATTTTTTATTCCCTTTAAATACCTATCGATGCCATTATGTATGGAATATAACATCATGCAAATGTCAGCAGAGGCTTCGTGAACTGGACACTTCGGAGTCCAGCTCACATCCCCTACACGTGACCTGACAGGGCCTTCAAATTGCTCTTGGAGAATGTCCATTGTGGCATGAACAACAACTGTCATTGGTGTCCATATCATTCAATTACTGCCAAAAGAAGTTTGTAATCATAGACCTGTAGCGCTCACAACCGCACAATAGATCCGAAAATAGCACTTATTTCGATAAAGCAATTTTATCATTTGCACATGTCGTTCACCAGTATGTCCGCCAAACTCTCAACATTGCGCTAAACTGAGCGCGGTCGAGGGGACCGAATATTAACCCAGGAAAAACGAAAATATGTCTTTTCACCAGTAAGACAAATATCATGCAGTATATTGATCATAGTCTCCTGGAAAATACCATCACTTTATCCGATAGGATTAAATATTTAGGAGTGGTGCTAGATCGGAAACTGTTGTGGAGGAAAGAGTCAAGAAGGTTAACTCGTGTTGGTTAACCTCTGCAGAAGGGCCATTGGATCCAGAAGGGGACTTAGCCCTATTTCGACACGCTGGCTCTATAGGAGTGTAATCACAGCAATTCTAACATACGCATCGGTAGTATGGTGGAGGTCAACAGGTAGAAAGTGCAACACTAAAATGTTGGAGAAGGTTCAACGTATGTGCTGTCTAGTGATATGAGAGCTACATCCACCAGAGCATTGGAGCCTATTCTTTATGTCCAACCTATAGACATTCGTATTAGATACGAAGCAGCTCTTGCTACAAAACGTCTACAAGTGATGGGGGAATGGATCGGACAAGACAACATACCACACCATCAGCACACAGAGACATTAACCCTTGGGAGTTTGATGCTACACGGATGGCTCGAAGTTAGTTTCTTCATAGAAGAACCGGAGACCGAAGTTTACTTCCGCTTCAGTCTTCCAGGCGGATGGAGGTTTTATACTGGGTCAGTGTGAATATTAGCGCCACAGATGTCAATATATTTACTGACAGCAAGTCAGCAATTAGGGCAATTACAACTGCAAGAGTAAACTCTAGGACCAATTTAGATTGCGGGAATATGACTAAAGATTACACAGTACATGCCAACATTCGCCTTGAAAGGGTGCCGGTCCACTACGATGTAATGGGAAATTAACGTGCAAATGGACTGGCAAAAAAGGCCAGAACGTTACGGACAGTAACTCTAATTAAAGCAAAGCCTTTCAAGAAATCGAAAATTGCGTTACAATATTGGGTAAACAAGGCGCACAGGATACGATGGAATAGTGCTCTATGGGTAAACTAACCAAGGTTCAATGGGCGACCCGGGCGACTGTTGAAACTAAACATGGCCGAGCTAGCCAAGTTGACCGAGAGCATTTCTACCGGATTGGAGCAACGAATGGCAATGAATGCAGGGCATGCAAGGAGGACATGGAGACAATGGAGCACTTCCTTTGTCATTGTCCAGCTGTCGCCCAACCGAGATCCCGTTTTTTTGGGGGGTGGATGACACCTTACCGGACATTATCCACCTTACAGGTATTGAGTGGAAAATTTTTAGGGGCTTTTCAAAAAGGTATCATCTAGATTCTACTTGAATGCCTGCGTGTAGCAGACAGCCACCTAAACCACGTAAACCAAAAACGTGAACGACACTGAGTTTCTATAAAGGTGGGGTTCGTTTCTTAATCTACATGAGAGCGCACAACAGGCCTGTAATGGCTTATGTGTATGTCCCCGTACATGAGCGTAATGGTTCCTCTTTTCAACCTAACGTAACTTAACCTCCGTAAGTCCTAATTTACACTATGCAAGTCTTATTGCTAAGCTGATTAGTTTGTGGGAGAGAGACACGAGGGGAACAGATAAATTTATTTTCCCCTCGTCACTCGCTCCTAAAAAACTAACCAGCTTAGCAATAAGAATTGCATAGTGTAAATTAGGACTAATTTAATGTCCGCATATAGTGATTTTTGCAAAACAGACTGACAACTCACATGATCCAATATCAACTGTCAAAGTTCGGATGGCCCTATTGAAAGGCACTTTATCTACGTATACATATTAATTAAAATTGCCATTGATGAAATTATATTATCAAGGCCATATTATTTTGAGGAAGAAAAGTTATCGCATTACCAAATTATAACATTGCATTGACTGTTTGTCATTCAATTGTATTCGATTGGCAATTTTTCGGATATCGGATATCGGTGCATGCATTAGTGCATGTCGAGAAAGTGCTTTTCACAATTCCTTTTAGCACACAAAAAGGAATTTGTTTTCATTACCCATCCCTGGTTTGCATTCCACAATTAAAAGTGAATAAAAGTAACAATTCAATTTCTCTTTTTTCATGACATTACACATTTATTATCCTGTTCCATAAACTTTTTCTCGGACAGTGAATCCCAATTCATGTGGCCGTGTAGAGCAACAGAAAAGATTTACAACAAAGGTTGGCAACAAAAAAAAATACAAACAAATTATGACATAGAAAAAAAAGTATGAAGTAAAACAAGAGAGAATGAGAGAGAGAGAGGCGTACAAAGGATAACATGAATACTGATATATGTACATATATTTGTTTATTTGTCTCCTTGTACGTTTATTTGTTTGCCTCACGGACAAATGGTCATTTAAACTGTCAGTTTTTATAGATGATGATGCTGGTGATGCTGATGATGACGATGGCGTTCGTGGTAACGGCATGGGCTTTTGACTTGTAGCGGTTGCAGCAATGATGCTGGTTAAATAAGAAAATATGGCGCGTAATAAATTTTATCGTTCGTTGGTAATTTGCCTACATTATGGAGGGTGAAAAAAAAAAGTAAAAATGAAAATCAGCGCTGCAACCGCAATACAACTTGAGTCTACAACGCACTGAACGTGGAAATAAAACAACAACACAACACTGTTCAGTATGTGTGCAGCAAATATTTGCTATCAAACTAACTTTTGTAATCCATTCGCAAGTGCCGTGCATTCTCGTAGAGCCAGGGAAAGTGATGAAAATTGCAAAAGAATAATTTATTGCAACTTGAAACATTTTTTTTAGAGAATTAACACTCAGGCAATGAAAGCCTACTACTATTACTAGGTGTTACCTTCTTTAGGAAAGGGATAGTGATAGAGAACACAGCTGGTGATTTAAGAGATAGAGGAAAGCTTCATTTTTTTTTACAACTCTGATTGTAGCACTTTTTTTTGTAATAATGAAGTGTTGCAGCGCCTCTGGTGTCATTATTTTATTTATTATTTTACATAATACCGACGAAGGAAGGCGCTCTGATGTAAAATTAGGATTAGTATCTGCTGAAGTTGGTATAGTTCAGTGACCAGTGTCTATGCCTTCATCACTTGAACTTTCCTGCAACAACTCATCAGATCAGAAAAATGCGTAATGCAAGCCATACACCTTGCGACCGTTGGTACAACACGTTGGATTAACAAGTTGTGTGTTTTGCCCACAAACTTTACAACAACGTGTACAACATTAGAGTACAACTTCATTTCTTAATTTTTTTTTTGGAGTAAACATGACATCGGGTGTTATGTCGCGTATTGTAATGGATGGTTTTTTTTTGGTGACAAAATAAGAAGAAGAACGTAAAAAAGGACAGAAAAAAAGAATTTGCTTAAAGAAGTGATTTATATAAAAAAAACGTATTCTAATAACAAACTTTTGGAAATATTAAAAGAAAGTGAGCCACTGGACTATAAAAATTACACCTGGGTGTCAGACGAATTATTCAATGACCTTTTGTCAAAAGTTCCGATGCATATACAAAAGCAATTCTTCCGCGCAAACTCATACAATTATATAAAATCACTTATTTCTGTTGAATTCTCCATTTTATACGCAAATTTGAATTCGAGCGCGATGTTTTTCATATGACCACAACGAAAATAAGAACAAAATGAAATGAAGTTGTACAACACACTCCTAAATTTTACAACCTGTCTATACAACTTGCCAAAAAATCAAATCTTTTTAATATTTCGTACAACCGATACACAACTTCATACGACGACCCCACACACTATACAATCTTATACACAACTTGCTCATGTTGTACCAACAGTTGCAAGGTCTGTGGCTTGCTTAATGTTATTCAGCGATGCCAACTTGGTGTTTTTGGCACTATTTTTAGTGATTTTTGAAGACTCAAAATGCCAAATTTTGAGCGTTAGTGCCAAACTAAGCAAAAGCGCTAAGTAGTGCTTTGAAGAAATTTGTGTATTTTTTTAAATTATTTTAATAAAAACTTGGTGTATTTTTTTTCAGTGTAAAGCATACCTTTTTCGTCTGCTATATATATATATATATTTTTTTTTTTTTTAAGAGAAGTAACAATTAATGTCTACTACTATTACTAGGTGTTACCTACTTTAGGAAAGGGATAATGATAGAGAAGACAGGTGGTGAAGAAAGAGATAGAGGAAAGCTTCATTCTTTTACAACTCTACTTTTTTTTGCAAGTTTTTTAATAATCCAGTGTTGTAGCGCCTCTGATGTTAAATGAGGCGTATTTACTTTTTTGAAGCTGTGTTTAGTTGCCATTTTATTGGTTATTTTACTTCGCCGATGATTCTGCTAGACAACGAAGGAGGGCGCTTTGATGTTACATTAGGATTAGTATCTGCTGAAGTCGGTATAGTTCAGTGACCAGTGACTATGCCTTCATCACTTCAACTTTCCTACAACAACTGATAGAAAGGGACACTAATGCACAACAGAAAAATGCGTGGTGTTGCTATTTTAATGACTGTTGGATACAGGGATCGAACCCAAGACCTTCGGTTTTGTAGTAGGTGCTAACTACTTCAGCCAACGCCACCCTCATTTCATTAAATAGAGAATAGCTTACAAAATATTAAACATTATTAAACTTCACTTCACGTTAATGCTTTTTACGCGTTTTAGACCTAAAAATTACACTATTTGTTGCTTTTTTAAATTTTGATGTGCTTTTAGGGCCAAAAAAGTTGGCATTACTGGTGTTGTTACTTAAAGACTGTCGGAGAGAGAGAGAGAATGGCTCAAAGCCATGATATTCCGGTTTGCAGTCAGGCAACGCCACCCTTAGAAAGTTTACCACTCACGCCAATAAACCACTGCCCACTGCCCACTACTGCATCATAAATGTAAATGTAACGAAATTAAGTTTGAGCACTAGATAACAGTTGAAACTTAAAATGAGTTTAAAGGAGAACATCAGAGAATTTGGCATTTAAGTATTTAAGAATAAACTACATATCTCGCTTCTTGCTGAAGCTGTGCAAACAATAAAATTCCGCCTTCAAGAGTAGAATTAAAATTGACCTTATGAAAGAAAAAAATTTGAATTTGAATTTAAATTTAAGAGAGAGAAAAAACTTTTCACATTCACTCAATGTCCAAATGTTTAATATTCAAACATATTTTTCGCCTCCGCAGCGTGATGAAAAATTTGGTTGCTAAGAGTCAAGATTCAAAAATACACATACCTATTTCGGCCAAAATTGCACAAACTTTTTAAAGTTGTTCGCTTTTAGATCCCAGCACAAACACAAATGATTTCAAGCAGACACCAACACACACACACACACACACACACGCGCGAACGATTGTGCAAGAACACAATAACTCAAACTCTTTCACACACAAACTCAATTTGACCGCCATTTTTTGCAATTGAAAGGCAATTAGTTTCATTTATGGCGGAAAAAGAAGTATTCATCAATTCAGTGATTTTGTAAAAAATAAGACAAAAACAAAATGCACACAAAATCAACAAAAAATAAAAAATAAATGCATTTGGTTCAGCTTTATTTTTTTATACTAATTTTTTAGTTTTTTTTTTAATATATATTTGCATACAGACATATGTACTAGAGTTCGACCGATTAATCGGCTTCGGCTTCGGCCTTCGGCCAAAAATTGGTAATCGGCCAACATTCGGCCTATGGCAAAAATCGGCCGATTAGCCGAAGCCGAATATTTTTCATTCCAAGCTTGAAAAATAACATTATTTTTGGTCGTTGCTCGCCGACAGTTTCTACTGTGTTTAACGTTTTGAAAGGGTTGCTTTGAAATACAACCCTGTTGCTTTCTATTTTCTTTTACTTGGACGTTCTTGTGAGTGATCATATGAAAAAGCAATCTAGAAATTGCAAAATAGTTTTATTTTTCTTGTTATTTATCCCATAGATATTACAGCTATTTCAGTGATCTCAAAAAAGCAAACTTTTTTCTTAATTCATATAAAACAAGTATCATTTTTAAAATTTAAAACATTCGGCTTCGGCTTCGGTTTTGGCCGAAGTTTAGGATTTTAGCCGAAGTTCTGCTTCGGCTTCGGCCAAAAAAAACGCCTTCGGTCGATCTCTAATATGTACACATGTATGTATGTATGTATGTTTGTACTTGCAAACTTTTTTTAAAAATCCTTAAAAGCTTTGAAATGCTAAATATACCACAAAAAACCAAATGCTCACTTCATCATTCCTTCACTCCCTGCTTCATCTAAATACTTTTCCAAATGAAATTTTTGCTAAATTCGCAATTACTTTAGAAGAGTGTTGTTCTCAGTTCTCCAAAAGGGTCAACAAATTTTCAAATTGTCATGAATTGATTTTTTCGATACTGAATAATTGTGCCACACACACACAAACGCTGTGTGACGCAATCGCTAACTACAGTGTGGGTGTGTTTGAAGAAGGGGGTGGGGAGGGAGCGAAGATGTATCTGCATAAACCAAAGCAGCTAAAACGTGATCAATCATTTTAACAACAAACAATTTTTTTTTATTGGCATGTAAAGTTAAGTGCACACGAGGCAAGTGTTGAAGCAACATGTTTAGCAAAGGGGGGTTTTCAGTACACAAGTGGCTGCTGTAAAATCAGATGATTTTATGTAAAGACTTCATTTCGAAAAGAGCAAAAAATATGTTGGGGGTATAGACTAGGGATGTAACGAATGTTCGCATTCGCTTTCGCATTCGCAAATAATTCGCTTACTTTTGCTATTTGCATTCGCTAAAATGTATGCGAATATTTCAAGCGAATACTAAAGACAAAAAAAAATGTTGTACTTCTTTTACGAAAATAGTTTGCGATGAACAAACATCAAAAAGACGAAAATTATTTTAAACCAGCATGAGAAAGATGCATGTACTTACATGTAAAACTTTAATATTTTAACGGAAAACTTTTCTATCAATAAGTTCTCATAAGTATCAAAATGAAACCAAAATCCAGTGGTGTTTGGAAATATTTTTCAGTTTTGACAAAGAAAAGACAGTGTTTGATTTGCGCGAAAATATTTTCTGCTTAAGACTAGTCTGTTCAAACTTTTGAACACCATTCATTACTTCGTACAACAATATAAAATAGTCCTTGTTTGTTGTAAATTCCACGAGAAACAAGTGCCACTGATATTATTTCTTATAAAAACTTAAAATGTTGAAGATATATTTCATATGTTTTTCCCAAGATGAACAGAGTACTACTTCTGCCGGATTTGTTCAGGAAAAATTCATTCCAAGTTTTCTTCATATGTATTTAGCAGCATTTCACATGAAATGTTGAACAGAGTACCAGGCTTTAGGACCAAAGTATGAATGGGTGGATTGCCTAACATTGTGCAAACTTATTTTTAATTATCATCTAGACTTACTCTTAAAAAAATTTATTTGCATGCGATATTTTAACGAATTACATTCGCTTTCGCATTCGCATTCGCTAAACTGGTATTCGTTACATCCCTAGTATAGACTTGACCGTACCAGTGAACAACGCAAACTGATGAAACAAACTTGACGGTGAGTATGAACGTAAATGCAGGTTCTAAAGATAATTTAAGAAAACCTGCTCAGTGGTGCGATTCATAATTTTTAACGATCCGATAATCGTAATTTTTGTCTATACATTTTGTCGCTTGCAATAACGATTGTGTGATTCTGTAAGTTCTTTTTAACGATATTACGCAGCTGATATTTTCTGTTGATTTTTGTCGATAAAATTAATAGCACAAATTCGATAAATTTTATTTTAACGATGTGATTATCATTAAAAAGAGTTAGTGAATCGCACTACAGGTAAACTTGATGCACATATGTGAACCAGGACTACGAGTATATTGATACATGCACGCAACTTGATAGGCAACTCTTTTTATTATCAGGGATTATTTTGTAAAAAAGCACAAAAATATAAAAAAGAACAATTTAATTTAAATAGAACACAACTATTACGAGAGTGGATCAGTAACACAGTGTCTTTTTGAATTTCCCGCCTCTTAATTGAAATGGCAGTACTACCCCTGTCAAGAGGCAACTGTCAGTTGACTCCTGTCTAAATTTGAACATGATGTCATTTAGTTTGTGTTTGGCAGCCGTTGATAACATTATTTGTTGCTGAAAAAACCCGTCAATAAAACCAAAGGAAAGAAATACTATGGGGATTTTGCACCATCGATTACAATGGTAAAAAAGTGGTTTACTGACTTTCGATGTGGTCGCACAAGTACAAGTAAGATTGTTGATGCCATAGGCATTTCATATGGCAGTGTGGTTTCGATTTCAAATGATCAGCTGGGTTTAAGAGAGTTGTCTGCAAGTAGAGTGCCGCGTTTGCTCTCAATATACCATAAACACAAACGTGTGACAACTTCAAAAAGGATTGTTTGGAGTTGTTTAACAGCAATACGAATGACTTTTTGCGGCGTTTTGTAATTATGGATGCAACATGGATCCACTACTGTACTGCGGAGACCAAGCAGCAGGCTAAACCTGCTCCGATGAAGGCAAAGGTGAGTTTGTCGGCCAATAAGGTGATGGCAACAGTTTTTTGGGATGCACGCGGGATGATCCACATCGATTACCTTCAAAAGGGAAAAACAATAAACGGCGAATATTATGCCAACTTATTAGACCGATTTAATGAGGATTTAAAAAGAAAACGACCCCATATGGACAAGAAAAAAGTTCTTGCAGTCTCAATGGCAAAATTCTATGAACTAGGGTACGAATTGGTACCCCATCCGCCATATTTTCCGGATTTAGCCCCTAGTGACTACTTCCTATTTCCAAACCTAAAGAAATGGCTCGGTGAAAAGAGATTTAGCTCCAATGATGAAGTTATTGGCCAAATAAATGTCTATTTTAAACACCTCGAAAAATCCTATTTTTTGAAAGTGATACAAAAAATGTAGAAGCGTTGGAGCTACAAGCAGATTATGTATTTAAAATAATTTAATCAGCTTTTTTTGCCGAAATATATTTTAAAAATAAAGCACAAAAATTAATTTGTGATAGCCTGTTAAAGCTAAACGTTAGTCATATTGCCATTTAAATGGAAAGATGAAATTAGAAGCAATCCTAGAGGTCAACTTAAAAAGTATGAGTATGTTCGTAAACAAAGTGTGAGCGTAGTGCAAATTGAAAAGAATTGAAATGCGAAACTCGTTCTTGCCCTCCCAGCTTAACTAAATACTCAGACAGAAAGAAGTCAGTCAGTCAGCCACATAAATATTTCGGCGTTTTAGGCGATGATTTCGGAACACAATCCCAACAACCAGCTCTACAGCACCTTTAGTATGCTAATTTTTGCTTAGTGTGTACTTAGCACAGAGTTGCTGGAGGTATGCGTGATAAGTTTTGAGACTAACATTAACATTCGATATTAAACATTAACAGTTCTGGTGAATAATTAAGAACATTTTCGTTGCAAGTGGAAAATTAAAAAGGAAATTTTAACCGAAATTCTTTTTTGTAAGCAGAAAAACGAAAACCATTTTTAAAGCGTAAAAACGTAACAATTGGTGTCAGAAGTGGGATTTGCAAATAAAAGGGATACGTTTAAAAAGGTTAAACGTAAAGTAGGAGTGATACGAAAAGGAGAACTTCACACGTTTGAAAAGGTTAAACGTGAATAAGACCATATACGTTTGAAAAGCTTAAACGTAATAATTGGTTTTTAAGGAAATATTAAATTTCAAGAGCTGAAGGTAGATCAATTCAAAGAAAGGGTTGAGTAAGCAGAAACTGTCGACAACTGTTGACAAGGTACAACTACAGGAGATACTACCGCAAGAGTTCTAGCGGCAAAATATCGACATAGAAGCGTATGAGTTCAAGGGGATAGAGGTAAACGAGTTATATTCTCGTTCAGCGGCAAGCAATGTGGAGATTTGTGCAATGTTAGCTGCTTTGATGAGCGAAATAAGAGCGAACAATGAGAGAATGGAAAAAATGTTTGAAAGATATGGGAGCAGGGAAGGAAAATGATTTCTTGGATTTTGTACCAACTGTGAAAACAAAATGTACTTTTTGGACCAAGACGGTACCATTTTTTTTAATATTTATTAATAAGAACGGAAACGTAAAAAAATGTTTAAAAATTCAGAAGTATACAATAAAAAACAGAAACTTAACAAAAATGTGTATAAAAATTCAGTATAAAAAAATAAGAAATAACATAAAAAAATATTAAATATTACATTCAAAAGGGTACATTCATAGACTAGACTTGTTAGATATCGGTTATTTAAACAATTTTGCTTATGAATAGGCCTGTTATTTTCATGCACTATAAAATCTAAGTTATGCGCATGAAATATGGGCGATAAAACCTAAAACACACTATAAAGGTGCTGTCAAGTTAACAGGTACAGTTAAAGTACTAGACAGATTTTTTTGTTGCAGACTTGACACCACCTGGTACATGAATTTGCCTTGACAACAGCATTGCAACAAAAAGACAAAAGTGAAACATTGGCAACCAAGTATCTCGCGGTAGTACCAGGGTACTAACGATGTCAAAAATGTACTCGTACCATAAAAAGTACAATTGTACCATGGTTTCCATCCGTGTATGGGATTCTTCCCAGCTGGAAAAGTAGGCATTAATTACATAAATAGTGGGAGAAATAATGTATTATTTTCCATAGCAAGATAATGCACTCCCTTAGAGACGAGAGCGTAATTTGATGAAACACAATAATTACACATTGATTGCCACGTGCATTACCACATCTGCAGAAGAAGAATGTATAGTTTTCGCTTGTGACGAGTGTTATGAATTATGGAATTTATTCCTCGGACGTATTAAAATAATTCATTAATTTCCTAGAACATGCTGTGCATGTTTACTATTCATTAACTTTTCCCACTGGGTTCTAGCTCAAAACCATGAGAAAATTATGGCTGACTTGCAAGAAATATATAGAGCTAACGCAGAGAAACTTTTAGATCACATGGATGAGGTATTTGACAAATGTAAGGCGAAAATCAAGGCTGATTCTCAAGAAATTCCTAGAGCCAACAACGAGAGGCTAGATCAAACAAATACCAGACGAGAGGAGACGTCTAGAGCCACCACTGAGAAAATTTCTGAAGGCGTAAACAGACGGTTTGCTGACGAAGAGATGCAAGTCAACAAATTTGACGAAAAGATTTCTAGCTGGAAGCAGAGTGATGACGACATTTCTGGCGCAGAGGAAAATGTTGACGAAAAACTGAAGACAATGAAAGATAATGTTGCGTTTAAGATTTTTAAACGTGTGAGTTATTTTGATTGCTCAAAAAATAAAAATATTTCTACAAATATTTCTTTGCTTAAATACTTCCGTTTATTCTTGACTAAACACAATTACTTCTTATCGTTATTATCCACCGCACGATGTCTTTACTTTCAACGATGTTGATTGTACTATTTATTATCTGCTTTACTCTGACTGCCTCTCACACAGGGTGCCTACTTTTATACTACAGGTAGCGGTTGGTTCTAGAATGTTCTCCTAGATGGCGTAATGAAATGTGTGCACTTACTAAAGCCAAATGGCAGAATCGGTATTACTGAATAAAGATATTGCTTCTATGCACACATTACCATCGTTGCTGTCGTTTCCTATTATTAGCCAAGTGATCAAACAGTATTTTGGCAAAATCTTGAAAATTCTTGTTACTGTTCCTAGATGTTTGTAGATAATTCGATTGGCCGTTATTTTGAATTTCAGAGTTACTATGAGTTTATAACGACTTTTTTGTTGGCAATACCGTGTGTTATTAATAATACAAAGTTGTTTCTACCATGTGTTTGTACGTGCATAAGTGTGTAATAGCATAGACAGACGATAGCGTTAATTTGCATTAAAAGCTCACTAATGTGAATTAAAAATTTACCCTGACAGACGACAGTATTTGCATTAAGTAAATCGTCGGTTGGTTATTGGTTTGCGGCACAGTATATTCAAAATATATTATGACTGCAGCAAACCAATAACCAACCGATAATTTATCAGGATTGTTTTTATGCAAAACAAACCCCATTAACTGAATGTACTCGTAGCCAATTAGCACACCTTTTTAAGCAGTCCGTATCTAATTCACTCATCAGCCAACGTTTGATTGATTGTTGACGGTGTTGCCATATTGAAATAGGTAAATTCAGTATTAATTCACTTTCATTTAGTGCATTTACTTCAAATCATATACATATTGGGATGAAGATAATTCACAAGTTAATTTGAATTAAGACATCTAATGCAAATTAACGCTGTCCTCTGCCTATGCTATAAGTTTAGTTATTTAGCTAAATTCTACTAGATAGTTCTTTTTATTTATAAAAAACAACATTTACATTAGCTCTGTTCGACTATTTTTACGTAACAATATTGTGCTGAAAGAAAAAGGGCAAAAAGTTATCAATTTTCGCAATTTGGTTCTTTTCAAACCTAAAACAGTGTTTTCATGCAAATTTTAGTATTTTTAATTTTAAAACCTAAACTATGTATGTAGTTTATAACTTTCTCTATAATAAGTAGATTTTTATTAAAAAACATTCGAGTTTGTTTTTAAACTATAAAGGATTTACAAAATTTTTTTATGACTAATATAAATGTTTACTGACTTTTCTAATAATGTGCATATTAAAAATATCGATTCTTTGGAAGTGATGCAAATGCAGTTTCTTAAAAATTACTTTCAAATATATCTATGTATTGAATTTCATAAGCATCAGTTGGATAGTTTCGCAGGGCAGATATTGCCCCCTCTTGGCACTATTTTTTTAAAAATATTTAACCCATGTGTTCTTTCGATACAGATCTGTTTAATAAAATCGGTTCACACGTTTAGCCTGGGAACACAGAGACAAGTCAAAACAAAATTATGGACGGCGGCGACGCGCCGAGAGAATTTTCGGCGGCTCAAAAGAGCATATGAAAATTAAAGAGAAAATAAAAATTTAAATTGAAAATCAATTTCCAAAATTTTTTCTCTGAGATTTGTCTTTTTGAGCAGATAAAATTTCGGCTGGTTTTGAGCCGATGCGAGCCAATACAATCGGCGGCGGCTTGATAAACAGAAAAATAACCGACGGCCGCATGATTGGTTTGAATACGAGAAGACTGGAGGGCAAACAGCGTACACACTTTAATGTGGTTTACCGCCCCCAGAACCCTGCTTTGCTAAGCACTTTAAGGGGAAAATAAATACTCTAGAGTCTAGACCATTGGGAGATCTCAATGATTTATATTCATTTTGTTTGCATATTTCGCGGACATACCTCGTCCAAATGGCCTTCATGACATTCTAGGGTGGTCCAGTTACAAAAAAAAAGTCGTTAAATTGTCAGTTGTTTAAAAATCACTGGCATTTCATTATAAGAGAAAGAAAGTGTATGTGTGAGTGCGTATGACGTTGCAGCAAAAAGCGATGAAAAAAGGTTTTTTTACTATTTTTTTTTTTTTTTTTTTTGCTTTAAAATTGTTACAGATTCATTTATTTTTTTATACATAATATAGAAGAAATTTTGATATAGAATTCGTGTAGAAGGAAAAATACTTTTTTTATTCAGTGCTTGTAATGAACATGGTCTGTTAATTTTCTTATTGAGGTCAAATGATGATTTTTTTTCTCGTTTTAGAAACCTCCAAATAAAACGAACCACAACATTTTTTTTATTAAATAGTCAATCGTTTATTTTGATGGATGCACTCTATTAAATTAAGGGCAAATATTTAACGATTAAGTGGTTTGTTTTAACGATTTAGAGAAAGGAAGTAGTGAAAATTATGAAAAAAAATCCACAAGCTACAATTTTATTAAGAAAAAAAATTTTTATATTTTTTTTGCTAAAAATTAAAAAAAAAACTACAGTGCAGGGTGTTTTGGGGATTCCACTTTAACCGTACGTAACAAGTTAAATTCATTTTCGTAACAAGTTGAGTGATGATTAATTGAAATGTAAGCCAAACATTGAAATGTTTGTAAAAAATGAACAAATTTAATTTGCCCATGTTATGTATGATACATTTTATATTGATTAAAGAAACTTAATTGCATTCACTTTTTATTTGCTCTCAGAACATTTTAAAGCAAAAAAAAAAACACAGATTTAAGGCAGTTAAATCATTGCAATACATCCGTGTAATATTTCATCTACATTAAATTATATACATTAATACAGTATACGAGTAAATTAAATTTCTCAATCAATTTACTTTGAAAATTTTATTTTCATGTTAAATAACAACTTTGTGTCTTACATCGCTGTGAGGCATATACGAGTATTTTATTTATTTCTTTTGGAGGAGTGAAGCTTATAAATTTTACATTACAAATTCTTAATTGCCATTTTACCAATTTGTTGTGTCTAATACGTTCAAAAACTTTGAAATATGTAGTTTCAAACAACAAAAAAGAAACACTCATTGAAATCACTTTTAAAGATGATTTCTGTCTTGTTGCAAGTTCTCTCATGTAACTGCAGCATCACTACTTTTTGTGGGGTATAATGAACTTTTCATGTGTAAATAAATAAGTGTCTCTTCATTTGCACACAAGCGACTACTTAAAAAGTAAGACAGGGTGTCTCAAAACAAAGTGTATATTTAAAGCATCTACTGCAAATTATGTAAGCCCATCATCAAAACACTGTTTATAACCAGGGAAACCAGATATGTATGTGCTCTAAAGTGTTAAAAAAAACAAATGGGGGTGACACCACTTCTGACTTATTGTTAGTGTAAAATTTCTTGAGGTCAAAAAATTTCGGAACGTTTTGCTTGAGAAATTATTACCAGCTGATAATCATCTTTTGAAACGAGATCACCTGGTAGGAATCAGAGAACAGCAATGAGTAGTGAAAAAGTGAGAAGAATTGAATAATGATTTATAATTTCGTGTACTTATGCGTACTCATACTTATTGAAATGTTGTCTATGAATCATATTCACTCGAAAGTTTGAAGTCCGCATCGAATTCATACTTAGCAACGTATATGACGTTGTTGATTTCGACTCTCCTTAACTCAGTGCTTATGGACGATGCAAAATAAATATGATTCAGAATGCAAAATTCGCATACGACTAATAAAGTTCTTATTATGAGGTAATGTGCTCCTCTGTTTTTTTTTTTTGTTTTTTTTTTGCAGGAATTGCATGAGTTGAGTGAGCTGAATCAATGTGAGTAGTATATTAGAAATCAAACTGTTGGTTTTTTTTTTGTATTTACTATCATTGTATACTACTTGCAAACTGTTTAATGACTAAACTTTTAAACAAACATGCATGCATGAGTTGAGTGAGCTGAATCAATGTGAGTAGTATAAGTGTTTTTCTGAAATTAGAAATCAAACTGAGGGATTTATGATTGTGAGTCGCATTCATATTTATTTCAACCTATACATACTTATAAATCAATGTCAGCGTAAATCAGAGTAGTTGAGTTTAAATGATGTCTACTCACCTTTATTTAAAATTTCATGAGTCAGTTTGAAAAGCGAAAAAACTATTCATTGCCGATCACTGGTAGGAATACGCCTTGGTTGTCAAAAAAAAAATTAAGACGAAGAACAATAAATAAAGTTTTTTCTCAAATGATAAGCAAATTATAAAAAAATTATATCTACATATTCTATGGGATTTTTAGAGACTTGGTATGAGACTTATTTATTCTATAAAGTGTATGTGCCAAATTTACAAACTTCTGGGCGGAGGGCTTGACCGATTTCGATCAAATTTATTTATTTTTTCTTAATTTAGTCAATATAATGTTCGGTGGCAGCATATAGTGATCTATCTTATATTTTTAATACAAAAATGTATGGGTGGTGGTCGCGTCCAATTTCAAGCAAAGTTCATTTATTTCTTCTCACTTTCCATGATCTAAGACCACTGCTTATTAGAGATCGACCGAAGGCGTTTAGGCTAAAATCCTAAACTTCGGCCAAAACCGAAGCCGAAGCCGAATGTTTTAAATTTTAAAAATGATACTTGCTTTATATGAATTAAGAAAAAAGTTTGCTTTTTTGAGATCACTGAAATAGCTGTAATATCTATTGGATACATAACAAGAAAAATAAAACTATTTTGCAATTTCTAGATTGCTTTTTCATATGATCACTCACAAGAACGTCCAAGTAAAAGAAAATAGAAAGCAACAGGGTTGTATTTCAAAGCAACCCTTTCAAAACGTTAAACACAGTAGAAACTGTCGGCGAGCAACGACCAAAAATAATGTTATTTTTCAAGCTTGGAATGAAAAATATTCGGCTTCGGCTAATCGGCCGATTTTTGCCGTAGGCCGAATGTTGGCCGATTACCAATTTTTGGCCGAAGGCCGAAGCCGAAGCCGATTAATCGGTCGAACTCTACTGCTTATACACTGTGCACCCCTTAGATTCATTACGCTCACGCCTTAAACTAATATAAAATGTTCTTTTGATACAGAGTCTGTATAAATTTTCTCCTACAAACATCATTTGGCACATTTTATATTTTTTTGAATTCTTAAATTTAATTTACAATTTATTTTGCCATAATAAACTAAATGTATAGTAAATTTCATTGGAATACAATTTGTTATTGAGGACAAAAAAAATATTTGTTCAATAAAACTAAATTGGAATACTTCTACGCAGATTGGATAAACGCCAGTAGGAAGTCGCATATAAAAAAGGCAAAATAAAAAGGCAATTTATACGTAATTTTTTTTAGAAATAAACTAATAATAGCAGCCGTAATTAAATGTTATTAAATTGCAGAAATAAGTAAAAATAAAGAGAGTTGTCCTAGGACACCCGGTTATAGCTATGCTGCTTAAGGTACGGTCACACTTGACAAACATTTGCCAAAAAAAACGTAACCAGCAAATACTAATGAGAAATCTTTTGCTGCAAACACGTGTTTATTAAGTTAATTAGTTTCGTATTTAACAAATACGCAAAGTTAAAGAATACAATGTTATTGGAAACTATTGAACTTAATAAACACGCGTCTGAATCAAAAGATTTCTCATTACTATTTGCTGGTTACGCTCTTTTGGGCAAATGTTTGTCAAGTGTGACCATACCTTTAGTTATATAAAACAAATTTCATGTGTGAAATAACAATGCAATAAAATTATATTACATGATGATGTCAAATTCTTCGCAAATATTTCAAAACGTTTCCATTTATTTCCAACCATTTTATTTTCTAGCGGCGTACGATTAAATTAATGTATTGTTTGTGGCAGGTGGTGGCTGTTAGCCGGCTTACAGCCGATCCGATGTGCTCTCTGGTTTATGATCATGTGCAAAAACAAAACAAAAACAAATTGAGCAATCGTTCTCCTTGTTTTTGTTTCACTCACTTCAAAGAACGAAACAAAATAAAATCAAACAATTTGTTTTGTTTATTTTCGTACTCTGATTTTAAGTACAAAGAAATGAAAGCAAAAATTGTATTTATAGCTGTTATAGTGGCGATTATATTTATTACAAAAATCACGTCCTAACTCCTGTATCGCGCAATAAATAGCATAGCTATAATAAATTGTTCTGATCTTCTTTTTCGTAGTTTCGGATACGGCAGGAATATACTATTTTACTGAATTTAGTTTTCTACGAACATGGATGGAATGTACTTTTATTAGAATACACACAAAACAAAATTAAACAAGAATCAATTGAAATTTAGATTTCTAAAAATTCACTGAACTTTTGCAAAGTCTACACAGAGAAACATTTAAATTTTACGTAAGCAAAGTTAATTTAACATTTTGCGGCTATGATTTTGCTTCATATGTGTTTCATGTTAATTTAACAAGATTCCTTTTGAAACAACTTTATTTCATATTGATTTAACATTCTCCTAATGTTAAAGCAAAATGAAGAATCATGTTGAATCAGCTTTAATACTAATTTCACTTTTTATCCATTTCCTATCGAACTTTTCAATATGCAAATGTCTGACTTGTAGATCTAAACACCACGACCATATGTAAAGTAAACAACAAATATTTTAAACACATGTTTATGTGATTGCATTCAAATGGCGCATAATAGTATTACAAGCCGTGTTAATGAGCTTGTGCATATGCAATGATAAAACTAAACTGGTACAAACGAGCGACTAAAATTCTGTACAATCATAAAATTAATGAAGAGAAATCGAAATGTAGGCAAATCATGACAGAAATGCACAAAAATACACAAACACACGCACTAACACAAACACGCATTTGAATAAAAATTCAATACAATTAAAGTTGTGATTTATAATAATTTTCCAGTTGATAATTTCTATAGATATGTATCTATGGAAAGTGCGTGAGGCTCTACATTAGCCGTGGGTAATATAAATATTGGGAAACATATTTTACACACACTTAAGACCTAGAAAAGAGTTGGTTTATTTAGTTGAAGATCCTACTTGAAAAGATACAATCTGAATGTTTTATTAGATAATTTTATTTTATTTGAGTTCTGTTTGCTTTCCTTCAGTACCTGTAGTGTGATTTATTAACTTTTTTTTAACGATAATCGCATCGTTAAAATAATTATAGCGAATATTTATCGAATTTGCTATTCAGTAACATTTTTAACGATATTCGGTTAATGTCAGCTGTGTCGTTATTTAAGCGTCAATAATTTATGTATGTGCTGTTTGATGAAACTTTCAGAGAGTCTTTAGAATATTCAGGCGGGTGACAGTGTGAAGTCTGATTTTTTATTTTCGGTCTGCGGGCGGAGGGGCGTGACAAAATCCAATTTTTATATTGCACCTCCAATGCCATATATATATTAATTTTTTTGCAGGGCGGGGAGGGGTGTCGAGGCACACCGGGTTAAGCTAGTTTGTTATATTTCACGCGGTTCTACTTAACCAATTTTTACGACGTAACACACAACTTGAACTCTAAAATAGACACAATGCTCCATTTAAAAAAATGGGTGGAGTCACGCCCATTAAAATTTTATTTTATTTTAAGTGGTCCCACTTTACTGATTCTTACAAGACTTAACAAGCACCCTGAGCTCTGAAAAACATACAATCTTGCATTTAAAAATGGGCGGGATCACGCCCATTAATATTTAATTTATATTTTACGTACTTATCTTCTTCTATCAGATCTTTGCATTGAAGTCGGTTTTTTTCGGCAGAAAGAATTATTTGTGCTTGTTACCTCAGAACTACTTCCGTCATTTGTCAATCGATTTTGAATATTTTTGTTTTTCTTTTTGGTCTGAGCGCATAGCATTGTCAGAAATTTAGGCGGTGGCACGCTTGCTTAAAGGTTTATCTGATCGTAAGCAAATTCCCAGTTGATACTGCACAGTGAATTAAATAGCACTATATGCCACGGAAAGTTAAAAGGGACCTATGCACAGCAAATAAGTTTTAGGGAAAAACGACTTTGAAGTTAACAAGTCGATTTTGATGCGCTTGAACGCTTTTAATTGCTTGGAACTCGTTACTTGAGGTTTTCAAGGTCGGTAATTACGAATTTAGTACTATTCAAAATGGCGGATTCAATATGGAGGATAATGTTTTGTAATCTTATTGGACTTGCTTGAAATTCGCCGCTCAGTGGTTTTCGGGGTAGCTGATAATGATTCTGGTATTCGATTTTAAAACTCCAAAATGGCGTATCCAATATCAATTGCAGATAAATTTTGTCACATCGGATTCTTTTACTTTTTTTTATCAAAAGTGTATTTTGAAGCTAATTTATGACAAAACTAATGCAGTTAGAAATCTGCGGTTTGCTGCATTAGAAAGAGCGTATTGTTTACTATAAGAATCAGCAAAGAAATAAAAATCGATTTGTCGATCCATAGGTCCATTTTAACTTTCCCTGTCGCATATGAATTTTTTCTAATACAGCTCTTAAGCTGAAAAAACACTACCGCTAATTTCATTAAATTGGACTGATACGTTCAAGAAGATTGTTGTTCAAAAATATCGAAAATAGTATTTTATTTTTGAATAAGCGTTTATTCACATATTACGCAACGATATTTTCGGAGTTTTTAACCCCCTCCGCCCTCCCTCAGTAAAGCTTTTTACAAAATTTTCATTATAAATTTTTTAAACCGTAGCAAATCCTTAACCTTCCTCTCTGTCTCTCCCACCCCAAGAACGTTAGGTAATACTCGTGTGTGAATAACTTCTAGCTCCAAAACTATTTAACAAACTAGCTTTTTTCGATTAATTTATTTTTTTGGGCTTGAAAAACTGCTTCTCAAAAAGCTGAAGTATTTGAGAATTTAAAAATTTTCTATCGGTTTGGAGTCAAGCTGGGAGGCAAGTTCCAGGGATAACTTTATTGGTCAACCGTTTCTCCATTTTCTTTTTTCCAAAAATGTTTATTTGTCGACACTTCTAAATTTTATAACTTAATAGAATATTCTCATATAAGTCGACGGGTAATAAAAGGTGCCCCACAATTCGTTCAATTCAGTTATTAGATACAAATGTATTCCCTCATATCTAAATAAATTGTACATCATATTTGTGTGTGTTTAACAACACCAAATAGACAACCAATAATTATGAGAAAATATTCGAATATCATATTGGAATAATATTGCATGTGAGAGTGTAAAAATATTTTCCACCGTGTTAAATTTAATATTCATTTCCAAATAAATTTCATGAACAGCAACAAATTAGACGCAATTCAAAATAAATAATATTTGTACAACGGATAAAGAGAAATACCTAAATTTAATCATTTTAATTTTTTGTCATGGCAAATATGCATAAAGCAAACATGTTTTTTCATTTTGAAAACACCTACACACAGTTCAATTAAATGATAGTTTATAATTAGCAAAGAAAATATTTTATGAATGGCAACGCAGCCGGAATTAAAATTAATTATTATACGTATATGGCAACTTCCTCTAGTTGCCTAAAAGTTATCGAAAATACAATTACGATAGATTGGCACATGAGATGTAATTATACAGGCGACTGCGTAAGGATTTATTATACAAAAATACGGCAACCATAGATTTGTATAAAATCGGAGAATGTCAAAAGCACAAAAATAACTGTACCAAAACCAAAACAAAATCGAAGTTTTTCACATTCTTCAGCTACAAAGCACATATAGCCAAAAATTATCAGCTGAAGTAGCGCTGCCACCTGATTAGATACACCTTGGATTTAAGCAAAGCTTCAAAATATAAGAAGTAGAAGTGCTAAAAAGTTGTTTAAGTGCTTCAAAATTTTTTTATATTTTTTTAACTATCAAGGTGAATTCACCCATTGTCTCGGAACAAAATTTTTGGCCGGACAACTTTTTTATATGTAGGTTGACGTTTCTCTTTTTGACAGGGAGAGAGAGATACCGAAAGAAGAAGAAGAGAACTAATTTTTTTGGGATTTTTTTTTTATATTCATGTATATGTCAGTGTTGCCAGTTTAGGGGATTTGTCCCCAAATTGGGGAGATTTTTTTTCGAGATTGGGAATGAAAAGTTCTTATTGAATCTGGGGAATTGTTGGGAATGATAACCAAATTTTAAGGGATTTTTTGGGATTTTTTTTAAACTGATTGTAACAAGAATGATTTTTGAACTAAGAAATATGCGTCTGGCAAGTCTAAAAATGTGTACATATTACTATTCATAGTGAATGCTTTCTAATAAAGAAGAAGTATCAAGGCAGATTAAGCAATAATGAAATGAATAATGATGAATACGTAACAAAATGCAATAAGACTTGTTGGAAATACTTCTTAGAATAAACACACACTTTAAAAATAATTCAATTTATTGTGATAAATTTAATCCTTCTGCTGAAATACTACAGCTTTTTAATACAAATACTATGTACAACAAAGTTTGAGGCTGATGAATCAGAAGATTTCGATTCTGAAGTTTTTGAAATGGTAAACTTTGGTTAAAATGTTTTTTACACTTGTGTATATTAAACTATGTGCAATTTTTTCTTTACAATTTATTATATATATTACTAGCTGACCGCCCCGGCTTTGCTCGGAAGTTTTTTACTAATGATTGTCCCCTTTGTTAGTTTGTGCGTAGAAAAAATGAGAAGTGCATTTTTTTAATTTTTTTTCTTTACAAACCATGTCCTGAAAATTTCTAATCGAATAAAAAAAAATCAGCCAAATCGCTCTAGCCGTTCTCATGTTATGCGATTTCATACATGGACCGTTTCATTTTTATATATATAGAAGATAAGTACAAATTAAATTAATATAAATGTTAATATAGCTATCGATATAAATGAATTTTATTGAATAAATATGTTATTTCTGTCATTACTTTTTAAATAAAATTAAACAATTTTAATTTTTTTCACAAAAGAAAAAATTTTAATAAAAAAAACTCAATTTGGTGATTTTTTGGGATGACAAATCAGAAATTGGGGATAGATCCAGAAAAAACTGGCAACACTGGTATATGTATTCATTTGTATAAGAAGCCGATTGAAGTTTGGTACTCTGGTGCCACTTTGGCCGGCTACGATTTACAGCCAGGATTGCCGTTAAAAATTTCGAAAAAGTGTCAAAAAAAAGGGTATTTAAGAAAAATATGAAAATGTATATACATACATATAAAAAAGAATTTACTTTAAAAAAAACCTTTTTAGAAATACTTATTCTACATTTTGTAATTAATTCTTTACTTAGAGTCCATTCTTTCAGCTCTGATTCGGGCAACATGAGAGCGGAAGGCATGGACTCATAAAGTTTTTATTTTAAGTTTGTTTGTAAATTTATTTTTAATCTGTGATGGTTTTGGAAAAATTCGTTCAGCGGAAGCACTACTATGAGGCAAAGTAAAGATATATATAACGAATACATTTTCATCAAATATATTTTGGAAATTTCGTATCTCGGGTCAAAACTTTTCTGCGTTAGTTGTCTTACGTAAATCTTCATACGTTTAGCTGTTTAAATTGCTTTCTAGCATTTTAAACTTATGGACAAAAGTTTCAGCTGCGACAATTATGTCTTTGAACTCAGAAACAATTTCAAAATAATTTAATTTAATTTTCTTGTTTGGAATTTACAAAAACCGGGTCAATGTGTATGTATACAACACACATGCATAAAAGTGTACTGAAAACTTTCGTGATGAATATTGGAACTTTAACTAATTTTCAAATTTAATTTCGTTAAAATTATACAAAGGGATAAATTGAAAAAAGGATCATAAAAAGTGTCATTGGCACAAAGGAGAGTCAAAAGCGATACTTTGGTGTCACAACGGCAACGCTGTTTACAGCTGGAATTGGTTTAGTTTTGATTTTTGTTCGGACAAAATTGAACTGTGCTGGGCGAAATTTTTAGGCGGCTATTCGTACTATTTGTAATTAAAATTTTATACCAAAAGTATGGCGATTCGGGGATTCGGCTCCATTCGCAGCAATTGGGCCTCTGTTACTTTTTTTATTTGTCCAAAATGGAAGAGCTGGACTTGGCTGACATGTGGTTTGAGCAAAACGCTGTCACATGCCACACGCTACAATGGCTCAATTAAAAGGCGAGTTCGGTGAACAGTTTATATCACGTTTGGGGCCTGTCAATTGGCCGCCTTGATCATGCGATTTAGCGTTTTTAATACTATTTTTTGTGCAGCTATGTTAAGCCTCATGTGCCTATAGGCACAATCCCGCAACGGTTGACGCACTGGAAAACAATACTGAAGAATTTATTCGTGAGATACCGGCCGATAAGTTCGCGAGAGTATGCCAAAATTGTACCCAGCGTATGAACCATTACAGGCGTAGCCGCGTTCAGCATTTACATAAAATCATTTCTAAACATTGAATTATATAGATCGTTGTATGGACTGAAATAATTATTTCATACATTTCTTTAAGTTTCATGTATATTTTTAAATCAAATCCGAAAGCTCTTAATAAATCACCCGTTACAATAAAAATCAAAAGTATTTTGATTTTTGTCAATATATTTGGGGTATTCAAATCGTACTCATAAATTAACATGATTTAAAGTAGTAACACGAAAAAATATGACTCCTCATAATCTACAATTATGTATAAATATTGTACTTATTTGTATTTTGGTTTTAGCACCTTTGTACATTGCTGCTTACTCTCTCTCTCTCTCAATTCCTTTGGTAAACTCTCACGCATTTCTACGTGTAGTTATGACAAAACAATAAACATAGCTGTTAAAGTCTTTTTCACCCTTATTCCAGTTGGCGACATCGACGGCACTTTAACACAATACCAAAAATTTGGGGCCTGTGACCCGTTGTCGAAAACAACTGACTCCTGTTGGCAGGTTTATGCTAATTTTTATACCTTAGGGAACGGAAATTGTCAATATTACGAAATTTTTCTCGAGTGCTAGTAAACAATCTTCAATTTTTTGGTGTTGTGTTAAAGTGACGTCGATGCCGACAACTGGAATAAGGGAGATTATTTTATGACTTTTTTGTATGAGCCACAACAGCCATTTTTTTTAACTATGTCAAAATGTTCAGACATTCAGGGCTATCATGAATAAAATTCCACGTGAAATTTTCTCCACGGAAAAATTCCAACTAATTGCAAATAATAGGGAAAACAAAAAATTCTAATTGAAAAAGGGAGAAGTTTCACGCGGAATTTTATTCATAACAACCCTGATTATGACACTTAAGACACTGGTGTGAATACCCCAATTGTGTTGCCTGCAAATATGACATACACATTAGCGATATTATTGTACAATACGAAAGATTTCACAATTATATCGCAAATGTGGGGATCGCTTAAGTACAACGATCCAATTTGATTTAAGTGTCTAAATGGCGGCGCATACATCGCATAGCACAGAAGTCACAAGTGACCTAAAGAAAACATTTTCATCATCATGAAAATTCAAATACACATAAAATAAATTTTTACGATACTTGTTCAATTGAGCTGCTTGTTAACTTTTGTGTCGCATCAACGATGTGATAACAAAAGTTTTCATCTGCAATCCTTCGGCGTTATCATTTTAAATAGCCTTTTAAAACGTTCACTAACAAAGTGATTAGCAGCGGAAAACTTAATTGATTAAGGCAAATTTATGTCAATCAAAAAATCACAGCGATAATTTATGTTTTTATTATTCATAGTGTTGAAACAAATAAAATCGTTATTTAAATAAAATGAAAAACAAACAAAAAAAAAACAACAAGACATGACTTGTGAAATATTTAAGGCAAATTTAAAGTATGAAAACAACAAGAAAAACTTAACAGACTGACATTTTGAGCAACATCATGATGATGAAGACGACAGAATACAACAAACAAAACAAAAAAGGTAGAATGAGATGGAAAATATTATTATATATGAGGAAAATAAAATATAATGAATGACAACAAGATGATGAAGTTGAATATCTAAAGTAATTTTATGCCAAGGCACGTTGTTATATTTTAATATGATAAAAATATTTAAAAAAAAAGAAACGACTAAAAGAAAATTCAATTGATCCCTTTTCATTACAAAAATGATAAATTGAGAAAAGATGGCAAAATATGTCAGGAATGAGACAAGAAGAAAACTAGAATTTTATGAAAAACACTCATGTAACATTTTAAGTGAACATTAGAAGTCAAGACACCGACTGACTACTGGTGGGTGGCAAAAGAAGAAATTCATGGCAGTCAGTTCTACTACACCTTCGTGCAGGACAATAAACTATTTATTGAAGTACGTTAAGCTTCGAGAGACAATTAGTGCTCAGTAGGGTGGTATTCGAAGAGAGATTAATTTTCTTGGAATTTTTCATGCAGACAAAAATAACACCAGGTTTAACACTTGTCATGACTCGACCTGTAACTAAAAAAAAATCACTACGAAAATGGGGAAATTTCGCAGTTCTCGAAATTAAAATATATTCGCGTCATCCCATTTAAGCCTCAGAGGCTACAATAACAAGCAGAACTGTCGCACTGGGGACTCGGAAAACATAAGAATTATTTGCGAAAATCCTCTCCAGACTCAACGTGCGATTTTTGATCTGCCATTAGTCATTGGACCTTCCTTTTTTTTAATGAGACTGCAACAACTGTCCTGATGAATGAATTGCACTATCGAACAATGATTAATGATTTTGTATGGACGGAATTAAAAGATATTCGGATATGTTCTGTATTCAGCGTGAAATGAAATCATTCAGAATTGCAATAGCACTGTTGCTATAAATACATATTTCAAACAATAATTCTATGGCAATTCCGCACGTTGTGATTTCAAGTGGAATACAGAAAATACCTGAGGGATTTGGACGACGTTTATTTTAAAAAAAGAAGACACTACGTGCCACACAAGTAACGATATCATCACTTTTCTGAGTGAATAATTTCCTGAACGCGTGATTTCTCGAAGTCACGATCGCAACTGGCCACCGAGAACTTGTGATTTCACAATCTTACATCTCTTTCTTTGGGACGACGTGAAAGATAAGGTCCAATGGCCAATGGCCCACAATAGATTACAGACCTCAAAGCTGGAATTCATAAAGTTATCGAGGACATACAGCCGCAAATGCGCGATCTTCAGTGATGGAATTTTTAATGAAAACAGTTTGGTCCTTCAAGCGTAATCGTGGCGGCCAGTACTAATGGCATACGCTCCTCTTCACAATTAAATCAACATTCTATAATTTAATTTTTACATGCCATTGTTACTTTAAAAAAATATTTTACAAAAATTACTTTTTATAAAAAGTATTTTTTTCAAACACTACATTTTACAAAAAAAGTACTTATAACATAAAGTACAATTTCTAGAAAGCATTTTAAACTATGGTACCTTAGTATAAGTTTAAGCATAAGTACTTCTTACATACAGTACCTTCTCCGAAAATTAACTTTGACAAAAAGTACCTTTTACAGTACATTACACAAACAGTATCTTATGTGAAAAGTACTTCTTATCAAACATATTTTTTTCAACAACACAGTATATTTTACAATAAGTACCATTTACAAAAAGTACTTTTCACAGAAAGCATTTTTTTTGCAATTACTTTTTACAGGAAGTATTTTTTTCTTCAAAAGCAATTTTTGCAGGAAACTACTTTTTACAAAAACAGTATGTTACAAAAAGTACCTTTTACAAAACTAGATAGAACTATATTTTACAAATAAACTACATTTTACAAGAAGTACTTTTTATAAAAATTACCTTTAGCAAAAAGTACCTTTTAGGAAAATTACCTTTTACAAGAAGTACCTTTCACAAAAAGTACTTTTACAAGTACCTTTTACAAAAAGTACCTTTCACAAAAAGTACTTTTACAAAAAGTACCTTTTACAATAAAGTACATTTGAAAAAAGTTTCACAAAAATTATCTTTTCCAAAAAGAATTTTTTGCATTGAGTAACTCTTAGAAAAATTACCTTTTGGAGATACTCGTAGTACTTTTACAAAAATTAAAAAAAAGTAAGTTTCATATAACTTACCGTTTACAAAAAGTACATTTTACAAAATCTAGATTTTACAAAAAATACATTTTACACTAATTTTATTTTACAATAAGAACTTTTTACAAAAAAAGTTTTTAGAAAAAGTACCTTTTACAAAAAAAAGTTCTTTTTACAAAAAGTAAATTTTACAAAAAAAATATATTTTACAAAATGTATCTTTTGCAAATCGTAACTTTTATAAAAACTATATTACACAAAATGTACCTTTCACAAAAAGTACCTTTTACTAATGGTAAATTTTACAAATATTAGATTTTACAAAAATTATCCTTTTACAAAATGTACCTTTTACAACAGATTTATTTTACAAAAAGTACTTTTTACATAAAATACCTTTTACACATAGTAACTTTAAATTTTCAAAAAAATTACATTTTGCATAGAGTACTTCCTTCGTTTTACAAAAAGTATCTTGCACAAAATGTATCGTTTACAAAAAGTGCATTTGACAAAAAGTACGTTTTTAATAAGACTTTCATTTAAAAAAGTAGTTTTTGCATAAAGTACCTTTTACAAAAAGTATATTATAAATGTATCGTTTACAAAAAGTAAATTTTTAACAAGTATCTTTTATAAAAACTATATTTTACAAGAAAGTACCTTTTACAAAAACTATATTTTACAAAACAGTACCTTTTACAAAAACTACATTTTACAAAACAGTACCTTTTACAAAAACTACATTTTACAAAAAGTACCTTTTACATAGAGTAAATTTTACATAAAGTAGTTTTTACATAAAGTACCTTTTACAAAAATAATCTTTAGCCAAAAGTATCATTTGCAAGTAAAAATAACTTAGAGAAAAATTACATTTTACATAGAGTACTTTTTACAAAACTTAAAATTGCATTTTGCAAAAAGTAACTTGCACAAAAAGTACCTTTTACTAAAACCACAAACAAGTTATTTTGATATATATAACTTCAATTTTTTACCTACATATGTAAGTGCAAAAACAGAATTTAAAAAAAAATTTTAACAACTGCCAACTTATATTTCCGTATAATGAAGATTATAATTATGAATGAAATGAGCCCAATGAGCCCACCCACCTGCACAATAGCGAAAACCCTCCAACCTCGTTTAAACCTTCACAAAATTAAGATAATCATGGACTTTACCAAGGAGCACTTGAGAGTCTTCGGTACAAACCGAAATTTTTAAACATATGCTCTGTTTCTGTACCAATCTGGAGGACCACCGGCTGCACTTCCTTGGCTGATAATCATGCAGCAATTTATACGAGTTATCGGAGGTAAGTCTCAAAAACTATAGCCTTTATATTAGGAGCAGTTATATGGTACCCCCGCTGACTCCGTCTTCACACACATGACCAATTCTCTCCTCTAACATCTTTTATCTTTGGCGATATACTTCACTTCAATTCGAACTTTTTTAAACCTCGTCCTCCCTTTACGCTTTCTCACTCTTCTTGCTTTTCTTTCCATTCACAGCTAGTACAAAGGGATCAACACATTAGACCCAAGTGGGCTGGATTCTCATTATCCTCCTTACCAGCAACCTGCTAACTTAACCTAACCGCAACCATACTCAAGGTAGAAGGAACAATTATTCAAGATAATGCGAGGACATGCGGATTCCCACCAAATTTAAACATACAAAAAAAAATTTAAAGCTGCTGTGTTCGACGTTAAAATTTGTAAATAAAATATTTACACTTCCAGCCCAAACAGAAATAAACATAAATTTAAAAATAAAAGTGACCACCCTAATATCATTTTATATAGACCAAAATCTTAACGAAATATACTCGTAGCACAGTAAAATCAACTATAACAAGAGGGAACTAGATTTTAACAATCAAGCACGTATATCAAATATTCTTTCAATTTACCACCTCCATCACTCAACACTCTCACTCCATGCTCACACGGCTCCTTCAAGAAGGATATAATCCTATTAGCAAAACAAGTGGACACTAAAAGTCAAATACACTGCTAGAAAAACAACATACACACCATACATTTATTTGTTCATTCATCCATTCATTTACAGCGCCACCTCATTCACTCAGTAGACATTAACATTAGTTGGCAACACTCGTACTCTAAGAAACAGTAGTACTCGCACATAACAGAAGAATAACTAAAAAATAAAGGAATACAGTATACGAGTACGAGTACATGTACGAGTAGTTAGTAGCAATGTCATCCTACTCATACAGCACGTAATACCTCAAACCCTAATGGGGAAACAATATGTTCATTAAAAAAAATAAATAAAAATAAAAAAGGAGAAAAATCTAAAATCCTCAAACCATAAAGGATATTCTAAATTTTCCAGTTTGCTTTCTTTCCACATGCACAGACTTGATGACAACAAGTATGTGATGGTATTCTTATAAATTTCACTGCTACTATTGGAGTACGGAGTAGTTTTTTTTCACATACTCCTCACACACTTCTTTCACTTTCCTGAAATATATTTACATATGTACATGCATGCATGCAAACATAGAAATACTTACTTTGTGCTGTGCGCCTCATTGTAGTTCATTAACAGATGCAATATTGTCTCTCGATATTCCAGGACATAACAGACATTGTTCAATAACATATCGAATAGTGCTCGAGCATTGTCATCTTGAAGTTTTTGTAATGCCAACAGACTATGAAGCAATTCACGGAATGTCTTTAATTAAAAAATAAAATAGAAACGAACGAGTTTTAGAGAATAGAATAAAATTGTATGTAATGAAAAAATAATCAACTAAAATGGGGGAAAGTAAAATAGAATGGTTGAAAAAAGGATCTAAAAAATACTTATATTAGAAAGAATACAGACGCAAAGAGTCTAGGAATATATGTATGTACATTAGGGCGGGTCGATTTAAAAATCGCACAAATTACAAGGAAACTCGTATTCTAGGGATCAAAATAAGAAACTTTGCCGAAGGAACCATACCTCTAAAATGTATTTTGATGTCACGACTTTTGATCCGAAGGGTCAAATTTTAAAAAATCTCACTTTGACCCATTTAGAGTTCCTCAATCGAGTCAAAATGTATGACCGACCCCACTAATTTTGGAGGGCATTTGTAAAAAAATTACAAATGTTTGTATGGGGAAACCCCCAGGGGTGGTTCCAGGGGGTGTGCCACTGGCATAGGTGGGTCGGCCCTTCAAAATTAGTGGGGGTCGGTCATACATTTTGACTCGATTGAGGAACTCTTAATGGGTCAAAGTGAGATTTTTCAAAATTTGACCCTTCAAGAAAATTTGACCCTTCGGATCAAAAGCTGTGACATACATTTTAACTCGATTGAGGAACTCTAAATGGGTCAAAGTGAGATTTTTCAAAAATTTTACCCTTCAAGAAAATTTTACCTTTCGGATCAAAAGTTGGGGCATCAAAATACATTTTAGAGGTATGGTTCCTTCGGCAAAGTTTCTTATTTTGATCCCTAGAATACAATTTTCCTTGTAATTTGTGCGATTTTTTTGCCTCCTTACAAATCGACACGCCCTAATGTACATACATATATGTATGTATGTAACTATGTGCTAAAAAAAATGTAATTAATAATAGAAATGTTAGAAGAAAAAATTTTATTCATGTACAGGGTGGGCCAAAAGTTACAATGGGATTTAAAAGTTTAATAACTTTTTCGTTTATTAATTTTTTTTTATTTTTTTTTCTCAGATTATATAATATACAAAATGGAAATTTTTGTACACTAAGTATGAAAAATAATGTCTCTTAAATGACCAACGTTTTCAGCTTCGCATTGATGGGCTCGTTTTAGAGCATTTTCCATAACATATTTCAAAATTTGTGGCTGTAGCGTTTTGAATTTCTGCAACAATGTTTGTCTTGAGTTCAAGGATTGTCTCTGGCTTGTTCACATACACTCGCTCCTTCAAATAACCCCAAAGAAAATAGTCGGGTGGTGCTGTCTAATCTGGCGATCGCGATGGCCAAATAATTTCCGAATTTCTGGAAATTATTAGCTCTACAAAGATTTTATTTAAAAGTGCCATTGTGTCTCGGGAAGTGTGTGGGCAGTGGCTCTGTCCTGCTGAAACCACATACTAGGTCTGTTTTCAAGAGCAGGACGTAAAAAATTTTCTATCATAAACCGATACCGCTCTCCATTTACGGTTACAGCACTTCCATATTCTTTCACGAAGAAGTAAGGCCCATCTGATATTTTCAGATGTGATCCCACACACGTAATCCCACATTGCACCTAATGGGGTGCAATTAGCGTTGATGAATGGCTCTTGAATTTTCAGAAACCCAGGACCTACAGTTCTGCTTATTAACAAAGCCATTCAAATGAATATGAGCTCCATCACTCATAATCAAACTTTCAATAAAGTTGAATCTGTTCATTCTATTATTCTGGTTAAAAAGTTATTAAGCTTTTAAAGCCCATGGTAACTTTTTGCCCACCCTGTATAAAGGAAAAACTCGGTGTGGTTTGTTAATGAAACTTTATATTTATTATTCAGTGACACTGGATGAAATGTGTTGTCCTTAAGAATACACAATTACTTTTTATATGGCGCGATTTGACTTACAAGTAATGAATTTGTTTTATTTACAGCAAAAAATAAAATAAAAAATTGGGAATCAGTTGACTTTGCAAACCATTCCTGAAACTATAAAATAAAATGCAAAAAGCTATAAAATTATCAAATTACTTTGACGAATATTTTTGAAGTTATTAGAAAGAAACGATTTTATCAAGCTTTTCCTTGCGAACGAATCACCCGATTTTACTCAAATCGGCAGCATTCGACGTGTCCTTTTGAAGCCAAGGGCTGATTAAACTATTTAGTAGTTTAAAGCAGCTACGTTCAAGCCATATGGGCAATGTGCAAACTTTTATAAAGAGCTTTTTGTGCTCTTACAGCCAACCAGATATCGGCGACAATGCTTACGATTATTTTGCAAAGAAACAAAACCAAATTTAAAAGCTTTCAAAGTTTTGTTTAGGTTAGGTTAGCTTAGGAAGGGTGGTGCTATACCACACCTCTACTCGGAGACCCAATTGGGTCCATTGTGATTCCCTTCTGTTGCCCAGAAAAAGTAATATTTAACTTTTAATATTTAACACCCCCCCCCCCCTCATTAGTAACCAGAAGTTACCCTATTATCATTCATTGAAACACCGAATTCCCATGATTAAGGCAATGTTGTCTTCTAGTTTAAACTTCCCGATATCAGTAATGCTTTCATGGAAGCGTCTGCTCTGCCATCTTAGCCTATGACGTTGCAGCTTCGGGCAGTGACTGATAATATTTTCAATGGTTTCTGGTTCTTCTTCGTCCCCGCACATCCTACAAAAATCTGGAGTGTCAGTTTCCCAAATGCTGGTTCTTGCTCTGACCGAGCAGTCACCTGTCAACGCGCCTATCAAGATTCGCATCGCCTTCCATGTCCAGTAGCAGTTTGGATTTTCCTGAGACAAGTTTTGGCCACAAACCCCTCGAGACTCTACAATCCTCCATACTTCGTCATGAATGACCTATCGGTAATTTCACCGATCTGTCCGACATATTCCCTCATCTAATGCCGACCCTATTCTTGCCAGCTCATCGGCAATTTCATTTCCCTCAACACTGCTGTGGCCAGGAACCCAACATAGTCTGACACTATATTTATCCATAAGCAAGTTGAGGGGTCTCACTAACACCTTCTCACCTTCAGCTACATTCTTGGCCACCGCTACGTGGCCCTGAGGATCGCCAAGATCTCAGCCTGGAAAACGCTGTATTCATTCGGCAGTCTGAAACAACTACGAATGTTCGTTCCCAAGATATATACACTAGCCCCTGTGCCTTCCCCCATTTTTGATCCGTCTGTAAAGCCTGCACTACCTTTATATACCTTATCGGATTTGACCCAATAATCACTATCCGGAATTACCAGTGAGGGGGTTCTACTAAAACCAATTTCAGCGACCTTATAGTCCGTAAACCCAGAGGTAACGGATCCTTGATCACTAAAACTGATTTAATTTAAGATTGATGTGTGACCTGTTATTCGTGTCCTCTCCAAACCTGTTTCTACGAGTCTAAGGAGACTTCTAGTCGCCGTTCCCACCACAAAGTCCTCTGTAGGAAGTAGATGAAGAATGACCGCAAAGGCAACTTGAGGTGTGCTCTTCTGAGCACATGTGATGCCCATCGAGGTTCATCTCTGAACCTCAGCTAGTAATCTGCTGTGACTTTCCTTCCTCAATGCTTCCCACGATACTGCACAACCATAGGAAAGCTGTTTACCTCAAATGCAATTATCACAATATATATACGAGCAAAATAGAAAGGGACCTAAGGGTAAAAACCGGTTTTGTTCAGGAGAGCCATTTTAAAGATTTAAATACGTGTATCTTTGGTGTACCATCACTGAGCGTGTTGGTATTGGTCTCATTTGAAAGCGACACATCTCATGACGTCAGGAACGTATTAGTCAACCTTGAAAACGCGCGTAGGTCGTCCCTACCTCTTGCTTTGTGTAGTTGGTTTTTACTGTTTTCTACCTAGCGCGCTGTTTTGCTCGCGTTTTTTCGAATCCAGGTTTATTTTCTGAAATTATTAATTGTGAATTATAATAAATACTGATTTATAATACTTTTAAATCGTGAATATCACTCTGTTAGTACGAAAATTTTTTCACATAACCTTAGAATCGTCGACTTCAATTTCATAAAACGCGCATATATCTGGGAGGCAACACTTTTCGGGCATGGGATCGGTCTCATTCGATGCTCAGATGTTGTCCACATAAAAAAAAGTGAAAATTGATTTTTTTTCCCTTAGGTCCATTTCTCTATGCGCTGTCACATATGTGTTTGGACGTATGTTGCTGGTTTAGAGTTTGTTTAGGAAAAGGGCCATTCAGACTATTATACATGTATAAAGACTTTCATCACACTTTATGACAAAGAAATCGAAAGACATTTGTTTCGACTGTCAAAAAATCTAACGTAAAGTGGCATTTTGTGTTTACAACATCACACCTTAAATTCCATTAAAAACATAAGTAGAAAGCAAACAGCTGTTGAGGATTAACATGCCTGCAGTAATCGTTGACTTCCGGCGGCAGGGCACGACCACAGCTTGCACGTCGTGCCGGCCTTTCAAAATAGACGACGATTAAATTAGTTGATTTATATAAGATACAGAAAAAAAAATACTATAGTATTGTTAACTTTCAGACACGGCTTACACGAAATATGTTGCAATACGCTAAAAATGTTCAATATTTAGAGCCGGCTCAAGACGAAGAAATATACTATAATCGACGGCACGGCATCGGCGTCAAAACAGACGACTTGTCAGTTTGTTTATTACTTGATTTTGGAACAAATGCAACTCTGATGAGATGAAAAGTCTTATCGTTTAGACAAATTTCTATTATTTTTTAGAAAATGAGATCGTAAGTGATGTTCGAAGCACAAAAAAGAACTTTCTGTTTCTATATACTCCTTTATTTGGCTAATATTCATCTATGCAGAGGGAAACGCTTGGTATTAAATTGACAGCCAGCACAGCTCTAAATTGTTTGATACCTTTTGTTCTGAAATTTAACACAAAACATTGTCATCCATTCGAGAATGTAAATATACTAATTCTCTGGCTTTGTCAAATCCTGAAATAAATTTCTCAAATCAAGAAGGTATTGTTCTCAAAACAAATAACCAACAACAAAAAAAAAATAAAAGAAGAGAGGTGTTAGTTAGGAGGTAGTCAGTTAGAGCTATGCTGCTTAGCTATATAAAACAAATTTCATGTTTTAAATAAAAATGCAATAGAATTATATTATATCGTCACCTAAAATCCAAAAGGCCGTAAGCACACTTTTGACTTTTTACAGGATAAGCAAGACTATTTAATTGTTAAGTGGTATTTGATGGGAACAGTGTTGCATTTCATATAACTAGGAGGGAAGTTCGAAAAGTCACAGACTTATTGATACGCCTTGAACCAAGGTTTAAAAAAAAAAATCAAATATTTTTTTATTTTATTCAGTCAAATTTTAGTTTTTAAGTTCGAATGAATCTTTAAGAAGTTTTCAATTAATTTGTTTTCAATAATACGAGTACATATTTGGTTTTTAATTAATGGAAAATGTAATTAATCATTTGTGTTTGAGTCTAGTCTTGCTTAGTTGCTGCTTAAGCAACAACAAAAATTATTTCTTCATTTGAACTTATTTAGATATGCATCGAATTTGCATTTAATGCAAATTTTACAAATAAATTCCTTTAATAAACACTGTCTCGTCTCGTCATTTCCATTAATTATTCTCAAACAAAATATAATTTGACAATTCATTTGATAAGCGTATGTATACTTTTTCTTCAACACACACTCTTTTTTCGCATTCAAGGAATTAAGTCAAATTTATAATTCTCCTTGATTTTTGAATTTTTCTTTTTGCTTGCGTGCATGTTTTAACATGATTAATTCTTACAAGATTTTTCTTTTGTAGCTGCTGCAAAGATGTTCTTGGTTCTTGCTTGCGCTGCATCCAATTGATATAAATATTTTTCAGCTTCTTTAATGTTTCTTTCTTACTGCACGTAAATGCAATGAAGTGTAAAAACAGCATTTTTCGATTTTTCATCATCTTTTTTTTTTTTGCAACTCAATATCTCCGCTGGCTGCTTTAATTTTTTTCTCTTTCCAATATTTTTGCGGCATCAGCTTTATGTTGCATAACATGCAACACGTGACTTTGACTTTAGATGCAAGTGTATTTTAAACTTTTTTTTTTTTGCTTTTTGTTTTTGTTCTTTGCAAATATTGTACAGCAAAGCATTTCAACTCGTATTCGATAAGAATGAAGGGAAATAATTTCCAAAGTTATTACATACGTTTTCCAGGAAAATGAGAAAAAGGGAAATGTACATACTATATACATACATACATGCTTATGTAGTAAATATTGAGAAGTGTAACATATGCAGTCCAGTAAACAATTTCAGCGTATTGCACACACGCCAGGCCAGTTTGCAGAGCCTGGCTTCAATGTTTATATTTTATTTTGTGCATATAAATTTTGAGCCTCTGCAAAGGAAGATGCAAAGGAATTTTATTGCCACTAGCGGAACTCACTTTGAATTGCGAGGTGCTGGTGCAGATCAGAGAACAGCAATGAGTAATGAAAAAGTGATTAGAGTTTAATCATGACTTATAATTTCTTTTACTTATGCACACTCATACTTATTGGACTATTGTCTATGAATCATATTCACTCGAAAGTTTGAAGTGAGCTTCGAAGTCATACTTAGCAACATTTATAATGTATTGCAATGTTGTCTACGAATCATATTCACTCGAAAGTTTGAAGTGCGCTTCGAACTCACAATTCGTTACATTTATAATGTTGTTGATTTCGACTCTCCTTAACTTAATACATATGGACGATGGAAAATAAAAATGATGCAGAATGCGAACTTCGCATACAAACATTAAAGTTAAAATTATGAGGTTATGTGTTTCTCTGCTGCTTTTTTTGTTTGTTTTTAGGCAGGAACTTAAAAACAACCCTATTCATTTGTATAATACCTGCAAAATGTTTAATGACTAAACTTTTAAATAAACATACATACATTCATGAGTTGAGTGAGCTGAATCAATGTTTTTTTTTTTTTTTTTTTTTTTTTTCCATATACATATTTATTTATTGTATCTTCAAAAATGAACTAACAATAAGTAATCAAATCTTAAATCTAAATATAATTATTAGGCCCGACCAATATCGGACATAAGCTTAGTGATAGTTATAAATAATACATAAGTAGTGATAATCAAAAAGAAGTATTTTTAAGCAGTCCCATCTGGAGTGTTGGGTATAAGAGCCCTTGTGTCCCTCTTTTTTAAGCGGATGTGTCCAGTAAAGCTCAAAATATTACGGGCAAGCGGATTAGGATGTGACTCGAGTTTAGTTAAATATTTGCCTGCGTATTTTGCAATTTCTTCACTCACTAGTGGCATATTTAAATCACGATGAATATTTGAGTTTTTAACGTACCATGGAGCAGATGTTATCAAACGTAAAATTTTGTTTTGCCTTCGTTGGATTCTCTCGACATTTGAAGCTGAAGCAGTGCCCCACAGCTGAATTCCATAGCACCATATTGGCTTCAAAAGCGACTTGTATATCAAGAGTTTGCAGTCTAGGCTGAGTGTTGAATTTCTGCCAATTAACCAATATATTTGAGTCAATTTAAGTTTCATTTGGGTTAACTTAAGCTATGTACAGACGGTTGTCAGATCTTACAATATTGCCAGTAAAATGTGCTCAAAATTTCTTACAGCCGTGTGAACTGGCAATTTTTGTCAGACGTCGTTGCCAGAAAAATCATTGTCAGTCCATTGCAAGACTAGCAGCTGACAACAAATTGTCAGACATCTTACAATCGTGTGAACACATTGTAAAATTATTGCCAGCTATTTGTCAGACATTTTAATATTGTCAGATGCGCGAAGTTCGTGCATCTGACAATGGCGTCATTGTAAGAGAATTATTTCTATGGGCAACACTGTACACGTTTGATTTTAAAGAAAATATATTTAATAAAATATATGCAGCCAAAATCATTGCAGTTGCTTCTTTATGATCCATAATAATTAATACTTTCACTTTTTACATTTAACACCACCACAAACGATTGATATTTAACAATTTCTAAAAAGCGCTTTGAGTCTGGCAACGCATAATAATGTCTGGCAATTTTTGCATATGACAACCGTGTGAACTCACAATTTTTTTGCTGACGATTTTGTCAGCTGATTTTATTGTCATACAATCATCTAGCAATAAATTGTAAGATTTCCTGAAAAATTTGATACAACCGTGTGAACTGTCAATCTGCCATACACTTGCAATTTTTGATTGTCAGTACAATGTCAGCACATTGCCAGATCTAACAATATTGTAAGATCTGACAACCGTGTGTACATAGCTTTAGAGTCAATATGATATTTCCATGTAAGCCTTCGATCAAGGTGTATGCCAAGGTATTTGACTTGAGAATGTTGAGGAATATTTTGATTGTTGATTCGAATGGGGGAACAGGTATCTTTTCTTAGGGTAAACGTTATATGAACACACTTTTGTTCATTGACTCTAATTCTCCATAAGTTCAACCATATTTCAAACTGGGTAATGTGTGCTTGGAGATTGCGGGATGCCTCATCAGGATTTTTGTGAATACTCAAACAGGCTGTATCATCGGCAAATGTAGAAGTGTGGATGTTATTGCTCACAGGCATATCACAAGTATATATTAGATACAAGACTGGCCCCAGAATACTACCCTGTGGCACACCAGAACATATAGATTCGGGTACACTCATGAAGTCTCCTTCCACAACAGTAAACTTTCTATCGAGAATATAACTTTCCAAAAGCTTTTGTATATTTATTGGTAGGTATGTCTTCAATTTTAAAACTAGGCCTTTGTACCATACTTTGTCAAATGCCTGAGAAACATCAATAAAAAGGGCAGAACAATACTTCTTTTCTTCAAAAGTCCTCCTTATAATTTGAACCAATCTATGCGTTTGCTCAATAGTGCTATGCTGACTTCTAAAGCCAAATTGATGGTCCGGGATGCACCCAGTATCAGCTAAAATTGTGGACAATTTAGTCATGAGCAGCTTTTCGAAAAGCTTTGAAATTGTTGAAAGTAAGCTTATAGGCCTATATGACTCAGCCTTGGTAAGATCTTTGCCTGGCTTTGGAATCATTTTAATCTTGGCAAGTTTCCAGTTATGTGGAAAATACTGCATTCGTAAAATGGCATTAAAAATAAATAGCAAAATTCTTATTGCAATATGAGGCAAGTTCATCAGCATCTTGTTACTAATGCCATCAATACCTGGAGCTTTCTTAGGGTCGAGTTCAGCAACTATTTTTTGTAGTTCATGCATCTTAAACCTTAAGGGACGAGGGGGTAGAGAGACTACACTCGGTAAATCGGCAGCACCCGTACATGAATTGGGAGTGAATACAGATTTTAAATGCTCAGAAAATAAGTTACCTTTCTCACTATCGCTTCTTGCCCAGCCACCAGTCGAAGTACGCAATGGTGATTTGGGATCAACGGGTCTTTTAAGATTTCTAGTAGCGCGCCATAAAGAGTAATTAGATGTTGACGTTACATCAAGACCTTCTAAGTACTTTTCCAGTAATGCAGTCTTTTCCGACGATAGCAGCTCTTTGAGTCGTTTAGTACATTCTTTAAGTCTGATTTTATTTGGGGGTGATCGGTGTTGTTGCCATTCTCTTCTAGCTCTCCTTTTTTCACATACGAGACGTTCAATATCCGTAGAATAAATTCTATTAAAGCCAGTCTGCGGATAGGAAGTAGTGGCATGTTCAGCAGCCTGTTTAATATATTCGGTAAGATTGGCAATATTAAATTCAATATCATCAGGTGATCTTAGCTGAATGTTTTCTACGCAGTGACTACTAATATATTTTTTGAATCCTAGCCAGTTGACCCTATTAATCGTTTTCGCATATGAGTTAGTTAAATCACTCCTTAGTGGGTTGAAAATTGTAACTATTGTGGGAGAGTGATCGGAGGACAGATCTACAGAGCCCTCTACGTGAATTAAGTCCCTATGGATATTTTTCGTGACGCCAAAATCTATAACATCTGGAATTTTTCTTACGTCAGTAGGCCAGTAAGTAGGCTCCCCACTCGAAATGACATCTAAGCCCATTTTTGAAATTGTATTAAACAACGCTCTACCTCTAGGTGTAACAAGACGCGAGCCCCAGTACGTATGTTTTGCATTGTAGTCACCAGCTGCTACGAAACAAGATCCAAGCGATTTGTAGAACTTCTCATACTGATCTTCGGTAACTGAAAATCTGGGAGGTGAGTAAATTGATGATATCACGAAATTCGAACAAAAATTTTTTACGAAAATATTCGTAGCTTGCATATATTCTTCACTAACGTTCTCAAGGATATAGTGCATGAGTCTTGACTTAATTAGAATTGCTGATCCACCGCATGCTCTCCCTCTCGGGTCCTTTGAATCATATAGAGTGTAACGATTTATATTAAAGCAGCTTCTCGAAGTCAAGTGAGTCTCAGAGACCATCATTATATCAATATTTTTTTCCGTGAGGAAGTGCTCAAGTTCATTTTTATGTTGGCGAATGCCGTTTGCGTTCCAGAAACATAATTTTAACGTGTTCATGGTTTGTTGACTAATGCTTGAAGCAGAGTATTCTGCATTCTCAGCATTTCTTGCATCATGCTAGTCATATTTGTTGTAAAGTTGTTTATAGTTAGCACCAGATTCTCAATAGTAGCTTCAAGACGACTAAAGTTAAAGCTAGAGTTTGCATTCGTTGAATTACTTGGCGGTGGAACATTTTGTGTGGGAATAGAACTAGTCTTAGCAGCATCGGCATACGATATACGTGAAGTTACTAGTTGGCTAGTTTGAGGAAGAGTGGCGGAGTAAGCATTTGCTGATTGAACTAGAGCTAATTTAGATTTTTGACCCATAGCCTGTTTAACGAAAGAATATACACGGCATCCTCTGTAATTAGCGGTGTGATTTTGTCCACAATTACTGCATTTTTTTTCAGCTTGTACTTTTGGCTTGGTACAGTTAGCAGTACCATGCAATTCACCGCAGATAACACAAACTGTAGGTAATTTGCAGTAGGTTTTTGTGTGGCCATATTCTTGGCAATTATGGCACGTGGCTCTTCAACTGTGATTTTTCGGTGTAAAAGGTATTTTAGACTATAAATTGGGTGCGTCTCATTTTTTTTTTAACTGTATATCATTCGGCTCCAGTTCAACACGAAATAGAGGCTGGGGAATCTTCTCTCTATTGATTATATTGGTAACATTTTTTACCTTAAATCCTTGTTCGATAAGTGCACATTTTACTTCTTGAGGCTCAACATATGAATCTATGCCCTTTAATACTATTTGTAGGCCTTTAGCACTCTTAAGTTGATATGTATAAAAATTTGTTTTATTTTTTTCAAACTCACTAACAATTTTTCGGAAATCTTTTTCATCATATATTTGGATTTTAGTTTCATCAATATTACCTCGTTTAATTGGAATGATGTGAAAAGTATTTTCACCAATGGTCGACAGTAGATTTTTTAGAAGCGCGTTTGAATTTTTTTCTCTCAGATAAATAGGTGGTGGCTTGAAAGACTTTTGCGATGATGCGGCGGGCTTGTCGTTTTTGTCTTGCAATAATGAAAAACGATTTTGACGATTGATAGAAGATGTGCTGTTATCCCTAGACATCTTTGGGGCGGATCCAATTTTAGTAGAATTTGGGCTTCGCCCGCGCTTTAAAATGGTTATATATCTGTCCATTCCTACTTGTACCTTTGGTTTTGTACTACTGTTGTCTTCAGTAACAACTTGTTTAATTGTTGACCACGAGTCGGAAGCGGATGATATCGCTGAGTTAAATGTAGAAGTACTAGGCAATAATGTCAACGATTCACTAGTTGGCATTGGACAAAGCGAAGTTGATCGCTGACGAAACTGTGGTTTTGTCGTTAGTAAAAGTCTATTATCAGATTTTTGATTTTTATTAAGAGCTTCAGAACTCACAGCAAGATTATTATCAGATTTTTTATTTTTATTGTTATCATTATGAGCATCAAAACTCACAGTAAAATAGGCATTTCTGCCGTTAGAACTCACTTCACTATTTTTTTCCTCTGGGGTACTCATAAAGAGTATTCCTCAAGGGTATTTTGTATGTTTTTTTGTTTACGGTTTTTTTTTTGTTTTTGTTATTTCTATATGTAAAAATATTATCAAAGCAAAAAAATGCTTATTTATCAAAGTTAATATGTACTACGAATATTTTTTGTATGCTTTTTTTTTGTTTAGTTTGTATATAAGAAAAATTCCGCTATTACGTCTGTTCACTATGAAGGTACAACGAGAACTGGGCTGAATCAATGTGAGTAGTATAAGTATTTTCCTGAAATTATAAATCAAACTGAGGTGATTTATGAGTGTGAGTGTGGTATGACTATGATGTCCACATCGCATTCATATTTATTTCAACCTATACTTATAAATCAATGTTGAGTTTAAATGATGCCTAATCACTTCTATTTAAAATTTCATGAGTCAGTATGAATAGCGAAAAAACGATTCATTGCCGATCACTGGGGCAGATACTCATATAGCAACTCTGGAATATATGCTACATTCTGCAATATGAACCACAATAACAAAACATATGAAATTCAAATTTCCTACACATATGGGTATACATATCGAGTCATAACCGCCAAAAACACTTAATCCACACATTTTTTGGACCTAATTTTTTTTGACGAAAATCGATTATTTACGATCGCAAATGATCGATTTTCGTAACAAAAAAAAATTAAGTTCGAAAATTATGTCGCTTAAGTTGTTTTGGCGGTTATGTGACGATATGTACCTACATTAGAGTGGTTCGAAAAAAAGTTGTGCCCTTGGGATTAAAGATAATGTAAAAACAATTCCATAAATACATATATTTTTTATTTATTTTTTGCCTCGCCTACAAATACCGCATTTTTAGTATTTTGTTCTCTGTGTCGCAGTTTTTAGTCCGATCACAACATTCTATATACCGGTGTCAATGGCTCCGAAGGGCTACATTTCTGTCTTGAATAGTTTTTTATTACCACGTCATATTCTAGTCATGACTTTCGTTCAAAAATATTTAGCATTAGGGTGAGTACGACCCGTTTTTTTAAGTCACATTTTTTTTTGTATGGAATACATACATATTAGTGATGTGCGAGTATTCGTATTCGAATTCATTATAACAGTTTTTCTATAGAAAAATATATATATATGTATGTGACGCGCAAAATAGAAAGGGGCCTAAGGGTAAAAACCGGTTTTGTTCAGGAGAGCCATTTTAAAGATTTAAATACGTGTATCTTTGGTGTACCATCACTGAGCGTGTTGGTATTGGTCTCATTTGAAAGCGACACGTCAGGAACGTATTGGTCAACCTTGAAAACGCGCGTAGGTCGTCCCTACCTCTTGTTTTGTGTAGTTGGTTTTTACTGTTTTCCACCTAGCGCGCTGTTTCCATGAGTTTGATATCAATTTTGCTCGCGTTTTTTCGAATCCAGGTTTATTTTCTGAATTTATTAATTGTGAATTATAATAAATACTCATTTATAATTCTTTTAAATCGTGAATATCACTCTGTTAGTACGAAAAATTTTTTACATAACCTTAGAATCGTCGACTTCAATTTCATAAAACGCGCATATCTCTGGGAGGGAAAACTTTAGGGGCATGGGATCTGTCTCATTCGATGCTCAGATGTTGTCCACATCAACAAAAAAAAAAGTGAAAATTGATTTTTTTTACCCTTAGGTCCCTTTCTCTATGCGCTGTCACATATATATATTGTTTTTCACAGATTTTATTTTTATAGAATTATATTTTATAAAGGAGGCAAATATTATTCTTAACACACCATTTTATGTTAAATAAGTAAATAAATAACTAAAAAAATGTGTAAGAAAGTATGTAGAGACGTACTCTTGTTACATACATACATACATACATACATACATACATAGATACATATGTACGTGCTGGTATTTACCTTGTCCTGTTTGCTAATAAAAATTATACTTTTTCTTTTTCAAAGGAATTTATTTTATATCTCGCACTTACCTTTAAGGCAACATGTAAACGTTTGGCCCAAAGACGAGCTTGTTTCTTGTCGCTAACAATCATGTCCATATCATGTTGCATACGTGTTAAAACCCAATGAAAGCAGTGAACGCTCAATGATTCGCTAAAGAAATGGGAATGGATAGAAAGCAAATAGGTATTTAAAATTTAAAAGAAACATTTTAAAATAAAAATGTGCACAGAAAAAAATATTCCTGCAATAAACAACTTTAATTGAAAATAAAACCAAAAATAAATTAAAACTGTTATTCAGTCAATTAAACTTTTGTTTAAATATAAAATATTCCTGCCAATAAACAACTTTAATTGAAAGTAAAACCAAAATTCAATTAAAAATGTTATTGAGTCTCAATTAAACTTTGTAATTAATTAAAATTTTAAGCGCAAAAGTGTAATTAACTTAAATACTATTTTAATTGAATTTTAGTTTTATTTTCAATTAAAGTTGTTTATTGGCAGGAATATTTTATTTTTAAACAAAAGTTTAATTGACTGAATAACAGTTTTAATTGATTTGTGGTTTTATTTTCAATTAAAGTTGTTTATTGCAGGAATATTTTATTTTTAAACAAAAGTGCAATTGACTTAAATACATTTTTAATTGATTTTTGGTTTTATTTTCAATTGAATTGATTTTTTTTTCTGTGTAAATAAAAAGTGTGAAATAGAGGAAAGAAATTGACTTGGGAGTCCTAAAAAAAGTGAAAAATACGTACGTAAGAGTACTTGTACCAATCTATACTTATATGGAAGTACCTATCGTCAGCTGGAATACAAAACTATGTATTTAAAAAAAAAATCAAAACCGCATTTTTATTTCTGTGGCAAAAAGGAAAGTCGAGATAAGCTGATTTTGAGTTAATGATACCCCCGTAATTTGCATATTTGAAAGTAGCCCTGGTCGAAATCTCAATTAATTTGTGCGATTTTTCAGGAAGTTATAACACTATGACTTGCGACTTATCTTTTTTAGACTTCTAATCTCAGTTGGAATTAGAGATCGACCGAAGGCGTTTTTTTTGGCCGAAGCCGAACTTCGGCTAAAATCCTAAACTTCGGCCAAAACCGAAGCCGAAGTAGAATGTTTTAAATTTTAAAAATGATACTTGTTTTATATGAATTAAGAAAAAAGTTTGCTTTTTTGAGATCACTGAAATAGCTGTAATATTTATTGGATACATAACAAGAAAAATAAAACTATTTTGCAATTTCTAGATTGCTTTTTCATATGATCACTCACAAGAACGTCCAAGTAAAAGAAAGTAGAAAGCAACTGGGTTGTATTTCAAAGCAACCCTTTCAAAACGTTAAACACAATAGAAACTGTCGGCGAGCAATGACCAAACATAATGTTATTTTTCAAGCTTGGAATGAAAAATATTCGGCTTCGGCTAATCGGGCGATTTTTGCCATAGGCCGAATCGGTCGAACTCTAGTTGGAATAATAGCTTAAGTTAGGTTATGCTTTGGTATATTTCAACTTAAATGTATTACTTATAGTGTGTAGAACGATTATTGCTTCAAAAAAATAAAGCTTAAGGTAGAATTTCCCAATTTAACTGTAAAAGAAATAAATTTCTGAAAATCGACTTGAACGCTTAAAATTGCTCTGCTGCAAAACAGTAAAATATGACTTAAGCACTTTTTCCTTATTGCCACAGATTTATCACTACAATCAGCCGTATAAAAATGAAAATAAAGAAATTTTACTTCAGGTTCCACTGTTCATCGTTATTTAAAGAGTGTCAAACAATCGACTTACTAAAGTACATCTTGTGACGATATGCTATTGCTCGATATTGCCCAGTCATCTTTGCTTTTAATTAATATCGAAGCCACAGTGCAACACAGAAGACACAAAAACAAACTTTCAACTGTCTAAATATGCCTGACTCAAACCATTTACATCATCATCATAGAAATTAAATGAATGACTGACAGACTGGTTGACTAACAGACTGACTATTTAGCAAAAAATTTGCAGAGCTAAGGAAGCAACAAAAAACGAAAGGAAAAAGTTAAAATAAAAAACTGAAGAAGAAAAGCATTAAAAATCCTGAAAGGAAAAAACTAAAAGCACCTTAGATTTTATTTTATTTTCTTTATGCCTCCAAAGTAGAAAAATTACACACACTATGGCACTAATACATACATTTTCAAAAAGAAAAACGAAAACGAAGGATCTAAAGAAGAAGTCAGGTTTTATAAGGAAGCAAAACTCATTAACGAAATTAAATTTCTTCAAGTGGAAATAAACACACACTAGCAAATTCATCACTTCACTCATCTTTATTTTTATTTTAAGTTGTTTCACTCTCACACATCTCCACTTCCTCTCCACTTGCTTGGAGTACGAGTACTTCTTCTTTTAATTTTTTTTTATTTGTTAGCCATCATAAAAGTGTCTTAAACAGTTAAATGTGTCTAAGGATTCTTTTGACTCGTATGTACAGACGACAAACAAAAAACCAATCGTGAGGAGTTTAAAGGAGGAAGGAAGAATTCTAAACACTCCAATTTAATACATGTGTACGTACGAGTATGTTGTGCTTTGTAGTGTTTAGTATTTGTCTGTTGAATTAACCAAAAACAAAATGCAATAAAAGTTTATGCGTTTGTATGTACGAGTATGTTAACAGAAATTGTATAGAAAATGAAAAGGAATTTTTAATTGGATTTAATTTTCACTTCAATCAATAGAGTTAAGAGATAAAACCAGCTAAAAGCTGGTTTAGGTAAATGACCGTATTTCGTGTAAATGCAAAGATACACTTAAAAAAAAACAAATTACAGAGTTAAAAGGGATTTAACGAGAAGAAATGCTTTGTATAAACATTTTTACAATCAAAATTATTTGAAGAAAGAAGTACGTTTTCAACTCCAATTGGAAAGAAATAAATAAGGAAGTAAATAGGAATAAGTCCAACGGGAAGAGCATACTTTTGGAAGCGAAAAATAAATGCAATCAGTAGAGTGATGATGTTCATATAATTTTAAATCAAGTAGTTTTAAGTAAATCACTTCAAAGTGTTTGTGAGCTTGTGAGTGATTTGTTGTTCGAATTTTCGTACTCAATTTCTGCACGTGCTTTATAGGGTGGGCGCAGCAGCTGTAATGTGAATTTTATTCACATGTGGTTGACATTTAAAATTTATTAAATATTCCTTAATGTCATTTTTTCGAAATAGTCAATCACTATGGATGGATGACCAAGGGATGGAGCAACGCAGGGTTGCATACATAAATCGAGTTCGAAAAATAGTATTTTCGACATTATTTAAAATAAATCAACCACTTTGAGGTGATTTATCCATATGCAAAATGTATGGTAAATCATGTAGAAATTAACATGATTTGCACAAATCATCATGATTTGTATAAATCATGCCGGTGGAAACGTACTATAAGCAAAATTCAGCGTTTCATGTCACAGTTTATTTTTCATTTAACATTTTTGTTTTTGCTATGCAATCTATAATATTTCAAGAATTTTGAGTTTTCGGGTTTGAAAGATTACTTCTAAACCTCTTATAGAAGAAGACAGAGAAGCTCATATATGAATTGATGATTAAATTTGACATCAATAGTGTTACGCTAATATACCGTGAACTGACCTAATACAGATTTTTTTCCATAAAAGGATTTTTCAACAATAAGATTGATGCAGATATTATTACTTATATAACATAATGGACAAGAAGCATGCAAACGTACCAGACGATGTTGAAATAACTATTCAAAGCTAAACAATAACTAAATTGTTAGTCATTTTGCCTATTAAAGAAATATACAAACACACAGGCACAGAAGCCCATGCAAACGAAAGACCAACAGCTAATAATCCCTCTAGTCAGCCTAGAACCATATGTCTCTATGTCAACACTCTTTAATCTAGTTACAATTGAACTATTTGAAATGTCGACAACTTCCCTTTTATGCGCGAGTGGAGATAAGTTAGAGACAACAGTTCTAGTGTATTTCTGGTGACATTGTCAATGAACGCGTCAATAGTTTAATTTTCTTTTTTATTATGCTATGCAATAATGTTAAAAACTTACGTACATATGTACGTATGTATGTATGTATTTAAGTTTGTTGCCCCACCCCTTATAAAATTGTAGACGAGAGTCACTAAAATCTATTAGTGAATCTTTAGTTCAAATGTCTCCATGTGGTCGTATAGTGCTAAAGTATACTGGTAGATTTTATATGACAACCCTATGTTATATGTCAATAGGCGATTACATTGGCTGGGGTACACCTAGTCAGTAGTACTATTTACGATGTCACTAGCAAATCACTACAATTTTACTATTGACATCGAGCGACAAAATATCGACATTGTAGACTAGAGCAACTAAAAGCTTTGGTGCCAATGTCTTCATGTGGTCCCAAAAGAACTAATTAGTCAGTAGTGCTACAGTCTAGCGGTGGATTTTCAATGACAAGCTAATGTTAAATGTCAATAGATGATTACATTGTCTGGGGTACACCTGGTCAGTAGTACTACTCACAATGTCACTAGTAAACCACTACAATTTCACTATTCGCATTTCCTGCAGGGATGCTTCTACACTTATTCTATTGTCGATATACTTGCATACACACTAACCAGCAGAACGTATGGCGAAATAATGGCCTGTTTCACAATAACGAAACGAAACTTTCGAACTACACCGACAGCAGATACTTATTTTAAATGTAACATAAGAGTGCCCTTCTTCGTTGTGTAGCAGAAGTTAAATAACCAATAAAATGGCAACAAGCTAAGCACAGCTTCAATAAAAAAATTTTAATACGCCTCATTCAACACCAGAGGCGCTGCAAAAATGCATTATTAACAAAAATGTGCAAAAAACAGAGTTGTAAAAGAATGAAGCTTTCTTCTATTTCTCTTCCTGCACCACCTGTCTTCTCTACAGTGTGACCAGATTTTAAAATAATATTAAGCTAAATCACGTTTGAAAAAAAGCTAAAATAAGCTAAAAAGTTACATTTTAGGCTAGAAAATAAAGCAAAATTTTTTTCCACTTCTTTGATCACTTTTCAATAGTTTCTTATTGCTAAACTAACGTTAAATATTACACAAACATATTTTTTTATTATACATATAGAATAATTGCTTAATGAAATTATTTATTAATTATTATATTTAAGATTTAATGAGGAACAAAACAAAAACTTCCCCAAAATAATCTTAAAAAGTTTTTAAAAATGTAAAAACATTTCTATTAAAATACGAAAGCTTTTTAAGTGAATTAATGCTATTTAAGGTAAAGCATGGATCACATTATCTGCGCAATGTACCGAGTTTCGTCAGATCAGTGAAATAAAGTCATAAGTAAAGATTTTGCTCTAATGTATCGACTACTTGAAATACAAGGACATAATTGCGCCACACTGCATTGGTAATAAGCCCATATAGACTTATTCCAGAATTAATTGAGTAATAATGCCATTTTGGTTTATTACTTATGACTTTATTGAGGTGACCCGACGAAAATCGGTACATAGTGTTATCCAGGCTTAAGGCTATTTCAGGTTTTTGTTTTAAGTTAATTGATGCCGCTGAATGAACGTTCAACTCAAGTCAAATAATTTTATACCCAAAAAACTCAAAAAGTGTTTTGGCCACTAATATGAATTTATCTTTTTCCATTGGAATTCTAACCATTCTGCCATTATCTACTATTTTTCTTCTTTCCATTTCTGTTATAAAATTGTCGTATAATTTACATTTTGTATTTTTTGTAAACTATTTTGCAATGCTAAAAAATTATAATTTTTATAAGTTGTTTATGTTTTTAATATATTTTGTAGAGAACACGCAATTTAGACTAAAAAAAGGCTAAAAAAGCTAAATGAGTTTTTAAAAAAAGCTAAAAAATAAGCAAAGGGCTAAATGAAAATTTTAAGGCTAAATCTGAAACAAATCAGCTAAATTTAGCTCAAAATAAGCTAATATGGTCACGCTGCTTCTCTATCACTATCCCTTTCCTAAAGAAGGTAACACCTAGTAATAGTAGTAGGCATTAATTGCCTGAGTGTTAATTCTCTTTCAAAAAAAAAAATATATATTTTGTTCTTCCCTTGTGATTCCCCTCATCATGTCCTATGACTTGAGAAAATGTGGGTGTTATCAAAAGTACGGAGTAGTGTATGGTAAAAAAAAGACATATCGTTTAAATGGTTACATATTCACCATTTTCGTGATGTATCGTCTTGATCTTGAGTAAATTGGGACTCGCTCTAGTAATATAGTAAATGGCACTGAACATGTTCGATGTGGTTGAATCCAAGACCTTTGAAATTGTGTAAATATAATGTTAATTGTTGCTTCCAATGTGACTCTGGAACCAGTCCCGCAACTATACTTAAATATTAACCTAAGCTTAACTGGTATTTACACTTTTGAAATGTGAGTGGATCTGTGGTCGAGTGGATGGTGTGCAAGCCTGTCATGCACGAGGTTGTCGGTTCGAATCTCAAAAAATTTAAAAATAAAATATCATTTCACTTGTGACAATGACATTTATATATAATTTATATTATTCTACACAGAATAGGTCCCTAGTGACAAGTCACAAGGTGCACACAAAGTATCAAGTAACCCCATCCTAGGCCATCCGCGGTCACTTTGGGACCGGTCACGTGACTAGTCTTCTGTCAGTTTCATTTCCTGCAGGGAGATTAAAGAACATCGCAATATACGGCCATGTCACAGAGTTCAATTCCGTTCGGAATCGGAATTGAATAAACCTCAAAATATCAAGCCCTAGCTGGAGCATACCCCAGCGTACCACCGTCTCCCACAGTCTGGACACACCTGACAAATTTTCGTATTTTAGTCTTCTTATTTAGACACGATCTCCTACAAAAATGAGGTGGATTGAATACCGATTCCGAACGGAATTGAACTCTGTGACATGCCCGATAATTTCTTTAATTTGAAACCGCTCTGGGCGTTGTCATCACTTCTTTTCATGGGGTATTTTTAAAAGGTTTTATAATGTAAAAACTAATCGTTTGCAAAAAATTATACATCCCGCAGTCTTTCCTCATCCAACATATTTTTCAAACATCTTCTTACACTCCTGCCGACTGAATTTAAATGCAACCAAATCCCTAAATTTAATGATTAAAATTATGTAAACAACAACTGAAAATTTTAAAAAATGTTGCTGATGTATTTATAGTTGTTGCTGTTCATCATGTTGTTGTTGTTTCCTTTGCCCTTTTAAAGTAATTTATACAATAAATTGTTGTTTCAGTTTATTACGACTCTTTTAGCAACAATAACTTGGAGGAGTTGTGTTTTGCTCAAGCCAAACAACGCCAAAGAAAAAAAAGCGCATTTCTATTTCTCTTCTAAGTTCTTTGAAGCAAAAAAAAATGCACTTGTGGGCAAAAAGTGAGAAAGAAATTTGCAAGTCACAAAAAATGAATGAAAATAAGAGAAACAACACAATTCACAGCATAGACAAATTGATGCAACATGCAGTTGAGTTGACTTTAAAAGTCTACATTGGATGGATACTTTCCACAATAAACAACCATCAGCAGCAAACAACAGATGGGATGGGAAGGAATGGTGATGAAAAAAGAAAATGAATAAATTGTTGAAGGTTTTGAATAATAAAGCTTAAACTTCTCCTTACACGAAAAGTTCTTATGGAAAAAAAAATAAGTAAACGTCCAGGATAAATTAAAGGAAAGTTGGAAATATTTCTAAGAATGACAACATTTCTGTTTTGTTGCAGTTGGTTTGTTAATTTGCAGGACATTTTAAAGCAACCAAAAAATATTCAAGATTTTTGCCAAGGCGAATTCACATAAGGTGATCTTAACTCACCAGCTGACATAACTTTTCTGCTGTCAAATCAACCAAAACGTTAGGGAATATTCGGACAGCAGGAAATTTTACACTAACAAATATAGAAGGCGAATGCGCCGAGTTGCAAATTAAGACCACCTTGTATCAATTCGCCAAGAGTTTTGCAATAGCAAATATGTATTTCCAAAAATTTGTACTTAACGCCAATGTTATTTCAGCACAGAGATAGAGAGAGAGAGAGAGAGAGAGAGAGAAAAAAAAAGCGTAGGGCAGACCAAATAATGTTCGGTCCAGATTGAAAATATATCGTAAAGGCAAGCAAAGCAGGAAGACAAATGCAGTAAAACATTATTTTATAAGATGAGTAAAATGAAAAGGAATAAAGTTAGTTAGTAGAATAAAAAGCACAGTGCTGACTTAGGAACATTAAAGAAAATTTTTCGCTTGTAATGTAGTTTTGGTTCGGTAATCAAATTTGAGGCCATAAAGACAATAAAATAGGTCCGGTTTGGGAGTCACCGTATCAATAATTTGCAGAAAAGCATAAAAATATTCTACGTTATTATGGTTGACGAATTTCTCGATTCGACTTCGAGAGTTTGTACTCGATTAGAGAAAAATGTTGTATGCCTCTTTAATCTAGTACAATAAGTCGAAATCGAATAAAAATATGTGACAACCGTAGTAAGGCCCATTGTGTCTCATCACGGTTGGCGTTTTCATCACCGACTTACGACGTTTTGTACTTTAATCTAATACAAAGGAAACTACAAAAAAATTCGAGAAAAAATGTCTTTATATTACATCATAATCTCCTTTTAGCTCGATAGACTTTTTGCAGCGATATTCAAAAGCTTTGATACTCTATCAATAGTAAGAACTGTCTGCCACAACGAAGTTTAGTAAATCACTTGTTTAGGTTTGAAATCAATGGTGAAGAGTTCCCATAGTACTTATCAAGCTTACCCTTGGTTTGTGTCGCAAAAAAAAATATTTAATGAGAACACGAAATTCACTTTTTTCCATTTTCTTCTTAACTCAAGCTGTAGTCTGCTATCAACGACTTGTAAACACAAACTAAAAGACACAACTTCTTGATATTTTTACAATTGCCTATTCCCTTTGCCCTTTCAGTTAAGAGGCGGGAAATTAAAAGTCACAGACTTACTAATGCGCCCCCCCCCCATATAAAGAGTTTAGTTAGACATATAGTATCTCAAAAGAAAGTGAATGAACGCAACACATCAGAGAAACCTGCGGTATACATCAATCGATAACGCGGGTTTTAGGAGTGTTTTCCGAGGTCGGAAAGAGTTTTACAAAAATCACAACTCGATGACTGTAGCGCGTGGAAGGTTCTGCAGCATGAAATGTTGGATATTGATCAAAAAGTTTGAAGGGCACAAACCAAAATCGGGGCAACCGAAACCATCAAAAACGGTTGAATGTTAATCAGAGTACTAGTGGAGGTCCTAGCCTTTCAATAAAGAAACGCACAAGTGATTTTAATGTGCAAAAATCCTCATTACAGCGCGTTTTACATAAAGACCTAAAGCAAAATTCAATTGGTGCAATTGGATAATTGATTACCAGAAGAAGTGTCACAAATCGATAAACGCACTGCCGTGATTTAATATCCTATGGACGTTTCTCTGCGGAGTTATCTCACATCTAAACTTTACGCATGTAGATTGACTTCCTTGGCGCTTTTAAAGGAAAATATATGTTATGAAATAGCAGCCACCGACACGGAATCTATCGAACGAGCCGTAATAAAATGCTCGATAAAATGAAATATTAATCCCCCTTATTCCAGTTGTCAACATCGACGTCGCATCAATACCATACCAAAAAATTGAGTCTTGCGACAGTCTATTTCTGTTCTCCAAAGTCTAGAAAATAATATTAGCCTGTCTATCAAAAGCAGTCAGTTGTTTTCAACAATGTGTAGACGAACCTCAATTTTTTCGTATTGTATTGACGTGACGTCGATGTTGAAAACTGGAATAAGGGGGATTCCCCCTTGATCAACACAGCCATCTGATATATAGTCAAAATGAATATTTTAAATTTTTCTAATTAACTTTTATTAATTTAGAGTTAAAAAAAAGTCAGTCGCTTTAGTTAGCGCAAAGTGGGTCAGGCCTCAGAATCCCCGATTCATTTAGAGCTTTCTTTCTGGTCTGCTTAAGCAAAATACCCTTCATCGAACCAACCAGAACACATTATAAAGGTGATAATTCATTGCACTTCAATCCAGGTAATGTCAGAAAGTTCCCTGAACTTAAGAGCGCCCATCGAACCCTAGAACAAGTACCCGTGAGAGTGTGCTGCTACAGGAAAAGCTCGAAACTAGGGGAAAGCAAGGCCCTAGGTTTCTTCATAGTAGAACCAGAGACCCAAATTTATTTCCGCTTACAGTCTTCCAGGCGGAAGTTAGTGCGATCATGGAGGTTTTAAAATGGATCAGTGTGAATATTAGGGCCACAGATTTCAATATATTTACTTACACCAACTCGCCAATTAGAGTAAAAAGCAGAGAAAGAGTAAGCTCTAGGAGCGTTTTAGACTGCAAGAATATGATTAGCGATTACGCAGTACATCAACCCACTACAACATTATCGGAAATGAGTGTGCAAATGGACTGGCGGAAAAGGTCACAACGTTACAGACAGTAGCTCTTATTAATGCAATACCTTTCAAGGCAGAGAAGATTGAATTAAAAAATTGGGCGAAGATCGCCTACAGGGCACGATGGAATAGTGAAACTGTAGGTAATCTAACCAAGGTTCTATGGGGCGATCCGGATGTAGACAAAACAAGGGGGCTGTTGAAACAATACCGAGCTAGGAAAGTTGAGGTGAATCTTAACGGGGAACTCTTACGAACGGGGGCACTTGTACCGGTTTGAGGCCACAGATAACAATCAATGCAGGTCATGCATGGAGGGCAACGAGACAATGCAGCAATTTCTTTGTTATTGTTCGGCCTTCACCCAGCCTAGATCCCGTTATTTTGGGGATGTCAACTTACCGGACATTATCCACCTTAAAGGTATTCACTGGAAAAGCTTCGAGTGACTACGTCAATGATACTGAGTTCTTAATTCACATAAGAGCTCACAACAGCGCTATATTTGTTGATGTGTACATATATACCTTGACATGAGCGTAATGGCTTCTCTTGTAAATCTAGCCTAAGACCCCAATGGTGGATTTTTTACTTTTTACTAATCCAGGGCAATGATGCAGAAAATATTGTAAATTTTTCTTCTTCAACTCTTAACCTCTGTCCATGCCCTCCTAAGAGACAATGTCCGTTAAGCAGGGACACTAAATCCCAGTTTTCTGTTTGCAACTAACATTTGTTAGACTTCTCATTTGTTTAGAAAAAAAAGGTTTAACATAATAGCACAAAACATCCACTAGGTGTCGCAGTGCTGGTCCTTGGAGCAGATCTTTTCCCTATTCTACAGGATCTAGTGTTTTTAAGAAATTTTTGGACAATGGTTCCCTGTTGTTGCATTAGCAACAGTTAAATACTGGACAAAACGGTTCGAATAAAAAAAATTCTTAAACAAATGAGATGTTGCCTTAATTTCATAGTTTGTAAAAATCTAAACTCAACATGAACTTAAACAACTGAACAGAGAAACAAAAATAAATAAAAAAACAATTCAAAAATATTTGCAAGTTTTCTTTTCTTAAGAAAACACAACAAAGATAAAAGGAGAAGAAAAAAAAACGAGCAACAATATTTTGAAGGATATGCATAAGGAATGCAGCAACAGCAATAACAATACACAACTACAACTTTTTGTAAAACTATGCTAAATTTAATTTGTTAAGGAACAAAACAACAAAAAATTTATATAAAATTGCAAAAGATTTGAAAGAGTAAAAGAAGAACAAACAAAAAAAATTAAAGTAGCCTCCTAGAACATCACAAGTGGAGGAAGAAAACTAAACTTATAAATTCCTGGGGGAGACAAAATAATAAACCAGTAAAAGGGAAAAGAAAATTCTATGCAATTTTCTAAAAGGTGTTTGTTTTTGTTTCTTTTTTGTTTTTCGTTCTTTTACGTCTTCGATGTTACATTACATTATTAAAAAGAACAGGCAAGAAAAAAAAGAACCTTCAAAACTTTACTTTAAATAGAAACTAAATAAAATAATAGCAAACAAAGCAACTTAAAATAATGAAGAATAAGAAATAATAATAATAGAAAAGTTTGCTTAAACAATAAAGAAAGCTTTCGCACTCACCTCGAAGGAGAATGAAGCAAAGCCGGATCTTATACACTTTTTTTTGTTTGTTTATTATTTAAAAATAAAACAAAAATCTTACCTTACTAATTCCAATTTCATATCACTCAGACGATTGAATTCCATAAAGAAACGTATGGCCCACAATAAGTACGAATCATCGTGACTGGTTGCACCAGAATTGCGTTCCAACACACGTCTCACTTGCCGTACTAATGTATTGTATGCCGAACTCAAGATTTCAATACAATACTCACGTAAACACAAACTGCAAATAAATTGAAAAATAGCACAAAAATATATTATCAGATTGTGGAGCATTAACAAGAAAAGAAAAAAAAAACATTTGAAGTAAATAGATTGCATTAGGTTAAATAATTACTTACAATAAAGTTAAGTAATAAATTAAAGTGTGAAACAATGAATTGTAAGCAAATAAAATGTATAACTTTTAGTTGATTGAAGTTTTAAGACGCAATAAAAGAGAAAGAAGAGAAAGAAGTACTGGATTGAACTGCGACGAAGATTGAAACAAAATCTAATTTCTTTCGCGTGAACTTTTTTTGTGATACGTTAGAAAATTAAGTTTAATCGGGTAGTTTTTTTAGGGCTGTACGAGTAATTAGCCAAGATTGTAAAATGTAGTTATGTCTAAAATTTTACGGCGATGCGGCACAATTGTAAAATTAACAATCGCCCAAGGTTTTTAGATTACGAAAAATAACCCAAAATTAGCAAGAAAAATTACCGAAACAATTTATTTTTTTTTTTTTTAATTTTCAAAATGCTAAATCACATAAAGTCGGTGAGAAATTTATTTTCAAAAATAAATAAAAAATTTGGCGGTTTGGGAGATTTTTATTTCGGCAATTTTTCCCAAAGTCGTTTGATTCAATTGTAAATAAATTCAGGAAAGTGTGAAGAAGGGTTTCGTACATCGCACGTATGGGTGCGTTCGTAAATGCATCACTGCGATGTAAATAGAAATTTAAATGTTCTAAACTGGTCCACTGAAGTAGATAACGCACAAATAGATGTCAAATATGGTGGTACTGATAGAACTTTTTTAGTTATGGCGATTTTTTTCGGGTTCTGACGATTTTTTTTTTTTGAGGTTTGGCGATTTTTTTCATTTGTGCGATTTTTTCGGTTTTAGGCGATTTCTTTTAGTTTTTTTTTCGTGTGATTTTTTTGTGATACGTTAGAAAATTAAGTTTTATCGGTTAATTTTTTTAGAATGTTCGAATAATTGGCAAAGGCAGCAAAATGTATTACATAATGCCCAAAAATTTCAGGCGATCCAGAACAGTAGTCCACATGGTAATCGCCCAAGATTATTGATTGTGATAAATTACCTAAAACTAGAAAGAAATATTACCCAAATAATATTTTTGGTTGCTTCAATATTTTTCAAAATGCTATATCAGCCGAAGTCAATGAACTTATTAGCTTATTTACTCTCCAAAATAAAAAAAATTGGGGATTCTACATTTCGCCGTTTTATGCGATTTTCATTTCGGCAATTATTCCCAAAGCCGTTTTCTGGCAGTAATTTTAAATGAATTCAGCAAAAAAAAACTTTGACTCGCATATTAACGGTCCCGTACGGCTCTGTTTCTGTTGGGCGACTTTTTCGGTTTTGGCAATTTTTTTTATTTTTTTTTGTATTGACGCTTTTTTAGTTCTGGCGTTTTTTTTTTGTTTTGGCTTTTTTTTATATTTGAAAATTTTTTTGTTTCTTTGCAATACATATTTTTAGTTTTAGCGATTTTATTAGTTTTGGCGCCTTTTTTCGTTTGGAGTTTTTTATATTTTTTTTGGCGACCTTTTTACTTTTGATGATTTTACATATTTCGCAATTTAGCGATTTATTTTATTTTTGGCGATATTTTTTATTTAGGTGTTTTTTCATTTTGGCGACTTTTCGTTTCAGAATTTTTTAATTTTGAGAATTATTTCCAGCATTTTTTAAAATTTCAAAAGCATTTCAAAAAGTTTTTGGCGACCATTTTACTTTTGGCGATTATTTGGATTTTAGCGTTTTATTGTATTTTGGATGATATTTTTTATTTTAGTTCATTTTTAGGGTTCCGTACACCAAAGGTGAAATGGAACCCTATTGTTTTCGCTACGCTGTCCGTCTGGCCGTCTGCACGTCCGTCCGTCTGTCCGTCACAGGGTATTTTCTCGAGAACCGTAAGAGCTACGGACCTGAAATTTGGACACAGTGTGTAGACCCTTGGCCGCTACAACAACAAATACATGAGAGTTGGAAATTAAAAGGTGTGCCAAAACGAGCAACGAAAAATTTTAAAATCTCATGTAATATACATACAATCGTATGTATATGCACTTGAAATTTGTAAAGTTAGTGTATTTTTATACACACTACAACAATTAACACTAAAATTTAAAAAATTTTAATTAAAGGGTGTACCATCAGTTAATGTAATTTCGACTATGTAATTTTGATAACTTGCTGTATCTTGAAAACCGTAAGAGCAAACTTCTTGAAATTTTCAAAACCGGTAAAACAAAAAAATCTCAAAATTGTAAAATCGCCAAAACGAAAAAAAGCACCAAATTAAAAAAAATTCTAAATCGAAAATAAATCGCCAAAATGAAAAAATCGCCAAAATGAAAAAATCGCCAAAATGAAAAAAATCGCCAAAATTAAAAAAATCGCCAAAATTAAAAAAAATGCCAAAATGAAAAAAAAATCGCCAAAATGAAAAAAATCGCCAAAATGAAAAAAATCGCCAAAATGAAAAAAATCGCCAAAATTAAAACAAAATCGCCAAAATTAAAAAATTGCCAAAACGAGAAAAAAGCGAAAAATAATCAAAAAAAAAAATTATTTCAGCTGAAAAAACGTAAAAAAACACTGTATTAAAAAAATGCTCAAAGCCAACGTACGAAACCCTTCGTGCGCGAGTCAAAGTCGCACTTTAGTGAATTTATTTTAATTTTGGCGATTCCTTCTTTTGACGGTTTTGGCGTTTTTTTTTTGTCTGTTGTACATCGTTTTACTTTTAGCGATTTATTGTATTTTTGCTGATATTTTTCATTTTAGTGCTTTTTTCATTTAGGATTTTTTATTTTTAGCGTTTTTGAAAATTTAAACAGTTTTCCCTTTTACGTTTTGCAAGATACAGCAAATTGCCAAAATTACATAGCAAAAATTACATTAACTGATAGAATAATTTTGATTATTTAAATTTCAGTGTTAAATGGTGTAGTGTGAAATTTATGTATTTGCTCGTGGTTCAGCGATGTCTAACAATGAAATGCATATAGACATCGCTGAACCACCAGCAAATAAATTTCAAATTAAAATAAACTTATGACAATATGTCGAATAATAAATTTTTTAAATATTGGTGTAGTGTGCATAAAAATATAATAACTTTGCAAATTTCAAGTGTCTATATAATTGTATGTACATATATTTCGTTGCTCGCTTTAGAACGTCCTTTAATTTTTAACTATCATATATTTTTTATTGTAGCGGCCAAAGTAGTTCTTACGGATTCTTTGGCTCTTACGGTTCTCGAGAAAACAGCCTGTGAAAGACAGACAGACAGACAGGCAGGCGGATGTCGTAGCAAAAACATTAGGGTTTCTTTTCACGTTTGCTGTGCAGAACCCTAAAAAGCCCAATACTACAATTTTATTTTTTTAGTTCACTTACTCCTACCCTAAAATAAAACTCCGGCCACCAAAGTAAAGTTTCCTACTGCAGTACTCTCTCTGCATTCATCATTTCAATACATGTTCCAGTCATATTTCTTATTAAATGAATAGCAAACAATAAAAAGTCATAACATAACATAAATAAAAATATATTTCAGTGTAAGGACTACAACCTTTCAAAAAGCCAAATACTCGTATCAAAGTGGAAATTTGCTGGTAACCAACCAGCAGCAAACAATAAAAATTGAAAAATAACCCATATCACCTGCACAGCAAAAGGGAATAACAAATGATAAATATGTAGTTTAGTTTAACATTGGTCTATTGTTACCAGTTGTTGTTGTTGTTGTTGTTGTTGTTGTTGTTGTTGGTTACTTAAAAATATGAAAAGAAAAACAAAAAATTGTTGCTCCATCTAAATGCGACTAGTACATATAACAATAATTTATGTTCCACTACCTTCACAGTTGCTTTCAGGTTTAAGTTTGCCGCCAGGAGTGTTTACTAAACGGCGAATGGTTGTCTGGGAAAAAATGCACTCGTATCTAACTTAAGATGCTTTTGTATAGGAGTATGTTGTACCAATGTTGTGGCAAAAGTAAGAAATGCAAGATAAACAATAAAAATCTTTTTTTCTACTATTTACTGTTGAAGCAAGCAACATGTACAGTAAAGGGCAAATAAATTGGAAGTGGGTTTGTTATAAATAAATTAGGGTTCCATACGGACACTACATATTATTACAGAAAAATATTCGAACACAGCTTTTAAACGCAAATGCTTTCACAAAAACAAATATTTGGTAAACAAAAAGAATTATCCAGAATTGTTTAGCCATAGAACTAAATATACACGCGCACGCTATCACATAAACATAAAAACTATAGAAACATCAATAATGAAATACCCTGTAGTAAATAAAATAATCAGTTGAGAAAAAACAATAACTTATAAATTAATTATTTTGCAAGTGACTACAAATTGGTTTAAATATCATGCAGATATCAACCAAACATATTGAATAGAAGCACACGTAAGAAAGAAATAAAAGCAAAATAAGTAAATGAAAAGAAAATAAAAAAATTAAAAGAAGCATGCCATGAAATCAAATGCCAAATGTTTGTGTTGAAAAGAAAACTAAATAATTTCAATACTTAATATGTATAATATTTTCTATGAGCGGTTCGTATGTATGGATATATTTATGTATGTACGAATTTTTTATTTTTTGTGATTTATGTAGACATATATGTATTTATATATTTATATAGATATATATGGATATATACATACATATATGTATATATATAATATATGTATATAATATAAATATACATATATCTTTTTTTACTATAATATTAATTAACTACAAATTGGTTGAAAAATAAGTAGTTGGTAGTAAATTTAAAAGTCATTCAGAGATGTCCAATTGACTACCGCCTATGACATGCCTATGTTAAAATAGTGAGTCAGCGACAAGGAAAAAAGTCCCTTGATCAACCAGTTGTGGTTATTAAAAAACCAGTTTAAAGTTACTTACAAATGGGTTTTGAGTTCCTATAGAGTAGCTTCTGCTTGTTAACAAGACACACATACATATTTATATATAATTGTAACCCATGAGCTAATTGCGCGATTGAAAACAAACAATGGAAATGCTGCTGAGATTGTCTAGACCTTGCTGTCACATTCTGGAAAGCTTGTGTGAAGTATAAAGAGGTCGAAGCATCTGCTGGAAGTCAGTCTACCATACAGTTACTCTGAAGTAGTACAGTTGTTAAATTGTGAAGAATTGTCTACTATGAACTACAGTTCATTATTGTGAAGAAAGAGTGAATCTTATGTGAAAGCAGTTGATAGTCGTATATAAGTGTGTAAAGCAGAGACAAGCAAAATACCGTTCCGTAGGCACTTCCGGAACTTAAGCATAAGTACAGAAGAAAACAATTCAGTCTCTGAAAGGCAATCGTACAAATATGGATTGTACTCTCTTTTATATTGTACCCTAATACATAAATAATATAAATATAAATATAATGTATTTGCCTAACACCTGCAAATAATATTGAACTACGTGGTCCAATCTAGATGAAACAGATTAGTTACATCATGGTCCCATGCAATGCACTCATGGATCATGTCGTTTTCACAAAAGCATTCAATGCTGCACGATAAGTGTTAGTGTTTATACGATTATGATCGTTCCTCTTAGGCACTTAGAAATTGTGTGCGAGTAGTCAATAATTATTCCATATGGGAAATATTTTTGGGGATGGTCCAATGTATTGCAAATTTGGTCCAACCCTAAGATATCGCAATGTGAAATCGACTACCATTTTTTCATATATTTGGAGTAGATTTGGAGTACTTATAGTCCTCTTTGGACTAGTCCTTACATGTATAGACTTTGTTGCATTATCTGCAGGGACTTTGGTGTAAAAGTAAAGTCAGTGAGTTATTATTGTTGTACAAACAGTAGGCCGAGTCTGTGTGAAGACCATTAGAGAGGGGGTATGGCTTAGATAACAAAACAGACAGTTTTAAAAGACGTGCTAAGCAACCCATACACGTTTCAATTCAATTGGCAACTGTGGCGGTTGTTCTGCTAATCAAGGCTCTGTCAATTAATTAGTTTAGCAGTTGTCGAGTTGGATGCAGAAAATTTTAAAAATTTTGATTTTTTCAAGTTGGCTAGTAAATCTTTCAATTGGATTATGCCATGTGTGTTCGAGTCTCTTGATCAAAATTTATGTTTGTACTTTTCTTTTGCAAATAAAGTTAAGTGTTTTTAAAATTGTCTTTAATTTCACTGAAGTTGAATGAAAATCTTTCAACTCAAATTATGAATTGTGTGGCCAGAATCAATTCAATTGATATAAAGGTAAAAACGTAACAATATGTAATACTAACTATACGAACTTTAGCCTATATAATCGAATATCTTACCAGATGTTAGCATTTAAAAAAAATTAAGTACCTGGTAAACTTTTTTTCGGTTTTTGGCTATTTTTTTAGTTTTGCGTTTTTTTTTCTTAGTTTTTGAGTTTTTTTTCATGTTTAGGATTTCCTTTTCTGTTGTCGTTTTTTTGTTTTGGCGTTTTTTTATTTTTGGCGATTTTTTCGCTCTTTGGCGATTTAGCTTAATTTGAGCAATTGTTTCGTTTTGGCAATTTTTTTATTTTGGAATTTTTTAGTTTTAGCGTTTTTGAAAAGTTGAAGAGTTTGCCTCTTACGGTTCCCAAGAAATAACAAGTTCTCGAAATCATATGGTCACAATTGCATTAAATGATAGAATACCCTTTCGTTTTCATTTTTTTTTTAAATTTTTACATAAAAATACAATGACTTTTAAAATTTCGCAGGTCGGTATATTACATTAGTTGTTCGTTTGTTAGTCTATTAATGGTGAAATGGCAACCCTTATTAAGCATTTTTGACATTGCCACAACCCTACAAGAAATGAATGACCGAAACTAACACAAACGACATTTTTTCACTAACACATTTGCAATAATTTTATAGTGAATTTAAGAGTGCCAGTCAATTGACTGGTCATTTGACTGGTAGCGATGACCGACACATTTACCAATTATAGTTGTTCCGCTCTAACATGTGTGTTAGAGTGGAACATCTAATGTAGATAACCCAAAAGTTTTAAGACATCGCATTTTATTGTAAAATATACAATTCCATCGGTTTGTGAAGTGAAAATTTGTAAAAGTGCTAAGAAAGTTAAGTAACAACAATACTGCATAAAAGAAATTAAAAAGTTTAATTTAATTTATACATTTATGTATTTTGTTTTTAAATTTTAGATATTTTCAAAAAGAAAGGAGTTTTGGAGCTGAAAAAAGCATGAAGAAGACTAAATTGGTGCCACCTACTTGTTTTGGCTTGTTTTTGTTTGTTTTTATTATATATATTACTTATTTCTCTATTTTATTATAATAAAAAACAGTTAAAATAACATGAAAATTATGTTTATTTATTTAAAAGTTACATTTTTCCAGTTTTTATGTAAAAATTGACTAGTAACAGGTGACCAGTTGCCTTGTAACCATTGACTAGTCATAGCTTACCAGTGCTTATGTAATCTGTGACTGGCAAAAAAGTAGCAGAGTAAGCAGTTCAGATATATGTGTTTTAATTAAGTGAAATTAATAAGTTAGAAGGAGAGAAAAATCACACGTACACAAATGTTTTGGTCATTTTTTTCACCAAGCCCCTAATAAACTAACTGGAGACGGTGACCGAAGTTGTGGTCGTCGCTACTAGTCAAATGACTAGTCAATTTACTAGTAGCTTTCTTGTAGGGAAGTCACGAATCTTTTTCCTACACTGAAAAAAACAAATAGCAAAAAATCACTCGATATGTATGTTACAATCTCTCACCGCAGAACAATAACAAAGTACAAAAAATACACAGCTTTTTCGAAAATAATAAAGTTTCGTTTAAAAATGTAATTGATGAACAGTTTAATTAAAAACTGAATTGTATGAATTAAATTTTTTTTTTGCCTAAAATTTTAATGTTTTTGAGCACCACTGTGGTCTTCTAATGCTTTGTTACCGATAAGAAGAAAAATAAAAAATCAAAAACCGTTCAAAGTTCTTCAATGTGAAGAAAATGAAAACATCCATTTGCAAAAGGTCGTGCGGTTAAAAAATGTTAACATTTCACATTCGCAGAAAGTTGAGGGAGAATTTGTTAGCAAATACAAAAAAAAGCATAAAACTAATGCCTTGACCTCTTATTTGTGGCCAATCACTGTGGTGGTAGTCAGTTGCTTAGTCTGTCTCTGACTGTACTTGGAGTTGATTTTTTAAAAAAGTATTGCATGTCTTTTGCTATTTTTCTATTTAATAAAAAAAATACATATATATTAACAATATTCTCTAGCTGGCAAAAACGGTTTGATTTGGCGCCACATACAGATAGATGTCGATACCTTGTTGCATTTTTTATTTTTTTTATTTATTTTTTAATCTCTGCAGAGTATGATTAAGGAGCAGAGCTGTCGTAGCGAAGGAGCGGAGATATAAGACAATTTTAGTATTAAAAAAATTTAAACTTTTTGTAATTTTTTTTTTGTTATCTCATCCTAATACAAATCGTCAGTTGAAATCCAAAACCACGTAAGTCCTAGTTTACACTATGCAAGCCTTATTGCTAAGCTGATTACTATGTGGGAGACAGAGACGAAGGGCACAGAAACGTTTCTTTTCCCCTCGTCTTTTTTTCTCTAAACAACTAAATCAGTGTTGCCCAATTCCCAATTTTTGATTTGTCATCCCCAAAAATCCCCAAACTGAGTTTTTTAATAAAATTTTTGCTTTAGTTTAAAAAATAAAAAAAAAATTATTTTATTTAAAAAATAATGAAAAAATTACATATTTATTCAATTTACCTTCATATAAATTTAATTTGTACTTGTAAAACTTGTAAAGAAAAAATTACACATACATAGTTTAATATACACAAGTATAAAAAAAATTTAAACCAAAGTTTACCATTTCAAAAACTTTAGAATCGAAATCTTCTGATTCATCAGCCTCAGTAACTTTGTTGTACATAGTGCTTGTAAAAAGCTTTAGCATTTCAGCAGAAGGATTAAATTTGTCACAAAAAATGGAATTATTTTTAAAGTATGTGTTTATTCTAAGAAGTGCTTCTAAGTAGTTTTCATTATTGGTTAATCTGCCTTGATACTTCTTCTTTATTAGAAACCATTCACTATGAATAGTAAAACCAATTTTTACACAGAGAAAACAGTGCCTAATAAATACCTCATAAAATAGAACAAAATTAATAAGATATCTCTATGGTTTTTTTTCAATAAGGAAATCTTATTAATTTAATAAGGAAAACCTTTTTGAAAAAATCAAGAAGAAATCTTCTAGTTTTTATTAGGTTATCTTATTGATTTTTTCAATAAGGGTTTCTTCTAGTTTTTATTAGGCGACCTAATAAAGAATAAAAAAAGTGTGTCTTTATTCTCTGTACTTATGTATTTTCATTTAAATTCTATACTATATACATACATGTGTATGTATGTAGTATATTGTAGATGTTATTTATTTATACATACAGACATACACATTATGTTATATTCTTAACTAACTTAATCACCAAGTATTGAACCAGCAAACTTCTACCTGATAGACAAGCACTCTAAGTGCCGGTCCAGACTTGCAATTTTTGTTGCAGCAATTCTTGAATATGTGTGAGAGTGTTGAAATAGAAATATATACTTTTTGCATTCCCCTCTCGCTCTTTTGCACTAAAAAATAAAAAGTTGCTGAATAACCATTGATATTATTGTGCAAACATTCTTATACAAAAATGAAAAAGATCATAAAAAAAGTGTCCCTATGTCTGTTTATAGAAACGAAATAACAAGACACCTCATAAAATCAAGAATATTTCCTTATTAGAAAAATCAATAAGATGCATTACACATAATCATATAGGAACCTACTAAAATCAAGAAGAAAACCTTATTGAAAAAATCAATAAGATAGCCCAATAAAATCAAGAAGAAAACCTTTTTAAAAAAATCAATAAGCCAACCTAATAAAATCAATAAAAAATCCCTATAGTTTAAAATTTATAAGAAAACCTAATAGAATCACGAAGTTTTTCCCTATGGATGCTTTTTTTGGTGCCAAAAATAACGGAAATTGAGTAAAATAAAGTTGTGAATAATAAGATTTTTTCTTGATTTTATGTGGTTTTCTTCTTGATAAAAATTAGCCTAAAAACGTTTCATAAAGAAAATCTTCTTGATTCTATTAGACAGTTTTTTCTCTGTGTAAACTTGCCAGACGCATATTTCTTAAGTGAAAAATCATTCTTGTAACCATCAGTTATAAAAAAGTCCCCTAAAATGTGGTTATCATCCTCAACAAATCCCCAGATCCCCAATACGAAATTTTCATCCCCAATCGCGAAAAAAAATCCCCAACTTGGGGACAAATCCCCTAAGCTGGCAACACTGAACTAAGTTCTTGTACGAAAATACCTAATAAATTTTTATTAAAAATACGTAAACTATTTTATTTTTTTTTTTGCAAAAGATTGTTTTGAGCGGAATTAAATATATAAAACAAATTGTTTCACTTTTTTTCTAAACAACTAAATTTCTCTACGAATTTACATAATAAATTAAATATCGTGGTGCACAGCCCCGGCTGGATTTATTGTATAGATTGAAAAACTAAAATAACACGTAAAATATGCAATAGCAAAAGATAAAGAAAAATCTAAAGAATACTTGTACTTTCAGGGTGTTGAAGTAAAAACATATTATTTATTTTTGATGTTTCCCAAGTTATTTACTTTCTTCTTCTTATTTATTAATATTCTGTCTTATTTCTGGCGAAGCATAACAAAACAAAAAGTAAAAGATTCAAAATAATACTCCCCGGATGTATAAAAGTACTCAATGCAGCAGCAGCCATAAAAAAAACTATCGCTTTTTTTAGACTTTTTTTTTTCCTTCTGCAGTAAGTGTCTGTTGTCATTTTATAGACAGTAAACAGAAGTCACATTTCTAATGCTGTATTGGCAATTTTGATTAGAAATTCCATATAACGGAAATAATATCATGAATTATTTAATCTTTTTCCTTATGTATTTTTGTGGGAAGCGGAGTCGATCGGGTCGGGTGGGCAGCAGCAATATTCTTCGTTCTGTTTTCCTGTTTGTATAAAATTGCAATCAAATAAAAAAGCTATAAGAAAGCCGTAATATTATTTTGGTATTGGTCAATTATACAATAAAACATATGGAAGTGTTTCTGTAGCCATCGTAGACAAATGAGAAGAATATTTATTTTCATTTATTTAAGATTAAGGGAGTTATTTTTTATTAAATGCAATTTCGATTTCTCGTAAATATCGTGATTTTCCAAGAGCCAAGTTAGTTATCTAATACAAAGTTTGAGATGATGCAAAGAAATATTACAAAAAATACATCATTGTACAAGTTTTCTTTATTCTATGACAAAGTTCTGGTAGACGAATATTCGACTCGACATACGCAATAGGGATGAATATTTAAATTTATTAAAAATATAAGACTTAATTCAAGGCGAATTGATACCAGGTGGTCTCTATTTGTAAAATTTCGTGCTGCCTGAAAATCTCCGAACGTTTTGTTTCGATTTGACAGCAGAGAAATGAACAGCTGATCACCAGCTGGTGAATTAAGATCACCTGATGTGAATTCGCCTTGACTTAATTTATATGCTGAGTAACATTTGGGACATTGTAATATGTAGTCTGTACTAGTGACAATTGCGTCACAAACAAAAAGCATAATAGCCCAATTCACAATCACACAGTGCATTTAAAATTGCAAATTTATACAACATAAAATAAAATACAGCAACATATATATCGACGGCTCCATTCTAAAACATGCTAAGTCAAAAAAACTAGTTTTGAGATAAACGCCTTCAAAGTTTATTGATGATATCTCGGGAATGTTATGAGATAGAAACTTGAGACTTTTTGTAATCATATAATAATTGCAAGAGAATTTTTTTAGTTTATTTGAATTTTATAAATTTGTTGTAGATCATCATAGTCCTCTTAGTACACTTAGCATCTATCTGGTGGTCCTTACTCACCTACAATGACCATCTAAGCACATATAGCATGTTTTAGTTTGGAGAAAAATTTATATTAATTTTTTTTTTTTTGAGTACTTAATTGCAAACTAAATCGTGCTAAGTGTACTTAAAACATTTAAAAGGGAGGTTTTTTAAACTTGAAAAATTATGCTAAGTACATTTTTGTTCATAACTTTTGTCCGGTTACTTTAAAAATTTTACAGAATCTAAGTTAATAAACGATGAATTTAGAAATGCTATTCCCAGTATAACATGCTATGTCGACTTAGCATGTTTTGGAATGGGGCCGTCGATATGATAGTTATTATTTAAATATTTAAATTTCCTATCCCCAGTTTTTTTAACTTCATTTAATAAATTTAATTTCATTTTTATGCTATTTTCATAAAAGCTAAAATTAAAAAATCCCAAAACTAAAAATATCGCAAAAACGGAAAAAAATCGCCGAAACGAAAAAAATTGCCGAAACGAAAATAACGCCAAAATTAAAAAAAATGCCAAAGCCTGAAAAAAGTTTAGAATACGAAAAAAAGTGTCAAAAGTAAAAAAAATAGCCAAAATCCGAAAAAAGTTTGCCGGCTACTTAACATTTTAAAAAAAGGTCTTCAACAGGTAAAATATTCGATTATATAGGCTAAAGTTCTTACAATAAAGGGTGTTTTTTACGAGGTACATAACTTTGAAATGGAATAAAACAAAGATGAATTTTTTCAATTGACATGAAATTTACTTTATACGAAAGAAAATCTTCTGGCATTAAATAAAAACTAATGGCTCAAACGTAAATTAATCTGGAGGTCTAATTTTCGACGACCTTTTCCAACATTTGTGGCCGCACATTGGCAATAACGCGGCGAATATTGTACTCCAAGTGGTCAATCTGTCCGGACTTATCGGCGTAGACTAATGACTTCACATATTTAGCGGCGTTAAATCGCACGATCTTTGAGGCCAATTCACGGGTCCGAAACGTGAATATATGCCGTTAGTAAACGTTTGCTTCAATAAATCAATTGTGGCACGATCAGGAAACCACAGCCCCGGCACATAGTAGTTGCTCAATTGATGTAGGAAGAAGTCAGTAATCATGGCTCTATAGCCTGATTATAGACCCCATAGCAGAGAATAGCAATGAGTAGTGAAAAAGTGAGTTGAGTTGAATCATGTCTTATAATGTCTTGTACTTATGCGCACTCATACTTATTGCCATGTTGCCTTTGAATCATTGAAGTGCGCATCGAACTCATACTTAGCAATGATTCACAATTCGAACTTCGCATACGAGTATGAACCGTAAAGTTCTCATTATGAGGTTATGTGTTTCTCTGTTTTTTCTTGTTTTTTTTTTGCACGAATTGAAAAACAACCCTATTTACTACTATTTTATACTACTTGCAAACTGTTGAATGACTAAACTTTTAAATAAATGTGAGTAGTATAAGTATTTTCCAGAAATTATGAATAAAAATAAGGTGATTTATGAGTGTGAGTGTGGTATGACTATGATCTCGACGGCGCATTTAATTTATTTCAAGCTATCATCGTAAGTATGCGTAAATCAGAGTAGTTGAGTTTAAATTATGTCTACTCACTTATATTTAAAATTTCATGAGTCAGTATGAATAGCGAAAAAAACGATTCATTGCCGATCACTGCTCCATAGACAGATTCGGGTCTTCCTCTACGCTACGCTCTACAGCAGCAATGACTTCTTTTGTACGCACTATACGACGTCTCTGTGGATGCGTGTGCGATACGTATTTCGAACATAACCATGATTTTGAAAATAAATTTGCATAATTTGGAAGCCTTGTTCAGGCGTCAGTATATTCATGCTGAAATGCCAAACCAAACTAAACATGAGTCATTTGACAGCTGAAAAAGTGGCCGCCAGTTAAAAAAGTGTTGCCAACTGAAAGTTTAATACATCTATAAAAAACACCCTTTCTTACATACGGACATACAAATGTATGTATGTAGCGTCCGTACGGAACCCTTCGTGTGCGCGTCAAAGTCTCATATTTCCGTAGCTTCAATAATTTTTAATTAAGTTAAGATTTTAAAAATTAACAAAGCACTAAATTTTTTTAGTGATTTTCATACAAATTTTCTATACGAGTCGTCTGCTTGACTTGTAGAAACTGCACATTATTATAAGTTTGAGAAACTTACCCCCTATTTCCACAATACGGACGGTCGACTTGACTAGACAATTTATATGAAAAGCACTAACCTTTTTGAGTGATTTTCATACAAAATTTCTAGACGAGTCGTCTGCCTGACTTGTAGAAACTGCACATTATTATGAGTAAATCAAATTCAAGTAAAATAAAAACTAAATTTAACAAAACACTTCTTTTATTTTAACGATTGTTTTATGGCAACAGTCGAGAGAAGTGTATTGTCGATCAATAAGCTTAATTATAATTCGTTTTTATAATTTTAGTCAGGCTTTAATGAAAGCCTTTTTAAATATTTTTATCTACTCAACATACTTAAGCTGATTTTTATATACATACATAAGTACATATCATAAATTTAAATATTCAGATTTAAATCTCATTGTATTACGTTATCAATTTCTTTTTATGTTAAATTTGGCAAATGTCTCATAATTGTTAACAAAAGCCGACACGCACATGTATGCTTCTCACTCCCACATCTTTTGTGGTAACAGCTGCAGTAACAACAACAACAACAACAACAACTTCAATGCAATGGCGTCAGGTGTAAACCACAAAAGTCAATCATTTACAAAATTTCAATTGTCTTTTCAAAATGCAACACAATGAATGACATCTGAATGTGACTTAACAAGTTTGTCTTACTCGCAACACACTCAGGAATGCACACTTGTGCCAATGTGCCAGGATATGAAAGACAAAAAGTACGACAAATGAAATAAAATGAAATATATGCAAGAAAAGGCATGCACTGACATGCACAGGCAACACATATGTACATATCTCCTTTTGCATAAACAGGAAATGCAAACATGTTGAATAAAGTGTGTGTATTTTATGTGCAATTTTTTATTTCAATATAAAAAGAAAAACTTATTTTTAAATTTATATTTCAGTAAAATCCTTTAAACTTTCCTTTCCTACATCTTTTAGTAGCAAGTTTCGTTTCTTCTTGCATGAGTTTGTATGTTATGACTTATAAAGGATTCACTTACCGCACAGAGAACGCACTGCGACGTGTCACCTGGCCCTCTTCTTGCACATGCCGGTGTGAACGTTTCTGTTGCTGTTTTTCACGATCAAAATCAATTGATGCAATACGTTCCAATGGCTGATGGCATATTATATCCCGATCTGAGACAGATTTTAGATTACGTATAACAAACGTGCCACCGAAACGTGAATGTCGGCCGGCAGCAGGTTTTGTAGCCACACGTTGTTTCTCACGACGTCGTGCTGCTAATAATTCCTGTTCGTCACGTTGTTTTTCACTGACACTGCGTTGCAGGGAAGCATCAGCCAGGTTTTCTGCTGTCTGTTAATATTAAAAGAATTGTTTTACGATTTTGTGTTAGAAATTGGTTGAAAGGGTGAGTGTTATAATTAATACAGATTAATACATATATTTAAATGCAAAAAAATTATATCAAAAATATATCAACAATTTTTTATTATGATATTAATCGAGTAATTTTTGTGACGGCATATTCTGCTTCGACAAATTCTTAACCATCACAACAAATACATATGTACACACTAGAGGTGAGCGCAAAACATTTGCTTGCTCAATCTTCATGATGTAAATTTGTTGGGTTGTTGTCCTGCCCTGTATTTTATGAGAACACTAAAATTGTTATTCCCTTTTATCGAAAGCATGCAATAGCATTTGTTTGTCAACAGCGACGTCACTTCAATACAATACCAAAAAAAAAGGGGGTTGTGTACCCGTTGTCGAAAACAACTGACTGCTATAAAGAGGATTATTCTATTTTCTACAGCTTAGGAAACAGGGGGGTTACTCTCTATTACGATGCGAAAGAAAAATGGTACGAAATCGAACGATTGATACTCTCTAATGCGTTTGCGCATTTACCTTTCGCATCTTTTATTTTCCGTTTCGCAAGTCTGGTATCACCGTACTCTACAATGCGAAAGCGCCTGTCAAAATCGCTCGATAAGCGCATATATCTTGCGTTAGCTAAATACCAAACGCAAAGTGAGAAAAACATGTAAATACGTCGAAAAAAATATTTATATATTGACTGTCTTATTCATAAAAAATATTTTTGTTTTATAAGAGGTTTATTAAAAAAATTTTCTATGGAAATTTGATTCATAAGCCTTTTATAGAACCAAAATATTTATATTTAAATCGTAGTTTTTAGGGAAAAGCCAAAAAATTACAAACAAAACACCGGCAGTTTGAAATTTTAGTGGATTGCATGTGAGCAAATGACAAATAAGCCGCAAATCATTTGTGAAAAAAATTGACAGACGACCTAAATTCTAATGGACCTCCTGTAAGGGATATAGCTGGTTGCTTATAATGAAATGTGACACTAATAGTACTTATAAGATTACACATGTATGTTTGTATGTATGTATTCATATTTGATTTAAAAAATCACACCAAGTGAAAATGCGTAAAAATAAATTAAGCATTTCCAGCACAGGTGATGGTCCCTCTCAGTTTTGTATTTTCTCAATTGCTACGTAGAGCTCTTTTAAGCGACGGGACATTGAATGCTGCTATATTCCTAAGGTGTGGTCCTGGCCATACATACAGAAATTTTTTATTCAAATTTTGTACAAAGTTAAAATAAAGCAATATGTATTTAATAACATATTCCGCTACAGATTTTTTCTTACCTGCGGTCATTTAAGGAAAGTATACCGGAACTATCTCTTAAGCTTAAATTAGAAGTGACATAGCCATAGTGCCATAGCCATAACCAAACCAAAATTCAATTGGTTTCTATGGTGCGAGTTATGGCGTTAAGGTTGTTTTCTATGGCTATGGTTATGTCACGTCTAATTGAACCTTTAAGACTCGTCTTCCAACTCGTTATACATGGACGTTTTCTTCATAAAACCAAACGCTACAGAATCCATGTCTTTATTTTCAATTAAAGGCTGTTACACTTCACTTTTTCTTCAATTTTGATTTTAAATGTCGTTTTTATACATATTTTGAAATTTCAGTATTGCCAGCCTTTGCCATATTTTCTTTTGCAATGTCCGTGTTGCCACTTTTTCAAACAATTTTGCGAAAGGTTTTGCGAAAGTAATAGAGAGTACCAAATTTGCATATCAACGCATTTAGCTTTCGCATCGTAATGGCTTTCGCATCGCAATAGAGAGTAACCCCCCAGAAATAGTCCGTGAATAGCAGAAAATTGTTCTCGAGAGAGAGAGAGAGAGGGTAGAGATGCCCAAATTTTTTAGTATTGTATTGACGTGACGTGAGTGTATTGCGCTCACCTCTACTACATAGTATGTACTAGGGATGGGCAAAAAATATCGATATATCGAAATATCGATATTTGAGAAAATAAATATCGATATATATCGTCGATATTTCAAAAACCTATATATCGATACATCGATTCTTATTTACGAGTATCGGGTTTCGATACTTTTAAGAGATTTAAGATTTATAGCGAGTTTTTTAACTGTGACCAACTAATGCTATGTTCAGACGGCAACATGAACCACTTGGTTCACTCTCTGAACCATGATTGCGAACCCTGGTGTTCAGACGACACATTCGTGGTTCATTTTGACAAATATATTTGATGCAGTGATGCCAACTTAGAACTTTTCGTGCTGGATTTAACTCGTTTTCAGTCACTCAAAACGCGGAAAACACGAAAATCTAGCAATTTTTATAATTATCAGGCCTGTCACAGAAATCCATTGAAATTTTTTTGATTACGAATTTTCATTTCGATCGATTTTGTTTTACCTTCTTCAGATTTCGATCGATTTGTTCATTCCGAAAAACGTCAATTCGATTGTTTTCAATTTAAATGTGGCAATATTGGGCAACAAAAAACACATCGTTGCTCGTATTAGAAGATAAACAAAATACCAAAGGATCAATTTTTTTTATTGAAGTGAACCAAATTTAAAAAATTATACATTCATTGTCTGCAATTGCAATAACTGCAATTTTGGATGCCCAGAGCGGAAAATTGCTTCAGATCCACTTTCATTTGACGGAATAGAATATTTCAGTTTTTATGATGATGCATTTTTTCCTTAAGACTTGAGAAAATATCTTAAATATGTAAACAAATTAAATAAAACAAACATATTTTAAATACATATATGGTTGAAAAAAATTTTTCTTTGTTGAAATAAAGTTGTTTCAAACAGATTTTTGTGCTTTCACATAGAGAAAATTACAATTCCGAGTATTACTCATCGAGCAAATTCTTAGTTTTTCGTTTTCTGCAGAACCTAATTACGGAAATGAAATTATTTCGATCGAATTTGGTTTCAGCCCTTTAGCCCCTTTTTACTTTTTGTTCAATATGGCTAGACTTTAGTCTTTGCGAACTTTGTCTTCCTTTAATTTAGCAATATCGACTTTTAACTCATTTTATTTTGCTAGTTTACCAATTTAAACAAGAAGAATAATATAGAATAATCTTCTATTTCTTCGAATTTTTTGTGATTTGAAAGATATTCAGTATAGCTTAAAAACAGGATAATGTATGTTTTTGAAAGAGCAAAATATTGAAATTTTGTATGTATGTACTTATGTAAACATGGATACATACATATGCATATATACTTCTATTATGTATATATGTAGGCATGATATAAATATAGAAGGTACTTCCATTCTCTCATTTTTTCTTGACATTCACCTTCTGACAAGGATAGGTATTCTGAAGTTTCCGGTAAAATCGTGCTACCGTATTAATTTAATATTTCCCCTCTGTTTCCTGTTTGTTTGAAAATTTTATTGAAAAATTATTTCAGAATTTTTTTTATAAATTCAAACAATTAAAAAAAAAATTGTGATGATAAATGTTTTATTATCTTGAAAAGCAATGAAATGCATTTTAAATGTATTGTTGTGTTAAAGATTCGGAAATGAGCTGCATTTTACAAACTGTGGACGTACAAAATATCATTGTAAAAATATGAATGTATCATTCTTTGAGTTCTCTACACTATCTGGTGTTCGCCAACAGTGTCTAAGAGCCTGCAAAATCTGTGAAATATACTTGCCAAAATTATCTGATCGGGTATTTAAGCAATTTTTATAGAAAACATGTTACAATCAACAAGAAGCGAATTATATAGATAAAACAAGATGTAATATCATCAATATTTGTTAAACTTAATGAAAATTTATTGTCAATTAATCAAAATCATCTATAATTTTGAATGAAAATGAAAATGTAAATACTTAATTTAGGCAGAAAACTTAAAAAGATACGCCAAGTTACATAACCACTTTTTTTCGCAACTTTTGTTAAGATGATTACACATTTTTGTAAAAATTTTATGGGGGAAGACTTATATTTTTTACGATATGGAAACCTTTTTTTTATTTCTCTCAAAAAACAAACTTCAAAAATACTTATTTTTTAAAAACAAGGAGAGAATGGAAGTACCTTCTATATTTATATCATGTATGTAGGTACACTATTTATATCTACCTTATTAAAATGTAATATGAAATGTAATATCTCGAGCTACATATTAATTTTTAATAAATTACTTAACAAAATTTGTTGATGTTTTGATTTAAAACAGAAACATTTTAAAACTAGCTCCTTTTCGCGCTTATTCAAAAAATTTTACTTTATTTTGCGCTAAATGTATATTTTTTCAATTTAGCGCTTTTTCAAAAAAATGTTACGCGCTTTGAGTATCAAAAGTTGGCATCACTGTTTTCATGTATAAACCCATCAAACAAAATGCTTCGAATTCGTAAAGAATTCGTAACGACTGGTCGACAAAATCTTCCGATTTCGGAACCGAAATATTACCGAAATCGTAACGATTTTTGTATGAAATGGTTGACACGACTTCGTAACGATATATCGCTACGAATTCGTTACGATAAGTCGGTACGAATCCGTAACGACATGTAGGTACGATTTCTTTTTGCTTTTATAGCAGAGTACCGGCTTCACTGTTATGTTGCTGCTCTTGTCGAAATAATTTGCACATACTCACGTTTTTTAATATTTGTTACAATCCTTATTTTTCATCAACATATACACATATTTATTTAAAAAAAATTTTCACAGACTTTTACTTATGTACTCAAAAATCAAAGTTTTAATGTTTAAAAAAAATTGTTCAGAAAAACTACGGAAATTTCTTAACGAGTTCGGTACGAAAAGTCTGAGTTCAGACAAACTACCGAAATGTCTTAACGAATTCGGTACGACAAGTCTGACTTCAGAAAAAGTCGAAACATTTTGTTTTGGGGGAACATACATGCATACATATATACGTGAATAGTTGATACGAGTTTTATATTCTGTGTTATTTGCTTTTTTACAGTAGATAAACAAATTAAGCAAAAATAATTAATAAAATGTGTTCTAATATTATTAATTCATACTCGCAATCATTTTTTGTGTGTTTTTTTGTTTAAAAATGTGTATGTGCACGGATGGAAATCATGGTACAATTGTACTTTTTATGGAACATTTTGACCTCGTTGGTACCGTGGTACTACCGCGAGTTACTTGGTACAATTTAAAAATGCCAATGTTTGGTAACATTAATTTTGCCTATGTTGTCTTTAATTTTATTGTGTGTGTTTTATTTAGAATAACCGGTCTCTAACAAGTCTAATTTAAGAATGAACCATTATGAATGTAATATATAATATTTTTCGATGTTATTTTTAATTTTTTATACTGAATTTTTATACACATTTTTGTTAAGTTTCTCTTTTTTATTGTTTACTTCTGAATTTTTACACATATTTTTACGTTTCCGCTCTTATTAATAAAATTGTACCGTCATGGTCCAAAAAGTACATTTTGTTTTGACAGTTGGTACAAAATCCAAGAAGTCATTTTCCTTCCCTGTGTATGTGTATGTATGTACTCATTTTGTTTTGATAGCTAGTTCAGATAAATTAGCGATAATTTGTTATCAAAACTAGCGATGATAGCAATTTCTTCATGGTTCGCAGCTAGGTTCAAAATGAACCAAGTTGGTTCGCTCTCAAAAATTTGTATGGCGAACCATGTTGATTCAATCAAGATTCGACAGCGAACCGTGAATGGGAGAGCGAACCTCGATAATTGCTGTCCGTGTGAACATACTATAAGGCAGGTGACTTTTTGGATTGTGAGGGGATAAACCTAAAGGCAGAATTTGTTTTTACTTTCAGTTCTGTTACGAATCAGCTGACTCTTTTTGGTTTATAAAAATCATATACATATAAGCCATTAGTTTTTCTCTCCTTAATTCTGTTATGTTGCGTACACATTCCTCGGTATTCACTTTATAAATGCGATGGTAGAACTATAGCTAAAACTTTACAACAATTACGCCCGGGAACTGAAATTGTATTATTTTTTTGACATGTGTTTATAAACGTTAAAAACCGAAAAGTTGTTCCCACTTTCCCAGGAAATGAAAAATTCCAGGAAAAGAAAAAATCTAATAACAATGGACGATGCAAAACTCATCACTTTAGTGGAAAACTGAGACCATTCTGGTCCGAAACAGCTGATAATTTATTACAGAAAGAGTAACTATTAAAATTTAGAAACAGAATAGCACAGCACAGAGCAGCAACAGAAAGTAAAGACTAATAAAGTCTTAAGGAGCTACAGTAGGTTACGTATAACTTAACATAAATAGTTCTTTTGTATTAAATTTCTTAAAGTAAGTAATTCGAAATTAATGCAGCAAAAAATATCGAAATATCGATGTTTTCAAAAAATATATATCGATACTGTTCAAAAACATCGATACGATATATATCGATACATTTTCTTCATTTGCCCATCCCTAGTATGTACACTGAAAAAAATTCATGCAGCGTGCAGACACATGTAAGAAACCTTTCGAACATTCTATGAAGTATTTCGTTATTCGTATAACGAAACTCCTGTGTAAAATAATACATTGAAAACATTGCCTGCTTCATGTGGGATAAGAACTTTTACTATTTGTACATATTTAAATACAAACACTACCCAAAGATACACAGCCGATATAACTAGGAGGGTGGGAAAATAAATCCGATACTTTTTTAATGAAACATAGGTTTTTGAATAAAAAATCATTTTATTTTTCTACGTATGTATGAAATACGAACTTTTAATTCTTTGAATGCAAACACTCTACTCTCGATCATTGTGATCGACAGCGGATCAACAAGACCGCTACTGTTTCAATGAAGCACAAGTTTTGGGTAAAAAAAAATCATTTAATTTTTCAACGTAGTTTTCTTTGAGCTCTCCAATTTTTTAGCCCTTCCAAAATTGGTATTTGATTGTGTGATGATTTCATTGTTGGAATCAAATCTCATTCCGCCGAGCCATTTCCTCAGGTTTGTGAACAAGAAATAATTACTCAGGGTTCAACCGGGAGAATAGGGCGGATGAGGAAGCTTTGTGGCCTAATTCATGAATTTTTCCCATGGAAACTGCACATTATATTGGCATTAGAAGTTATGAAATACATATATAAACTTTGGATTTTCGTAAAAGCCCAGCCAAAGTATTGTAACACTTAGTCTAAAACTGAAATGGGTGAAAATTTTAGCTTAATCGGACTACTCCAACACGCAATCCATTTGGGGCCAAAATTCGACCAACAATTCATTAGAAAATAATGGTAATTGATTGGTAATGATTCTTCCGAAAAGATTTCTGTGGGAAAAGTTAACCCTTTGCTGTCAAATGGGTTCCCAATATATTATACATATTTTATATTTTTAAAAGAAATAGATTAATATAAGAAATCAGTGCATCGTTTCTGTAAGGTATGTGAGAACTTTTCGAGTCGAAAAAATTATTATCATTCTGTGAAACACAGCGCGAGTAAAACTATATTTGTTGATATTTTTTTTAAGTTTATTTAAATTTTTATATCAGTAACCCAGTGTAAAATAGGGCAACCAATATAATAATTATTTAATTCCTCACAATGGAAGAACTTCTAACAAATTACAAAAACGGGGTACAGAAATTTCTAAAATGATGATTCCGATATTTTTTTTTTGGGTTGGACAATTTGTAGTTTTTTGCTTCCATTGCAAGAAAAAGCAAATATTTAAATTTTTTTTAAAGTACCGACGACGCATAGGTCTATCTGTCAATATCGATTTTAGCCTCTTTTGCCCCTCTCTACCCCCTTCGAATTCGAATTTCTAAGAATCCGTAAGTGGCAAACTAGTTTTTTTTTAGTGTTTGAGTAAATGAGAGATATTTATGTAATTTAATTGATATTAAAACAATAATTTTACTTTATTTAGAGTTGACGTTTTAGAGATTTGTGGTTTAGTTGACGTTTTGGAGTAGACAATGTAAATAAAATAGTGTTGACGTTTTGGGGTGCCGACGAAATGGCGTGTTGATTATTTTGGTCCAAAAGTGTATAAATATAAAGGTTAATGTTTTCGGTCATAAAATATTATTTGTTTTACCTGTTATAACAATTTTAAAACAAATTTCTGGAGACTGACCCACATACATAGCCCACAAGGGAAAATTTTAAGAATTTCGGATTTAATTTTTAATATTTATAAGAGCACTCTTGTAGATTTTTAGAGCAGTAGGTTTAAAATTGACCAATTCTCTAATCAACTGCCAATAAAGCAGTGAATTTAGCAAAATTTTAATTTTGACATCAATTAATTTGACATCACAGCTTAGAGTTGTTCGATTTTTAGCTAAAATTTTCAACAGTTTTATACTAAGCGTCACAATATTCAGAACGGTCTTTTATGACAATCAAAAGTTGATTTTTTAACGCCATTCTATATCACATGTGTACACAATTGAATTGTTCTGTTGTAAGAGAACTTTTTTCTTGGACGAATACGGTCCATTCTTTTTTTCAAATTCTCTTCAGATCGACCCAATAAGTTGGCATAATATTCGGCATAGATTTTATTCTTTTCAAGATAGTCAATGCTGGATTACATCGCGTTCATCTCAAAAAAAAAGGTTGCCATAACTTTAATGGCTGATTAACCCTCCTTGGAATTTTCCGTTGCCGATCCACTTCGAGAAACTTACTATTTTGAATTCTATTTGGTCTCTGGTGTGTTGTGGTAGATCCACATTTCGTCTATGGTTACAAAACGGTTGAACAACGCCAAATACTCCTACAAAGTTGCCACACGATTGTGAACAAACACGGCACTTACACTGAAAGAATTTTCGGCCTAAATTCTACGAATTTCGACATTAATCTAAAGAAAAAAATTCATTAAAATTTAACCAACGTCACGCTTCGTTGGATTAATGAAACCAGTTTCGTCAAAATTATTTTGTTGAAAACTTCATCAAATTTATTTAACAGTGTAATTAATGCAGTGCTATAACTGCATCGAAACAATAAAATAATTTCATGAAAAGAATGAAATAACTTAAATATAAAGGAGTTTCTTAATAATTAGAAAATATTGTTGTCATAAATCCAATAAAATATTCTTACGAAACCAGAATACCAACGAAGCAATTCTAATGAAATTCTTTCACAATATTCATGAAATTTTCATTGGATTTGTGAAATTATCATTAGATTTGTGAAAAAAAAATTTTATGAAATTGTTTCATTGGACTTATGAAGCAAAATTCTTTCGGTGTATCTTGTCGAAAGCTCTCTCATACACAAATGGTCTTTCAAAATTTAAACCACTGAGCCGTGTGAGATTCAGAAACAAGCCGCCTTAAAAAGTCGGCGGCGGCGGCTCATGAGCCGACTGACATTGATTTTGATTTTGATAAGATTTTTAAACATATTTCTATAAAAAAAAAATTCATAATTTGTAAGATTTGGAAAAAATTTGCCACTACAAAAACAATTAGCCGGCTGCAATTTCGAGCCGAGGCTAGCCGCAAGCATCGGCGGCGGCTTGAAGTTACGTTGAAAGTCGGTGGCGGCTCTTGAGCCAGCTGTAAGTCGATCGGCTTGTTTCTCTGTTGAGATTGTTATGCCTTCCACAATATCTCTCTCTCACCTGCAACTTCCGATCGCACAGAGGAGTATTTGAGCCAAAAAGGTGGTCATTACATACTTTTTAGTGTATATTTCTTGCGAAAAGTTATGGAGTATCTCTAGATCAATTAAACCTGGCAGAAATATGCCTTATAGTCCTAGGCTGATAAACCTAGAAAATAAGAAAAATCGGACAAAGGGGAAAAAAGTTCCCCTCAGAGTAACTAATCGCACCTATGGAAAATTAGATCTGTGGATCGCCCATCACAATATTGTGAATTTTTTTTGCAATTGCTCCGTGTGTAGACACCTCAACTGGGCGCCCAAACGTTCGGCACCTTCAGTGTTTGTACGACTACAAGGAAATTCAGTAATCCAATTTTCTAGCATTAAAGTTTATGGTGCACAGAGTCCTTATAGTAACGAGGGCAACCTGTTATTTTTACCCCGCTACTAATAACATTCTACTTGTAGTTCGAATGTGTTGCTGTTGGTAATGGAGTTTTAAGTTATATTAAAGTAGCAATAGCAACAGCAATAAGAAAGTTCTTTTAACAAATATAAATCGAAATAAAATCTTTATTTACAATTCAATTTTGATTTTAATGTATAGAAAATTTCATAAACGTCTACAGAATTTTTACGTCTGACAGACTGACAGAACGATTGTGGCTGTCTTATCATTGGGACTTTGTTGTAGCTCTATGCCTTCCAAACGTGCAACTGAATGAATGAACGAACGAACGTCCATTGTATTGGTATTAAAGTCAGACAAAAGGAGCTCATGATTTGTTGGGCTTGTGGCAACGTTGGGATGCTTTTTTAAAAGTAAGCGAACGTAGAAGGCGCTGTAAAGGAATTTCTTTTGTAAATTGTATCGTAATTGAAATGTTTGCGGCCATCCATCCATTCATCCAATTGGAGGTATCGTAAAACCAGTTACACAGAGGCAGCAGCATCGGCAGTAGCAGCAATAACAATGGCAAAGTAGTACAGAAATGTATTGTACATCCCATAGTTTATGGTTGATGCTCGTGCGAAAATTAAGATTTCGTGATTTATGTCTAGCCTTCATGCAAAATAAAAGAACCCATTCACTCGATCAACCAAACCACTCGTAGTGATTGCACAACGCACGCAGCCCACAATTTCAATACTACGCCAGATGTATGTGAATATAATTGGATGAAGAAGATATTTAGATGAATGATGAGTGGAGTCAGTGAGTGAGTGAATGTTTGTTTGGCGTACTGCGATTTGTAAGATAGATAGATGTGTAACGTTTAGTTATTGTTTTTTTTTTTTTTTTTTGCTTAAACTTGACTTGCCAAACTGATGCATAACGCCAACACAATTCCAACCACACATTCAAACTGCAGTCAGTTTCTTTTTGTAGAAAAATGCTTGGAAAGATTTTTTACTTTTTTCATTTCACTTGATTTTCTTGTACTTGCATGTATTTCAAATTAATGTTTTAATTTTTTTCCAACTACCATTTGGATTAAGGCCAATATTAAATAACACAAGTTGTAATAAGAGATATTAGATAAATGCAGAAAGACAGATACATATGTGATGTTGCATAGGATAAGGGCCCTTATCTTCCCAAAATAAAAATCCGTTTTTTTGCGTTTCCTAAAATTACACATTATTGTGAATAAAAAGACACCTCAATAAGCCAAAAATTTAAAAAATTACATTAGTTATAGCACTTAGAAACTCTAGTATGATAATATGAAGTTTCTAGATTATGAGGTTCAAAGATTGACATTTTTGAAAATGCTTTCCTGAAATATGACAAGGTAGTTAAGAAACGCGCGTAACCATTTCTTATAGGTTTTTTTGTGTAGTTTTCAACCAAAACCTGAAAACCGATAAAATTTACCTAAACGTCTTTTTTTAGTTCTCCTGTAAAATTTGGTTTGGGAAGATAAGGGACCTTTTCCTATGCAACATCACATATGTACATCGAATTTGAAATACCTCTGGAAATTATAAGGGCTTTTGCTAAAGTGCTGCATGCATATGATGAGTAAAAGAGACGGCAATTGATGTTATTGGGGTCAGGTCAAATTCTTAATGTTGCAGATATTTTTGTTCTTTTTTTATATAAAATCTGTGCTATGTAAGAATTTTCTTTCAATGCAAATGATATAAGATCTAGATCAGCATCCTGCAATACATAATATTACATTTTGTGGTTGCATGTTTGAATACACTTAATAAATTACAAAACCTGAACAAGTTTTGTATTATTTGCTAAGATTTAAATCTGTATAAGATAGACACGAAGAAGTGCGCTAAACAAACAAAAAATATATAAATAAATCAATTAAGTGAGGGTGGCGTTGGCTCTGAAGTAGTTAGCACGTTGACTACAATACCGAAGGTGCTGGGATTCGAGTCCGGTATCCAACAGCATTAAATAACAACAACACGCATTTTTCTGATGTGCCCTATACATATATCAATTGTTGTAGGAAAGTTTAACTGATGAAGGCATAGTCACTGGTCAATGAACTATACGGAAATACTAATCCTAATGTAACATCAGAGCGCCCTCCTTCGTTGTGTAGCAGAATCATCGGCGAAGTAAAATAACCAATAAAATAGCTACTAAGCATAGCTTCAAAAAAAACTTTAATACGCCTCATTTAACACCAGAGGCGCTGCAACACTGCATTATTAAAAAAAAACTGCAAATAGCAGATAGCTATGGGCTTGTTTAAAAAATTAAATAAATACACTTAATAGCAACAAACCAAAAAAGTTTGTCTTATGTAAAACAAACATAAGCAAATTAACAAACAAAAAGCAAAAAAAAACGAAGAGAGGTGTCTTAGGACACCCGGTTATAGCTATGCTGCTTAGCTATATAAAACAAACTTAATGTGTTAAATAACAATGCAATAACATTATATTATATGATGATGTCAAATTCGCCGCCAATATTTCAAAACGTTTCCATTAATTTCCCATTACTTTCTTTTCCAGCGGCCTGTTTTTATTTTATTATTTTTTTTTTTTTGTTTTTCTCACTTCAAAGAACGAAACAAAATAAAATCAAACAATTTGTTTCGTTTATTTTCGTACTCTGGTTTTAAGTACAGTACAACCTCTCTAATCCGGACACTCGCTAATTCGGACTATCCAGTAATCCGGACACTTGAATTTTTCGGACAGTTTAGTAATTTTTCCTCTATAGTCCTCTATTGGGCTGAGCAAACCAAAGCGACGGAAAAGGAAATTATATTTTTAAAAGAATTTAAAAATAGAGCACATAAATTACATAATGATATGTGTATTCAAACAAAAATAAATTCTTATTTTTCAAAATGAATATTTTTGACCACTTTAAGTATTTTTCTTTATGTCTTCTGTAAATTAATTAAACACAAATGAATTCTTATGTGTAGTTTTTCTTCTTTTCGGTAATAAAAGTAAATTATATAGATTTTAACTGTAGTCCGGACGATCCAATAATACGGACTGTAGCTGAAACTATATCTGTCCGGATTAGAGAGGTTATACGTACAAAGAAATCAAAACAAAAATTTATTTATAACTGTAATAGTGTCGATTATATTTGTTACGAAAATCACACCTCCTAGCTCCTGTGTTGTGAAATTAATAGCATAGCTATAATAAACAATAATAAAATACTTACTTGTTCCCGAAACAGCAGACAAACAATTTCCAAACAATGCAGATGAAATTGATTTTCATCCGAGGATGAAATTATAAACAATATCAAATCCAAAATTCCTGACTGATGCAACGACCAAATAACCTGATCATGTACGCTCGCATCGTTGTCGGTACGACATTCTGCCTCAGGATTTGATGGCACTTGTAGCACGTTTCGTATCAAAACCAAAATACGTTCAATTAAGAGACTCTGTTCTTCACTGCGTAAAGCCCAATCCTAAAAAGAAATGGAAAGAATTTTTTTTTTAATTCAAAAGAAAATCAAAATTTTATATTCTTAAATTAAGAAATTAGAGGCATATTTGTTTTGTTTTTCTAAAGAATGGTGAAAAGCATTAAATATGAATTGATATTTAAATAGAATTTGTGGAATTTGTTTGATTGCAACAACAGAATATTCCTTGATTATCTCGACTCCCTGCCAGAGAAACCAGTCGATCGGCTCAAGAGCCGCCGCCGACTTTCAACGTAACTTCAAGCCGCCGCCGATGCATGCGGCTAGCCTCGGCTCAAAATTTCAGCCGACTAATTGTTTTTGTAGTGGCAAATTATTATCACATCTTACAAATTATGCATTTTTTTATAGAAATTTGCTTAAAAATCGTATCAAAATCAAAACCAGCGGCTTTCCATGCCAGCCGGCTCAAGCCGGCTTATTAGCCGCCGCCGATTATTTTTTCCTAAGCCGCCGCCGCCGACTTTTTAAGGCGGCTTGTTTCTCTGCTCCCTGCAGTTTTACTGATATACATATGTATGTAAAAATTTAATAAATTTTACTTAAAATTATATTTTGGTAAAATAAATAATGACAATGAGAATTGAAAGCTGATTACAAATTCCCATTGATGATTAGATTTTAAGCTGAAGTTCATCTTTTTTGAAGTTTTGAACACATTCATGCACACATATCATTATATACAAGAAAAAACTGCCTGTTCACAAATAAGTTAACAAAAAGCGTTTTTCAATACAGGATACGCAATACAAAGCAGATTGTGAATTAATCATTTAGTTGAAGCAAAATATAAAACAAAATCAAATAAGTTAAAATTCAAATTAAATTTTAGATGTCGGAGAGCATTAAAACTAAGCCCATACTAGGGAATTGGTTTTGCAACGAACATAAGAAAAGACTGCAGCAAATACAGAAAAAATCTATGTGAATTGAGAGAAAATTTCAGTCGTTACAGTGAAAAGATTTGAATTTTTTTTTCAACAAATTTTGGCGGGCCCAACTTTAAGAATACATATATGACAGCGCATAGGGAGGGACCTAAGGGTAAAAAAAATAAATTTTCACTTTTTTTTTTTTTTGATGTGGACAACATCTGAGCATCGAATGAGACCGATCCCATGCCCCAAATGTGTTCCCTCCCAGAGATATGCGCGTTTTATGAAATTGATGGTACACCAAAGATACACGTATTTATATCTTTAAAATGGCTCTCCTGAACAAAATCGGTTTTTACCCTTAGGTCCCTTTCTATTTTGCGCGTCACATATATTAATTTTTGTTATTTTTCATATGTTCAAAAAACAGTGTAGAGATCAGTGAATGAATAATTTCAAGTACTCTTTAAGTATTGGCCTTGAAACAACCATGAATGCGTAGAGCTAAAAATAAAAAACACGCTCATATGCAAACACACATTAATTAAAGAATAACAAACAGCTATAACTTAAATTTATACTATGACTATTAATCGGCTACACTTGCATATATACAGGGCTATTTTATTTACACACACACATACATAAAACATGTTTTCAAACAGCCCTACAAACATTTGGAAGATATCTTACCCAGAAGATATATGTACATACAATATCTTATTTTTATCATTTAGAAGAAAATCATCAAAGCAATACTTTTTTGTTATAAAAATATTTTCATTTTAGTGCAACTTTTTGAATGAAACGTTCAAAATGTATTGACTATTCACCTTTATTCTAATTGTCGACATCGACGTCACTTTAACACAACACCAAAAAATTAAGGCTTGTGCATCCGTTGGCGAAAACAACTGACTCCTGTTGGCAGGTTTATGCTATTTTCTAGGCCTTCGGGAACGGAAAAATTTTCTCGAGAGTGTGTTTAAACAAGCCCCAATATTTTGGTATTGTATTAAAGTGACGTCGATATCGACAATTAGAATAAGGGTGATTTATTTTTTCCTTTAACAAGGTATTTTGTGTTATTAAAATGTTGCATGTTGTTCACCCTGGTGTTTTATCACATGTCCAATAAATTTATAATATCAATATGTTTTTAACTAGAAGTTAAAAAAGTATTTAATTTAAAATAAAAACAATCACATTTTCAAAACATTAGCTCAGGAAAGTCCTTTTTATGCTAAACATATGATGACTCCTGTGTGATGATAAATTGAATTTAGTGGACTATTAAAAAAAATCTTTGAATTTACGTATACATATATTTTTCTTCCTTCAGATAATTTTACAAAATTGTAAAATTGTAAAATTGTACTTTAGGAGATAAATCTATCTTATTATTATTATCTCCCTAAAGATAATCTGGCAATATTATAAATAACTCTATTAGATGATTATCTTGCAATATTGTAGTTTTATCTTCTAGAAGTATTGCATTCGTATCTCTTCGAAGTATCGTCCTGGCCGCACAACCTCTCCCGTTTGTGGAAACTTCCGCAATACGAATATGATTGTTGGCGCAATAATATTTTTCTTCCAAGCAATACGATTTCGAATAATTTTCGTATTACTTTGCTTGTAGGCAGCCAAAACACCCCAGCAAAAAATTTTGCCTACTAGAAAGCAAAAAAGTGTATGTACTCCTCAGTCGTAAGTACTTACAATTTGACTGAATAACCCATTATTTTTGTTTGAGAAGTTCAAAAAGTATGCGGTACCCTATACTTTTTGCCTACAAACATGCAAAAGTTAATATATTACTGATTGCCTAAGAATACTAAAAATTTAATGGGTTATTTTTTGCTTACAAATATGCAAAATTTTATAGATTAATTTTTGCTTAAACTTATTCTAAATTAATTTGCTAGTTTTTCTAATTAAAATAATTTTCACGATCAATAAATTTTTCTCTAGATATATTTCTTTATTAACTGGAAAGCACTACAATAAGTACTTTCACGTAATGATATAAATAAGTTCTTATTTTATTCATTGCAGGGCAGTCATTATTACGCACATAAAATAATTACATAAATAAGTATCAGTCATTACTTTGTAAGCCATTCAAAGAGTACTACCCATTACAAAATGTCGAAAATTTTTTGCTGGGACATTTCCATTCTATTTTATATATACATATATAAAAATGTATGCATATGGCGGCGTATGATAAATAAATATCCCGAGTATCATGCATATAGTTTTGTCCGATTAAATATTTATACTCTGAGTATAAACAGTTAATAAAATTAACACTATTTAGAAGATTCAGTTACAGGACAATATTTTATTTTAAAAATTACTCAACAATTTTGTTACTTAGAATAATAAAAGAAAAAAGTGTTGAACATGTTAAAAAAAATTTATATTGAAGAAATTATTTTGACTAAATTACATTTTCCACTATGCACAACCACTGTAGATTTTGTATTCTAACTAACCCAGTAAAATTTATTTACTAATAAATACAAATTTAATTGAATTTAAAGCTTAAGAAAAATCACTCCTAAATTTTAACTTGAACATTTTTTCCCAAGCGTTTAGTTAGGCAAACTTCCTAAACCGACAGAGGCAGAAAAAACAGATTTCAATACATTATTATCAGCAGGAAATGAATGGCCTTGATGATGTTGACGATGATAGGGCTGAGTTGGGAGTACGAGTACAAATAGCAACAACGTATAAAAATCTTCAATTAATGTTGTCTTCTTCTTCTCCTCCATCTTCTTCTTCATCTTCTTCTTCTCTTGTTTTGCAAACAAAAGTAACTGTGTAATTGCTGTAAATCTAATACTTACACAAAGCACCACAACAGCAACATTGAATTGAATACTACAATAGTATAAAAGAAAATCTAAAAATTGATTTTTAGACGAAAGACATGACGTGTTGTAACAATGGCAACCGAAAACAGTTGCTGCTGTGGCCCAGCATAAACAGAGCAATATGCAAATCAGACTCATCAGACACTGACACAGATTAAATTTCCAAAAAAATATTAAAATGTTTTTTGTGTCTTAAAACTAAATCTAAATTGTTAACTTTTAATGGTTATTTAGAAGAAAAAAAATCCGAAAATAGGGAGCATGTAAACGCAGAAGTGTTCTTGTTTCTCCTCTTGCTAGTCCATCAGCGTTAAAGAAAATTAAATACGTAGAGAACAGGTTTTTTAGGGTTCCCGTACACCAAAGGTGAAAAGGAACCCTATTGTTTTCGCTACGCTGTCCGTCTGTCCATCACAGCCTATTTTATCGCAAACCGTAAGATCTACGGACCTGAAGTTTGGACAGAGTATGTAGAACTTTGACCGCTATAACAACAAATATATGAGAGTTAAAAGTTAAAGTCCCATGTAATATACATATATACAATTGTATGTATATACACTTGAAATTTGTAAGGTTAGTGTATTTTTATACAGAGTACAACAATTAATACTAAAATTAAAAAAAAATATAAATTAAAGGGTGTTCTATCAGTTAAGGCAATTTTGACCAGGTAATTATGACAACTTGCTGTATCTTGGAAACCGTAAGAGCCAAACTCTTGAAATTTTCAAAAGCGATAAAACTAAATAAATTCAGTAAAGTGCGACTTTGACTCGCGCACGGGGGGTTCCGTACGTTGGGCTTTGAGCATTTTTTTAATATGGCGTTTTTTTGCGTTTTTGAGGTTTTTCCATCTGAAATGATTTTTTGTTGTTTTTCCCCCCGTTTTGGCGATTTTTTATTTTCATTTTGGCGGTTTTTTTAATTTTTGCAATTTTTTTAATTTTGGTGATTTTTTCATTTTGGCGATTTTTAAATTTTGGCGATTTTTGTTTTTTTTTTTGTATTTGGCGATTTTATTTGGTTTGGCTATTTTATAATTTTGGGATTTTTTTGTTTTGCCGTTTTTGAAAATTTCAAGAGTTTAGCTCTTACGGTTTCCAAGATACAGCAAGTTGTCAAAATTACATAGTCAAAATTGCATTAACTGATGGAACACCCTTTGATTTAAATTTTTAGAAATTTTTGTGCTAATTGTTGTAGTCTATATAAAAATACACAAACCTTACAAATTTCAAGTGTATATACGAGTAGATACAATTGTATGTTTATTACATGGGATTTTAATATTTTTCGTTGCTCGTTTTGGAATAACCTTTAATTTCCAACTCTCATATATTTGTTGTTTTAGCGGCCAAAGGTCTACCCACTGTGTCCAAATTGCAAGTCCGTAGCTCTTACGGTTCTCGAGAAAATAGCCTGTGACGGACAGCGTAGCGAAAACAATAGGGTTCCTTTTCACCTTTGGTGTACGGAACCCTAAAAATCCCGAAATTATAAAATCGCCAAACCGAAAAAAAATCGCCCAAAACCAAAAATAAATCGCCAAAACGAGAAAAGCTCCAAATTAAAAAAAATTTTTCTAAAACTAAAATACTCGTAAAACGCGAAAAACCGGAAAAAACGCCTAAATGAAAAAAATCGCCAAAATAAAAAAACGCCAAAAACCGAAAAAAGTCGCCAAAACGGCAAAACTAAAAGAATCGTTTAAACTGAAAAACGCCAAAAGGCAAAAAATTCCAAAAGTAAAAAAGGCCATATTAAAAGACGTTCAAAACCGAACTACGGAACCCTTCGTGAGCGAGTCAAAGTCGCACCTTAGTGAATTAATTTTTAAAATTTATTTACGGCCTTTTTAACAGAGACTCTAACGGCAAGTTTTGTATAAAGAACTTTTAGTTCAAGTTCACGTTAACTTTTAATCATACATTGTGAAAAGGGACGAGAAAGTATTATTTAGTTAAAAGTATATTTTTTTAGTTTAATTTTATTCTTCCCAGCGGATCTGAAACTTAAGTTATGGACTGCAATTAGGTTTTAAATTGGGCTTTGCAAATAAATTTCATTCCACGGAATCACCGAGAACAAGTGAAACAGAGATTAACTTCAGACGATGGTTGGTTGGTTGGTTTACGTGGCTGCCTACTACACGCAGACATTGAAGTAGAATCTAAATGATTCCTTTTTGAAAGGACCACTACACTCATCGGTGTCAACCTATGTAGAACCGTATCTAAGTGTACTGATACGGTGATAGTGACTAGATACAACCTGTCGCATTGAGATATCTGATAAGGTCATTCAACCCAATCCCAGATAAATCTGAAAAATCGTCTAGTATATGACTTCCTAAGAATTTGTGTCTCGAGAGATGCAACGCTGGACCCTCGCAAAGAATGTGGAAGATTGTCTCTTCCTTGTTTTCTTCACGACAACTCCGGCAGAACTCATTATAGGACAGGCCTATCCTACTAGCATGTCTGCCCACCGTCCAGGGCCCCGTCATGACTGCAACGAGCCTCGAGATGTCCCTACGGTTTCTATTTGTTAATTGTATTCAGCGCCTATCATTATAGCGAGGCCACATTTTCTTAGCAACCTTACACGTGGCTATGTTGCGCCATCTGCATTCAGCCTTATAGATATAGTGCTTGAATATACTGCTTCCAATAGCACCAAACGGCATGGCTACCGATTCGGCATTGGAAGCATTCATAGCAGAGCCAGCTCTAGCAAGCTCGTCTGCCCGTTCATTACCTAAAAAATTGCTATGTGTTGGAACCCAGATAAGGGTGAGGTCAGCCTGACCACCCAGTCTAGATAGCAAACTCTTGCACTGCCCGACTAGAATGGACGAAGTGATAAATTATCTTAGGGATAAAAGACGATGGTACTGATGGTACTATAGACACTGCGAAAGCGAATACGAACATTCGCTACATCATACAATTATACACTGGTACTTTTTATTGAATTGCGAATCTTTGAACTTACAAAAACAACGTTTTTAACAGGTAAAAACGTAACAATCTGGTATGTTCTGTGTTCCAGCGAAATTAAATCGTACGGAATTGCCATAGCATTGTTTTATAAATACATACATATTCTACACGCAAAGAAAAAATATGGTTGAAGTAACCATAATCAAACAGCAACATACTATGATTGAGTTATATGGTTGTAGTCAAATCATTTTATTGTCAATGGAAAAGCAAAGTTTAAATAATATTATTTTCCGAGTTAATAATAATATTATCTACAAAAACAATTAACTTTGTTATACCTAATCTTATTATTGTAAATAAGACAACACTATTGTTAGATGTGACTAAAATATAATTTAGACTTACCATACCATGTTCTAATATTATAATAATATTGTTAAATACGACCATAGTATTATTTTATGTAATAATAATATTTTGTTTTTTAATCATATATTTATTGGCAAATCTTTTGTTTAAAACAGCTGTGCGGTAAATCCGAAATAAAAATAAATTAATATTGTTGAAATATAATGTATGTATGTATGTATAGAAATGTATACTTACATATACATATGTGTATACACGAAGTATATATGTTCATATTATTTTTATTTATCTACCCTTTTGTTTATACTTTATTTATTTATTTAACACCACGCATGCACTACCGATAACTTAGAAAAGAAACACTGAACTGACAGAAGATGTTTCTGAAAAAGATTTTTTTTTTAAACTTAACATAGTATGGTTTTGGATAACATTATATTGTTATTTACATTATATTATTTTTACACAATAATATAAATTATATTGCAGTCATAAATTTTTAACAAAACTATATTGTTAAACTCTAACCATATCGCACTTTCTATGAATATAATAATGTAATTATTAAATTCAAACATTATTCTGATAATCGTAACGAAATTAATGTTTAAAATAACAATAACTAGTTTTCAACGACCACGCATTTGTTTCAGAGAACATAATATTGTTTTCTCAACCATTTCACAACCATATCTTTTCTTTGCGTGTATGGCAATTCTGCACTTTTTAATTTCACGTGGAATACAGAAAATAACCGAATATGTTTATAGAAAAACTCTCAAAATATTGTTGAGAATTGCTTGCACAAACATAATAAGATTAAAATGTTTGTTGTAAATTTAAATTTAAATTTTTGTTTTGTACGTGTAATTCTCTATAAACATATGAAGCTTTTTGGATAATTTGGTAATTTTACTGATGAGTTTTTCAAACGGAAACGAAATGCATATAAAGGAGCTCAATCATCAGCAAAAAAAATCTTTATAAAAGAACTACACCACTTTGCTGTTGTTTTGCTTGAAAGTTGTTTTTTAGTGTGGCAAAAAAATATGTCCATGAATTTACGCAACAGTATTTTATATGATTTTAAAAGAGAGTGCTTTAGTTGCCCAATCCTTTGCCAAACGCTGTTAAAATTTCCTCAACAAATTGGATTTTTGTACATTCTTTTCACACCCTCTCATCTATTTTCTGTACTGCCATAAAATTGGACAGAATTAGAGCAGGACACGGGTAAGTTCTTGACGCATTTCTTTTTTTCTCAGAATTTTCATTGTTATTCATTGTCAAAGACATGTGATGGGTTTGACATAAACAATTTGCAACAACCCACCACCACCCATTTGCCTTAAAAGAGGAAACAAGAATTCCATTGTTGTACCCTCCTGCACTTACATACATACATACATCCCACTCAGTTCATTTAGCTTTTAACAACATGGGAAATAATCTCAGGGTAGCATTGCTAGAAATGAATGAAAACAAAAATCATTTGCTCTCAAAAACATGTAACAGCTTGTAGGCATTACTTTTTTGGCTAACAAGTGGTTTTAGAATTTTGCCTGCTGCCACATCACCAATGAATGGTTTTTTTTTTTTTTGGAGGGGGATAAAATTAGTCTGGTTAGAGATTTAGTTGCTGTTTGGTGTTCCATGAAAATGCTTTATTTTTGCTTTTCTGAATGATGGGGAAGGCATTTTTTCTTGCGGTAGCTTTTAATTTAATGTTATATTTCATTAAATGAAACAGCCGGCTGGTATAAATTAGTTCTTTCTAAATACTTGCACGTCAGAGTTTTCCAACTCAGTGCCTTGCACAGATGATGAATTGCACACACAGATTTTTCTCCCCAAATGTGTGTTAGAAATTAAAAACCAAGCAAAAATTTTACAGCTGAAGTGTAAAATTATGCAATAATTGAGGTAAAATAATTTGCATTGATGACAATGTAAAAAAAAATTATGATTAATTTATCGCTTATACATAGAAAGTGGCCGGCCAATCAATATACAAGTTTAACAGTGCGCCAGCTGTCAATATCCACGACCACTGTGCAAGCAGAAGCATGTCATATTGACATTATGTTCTCTAGAAAGATTTACGTCGTTTGCTTTCTATATCGCTTTTATAGAAGACATATTTTCAATATCAATTTAAATATTGTAATATGAAATAAGAAGTTCATTGAATTTACCCACTTGAAGTTAATTGAAGCAATGAAAAATTTAGTAGAAACAATTAAAAATTTAAAATTTAATTGAAAATTTTAATGAACAAATATTTTTTGCTGTTAGAAAAGGCAAAATATTAGCTGAAAGCAAAAATACTTTCATGGTCTTAAACTATTATATCGTGCCATAACCACCAAAAAAGCTTAAGCGAACTTAATTTTTTTTTAACGAAAATTGCTTATTTGCGATCGTAAATAATCAATTTTCGTTAAAAAAAACCAAGTTCAAAAAATGTGTAGCTTAAGCTTTTTTAGCGGTTTGTGTCTTTCGTCTGCATCGGTTTATTTGCTTGTGTGGTTGTACATTTCTACCCTGAAGGAAATGCGAATAGTGAAATTGTAGTGATTTACTACTGACCAGGTGTACCCCAGCCAATGTAATCATCTATTGACATTCAACATTAGCTTGCCATTGAAAACCCACCACTGGACTGTATCACTACTGACTAAGTAGTTCTTTTGGGACCACGTAGAGACATTGGCACCAAAGATTCACTAGTAAATTTTAGGGGTTCTAGTCTACAACATCGATATTTCCTCGCTCGATGTAAATATTAAACTTGTAGTGATTTACTAGTGAAGTTGTCAATAGTACTACTGACTAGGTGTACCCCAGCCGATGTAATCGCCTATTGACTATCACATAGGGTTGTTATTGAAAATCTACCAGTAGACTTTAGCACTATTCTTTTACGACCATATGGAGACATTTGAACTAAAGATTCACTAGTACATTTTAGCGACCCTCGTCTAAGGGTTGGGGCAACAAACTTAAATACATACATACATACAACATCCCTCTAGTCAGCCTAGAACCATATGTCTCTATGTCAACACTCTTTTCTCTAGCGACAATTTCACTAGTTAAAATGTCGACAACTTTCCTTTATATGTCTATGTGACACATAGACACATAAGTAAGTTAGGTTAGGTTGAAAAGAGGACCCATTACGCCCATGTCCGGGGATATACACTTAAGACAGTATAGGACTGCTGTGCGCTCTCATGTAAATTAACAAACGAACCTTTGGCTGCTTATAAGGAGCATAGGGCCCCAACAAACTTGTTCCAATAATTCCTGTTCATTGCTAAGTTTTTATGTAAAATTGCACAGAAAAAATTTAATTGAATCTGCCTTGATTTTATTTTTTTTTTCTTATCGTCAATATTTTTATGATCTCTAGCATTTAATTAAAAATATATAATTGGATAATTTTATATTTTTTTTTGTTAATATTTGCCAACAAAATAAAAACTTCAAAACAAATGAAATATCTATCAACATTAGTGAACTTTTCGTTTTTTTTAGCAATTGGATATTTTTTTTTCCTTTCATTTCCTTTAATTTCCTCAGCACACTTCTTGACACACGCAAAAATATTAGCAATATTATATTTTTTTTTTACTTGTTCAGTACTCACACTCGTGTAGAGTATTAAAAAGTTTTATATTTCTATGGCAAATATAAAATAAATTTTTGTGTTGGCACTTGAAATACATTAAAAGGATTAATATCCAGGAATTTTTTATGCTCAGCATTTAGCATAAAAACTACACAAATACGTTATATAATGGCATTATGAATATTATTATAGCCAAATTTTTTTTATATATTTCTTGCTAAATGTCAGAGACTATAAAACGTTCGTAAAAGAAAAATAAAAACTTAGCATTTCGAGGCAATTTGTTAAAGCAAAATATGTGTAAGCATATTATTCTAAATTCGAAAAAAAAATTAAAAACCAACTTCAGCAGCCCATCATTAAGTTTGGTCTTTTCACCAACATTCTCTTCTTTAAAAAAAGGAGAAAAAAAATACTATTGCAGACGCCGACTTTTATTTCCGGTGCTTTTCTTTTTTGTTTGCATGTAGATACAGTCACTGCATAAAATTAGTATTCACTTAATTTTTTTAAATAAAAATGCACATTCCCTAAAAAGGCTGCACTATATGTGACCCGGTCTATGAAAAGGTGGCTTATGACTAAAAAAATTATTTTTCACTTTTTTTTTTGGTTCGGATAGTTTTTGAGACGCTCTTTAACATGGTGAAGAGCAGAAAGTCCTAACTTGCTTAGAAGTGTACTAAAAATGTAGAGAAAGAAAATACCAACATCATCGAAAGAACCATCATCATTCTCTTCATCTTCACCAAAATATTTTTTAAAAACCTCGCAAAATTCTTCATCGACAGACATTATAGGTATTCACGTTAAAATTTCCTAGAATGGAAAAGGAGAAATTGGAAATAAATGACATTTTAACAACAAGAACCGTACACAGTTTTTACCCCCTCACAACTTCACTAGTTTATAACGGAAAAGACCAACCAAGAAACAGAACGAAGGAGAACAACTACCGAGAAACTGACGATATGCATTGTTTATCTTTAACAGCTGATATCTCGAGATTTTGTTTTTGAGTCATAAGCCACCTCTTCTGAAAACTTTGTGTTAAGTATCGCCTATGAATCCAGTCTTGTGTGAAGAACAGCGAAGTTAACATCGTGGTATTCCAACAGTGTATTACTTAACAATGTGTGTCTAAAAGCTCTTAAATTCAGTCTTGAGTAAATAAAGTCTTCTGTACCCCGTTTCTGTAACTTGTGAGAAGTTCTCGCATCGAGAAAAATTAAGTAATTATATTGGTTGTCCTATTTTACACAGGGTTACTCACATAAAAACTTACATAAAATTACAAAATATATCAACAAATACAGTTTTTTTCTTACTCACACTGTGTTTCACAGAATGATAATTTTTTCGACTCGAAAAGTTCTCACATTCCTTACAGAAATGAGGCACTGATTCGATAAGAATTGCACACTTTTACCTTTCTACTTAATTTAAAATATTTAAAGCTAAAAACATCAATATGCTGAAGCCAATTACGAGTGTCGTATTTCGACTACGACTACGACGATTTTGTACGAGATTAAAGAAAAAATGTTGCAATGTTTTTTAGTCTACTACAAAACCGTCATAGTCGCAGTCTTCATAAGACACTCGTAGTAAGGCCCATTAATATTTTCAAGACTCATCTGAAACTTAGCGTGCAAAAAATAATCCACTGTCGAATTATATATTTACCCAGGATAATGACCCCAAGCATACGGCCTAAAACAAAAATATGTGAAATTACTTAGTTTTTGCTCTACGGTAAATTAGATTCCACGAATATAAAAAGCAATAATAAAATAAGGGAGCCCACTCCAAGCATTAGCTTTTTTATTTTTCAATTATTTTCTTTAAAAAAAACTTACTAAGCATTTTACGTTGGCTGAAAAAATGCTTAAATTATTTGTTGTTATATCGTCAGCTGAGAGTGTAAACCTACTTACTCACTTCAAACAAATTTTATTGGAGAGATAAAATACTGTTAAAATTTTCCTAATACATTAAGTTTTCGCGATGTGTACAGTTTCAAAATAAAACAAATATTTTATCAAGTCGATGCGGCTTCTCTCTCTTTCGAACGGCATTAAAATTACATACATATGTTATTTAAAATATGGATTTAGCAGGTTTACACTCTAAGCCAGCGATATTTGATTAACAACCCCTTATTCCATTTTCACAAAAAAAAAAAAAAATAAATTTTCCATAAGAAAAAAAAATTTGAAAATTGGTCCGCAAATGACAAGTTGTTTGACAATAAATTTTTGGAGCACCCACTTTGCTTACCCCACCCTCTTTCGTTTAGTGAACATTTTCCATATGCAAAAAGAATTTTGCGAATTGGTCCACAAACGACAATAAAATGTGGCGGGCACATTTCGCCCTCTCCCCAATTAAAGAAAAATTTTGTGAACCTCTTCGAAAGGTATTTTGAAAATTGGCCAACAAATGACGAAGTTATTTGATAATACATTTTTGGGGCGGGCAGTTTGCTCCCTCCCCCCCCTCCACAATTTCCAGAAAAAATTTTGGAAATTGGTCCATGAATGGCGAAGTTATGTTCATTTATATTATAAAATTTTTTTAAAACTACATGTGGATGGAGTAACATAATCTAAGAAAATGGCCGTAAAAGTGGGAGTAAATGAAAAAACGAAGCCTATAATTTTCTTTTAGAGTCCTAGTTAAATATTGTGAAAATTTCAGGAATATCGGTGCAGAGGTCTGGGCCCTATTCCACAAAACAACTTATCAACTTTTCACTTTGCACTTATCAAATTGTATTTTTTGGCAAAGTGATAAGTGTTTCAGTTCCACATTATTCTTTGCAAATCTCACTTTGCACTTAGCTAATTTTTGAATAGAGTTTGCGCTCACTGCAAAGTCTTTGCACTCACTGCAAAGTCTTTGCACTCACTGCAAAGTCTTTGCACTCACTGCAAAGTCTTTGCGCTCTCCTGCAAAGAGAGTATGCAAAGTGTTCCACAAAGCATTGAAGCATCTTTGCATTTTTGTGTTATCAGTTTTCACTTTGCACTTGACAATATAACTTGTTAAAATGAGCCGAAAAATTCAAATGGAAAAAAAACTTGCAGTGTTGCATGTTATAAAAGAACAAAAAGATATTTTATTTGCCAGTTTTCAAGACAATAAAGTAAGTATTTATTTTTTACAACTATTGTTAATATTAAGAACATATTAAAATTTGCATTTCATTTAAAGGTTAACAAATTAGATAAACAGGCTGCTTGGGAGGAAGTTTTGAAAAAAGCCCAATCCCTGCAACTGGCGTCTGCCCAAAAAACATGGACCTATGCGAGGGATGGTTTGTTTGGGCTCTGGAAAAGTCGTACATTGGTAAGTAAAATAATTTTACGTCTAAGTATAGCAAATAATTAGGGATTTAAATATGTAAATCATTTATTTGTCCTTGTTAAAATTTTTATCAATTGTAATATTGTGCAGACCCAATAACTAACAGGTATATTGTATACAACAACAATACAAATGATCATTACACACATTGTTGCTGTGAGACAATTAAAAATCAATTAATAATGATGCAACCGTGTGTGTGTGTGTGCATTTTCATAAACTGTACATAAAAGGTCATTTTCCTTGTTACCTGTGCAAAAATATAAAATTTGTGCACCGTAAATTTTTTGGGCACACATACAAATGATTGTTATTTTTGAGATCCTTGAATATAATTTTATTAACCCCTGAATTTAATATTATTAACTTGCAGAGTAAAAGAGATAACGCCAGAAGAACTGGTTCAGCAGGTGGGAAAAACAGCGTTATGGATGAAGCTGACTTGGTCATCCTCGATATTCTGAAGTCAGATTCAGCCGTGGTATATGGACTGAATTTGCCAGAAAGCTATGGAAATCCAGAAAATCTACCACCAGGTGAGTGCGATTCCAGAATATCAATGACAGAGGAATCACCTGCCCACCCACCTCTAAACGCAAGGAAGCGGAAAAGCTCTACCAATTTTCCAAGTGAAACTTTGGATATAGAGAAGAAATGTCGGCTTGAGCTAATCCAAGTTGAAGTTTACTACCGGAAACTTCAATGCCTTAAACTGGAGAGGGAGCTCCAACTTCCAGCTTCTGCCATAACTAGAGGAATTGCAGCGGCAGAAACTGCAAATATTTCCAAAATATCGTTTGATGAGTCCTAAGTTTTTTATGTTTTATTAGTTTTATGTATGCATTTTTATTATTTGTGTTTTTTTTTTTAATTTATTTTGTTCCTAAATAAACAATAAGTGAATTTAATTTTTATTTGACTTCTATTATTTATTTTCTGAGATCTTATTCTCAAACCTCAAAATTTCCCCCAAATTAAACAACTCTTTTGCAGTGATAAAATGCCATAGCCGAAAAACAAATTTTATTTCAAAACAATACTGTAATAGTTGGCATTACGAAAAGTATTGCAGCAGAGAAGTAAGCCTTTCCATTCCACTCGCATGATCCATATTATTAATGACATAATTTTCTTTATCAGTATTTTCCAGATCTAATTCTTCGATGTCATTGTCAGTGTCTTCAGTGGGTTGTATGTTTTCACTACTCCTTCCGATGCTACAGGCAATATTGTGTAAGATGGCACAAACAATAACTACCTTTCCTGCAAATTCAGGTCTCAGTCGCAGATGATTTAAACACGGGAATCTTTCTTTAAGAATTCCAAAGCTATTTTCAATTATACGTCGTGTTTTCCTGTGGCAACGATTGAAAGCCTCTTCAGCAGGGTTATCGGGATTTCGTCGTACTGGTGGTATCAACCAGTTTTTCAGTCCATAACCACTATCACCCAAGACAACAGCATCCGGAAATGGTCTCCATCCACTGTCGAATCGTTGACTTACAGCCGAATTCCGTAACACCCTTGAGTCATGAACGCTGCCCGGCCAACTTGCATTTACACTGTAAAATGTGTAGTCTGGCCCGCATATCATCATCACATTTAATGAGTGGTTTCCATGCCGATCTACATATCCTTCCTCGTGTAATGTAGGCGCATCAATTTTAATGAGTGTGCCATCCACGCAACCACACACACAAGGGAATCCACCCATATTAAAAAACTTTTCAGCAATACCATTAACGTCATCGGGCCACCGAATTGTGTTGTGAAATAAAACGTCTATTATAACGTCGACAACTCTATGGATGGTTCTACAAACTGTTGATTTTGCAACGTTATGCATAGCTGCAACCCCATGGTACTGGCACCCATTTCCGAGCCAATGCAAGCACAGTAACAGTTGATTTTCAGCCGACAAAGCATGACTGCGCTGAGTATCATGCTTTAAATTTTGTCCAATTTTATTTAAAACGTAATCAACTTGGATTTGGTTTAAGCGAAAGCATTCTTTAAAATTGAAATTTTTTAGACCCGAAAAATTAATTCGGTCTCTATAATTTCTTGTTTTATCCGCGTCTTCACAATCGTCAAACAAAAGTTCACGTCTTAACATTTTGAACGCTTCACTAGTTATAACAATATTGATTTGCAACGCGATCCCTTACCCTGCAAATTTTTGACAAACTTATCAAAATTTGCTTTGCAAAACTAGAATTTACAGATTTTGTGGAACGAAACAGTATAAATATTTGCAAAATCTTTGCAAATTACACTTTTCAAAATTAACTTTGCACTTTGCAGAAGAGAACGTACGTGGAACAGAAATTGCAAAGAAACGAGAAAAATTGCAAAGACTTTGCAAATTACACTTATCACTTTCAACTTATCACTTTTCAAATTTTATAGTTCTGTGGAACATAAAGTTTTGCAAATTGACGAAAAATTTGATAAGTGCAAAGTGAAAAGTTGATAAGTTGTTTTGTGGAATAGGGCCCTGGTCTCCTATAAGGTACAAACAAACAAAAATTGATCGAAGTGAGCATTCATTTTTAGCAGTAACTGTATGTACTCTACTCTCAAAAGCGGTGTAGTAGAAAATTTTTAAATTTACGTGAAATATTAAAGCAAAATTTCAAATTTCTTTCTTCGGACATATCGCTGATACACGGTTAATAATAAATTTAAAAAAGTTTTATTACTGGAGCTCTTAATATTTTATTTATAGATGCTAATGGTTTATACAATTATAACTCATATTGGTATTCCTTAATGCCAACTTTTAGCATTCTACTTAGTTGTAAATATATTTCTGTTAAAAAAAAAAAAAAAAAAAAACAACAAAAATAGATGGCCTTTTTTATGATTTTCTGACATTTTAATTGCATTTTGCTTGTACAATCTCAGAACCACACGAAAATATTCAAACATACAAATGCAAGTGGCAACTCACAGTGGGCCAGAGTCAAGACATATGGGAAATAAATAAGCAGTAGTGAAGTTTTTTTTAAATTATATTTTTTGAGAAAATAAAATATGGCATGTTTTTTTAGAGGAGTAAGACTTAAGTAAGTTGGCAATGCTGCTTGAAATATTTGTCGCATTATGTGCTATTGTCGAAATATCATTGCATGCTGCAAAAGTAAAAATGAATTTATATTACCTAGTTTTTTTTATAAAATTAGTTGCGAGACGTGTAAAGAAGCAATCGGGATAAGAAAAAATGCCAGGACAGACACATATTCTGGAAGGACTTTTATTAGACACTTGTTTTTGTATACATATGTTTACAATTATTACTTTTTAGTTTGTTACTGGCTAATCACGCGTAGATGCTGCAAAAAGCTACAAACAACATTCCCTGTTTATGATTATATTGGGTAAAAAACTACATGTGATAATTTTTAAGGAAGAAGTTGTTCTAAAGCCAATTGCAAATTATTATGACAAAAACTAGCAGAACGGAACATTATGTTGTTTTCGAGGCCGACACACCTTCACCTTCAACGTTTTTGAGTTTGGTCCATTGTGTGTGGTGTCAATTAGTGCAAACTTCAGCCCTCCCTATATACATGCATATTTTCACAGCAAATGTGAATTTTTTTGATTCATCGTATCTCAATTTGTTGGAAGATTTTTATTTAATGAAAGCTCAAATTTTAACTCCACTAATGTGTTGTTTTTTCTTTACCAATCCAGCATATATCTGTTAATTTGCTTATTTTTGTTCTACTGCAGACAAATTTTTTTGATTTTGTTGCTTTTTAAACAATATTATAAATAAATAAATAAATAAATAAAGTATATTATTTGAAGTGTACAAAAACCTAAGCTGGTTCCTTACAAAATTCAACTTGTACAACAATTAAAGTTCTAGAATGCCAGTCAGAGGCTTGATATTGTAAAACATGTAATTCGGAGATTTATTTTACAAAACCCCTTGTTTTCAGATAAAGCTCATTTTTATCTTAATGGCCAAGCAACCCGACGCCTCTTCATTCGCTCTAAAGTAACCGTATAGGTTGTGATGTTGTCATAAAAGACTTTACTACGCGATTAAAGTTGCACGTATACGATCAAATAAGTTCATCAATCAAAAAAAAATTATTTTTTCTTAATTTACGGGTGATTATTTGATCGTCTGCAACCCTGATTGACAAAAAAAAAAGATCATCAGTTTCTTTATGATTATTAGTAAGAGGGTAATTGACGTGCTTATTTGTACGTGTTCTTTTAAGCGACAATCATACAATACTCACACATGGGCACTGATTGACGGGTTAATTTTATCGTATTCAGGGCACTTAAATGAATGCCATCAATGCGAGGCAAGGATTTACGTTTGGACGATATAATTTTTTAATAATTTTCAAAGTTCTTACTTATTTTCTAATCGTTGCACTCACTAAAAACTTCCCTTTGAGAGACCCTGTATTTATTAAATTCTAAAACAAAGAATTTCTCGGAACACTTGAATACTACTCTGTTATGTAGTACCAATCGGGCTACTAGCGACTTTGTAGTATCTGATTTGTTTACAAAATATTTTTATTCTGCCCCACTGTTAGTCTAACGAATGAACGAATGAATGCATTATGAACAGATGAGAGGAGAAAATTGCAGAAAACAAAAGTTACTAAATTGAAGAAAAAAAAAAAAGGATTTGAGGAAAAAACTTTTACTTGTTTTGTTAAGTTTCCCGCAATAAAACTGAAATTATACCATTTTATTTTTACTGCCGTTTTCTGACAAATGACTAAAAGGAAACCAAGAATGAAGCAATACACACACACACACACAAATATACACGGCGACAAATGAACGAACAAGCAAACAGTTGGATAAGTCGCATACAGACAGCAGAGTAGTGAGTGACAAAATTACAGTAATCAACTATTTAATAAGTAGACGGAAGATCAGACCGCCAACTAAATGAACGTTTATTTTATTATCACACAGGACGGACTGTGGCACACCATTTCCTCACATACTGCTCTTTCCACTCGCCACTCTCTGGTACCACATTTGGACTATTAGGCAAAAATATAATGATGACAAGGATGTGGTTTATATTTCCGTAAGGTGTTTTATCATCAGCATCATTATCATTATCATCATCATCATCATCATCATCAGCATTGTTCATCTCTACTTTCAAACGTAGTCTTTTTCTTCCATATTCCATTTATTCACACAGTTTTAGTAGTGTAATTAAAAATTATGATGATTCATAAAAATAAAAAAAGTTTTAAGAAATTACGAAATTATGTATTCTGGCGATGTTCTTGCTGTTGTTACTGCTTTTGGTTGGAGCAAAAGTTTTTATTTTATGTTCCAATATCGCAGCCTCAGGATGCATGGTGAACAATAAGGAACCCAGTAAAAAAATTGGAAAATCTATATTTTTAATTTGCCAATACTTAGCAGAAAACCAAGTAGAATATTATTTTAGTTATACAAAACCTTGAAATTCCTCCATAGTTTTAGAAAATACTCATCAGAATTTTTAAAAAATAGATTTTTTTAAATAATTTTATAAACTAATTTTAGTCTAAAATTTAAAAGTTATTTACTTAAATTTACATAAAAGCATTGTTTCAAGTTTAAATTCGTGTAAAAAGAACGAATTGTTAAAATAGGTAACTATTAGCAATTTTTCCTAGATGAAAATATTATCATAGAACACAAAAAAATAAATTTTTCTTAAAATCGCTTCCAATTCGGTGACCAGGCATCGAAAAAGAGAACTTCTTGCAATGACAACCCTATGTAAAAATCATTAGATCGGATCGAAATTTGCACTACTTCCAGATCGCAAACTCTACATTTTCATGACTTTTTTGGAGAGTGTCTTTTTTTACTGGGAAGTATTAAAATTTTTATTTATGTATATTCACACACATACATGCAAATTTATACAGCACTAACCGAAAGTATTTAGACACTCACGGCCATTTTCACAATGTACAATTAAAAGCTAACAGGGACTTTAACAGCAAGTTTTGTATGAAGAACTGTCTGTTAAAGTTCACGTTAACTCTTAATCATATACATTGTGAAAAGGGACAAACAATTTAAACACCTGGGGGATGGGGTTGTTTAAACGGTAGTCGTAAGGGCCATAGTGTCATGTTTCAAAGTTTTTGTTTAAAATAATTTAAAACATTTTGACAATACGTATAAACTTTAGGACTACCATTTGAATACTTGGAGTATGTATTTATTTTCTGCTTGTGGTTTTGCAACAATATTCGACAGCCTTTATTCACAGAAAGTTTGTGGGCCACCCAGCAAAAAATTTCAAAAATGGTAATAGGGTTTGGAATTAAGCATTTTTGGTGGAAGCTGTTCCAACTTAATGATTTTAACAAGGCGTGAGACTAAAATAACCGATTCTTGAGAAGTACTTACTTTTCTTAGTTGGCAACTTGTTCACGTAATCTATTTAACCTAAAAAAATATTCTCCTCATTTAGCAACTTGTACATAATTTTAAGTTTAAGGTAATGTGATTTGTAAGCGAGTAATGAAATTTGGTAATCAGAAAAGTAACTCATTATATGGCAAGTAGTTCTGATGGTAATGTGTAATTTTTTGCTGGGCACCTTTAGAAGGAATTACTGCAAGATATTGCCGCGCGTTGAAATACTTTTTACTAGAACTGTAACTATTTATAAATTTAGAATTACGACAATAAAACTACTGGTTCTATACAGTTTTTGCTAATCTTGCAAATGTTGCTTAATGACGGAAGGCCAATTTTGGGAATTTAAAATGTTTAAGTCTTTTAAAAGTTAATGGGAGGAACAATTTTTACATACTTTTTAAAGGCAGAAAGCGATCATAATTTATTTAATATAAAGACTTAATTATCTGTTTAGTTAATATGACCAATACATACCGCTACCAATCAATCACTCTTTACAATTGAAAAATAAAAACCATACTCATACGCAAACATACTCATATATAGGTATAAACTAATGACTGTTATCATACACATTCCTTAAATTATGCAGCACAAGCGACTTTAAGTAAAATTTATACACTGCATCCGCTACAATCATACACATAACTAGAAAATTACTCAAAGTATTTATTCGGCTACACATGAGTATATACAAGGAGTATTCTGTTTGTATACACTTTAAGCATCAGTGCTGCCAGAACATTCTGGAACGCCCTATAGGAAAAACTAACTCGACAGTTCTTACAGTTCAGGAGATCATAAATTTACTAACAAACAATTTCATTACATATGTATGTACATATATACATGTTCATAAATTTAAGGATTTAAATATGCAAATATATAATGAAAAGTTTTTTTTTAATTAAAAATTTTTTATTGTAACCAAAATAACAATAAAATTTTGTCATTTCATTAAATTTTGTTTTTGTAATTATTTCCATTTTAATTTAGTCTGTTTTATTGTGTCTTTTCTTGTGTGAATAGAGTGAAGAGGATTATAAATTCCACACCTTCTTCTGAACTGCTGGTTCTTCTGCTGCAGTCATGTGATGCGAAGTGATTTTTCTCGTTGTAGTTTTTCCATTATTTTTAATTTGTTTAATTTGTTTTAAAAGTTGACTTGAGTTGGTTTATTTTTTGCTTTTGTATTCATTTGCAGAGTATTTTTTTTTTATTTAACTTGTTTTTTGCCTTTCAAAGTGATTTTGCCTTTATTTTGTTATTCCTTGAGTTCATATTTTTTTCCTTTGTGCTGTTTAATTCTCTATTTATCATGCAGCAGCAGAAAAAGTTAAAAAATTTAACGTAAAATGTTTTTAATGGTCTGTATGTACATATATTTGGTCTTATAAGAAATAATAAAAGAAAAAAATTTAATAGGAAAAAAACAACAACAAAAAATTTAAAGACAGAAGCCAACTTGTGTCCATCAAAGGATGAATGAAAAATGTGTTTATACGTATGTACATACATACATACATATTTTGTATTCACGTTCAAATTTTAAGTGAATAGTGGAAAAAAAAGATTTTCCTAATTCAAGAACAAAAAGAAACCCAAAGTAGAAATTTAACGACAGACAACAAATGCACATCAATAACATCCTTAAGTAGCTAAATTTTGTGCGTTAGAATTTCATTTTAAATAAAAAAGAAAATTAGTTAGCAAAGTTTTCTTTCAATATACATACATATGTACATATGTATTTATGAGAGGTATGAAGAAAATCTTTAAACAAAACTTTAAACTTATTTTTTTGGGAATTATTACAATTTAAGTCAAACGTTTGTTAACGCACTAATAATGACAATGGCAAATGTAAAAGTAAGAAAAAACAAGTAAGACTGCTATATTCAGCTGTGCCGAATCTTATATACCCTTCACCAAAGTGCGTATATGTATGTAGCATGGAGATACAAACATAAGTACATACAAACATATTTGTTTTGTGAAAAAATTTTTCATATTTTGCTCCAGTGCAATTTTTAGTAAGTGACCTCTCGGCATTTTTCGATTAAATATTTTTCGATATTGGCAATGAGTTGTGAATATTTTATTCTATGCTCTGTATTTAAGAAATATTATACATTCACCCTTATTCCAGTTGTCAAAAACGACGTCACGTCATACAATATCAAAAAGAGTTATTCCTTAAGATTTTTTTTTCAAATTTGTTCAGCACAAAGGAACGGTTTCAGGGAAATGAAACGGAACATGTCTTTTAATTAATTTTACAGTTAGGACTATTCTTTAGCGATAAATTTTATTTGTATCTCCATTTACTAAATATTAATATGAACTTGTTACAAGCTGTCAACGAAAGACCATCAATTTAAAACACAACTGTGCTGAGATCATAACAAGCAACATGGCACAAACCTTCATTTATACTTAAAAAATTCAGTAAAGTGCGATTTTGGCTCGCGCACGAAGACTTCCATATGTTCGGTTTTGAGCGTTTTTTTTTTAATAAGGCGTTTTTCAGTTTAAACGATTTTTTTATTTTTGTAACTTTTTTCTCGTTTTGGCGATATTTTTCGGTTTTTGGCGTTGCTTTTCATTTTGGCGATTTTTTTTTTCATTTTGGCGATTTTTTTCATTTTGGTCTGTCGCGATTTATTTAGTTTTAATTTTTTTTCAATTTGGCACTTTTTTTCCTTTTGGCGATTTTTTTTATTTTTTGCTATTTTTTTGTTTTGCGACTTTTTAATTTTCAAATTTTCTAGTTTTACCGTTTTAGAAAATTTCAGGAGTTTGGCTCATACGGTTTCCAAGATACAGCAAGTTGTCAAAATTACATTAACTGATAGAACACCCTTTCATTTATTTTTTTTAAATTTTAGTGTTAATTGTTATAGTCTGTATAAAAATAGACTAACTTTACAAATTTAAAGGGTATATATGTACATACATACAATTGCATGTACATATGTATATTATATGGGATTTTAAAATTTTTCGTTGCTGATTTTGGAACACCCTTTAATTTTTAACTCTCATGTATTTCTTGTTGTAGCGGCCAAAGTTCTACATACTCTGTCTAAATTTCAGGTAACTAGCTCTTACGGTTTAACAAAACAAAAAAAAAATTATTTGACCTAGTTACTTTTATATCCAAAAAATAATAATTTTCCAACTCTGGAATCATAATTTTAGATTTTTTTTTTATTCCTTATACCAATCTAGTAGTTCTTTAAAAAAAAAGTATAAAGTATGTTAAGTGAACAGAGAACAAAGGAAATTAAAATAAATAGTTTTATTTAAATACTTTAATATCCACAAAAAAAAGTTAAAAGTTTCCAGCTCTGGAGCTGTGGTTTTTATTTTTATAATTTTCTACACCAAAATTTTCTTTCCAAAACATAAAATACATATACATATATATAATTTATAAAGAAAAATAATAAAATAATTAGACCTACATAGTTACTTTTACATACATATGTATATATCACAAAAAGTGCAAGTTTCCCAACCCTGGAATCATAATTTTAAATTTTTCTGATTTCTTACACCAATCTTTTACTTTTAAAAATATAAGATATGTTTAATTTATAGAAATAAAGTAGCAATTAGTTTTAGTAAGTTACTTTTATATAACAAAAAAAGTTAAAGTTTTCCAACCCTGGAAACGTCTTCTTATTTCTTTTTTAATTTATAATACCAATTTTATTCGTACTGAAGTAAAAAATTAGTTTATTTATTAAAAAAAAATTCGTTTTCGGTAGTTACTTTTATATGACAAAATAAAGTTTTAAGTTTTCCAGCTCTGCAACCGTCTGCTCGCTCTTGCTGATTTTCAATACCAATCTATCTTGGAGCATTTCTGATACACCAGTCCAAGAACGAAGTCTCTGGGAGCTTCGGAAAACCGATTTCACGTACAGACAGACGGACATGGCATATTCGTCTTCATATATACTTTATGGGTCGCTTCTTAATATTATGGAAATTACAAACGAAATGACCTTTTACAATTTTTTGGTAAAGTGTATAAAAATTTAAAATTAGAAATTTGCCACACAAGTTAGCCACGTAGAGCAACGAATTAAAAGAATCGGAAAAAAATCCGCGCTTGATGCACAGCAAAAATTTATTTTCCCCAAATTTATCTTCCACAACACTGCGGCGAAAGTTTTCATATTGTTGTTATCCAAATTGCGATAAAAAGCCACACAAAAGTTAAGAAAAAAAATAAAAACTTTGAAAACTGCACTCAACTAAACAAATATTTGGTATGTCATCTGCTTATGCTAAATGCATTTTTACAAGGCGCACTCAAATACAAATCAGCTGCAACAAGTTTTTGAAAAGTTTAAATGCACTCGTACAAAAGTTGTCTAAAATCCTCTAAGAAATGAAAACAGAAGATTGCAGAAAAAAATCTTAAAACAATTAAACTTAGTTTAAGTGTGGTGGTCGGTCTCTACTCATCTCTCGTAGTACACACTTAAAAAAGAAATAGAAAAATGTAAGCAAGCAGCAGTGAGCGGTAGGCAGGCAGAACTTGTGGTAGTTGTTAGAAAGTTTTAACTAAAAATTGTCGCTCAAAAGTTAAGAAGATACTTGTAGTGCAGGCAGGCATTGTCCCACAGCCGCAAAACAACAATTGGAAGAACAAAAAACAAAAACAAATTCCATACGAAATTGACACATTTGTCAGTCAAAACTTAAGGATTCAAACACACCCACACATACACACACACACACATGTTAACGAAACGAAAATATTTTTGTTTCCTTCCAGGCGGGGAGGAAAATTACTAAGAAGATTTTAAGCAGACAAAACCACTCGGTATAAAAAGGATTTAAATTTTTTTTGCGCTCTTTTGGCATTCAAATTTAAAACATGTAAATGACTGAAAACAATTGTCACTTGTTGGGAAAGAAACCGACGACATCCACAATAACAGCAGTAATAAAACATTAAGGAAAATTGCAATTTTAGTAGACAAGACGAAAATAGTTTTTGAAAACTGTCTACCGACAAAACTTATTAGAGATCTACAGACAGGAGATTGGACGCACTGACAAACAATAAAGCATACACTAGCAAAAACAAATATGAACAACTTTTTGAAGTGAATTTCAGAATGAAAATTATAATTAAAAAAACAAAAACACCAACAAAAATTATAAATTTTGAAGAAAACACTCGTAATTATAATAAGATACAAGAAGTCTGCAAAAGTTTTTTGCCAGGCAAGAAAACGGAAACAAAAGGAACATTTATTTTTAAACTTATTGTTATGAAGTTATTTTAAAATTATCTTGAAGAATATTAACAAAATTACAAGAAATGCAATCACTAATTTTGTTTAATACTGGTCGAGAGGAAAAATTTCAAGATTCGTACTTAGACACAAAGTCCTCTCACTTTCCCTCTCCCTCCAACCATTGTTGTCACATCGAGCCATATTTTCGATTTTATCGTAAGCGACATGTTATCGAAAATTTACTTTTCTGTTGAAATTAAAATTTTATGGGCCTATCCATAGTTTAGAACCATCAAAATGCCAAAATTGTTGATAACTTTTAAGATACAGGCTGTACAATTTTATCGTAAGCGACAATTTACGTACAAAAACATATCGAGCCCTTTCTTCGATTTTATCGTAAGCGACATGTCATCGAAAATAGACTTTTTTTATTGAAATTAAAATTTTATGGGTCTACCCATTGTTTAGAATTATCAAAATGGCAAAATTGCTAATAACTTTTAGGATACAGGCTGTGCAATTTTATCGTAAGCGACAATTTAGGCACAAAAACAAATTTGAATATTTAAAAAAAACCTTCTACTGAAAGATTTAATTTTTGTCCCTTACGATAAAATCGAAAATAAGGCTCGATATTTGAATATTTAAAAAAAATAATTCTCCTGAAAAATTTAATTTTTGTCGCTTACGATAAAATCGAAAATAAGGCTCGACTTTGTACGGTTTCTTAAATACTGATCGATTTTTAAAATGTTAAAAGTTTTAAATCCTGCTGTACAATGGAAGAAAATATGTGTCTATCATTGTTTTCGTTTGTTTTTTATCTTTTTTAGTTTAAAGAAATTTATTGTTTGACATATTGTCAAATGTGTACATACAATAATTGAAATTTATTTGCTGTGGGTTTACCATGTCTATATATGCATTTCATTGGCGCTTCAACCAAATCATCAGTAGACTTCAGCTACAAATTTTGAACAGTCACAAACCTCTTACCTTATGCACATATGTACTTACAAAAACTATTTGAGAATTCGCAAATAATAATGTGTTTGAAAATCACAAAAGAAAAAATAAGCTTAGTAGGCTTTGAAACTGATACAAAACCCAGCAAATAAAAAAATTGGTTCACCTTAATATAAATTATAAATTTGTGACTGTTCAAAATTTGTAGTTGAAGTCTACTGATGATTTGGTTGAAGCGCCAATGAAATGCATATATAGACATGCTAAACCACCAGCAAATAAATTTAAATTTTTTTTATTTTAAGAGATATTTCACTTCGAAATTAAAATTTTTTATTTTTCGTTTCGAATTTTTTTTTTTTTTTTTGGTTTTTTATTTTTAACTTTTTTATTATGGATCTGATTTTAATTTTAAGCACACCATTTAAGTTCTGATAAAATTGTATGTACTTAAGTATATACAGAAAAAAAAATTTTAAATATTTTACTCCTCCTAAAAGAGGTATAAGTATAAACTCACTCAACTTTTAAGTTTCCAAGAACTACAACAAAAAAAAAAATGTTTAAATCTAGAAGAAGCAATTTAATTTTAAAAAAGGGAACCTTTATGAAAAAGAAATAAGTTTGTTTTGTGCTAAATATTTTAAAAATGTTGATTCTTGCTAATCCCCGACTAAAAAAAGGGGTGTTATAAGTTTGTAGTGTGTGTCTGTGTATCTGAGTGTCTGTCTGGGGCCACGTACAGACCAAACGGCTCGACCGATTTTTGATTTAGTTTTTTTCTGTCTGAAATATGATTTGATCGACAGGGTTCTTGGCTATGTTTTAAGATATCACATCTTTTCCAAATATATTCTGTTGAATATGTGTATCTTTGACGACTTAGCTCCCAAACGGCTAGACCTACATGCATGTATACATGACTTACATTTATGTACCGACGGTACATCGAATAAGTAAAAATAGTTAATGTGATGATCGTAAAAGATAAGCAAGAATAGTTAAACATACTTAGTCCTAATTTACACTAAGCAAGTCTTATTGCTAAGCAGATTAGTTTGTGAGAGACAGACGAGGGGAACAGAAACATTTATTTTCCCCTCGTCTCTCTCCCCTAGAAAACTAATCAGCTTAGCAATAAGACTTGCTTATTGTAATTTACGACTTAGGTAGAGTGATATAACGTCGTGCTAGCCTTAATAGAAAATGGAAAAACAGCAAATAAATAGTGATACATACTTACAAATGTATTTACCAAAGGTAAATCAATAATTGTATAGACAATCATTTCTCATATTCCATTCCATGGAAAATTTACGTTAAATAGCTGATGTTAATAATAATCTCTACCCCAGTAGATAGACATGGGTGCTGATGAAGTGCGTGGCTGCACAGGAAAATATCGGTATTTCCCCCAGCTAAATAAAGTCTTGTTTAATTTTTCTTCTCTTCTTTCGAAACTCACATTAATTAATAAAAAAATTTCATTCTATAAGAATTGAAATTACTGAACTTAAGCCTGATTAAGAAATTATTTCTGATTTGCAATAATTTTAAGATTTTGTGCTCAATAATCAATCATACAGGGTAATGGAAATTAAAATACACTTGGTCATATTAATAAATTAATCCTCTTATTTAAAAACGTATCCAAATAAAAATTTCACATTCTTAATGCAATAAAATATTTTTCTTTTTAAAATGGTTAAAAAAAATTTTTCACTATACAGTCCTGTCACAAATACCAAATTCGATCGAAATTGATTTCAGAAAACGAAGAATTTTTTCGAAATCAAACAACTTTAAATTTAATGCTGGGAATTGTTATTTTCTGTATGTGAAAGTACAAAATTTTTTTGAAACAACTTTACATATTTCAAACAAAGAAAAATGTTTTTTAAAAATTTATTTAATTATTTAATTTAAAGGCAAATTTTGTAAATAGAAACGTTTTTTTCGTTTTGAAATTTCTATGGAAAAAATATTTTTTGAAACGAATTTTCGTTATTTTTCATACAAATTTGAAACGTTTAGAAACGAAATTTTTACAAAATCTGCCTATTAATATCATGCCATAACCGCAAAAAATGCATGAGCAACATAATTTTCGAATTTAATTTCTTTGCCAAAATAGGTAGATATGTATATGTATGTATGTATAATCGATTTTCGTAAAAAAAACAGGGAACAAAATATGTAACGGTTGAGACTTGATATGTACATATCTAAGAAATTTTCTCAAATCTTAAGGAAAAATGCATGAGAACTGAAATATTATTCAGTCAAATAAAAAATAAATAAAACTCTAAAGCCTGGATCATACTATCGGCACTATGTACCGATTTTTGTCGGCTCACTGAATTAAAGTCACAAGCAGGGACAAGGACTTGATGCATTTAAAAAAGTGGTTTTAGGCACCTAAAATATGACATCAATAACGCAAAATATGCACTTAAAACAATAAAATATGCACATATTTTAAAAAATTTTATTCTAAAGAAAAGTTTGCAATTTTAATACAAAGATATATATATATATATATATATATATATATATATATATATATATATATATATATATATATATATATATATAAAGATATAAAAATATATTTTTTCTTCAAAAGGTGCGTGGACAAGCCTTTTATATTATATTTTTACACAAGATTAAATATGATGGAACAATTGTTTCACTATTTTCGGCTTTAATAGCAGGCAATTTTCTCTTGAAATCATCTAAATTACAATTTCCATTAAAATTTTTAGGTTTGTGTGCTTGTACAGTCGTTCTACAATTCTTCTACAATTCAAGCGAACAAATTGTCCAAAAAACTGTTTTGCATTAAAAATTGAGAAAATATCACACCAAATCATGCGTTTGTATCAAAATATGAGACAAAAATATGCATTTATGGCCAAATTATGCAAAAATATGCATTTTCAGCAAAATATGCAAAAATATGCTCTAACAAATCGATGCCATTTTTACGCAAATTCATTGTTTCGTAAAGATATTTCGTTCTTGCTATTATAAGGGTTAAGGGAAAAAACATGCATTTGCATGAAACCCCTGTCCCTGGTCATAAGTAATAAGCTAAATTTGAATTATTTCCAATTGAAAAACAAGGACATAATTACAACACACTACCTACGTTGGTAATAAATACATGTAGACTTATTCTAGAATTAATTGAGTAATAATGTCATTTTGGCTTATTACTTATGCACCTAATAGCAGTGAGCCGACGAAAATCGGTACATTGTATCGACAGTATTATCCAGGCTTAACACATACAGTGTGTTTGGATATGAAAGTGAATCTGAAGGATCAGTGTTCTTCAGTGTTCTATTACGGCATATTGATATCTCTGGGCATCAAAAACTGCAGTTATTGTAATTCCAGACATGTAGTGTCTTAATTTTTAAATTTTGTTGATTTCAATAAAAAAATTATTGTGCTTTTGGTATTTTATTTTGCTGTTCTAATAACTATGTGTTTTATGTTATGCATCATTTGAATTGAAATCAATCGAATTCCCGCTTTTTCTGAATGAACAAAAGCGATAGAAATCTGGAGAAGGTAAAACGAAATCGATCGAAATGAAATTTCGTAATCAAAACAATTTCGATGGATTTCTGTATTTTTGTGTTGCATATCCATGGTCACAAGTAGAAAGGTCCTAGATATGGTATATATATATTAGGGATGTAGCGAATACCAGTTTAGCGAATGCGAAAACGAATAATACATTTTAATTTTTGCGAAAGCGAATGCGAATGCGAAAGCGAATGCAAAATTTACAATACGTTAAAAAAATCACATGAAAATAAATTTATCTAAGAACATGAAGTTGTGTTGTATACATAGATCTACTTGAGTCTTGAATTCAGCAAATGTTATTAATTTATTAGAAATAAAAATTGTTAAACTGAAAGATATATGAAATCATATTAAAATAAGTATAGATAATAATTAAAAATAAATTTACAAAATGTTAGGCAATCAACCCATTCGTACTTTGGCCCTAAGACCTTGTACTAAGTTCAACATTTCCTCTAAAATGCTACCAAAATACATATTAAGAAAAATTGGAATGAATTGTTCATGAAAATTTTTTCCAGAAGTAGTACTCTGTTCATCTTGGGAAAAACATATGAAATATATCTTCAACATTTTAAGTTTTCATGCGAAATAATATGAGTGGCACTTGTTTCGCAAAAAAATTACAACAAAAAAGGATCAGTTAATATTTTTGTATTTCAAATTTTTTGATCGAAGTAATGATGTGCTTACCATTTTTCAAAAGTTTTAACAGACTAGTCTTAAGTAGAAAATATTTTCGCGCAATTCAAACACTGCCTTTTCTTTTTCAAAAACTGGAAAATATTTCCAATATTTTTGTCTTTAGTATTCGCTTTAAATATTCGCATATATTTTAGCGAAAGCAAAAGCGAATGCAAATAGCAAAAGTAAGCGAATTATTTGCGAATGCGAAAGCGAATGCGAACATTCGTTACATCCCTAATATATATGTATATGTATGTATATGGTAGATATGGTCCTAGTTACCCGCTGATTTTTGTGCAGCCATACTTTGCAAAATTTACTTTGTATTTATGTACAAAAGCATATTTATTTAAATAAATAAAAAAAATTCTTAGAAGGACTAAATTTTACTTAGGATCTTTATAGGGTAAGGAAACGCGAATTGCCAATAATTTGGATACAAAGCTGGCAAAAAGTATCACACAGTTAAAGCTAAAACAATTCGAATAAAGGAACTCATACTTATACATACATATGCACATATTGCTGCTGTGTTACCGGAAGCCTCATGGCCAATTTGGAATTGGTTGTATTGATATTAATAAATAAATAAATAAATTAAGTAGATACAGAATGTCTGAATTCTTTCGAAAATGTTGTTAAGAATCTCTTTTATAAACCACCATATAGGTATATCATTCGAAAAGGTTTCAAACTGCAGCGCCATCAATCTTAGTAACTAAATTTAAATGATTTCAATGGTACTGGGGATTTGAATTAAAAACTAATTGTGTCCTGTTTTAGCACTCAAGCTCCTATTCCAATGATTTGAACCGAGTCATAAAACTTACTACTACATTGCCAACAATTTCGGCAGACCTTCTTGCTTTGAAAAATTTTGCATTCAAACGAAGCAATTATTAATGCTGAATAAAATTATAAAATTTAAAAATATCAGTAACTTTACTTACAGTTTCCAATGATTTCTTTAGTTTGCCAAAGAGAGCTGACCAAATATTACGCCGCGTAAAGGCATTTTTATAGCCCTGTAGAATATCGATGAGTTCAAGGAATACTTTGCGGCCATGATTATCTTTTGGCGGCCCATCACGATACAGCAACAGCGTAGGATTTGTTAATATGACCAGCAGACGTATGAGTACATCGGCACATTCGTCATCATCAATATAGTCAGGGAGCATATAAACTAAATCTGTCTGCAAGACTTTGGCATGACCCAAATGTCTGCGATATTCATGATTATCCAAATCACGGCGCAAAATCCAAATGAGATGCTAAAAAATACGAGTGTATAGGTAAATAAGAATAAAAAAATATGTCATTCCTGCTGGCAAAATTATGTGGTTGTGGGTCAGCGGAAATAATGAACAAAAAGGTTAAAATGTTAAACCTAGAACAACAACGCATTTGGCCAACACACATTACAAAACATACATACCTTTAAACCTTGTATGGCATCTGGCTCGGCCAGATACTGTTGGCCATCGGAATAGCCTAAGGCTGCACAAGTGGCATCAATGTCGGCCAACAGCATGGACATGTTTCCGACGCACTATACAACCCGTAGAAGCGTAAATTAAAACGTAACACTCGCGTATAAATGTTCACTTTTTCCCCAAGTCCCAACCGGTAAAATTTTACTAGCACTCGCGTTTCAACTAATTGTCCACTTTTTACTTACACTCGCGCGTTAGCCCGACAAACAAAACAATACACTTTTCCTTCAAACATTCATTGATTTAAATATTTATTTCGTAAATTATTGATACTTTTTATACAAATAAAAATTGCACAAACAAAACTTAAATGCAACAATTGAAAAAACATGCGATCTGATAAGCCGCCAAAATACTGCTGACGCTACTCAGCTGGCTACAACAGCTGTAGACAAATGAAAAAGCTCTCTGTGGCTTTACCATATTTTTGGTACTAAAAAGTGTTTGCAGGTTGTTGCCTTAGCTAAATTACACTTTTGATCATTAAGTGCTACCAAGTTTTAGTTTTGCAACAGTCAGCTACTGCTTCAGTTGCCAGACTATTTTCTATAAAAACGGTTGAAATATATTTTGAAAAGTTATTTTAAAATTGAAATTTTTTTTTTGTTATTAAAATTTTCCTTTATGATAAATTAATATGTTTTTTATTATAAATGTATTTATGTATGTAATGCTAGCTTTTATTTCAATTTGTTTATTGATTCGTAGGCATTTTAGGTTAGGTTAGGTTAGGAGACTGCTGGTAAGGAAGGCTGAAATTTACAATATACAGCTCTCTTGGGCAGTGGTGCCAATTTAGCGCTTTTCGCCCTAGTTTTAGCGCGTTTTAACTATGCCAAACGCGCTTTTTTCGTCTTAGAGCGTTTAATAAAAGAAGCGCTAAATTAGCGCGTTTTGATTAAAATCAAAAATATCATTTCAGTTCAATATCTTTTAACTTTTTTGTATAAATTTAACATTTGTCTAATATCCAAAATATAACTTTTTGTTTAAATTCGTTAATGATTCAGATGTTGCAAATAAAATTCCCTTGACTGTGGTTAGAATTAAAAATGTATTTTAATATTGTAAATGGCAAATATTTTGAAATTTCACAATTAAAAATATGTACTCGTACTCGTGACCCAAAAAATTTATATAACTTATTAAGCATCTATTCTTTTTGTACTTCAAAAAGCATTTGAATCGCAACACTATTCGGCAATTTATATAAGTTGTTACAAAGTTCGACAAATAAAATTAAAATCAAAACTAAGAATTTCGATTATTTGGAAGGCGAGACTGATTCTGTATTAAATGATTTTACTTATTTAGAATATAATTTCGAAGAAGCTCTATTGCATAATCTGAAAAAGAGTTACTAAAAAATTAATTGTACTCGTATTTACTAATACATACATCGATCTTTATTAAAATTTAGTTTAGCGCGTAGGAAAATAGCGCGCTTTGACTATAAATTGTTGATAATGCTGTAACTTAGGGCGTTCTAGCGCGTTTTGAGAAGGGATACAGCGCGTTTGGGTTATAAATAGTTGGCATCGCTGCTCTTGGGTCCAATGAAATGATCCCTTTGTGAGTTGAAGAGAAGATAGTGGTGAGCACTATTGCCAGAAAATTTTACAAAAAATCTGGAAAAATTTGCTAAAAAATCTGAAAAATAATTTTAAAAAATCTGCAACAATAATTTAATTTAATTTTGAATTATTTTCCATTTTGTTTTCGAAAAAGGAGGATGTTATATGTTCGTTTGCTGTGCCGCAAACCAGAAACTAACCGACGATGTATGTATTTTCTTATTTAATTTTCGAATTAACATAAATTATCTTGCTATATAAAAAGAGATGCCGATATTACAAATTGTTTAATAAAAAAATAAACATTAACGAAAGAATAGGGAGAAATAAATGCACAATTTTTCTACATACAACTGAAAAAATATGGTACATATACATACATACATACAAATCTGTGCAAAGGAATATACATATATATCGTACACTAAATCATAAACAGTCACAACTCAAAAAATCCCATATGTTCAGGAGTGGCAAAAAACTGTTGAAGAAGACTTTGCTGTAAAATAAATTTTTGCGGTTTATGAAAAACCAAAACCATTTTCATAATTTTGAGTTACGTTTGGTTATGATTTAGTGTGCGATATTTATACATATATCCATATATCTTCGTTTTTTTTAACATTGTTATGTTGGTGGCATGGTTACTGAAAATTTAAACGTCAAAAACTACTTATGTTAGTGTTTCTTCTTCGGAGTAAAATCTGCGAATCTCACTTTATGATTTTTGTAATGAAAAATCAGCAAAATGCAGAGAAATCTGCAAATCTGGCAACAGTGGTGGTGAGATAGGGTGATAGCGAAGGGATAGTGAAAGAGAAGACAGATGGTGACGATAGAGGAAAGCTTCATTCTTCTACAACTCTGCTTTTTTTTTGCAAGCATTTTTAATAATGCAGTATTGAAGCGCCTCTGGTGTCAAATGAGGCGTATTAAATTTTGAAGCAGTGTTTAGTAGCCGATGATTCTGCTACACAATATTGACGAAGGAGGGCGCTCTGATATTACATTAGGATTAGAATCCGTGCTAACTACATACTTCAGCCAACGCCAGGCATTTTATAAAAATTAAAATTTTTTCTATAAACAAAAATGAAGAGTATCATTTGGTGACATGATTCGTACCATTTTTAATAACTCCCTGGTTCTCCTGTCCATTTTGCTACAATAACTTATACAATTCAGTGTCAAAAGTGTACAAATACGCTTCTGAAATTTTTTTTGGCCTTAATATTTTTCAAAAAATTTAGCAAAGCTTTGCATATTGGGATTTCATGTGTAAGTAAATGGAAGAAAGTGCTAATTTTTTAATATACGCGTTTTATATTACATACACATATGCACATTTCCAAAGGAATGTGAACTTTTTGTAGCGTGTGGTTTCTGGTTTGCGGCACAGTCTATTCAAAATACATTATGTCTGCAGGAAACCAGAAACCAACCGACGATATGCTTGTTTTTAACCGACTTCAAAAAAGGAGGAGGTTAACAATTGGTCTCAATTTTTTGTTTGTTTTTTAGGTGTGTATCTTCATAACTCAGTACATTTTAGACCGATTGTAATTTTTTTTTGTCTGAGAGAGTATACCTTCCCATTGGTCCCATTCTAAAAAAAGCGGGCGGGGACACGGCTAAAATTTTTTTAAAATATAATTTTTTGATATTCTACTTACTTGAGCTACGAAACCTATAAAACACTTTTAGTTTTTGTAATTACATAATTTGAAAATTACACAAATGGGCGTAGTTACGCCCATTAAAATTTAATACTATATTTTACAAGCTTCTATTTTACCGATTTTTACGAAACTTGGCACACACCCTAAGCCTAAATAAAGGCACAATCTTGCGTTGAAAAAAGTGGTCGGGGCACGCCTATTAAATTTTAGTATAATATTTCACGTGCTTGTACTTATCCAATATTTTCGAAACTTGGCACACACCTTGAACTCTTAAAAATACACAATCTTGTTTAAAAAAAAAGTGGGCATAGCCACGCCCCATAAAGTGTAATACTACATTTCACGTGGTTTTACTTAATCGATTTTTACGAAACTTGGCACGCACCCTGAGCTTTAAGAAATACTCAAGCACGTGTTAAAAAAAGTAGGCGGGCATACGCCCGTGTAAGTTTAGTATTAAATTAAACGTACTTCTGGTTATTAAAAGTACATATGCACTAAAAAGGTAAAAATAAAACTTAAAAAAATAATTAAACCGACTTCAAAAATAAGCACTAAAAAGCTAAAAATAATATAGATCTAGTTAAATAAAATATTTTTATATATATATGTTACCTATAGTGCTGTTTGAAGTTGGTGCCAGTAATAGTGGTACTAAAGCGGCATATTATAAATTACAAAGGAAATTAGAGAATATGAAACAAAGTGTTGCCTTATATGACCAAAAACCATTCAGAAGGTATGCATACTCCCATCTAGGCATGCTTAATCAATTTGTGCTGAAAATATGGTACCGAACCATCTTCAGTATACTACTGTCGGAAACCGTGAGCCCTGTTTGTTTTATAAGGAAATAAATAAAATAATATACGAAAATTTGATTTCGAATAATCAAACACGCAAAACCCTTACAACCTAATGGCTGCAATTCAAAATTTTTTGCTTAAAACAACTTGTTTTGTTCTTATAATATATCTAACACAGCATTTGCATTTATGAACTAGAGCACTTCCTCACGGAAAAAATATTGATATAATGTTGGTCTCTGAGACTCATTTGACTTCGAGAAGCCTGTTTAAAATTTATGGATACACTTTATATGATTCAAAGGACCCGAGAGGAAGAGCATGCGGTGGATCAGCAATTCTGATAAAGTCAAGACTCAAGCACTATATTCTGGACAACATTTGTGAAGAACATCTACGAGCAACAAATATTTGTGTCGAAAATTTCTGCTCAAATTTTGTCATATCATCAATTTACTCCCCTCCTAGGTTCGCAATTACTGAGGATCAATACGAGGATTTCTACAAATGCCTTGGCCCTTGCTTCGTAGCAGCTGGCGACTACAATGCAAAACATACGTTCTGGGGTTCGCGTCTTATTACACCTAGAGGTCGGGCATTGTTCAACACAATTTCAAAAATGGGCTTGGACGTCATTTCGAGTGGGGAGCCCACTTACTGGCCTACGGACATACAAAAAATTCCGGATGTTATAGATTTTGGAGTCATGAAAAATATTTCTAGGGAATTAGTTCATGTTGAAGCGTCTCAAGATCTCTCCTCCGACCACTCTCCCACGATCGTTACAATTTGTAGCCCACTAAGAAGTGACTTACCTCACCCGTATGTGAAGACGATCAACCGTGTTAATTGGCTGGGGTTCAGAAAATATCTCAGTAGTCATTGTACGGAAAACATTACGCTAAGAACATCCGAAGATATTGAATTTAACATTGGCAATCTTATCAAAAATATAAAACAGGCTGCTGAAATTGCGACTACCTCCCACCCGCAGACTGGATTTAATAGCATTTACTCTACGGATATTGAACGTCTCGTAAGTGAAAAAAGAAGAGCTAGAAGGGAATGGCAACAGCACAGATCGCCCCAACACAAAATCAGATTTAAAGAGTGCACTAAACGACTCCAAGACTTGCTTGCATTTGAAAAAACTGAATCTTTTAAAAACTATCTGGAAGGTCTTGATGCCACACCAGCATCTAATTACTCTTTGTGGCGCGCTGCTAGAAAGCTTAAAACACCTGTTGCGTTTAACCCACCTCTGCGTACATCTACCGGTGGTTGGGCAAGAAGCGATACTGAAAAAGGTAAAATATTTGCTGAGCATTTAAAATCAGTATTTACCCCTAACACATGTACTGGTGTTATTGATTTGCCGAATGTAGTTGCGCTACCCCCTCGACCCATAAAATTTAGAACGCGTGATGTACAAAAACTAATTGCTGAACTTAACCCGAAGAAAGCTCCGGGTATTGATGGAATTAGTAACCAGATGCTAATAAAGTTGCCTCGTATTGCAATTCAAATCCTGTTATTTATTTTTAACGCCATTTTACGACTGGAGTATTATCCAAATAGCTGGAAGCTTGCCAAAGTTAAAATGATTCCAAAGCCGGGCAAAGACCTTACCAAGGCTGAGTCATACAGGCTGCTATCAACAATGTCAAAACTTTTCGAAAAACTGTTCATGACAAAATTGTCCCCAATTCTAGTTAGTAGTGGGTGCATACCGGACCATCAATTTGGTTTTAGAAGTCAGCATAGCACTATCGAACAAACTCATAGATTGGTTCAATTTATAAGAAGAATATTTGAAGAAAAGAAGTATTGTTCTGCGCTGTTTATCGACGTTTCTCAGGCATCTGATAAAGTGTGGCATGAAGGCCTAATTTTAAAATTAAAAACATACCTGCCAATAAACGTTGTAACTCTTTTGGAAAGTTACATTACTGCCCGGAAGTTCACTGTTGTGGAAGGAGACTTAATGAGCATGCCTGAAACTATCTCATCCGGTGTGCCACAGGGGAGTATACTGGGGCCAGTTTTGTATTTGATTTATACTTGTGATATGCCTCTGAGCAGCAATATCCATACATCTACGTTTGCCGATGATACAGCTTGCCTTAGTATGCACGAAAACCCTCACGAGGCTTCCCGATATCTACAAGAACATATTACACAACTGGAACTATGGTTAAATTTATGGAGAATCAAAGTAAACGAGCAAAAGTGTGTCCAGGTAACATTTACCCTGCGAAGAGATACTTGTTCGCCAATTCGAATCAACAATCAAGTTGTTCTTCAACATTCACACGTAAAATACCTTGGTATACACCTTGATCGACGGCTAACATGGAAGCCCCATATTGACTCAAAGCTAACACAAATGAAACTGAAATTAACTCAGATACATTGGCTGATTGGTAGAAATTCAACACTCAGTCTAGATTGTAAACTTTTAATATACAAGGCGATTTTGAAACCAATATGGTGCTACGGAATACAGTTATGGGGCACTGCTTCAGCATCCAATATAGAGAGAATCCAACGAAGGCAAAATAAGATTTTAAGACTAATAACATCGGCTCCATGGTACATTAAAAACTCAAATATACATCGTGATTTAAATATACCACTAGTGACTGAAGAAATCGCAAAATACGCAGGCAAATACATAACAAAACTCGGGACCCATCCTAATCTCCTTGCTCGTAATATCTTGAATTTTACTGGACACATCCGCTTAAAAAAGAGGGACACAAGGGCTCTAATACTCAACACTCCAGAATAAACTGCTTGAATATATCTACTTTTGTTTTTGCTTATCACGACTTATGTATTATTAATAACTTTCACTAAGTTTATGTCCACTGGTCGGGCCTAATTAATTATATTTAGATTTAAGATTTGAATACTTATTGTTAGTTCATATTTGAAGATTAAATAAATAAACATATGTATTAAAAAAAAAAAAAAAAAAAAATTGCATTTATTTTCTGGATCCACTGTGCACCATAGCAAATATTTAAACTTTTCCTGCAAAGTTCGTTGTGTTTTAAAGCCACAGCTATTCTTAATATAATATGGGTACGTAAGTACTAAATTACTGTAAGGACTTTTGTTTGTCAAGGACTTTTGGTTGCATTTTTTTGTGTATATGTACACACAAATAGTTTTCTCCACTGTTCTGTTTTCTTGTTTTTACCTCTATCATCTACTTGACTTTATTTGAGTTGATACTCGTACACAGAACAAGAGGGAAATATTTTATTTTTTATTTTTAAACCAAATGGTAAGTAATTAAATATTTTTATTCATAAAAATAAAAATGAAATGGTTATGAAGTACATATGTACATGTGTATGAATGTATACATACATACGAGTATATTTTATAGCATTTAATTGAGTAAAAACTTAAACATAATTGAATGAAAAACTAAAAGGAAGTATAAAAATTTTTTTGTTTTCCCTTTTGTTTGAAATTGTACTCCGGGAAAATTTCTCGTGAAATTTTATTCATGATTTTCCTCAATAAAATTTCGAAAAACATTTCTCTTAAAATACACAACTTTTACTCGAATAAAGTTAATATGACAATAATAACGAACTTATTAACAATCGATCAAATATGTTTATTGAACGAAAATGTTTCTTTAAAAATTATCGTATAGAAATTAATCGAATAAAATTATTAAAAGGACTTAACCGAATAGAAATAAATATTTGAAGAAAAAAAAAATGTAAATTAATATTAAATATTCACCTTTTTTAACCATACTTACAATTCAAACGTTTTTACGCATAAGTCGCATAATTTTATTCCTATAATTTCGTTTTCGAATACATTTTGTGTACAATTAATTTGCATTCGAATATTTTTTATTCGAACATTTTTTAAGCGAATAAATTTTATTCGAAAAACTTTTATAGAAATAATTTGTATTCCATTAATTTTTCCTTCCTTTTTCGAATAATTTTTATTAGAACAGTTTCTTTTTGACTAATAATTTTTTTTAATATTTATTCCACCAATGATTTTATTTTAATAATTCTCACACTAATAGTTTTTATTCCAAATAATTTTATTCGAAAATTTTTATTGAAACAATTTGTACTTCAGTCATTTTTATTCAATTATTTCTTTATCGAATATTGTTATTTCGAAAATTTATATACTGAAACATGTAATTATTTTCAACCGTTTCTATGCGAATAATTTAATTTTAATAATTTTTATTCGAATATTTTTAATTTCCTAAGACATTTGATTTTCTTTTATCTTCTATACAAAAATTTGTTTAAAGTAAATTCAGCTAACAAAAAAATAAACAAGTAAGAGTGCTATATTCGGCTGTGCCGAATCTTATATACTCTTCACCAAAGTGCGAGACTAGTCCTGGTGTCTAGTCCTGGTGACTAGCCCTGGTGATTAGCCCTGGTGACTAGCCCTGGTGACTAGCCCTGGTGACTAGTACTGATGACTAGCCCTGGTGACTAGTACTGGTGACTAGCCCTGGTGACTAGTCCTGGTGGTAAGTCCTGGTGTCTAGTCCTGGTGTCTAGTCCTGGGGACTAGTCCTGGTGACTAGTCCTGGTGACTAGTCCTGGTGACTAGTCCTGGTGACTAGTCCTGGTGACTATTCCTTGTGACTAGTCCTGGTGACTAGTCTTGGTGACTAGTCCTGGTGACTAGTCCTGGTGACTAGTCCTAGTGACTAGTCCTGGTGACTAGTCCTGTTGCCTAGTCCTGGTGGTAAGTCCTGGTGACTAGTCCTGGTGACTAGTCCTGGTGACTAGTCCTGGTGGCTGGTCCTGGTGACTAGTCCTGTTGGCTAGTCCTGGTGGTAAGTCCTGGTGACTAGTCCTGGTGACTAGTCGTGGTGACAAGTCCTGGTGTTATGTTTGTTCTTTTTTTTTTGCCTGAAAACTATGTGTTTAGTTTAGCATCAAGAAGTGGGAGGAAATTACGCCCACCAATACTTTACATTTAATTTTTCTACTTCTATAAAATGAATTCCAGCGAAGCTTTGAACATGTCTAGTTTATAAATTATAAATTACATTATTTAAAACAATTGTGCTTAAGAATTTCATAAAATGCCGTATAATTAAAGTCACATTCTCCCTTCTTCGTTGCTCCTTTTAACAAAGAAAAAGGAAATATTATAAGGAAAATGTCATTGCGTAAATGTTGCCTGGTTTTTTTTTTTTGTAACAGAGCAAAACTTATAAGTTAAATATAAAACCCTTAGTTACTTGAGTTTTTGGCATAGAAAAACTTACATACATCCCTCTAACTAGTATAACAAGCCAGAGGAAGGAAGCGAGAGCAACAAATTCACCTTCCCTCTGCCTCAAGCTAAAAGGAGGAAGAAAACGAACCAACCACCAGTTGTGTCCCTGGTGTATGGTTATTTATGAGATGATATGAATTATTTATACATTTACGTAAAATAAACAAACCAAACGAAAGAAAACGTTAATTAGACATTAATTTAATTGTACTTCTTTCTAAAAGCAAATTAATTATTATGATGATGATAGTAATAATCATGATGTTATTAATGTTGATGGCGTTGATGCTGATGCTGATGCGAATAATAACAACAATGTTAATGTTAATGTTAATGTTGGCTGTTGTGTCGCAACCTGGCAAAGAAGTCTGCCTTGTCTGGCTGCCCGCCTGAATGAATTTTTAGCTTTGATCTAATATGAATGTATGAAAGCTTTAATTAATGTCAAAGACCGTATAATATACAACATAAAATGTTATATTTTATGATTCATTTAATGTTTATTCCCAAAATGCGTTAATTGTAGCAAAAAAAAAAGGAAGAAGGAAGCCATGGAATCCATGTAGTAGAACTTTGGAGAATTTTAATGGAAAATAATGATATTCAAAGCATAAAGACATTTAAAAATATTTTTTAAAGAAATTTGGTTACTTAGGTGACAAAAAAGAGACAAAGGAATTTAATTAACAAAATTTAATTATTCAATTAATTGCAGGTAAATGGCCAGAGTAACACCTTCAAAAGAAGTCTTTGGATACTAAATTATTCTTGATTAAAACCCTTATTCAGAAAAATATAATTTAAGTTTACAAAACGACGTTTAACATACAAAATTTGTTTTGAAAACTAAAATATTTTTTCCTGAATACGACAGTAGATGTTTAAACTATGAATAAATAAATTATTTTAAACAGTTGCGTCGAAACAACAGGAAAGTTTAAACTTTGTTATTACTTTGGCCTTATGAAGTTGAAGAATGGAAGTTCTATTAATACACATATCACTAACGATATTACATACTTTTAACTTACCTAGCCTACACTTATCTAAAATATTTGTATGAAAACATCGATAGGTTAATATTAAAAAAGGTGTAACTCGAATTTTCGATATTTTACAGGAGAAGGAAAAACCTGAACAAATTCGTGCTCACTACATTTCGCTCATTTATTCAAACAACGTCATAACTAAAAAAAAAAAGTGTGCCAGAAAACGAGTTTGATATTGTTACGTTTTTATTCTCTGTTAAAAACGCTTTTTCGTAGATTCGAAGATTTGCAATAAATAAAAGACCCCAGTGTACTAATTAGGGTTAAGAATGATACAATCTTTATTAATTAATAAATATCACTAATCTAAATTCAATTCAAGAGCTTAAATACAAACACAAATATTATTCAAATGTTCACAACTGGTTACCACTACACCTTCTTTGCTGTTGTATATACACGTCTCAGACCACTGGCTGCGCTAGTGTTGACACAATTCTGCTTTCTCTGTTGCTCGTCACACACAAGACTCACTCTGCCGACACTTCCAGTTGATACACCAATAACAACTCTATGGCAGACTCTCACAGTTGATACACTAATCAGGACTCGCTGGCTTCACTTACACACGTTTATCAGCTTCCACTGCTCCCTTACTCTTTACTCAAGGGACTCCACAATAAACTCAAATCACGACAGACTCTAACTGTCACTATAGACTGTACTATAGTCTCTTCAATTTCCAACTCACGTATTGTAAAGCACAGACTCAAATATCAACTCACGTTGTATCACAATTCACGGACTGCGCACAACTTAATTGTCAACTCACTTGATTAACAACAGAATTCTTATTAGCAACTGAGCTTCTTCGCAACTGACTTATTCCCAACTAACTTTTGATCGCGACTGAACTGCTGTTGGATGCGTCAACCCCTTTTTATACTTCGCACAACAACCACTAGAATTTTCATGCAAAGTCTAGACCGAATCATCATTATCTTCAATGTTGTTTACAAAGCGCGTAATTAAGTTGGTGTGGTAACTATGTACATACGTGTGTATATGCATACATCATTAAGTGGTTGTTTACTTTTATTTCTGCCTTTAGTTGGAATTGTCAGGCATGTATGTATGTATGCATGTAGCTATGTATACCTTTTTAATAAGCAGACGCTTGTAGTTGTTGTTGGTTGTTTACGTTTAATCACGTATGTATGTGCTACGCATGTGTATATAGTTGTTTGCTATAGTGCTTGTATGTGAATACGAGTGAACGTTTAGTTATCTATTTAAATACTTCTGGATGTTTCTTTATATTAGCCCTGTTCGAATATTCTTGCGTAACGACGGCCATTTCCGTAACAATATTATCAAATTACACACAACTCATGCCAAAGTTTGACGTTCTCTGTACGTAAAAATCTATTTTCTGTAGATTTCTACCTCACGTACGTTACGATACATATTAAATAAACAGCAACATGTTTTATTTATGTTACAGATTTTGTCAGCTGATTCGTAAACTCACGATACGATTCGACTAATTCTACCATTAATGGAACAGGAAATTTTAAGTTAGTTTTAATTATCATTGTTCGAATTTTATTTGTTTCTATTTTTGTGATTTTATTACGCTAAAGTTCTTCGCTCGTGATAAATAATGAACAAATAACACGAAAGTTAATTGTAAATATTCTGACAAACACTAGCAGAACGGAACAACTAGCTATTTTCGTAGGTCCCTAAACTTTCATCATCAGCGTTCTTTGTTGATGCAGATTTCTGCTTTATATACTCAGCTTTTCAGTGCAAATGGAGTATGAGAATTGTTTTGATTCCTTGTATTACAACCCAGCAAAAAATTTCAAAAAAGGTAATCGGGTTTGGAATTAAGCATTTTTGGTGGAAGCTGTTCCTTACTGGATTACCAACTTAATGATTTTAACAAGGCGTGAGACTAAAATAATCTATTCTTGAGAAGTACTTTACTTTTTTTATTTGGCAACTTGTTCACGTTAATCTATTTAATCTAAAAAAATTATTCTCCTCATTTATAAACTTGTAGATAATTTTTTTAAATTTTAGGTAATGTGATTTGTAAGCGAGTAATGAAATTTGGTAATCAGAAAAGTAAGTCATTATATGGCAAGTAGTTTTGATGGTAATGTGTAATTTTTTGCTGGGAATTTGCTAAAAGCTTTTTTTTTGCAATTAAAGCTCAATTTTACCATCTCTACGATAAAAAGCCCTATTTCGAAAAATTTGACATACGCCTTTTTTATATTAAGCCATGCTATGTACATATGTACATGTACCCTGTCGGAGAATGTGTGCTTGACTACAAAAAAAGTTAACTTATAGTTAACTTTTCTTAGACTGACTAAAAGCTAGCTGCAAAGTCATCCAGAACAAACCCAAAATTAATTCTTAAGTTGAGTACGTAATCGAATTTGATGAGAGCCAACTAATTTATTCTCAGCTACTTGAAAACTCATTTAAATTTTATATTAACATTTTGCTGTTGTTATTTTAGATGGCAGCTTAGACGAGTGGTAGCGCGTTGAGTACACAACGTGTGATGTTACATGTTCGAACCCCAGAATTTTTTTTTAATTTACTGACTACCAGGCGATTTAAAAAAGTCAACTTTAGGTTAGCTGAAAGTGGGCCTGTTCGGAAATGCATCACTGCTCTGCATCATACGAGCAAACTTTAATTTAAAATGCGCTACAAGCTCGGTGATGATAGTTTTTAGTAGCAGCCACGCCAGTAGTTAATATTTGATATCTATTTGTGTGTTATCTACTTCAGTGTCGAACTTTAGGACATTTAAATTTCCATTTGCAGCGCAGTGATGCATTTCCGAACAGGCCCAGTAGTGCAGAGTGAGACAATTGACTACCGCCTAGGACGTCGCAATGTTAAAATAGTCGGTTGATTACATTGCAAAGTAATCCAAGTGTCAGTCAGTACTAGTTGCGAAATAGTTAGCTTAAAGTTAGTTTAAAGTTAGCCAAATTTCCGACAGGGTATTATATATGTATGTATATGTATGTATTTAGCCTTCAGTAACTTTCTTGATTTGTTATAGAATCCTTATTACATACATATAATCACACATATAATCATGACACCGCCATTTATTCAATCCGCCTTAGAAACTGTTAACTTTGCTTAACTTCATTATGGCATCTTGCTCGCTGTTCACTGTTCGCTTATGTTTTTGCATTATTTGATTTTATAGATTTAATTGGTGTTTAGTTGTTGTAATTTGATTGTTTCAAAAAGAAAGTTTTAAATGATTCACATCTGCTTTCGCAAACAAAGATGTGCGTCCTGTGAATGAAAACTTTTAACAAACCTGATGAGACTCATGACTGACGCACACAAACGTGTAACTTAAACAAACAAATAACAGCGATACGTGGAGTTACAGTATCGAAAGCGGAAATGGAAATGGAAACATAAATAAGAGCCGTCGTCATCACCATCATCATCATCATCAGCATCATCGTCAGTGTAACATATCAAAATGTAACAGCAGGTCTCACAACAATCGTATGCAAATTTAATGGAGGGATGATGCTAAGAAATGTTGGATATTGCACTTGTAACAAAATATTTAGTGTTTGTTAAAATCGAGCAGATAATGCGTTATTATCAAATCAGTACAGCCGATATCTCATTATATATTTCTCATTATATTATATATCTCTCATTTCTCTCTCAGGATAAATTTCAAATTGGTTTCAATCATCAAATTGCTTGAGTCAGTAAAAAAATTGCTCAATTTTGCACACATCCCACACTAAATCATAAACTGGTCCAACTCAAAATTTTCAAAATGGTTGTGGTTTTAAGAGACTTCAAAAAAAAAGGAGGAGGTTATCAATTTGTCTGAATTTTTTTTTACATTGTTACTTTATAACTCCGGTACATTTTTACAGATTGTAAAAATTCTTTTATATTTATTTGTCTGAGAGGTTATAGCTTCCATTTGGTTCCATTGAAAAAAAAAGAAAGTGGTCGGGAATACGCCCACATTTTTTTATTTCATTTTATGATATCAACATATCATATAGCAGGGCCACGCCCAATAAAACTTAATATCATATTTCACATACTTCTATTTGACCGATTTCTACGAAGCTTGGCACACAGCCTGAACTCAAAAAAAAAACGCAGTCTTGTACTTAAAAAGTGGGCGGGGCACGCCTTTTAAATTTAAATACTATATTTGAAGTGCTTGTACTTAACCAATTTTTATGAAACTTGACACACATCTTGAACTCTTAAAAAATCACAATATTCCATTCAAAAAAGTGGGCGTGGTTAGGGCTATTGAATTTTTTTTATTATATTTTACGTGCTCCTACTTTATAGATTTTTACGAAATTTGGCACACAACTTGAGGTCTGAAAAATAATTAATCTTGTGTTAAAAAAAGTGGGCGGGGCTACGCCCATGAAAGGTTAGTATTAAATTATATGTACTTCTACTTGTCCGATTCGCACGAAATTTGGCAAGCAGTTTAGGATTTTAAAATGAAATAAATGTCTGGTTAATGAAGTGCGGAGGGTCATGCCCATTGAAGATTAATATGATATTTCACTTGCTTCTACCTGACCCATTTTTATGAAACTAAGCACAAACATAGACCTCTGAAAGTGACAGGAGGTTGAATTTGTAAAAGCGGGCCGTGACTATGCCCCTAAAAATATATACTTGAAAATAAAAATTTAAAAATAAAACTTAAAAAAAAATTAAACCCACTTAAAAAATAAAAAGGGAAAAATAATTTAGATTCAGTTAAATACATTGGCGTGGCTAGAAATTTTTTCTATGCGGGCATTATAACTGGTGATTTTAATGATTAATATAAAAATATATTATTACATGCAATTTGTAATAATTCCTTGGGGGGCAATGAACTCCCATGGGGAGGGGGCCCTATAAAATGGCTTTTCTGCGCTTATGGTTAAATCAAATATTTTTATATGTAATGCTATTCAAAGTCATTTATGACTTGCTAGAAAATTATTCTTTTTCTTTATTAATTGTTACTTCAATGCAGCCTTTTAAGAAAGTTTTAAAACTTTTAAAACTTCCAAAACTTAAGGCACTACCCACGCAAGTGTTTTAATAGTAACTTATATATATATATATATATTCCCTTCAATGACTTGCAACCAAACCAAGTAACCAGATATGCAAACAACCTCCAGCAAAATGTTTTTCTTTTAATATCCATGTATTTATAAGGATATTCAATATATGTTTGTACCTGCAATTCACCTTTCATGCATACGAATACAAACTCATTGGCTTTCTTACACACTGACAGAATTTTACACATTCCTTTTACATTGTAGACCTTTGGCAGTTGTTTTGGAATCATCAACAATAACATCAAGAACTGAAGTAACAACAAATGACAGTGGGAAATGGATTTTGAATTACAGTTGAGAGGTTTAAACTTAAATTTAGTGAAATATGAGGTTTTTTAGAGAAAGAACTAAGTAAAATTTTTTTTAATGTGCTTCAGGCTGAAAAATAATTTGCTGAAAAATATTTTAGAATTAATTAGCTCCACCTCCGTCTCTATGCTCAGTTCTTTTAAATACCCCAGATCATACATTTTAAACTTTTTGCTCATTCTGTGACATGTTACCGAACTGCTCCAAAAAGTTTTTTCTAGGTTGGTTAGTCTTGTTTTAGACTCGGCAGTTTTTCTTGAAGCCGTTCTCTTCAATTCTCTTTTAAAACTGTTCGTTTGTTTACACACAGACGGTTTCTTGTTCAGCTTTCCTATTGTTTTAATGCAGCGAATGAAGTAACAAAAGAGAATTGAAGTAACTTTTCTTTACAAGCAAGTCAGTACCCCTCTCTCCCATAAACTCAGACTTGCTTCAAGAAAAACTGCCGAGTCTAAAACGTGAGTTAGTTATCTACTGGAGCTGGATTCCGCAACCAAGAAATTTGAAGTGCTCACAAATTTCAGTGTTCCCTTTTGATTTGTGCGTCCGCAAGGCTGAGAATGAATTTTTTTGCGATCACACGAGCAAAAAGTTTTTCACTGGAAAAAGTGCTGTCAATTGTGAATAGTGAAATTGTTGAACACTTCAAAATTCTGTAAATTGTGAAAAAATATAAAAACTTAAATATTGGAAACATCAACTCATCCTGTGTTTCACAGAGTCATACGGCTATCAATTTAGTGGTTTCAAAACGGACGGTCTGGCAAGACTGTCAGATGTTTAATATCTGTTATCTCAGGTGTCAGTTATGTAGTGAAAGGTTTGCTATTTACGAATATGGAACGTTCAACAACCGAAATACACGCAAAAATATTTAATATCTGATGTCTGAATCAAACAGTTTTTCAATAGTAATTAGTGGGTACGATTTTTTGGGCATATGACACACAGATGTAAATTACGCAGCACAAACGAACGACTACAACTAAAATTTATAGACTGTATAAGCAACAATCGTGCGCATAAGTATAAAAATACTCTGAGCATTATTATTCAGCTACACATGCTTATATGTATACGGTGCTATTTTATTTACACACATAAAACATGTTTTTAAACAGCCAAAACACATTTTCTTTTCATACAATTTTATAAACACAAAACGGTGGCCAGTGATGAATAAATATCATGCGAAAATTTTGCGAGTATCATGCGAAAATTTTGTTTTGTCCGACTAAATACCCATACTCTGAGTATAAGCATACTCTCACTATAAAGATGGCAGAGAGTCAATACGCTTGATACACATGTGCCTTTTTATTTATAGTTGTAGCATATAGTTACTTGAGAGAAAATATATGAGCGTATGATTTTTTTGCGATACAGTTATGATTATACGCGTTTACTAACATTAAGACTATTTACTTAAGTATTTTTTTTTTTTTTGAGTACTCATTGTCATTTTTTGGTGTCAACGCGTATAATCCCCTAACGTTGGAGCATTCAAAAGCCAACGTTTGTCAAGTTATTGCCGAGATACCGCCCGCGAAATGTGCGAAAAAATGGTGCAAAGCTACCTCAAAAAGATCGACTGCTGCAACCAATTAAGAAGAGGTCATTTCCATCCATTATACTTCGTAAATACCCAGCAAAATATTTCAAAAAAGGTAATCGGGTTTGGAATTAAGCATTTTTGGTGGAAGCTGTTCCTTACTGTATTACCAACTTAATGATTTTAACAAGCGTGAGACTAAAATAATCTATTCTTGAGAAGTACTTTACTTTTTTTTATTTGGCAACTTGTTCACGTAATCTATTTAATCTAAAAAAATTATTCTCTTTATTTAGCAACTTGTACATAATTTTTTTAAATTTTAGGTAATGTGATTTGTAAGCGAGTAATGAAATTTGGTAATCAGAAAAGTAAGTCATTATATGGCAAGTAGTTCTGATGGTAATGTGTAATTTTTTGCTGGGTAGGGGCAAATTCCAAGCATTATAAGGAAACAAAAGTTTCATCGAAATCATAGCTGTATGTGTGTTTTATTTAACTTTACTTTTGAAAACAAAAATGGATAGCCCGTTACTACACTTAAAAAAAGCAATGTGAGTCCGATCACAGGGGAGATGTGTAAACATCTAGTAATGAAAAAATTATTTTTAATATTGCCTTATGGTAACTAAAATAAGCTATATAAATTTTTGACTCTACTGTATTTAAAAATCTATGGAAAACTGCATTTATAGTAGTGGAATTATTAGTTGTGGGGGTTTGTGGAGAATTGCTCATAAGCAAGTGGAAAACGTCAAATAAAAATTTTGATAAATCTCGCGACTGTGGTTTTGCAAAAATTTTATTAAAATCTCCACCTATAATGATTGGCATGCGATGGAGATTGGATGTTACCCAATTGTCGTGCACCAGCTTCAGTTTAAGGCAACAGTACGTAATGAAGATATGTTATAATATATTATAAATTCTTTATATGTCTTTTAAACAAATATTCGACATTTAAAATGCTCTTTTATTTAAAAGTTTATATTTTATTATATATTTTTAAAATTTTTAACAAAGTTATCCCCACTGGCAACACTATTACACTTCACAAGCAATTTCTATTAAAATTAACATTGCTCCTGAAGGTATGCTTTAAAATTCGTTTGAGCGTATTTCTATGCAGCTGTTAAGTTTTTTTGTTGTCCGTATGATTACACTAATACACTCATACAGAGCTCACACCGATTTGATAACGCATCGCACATCTTACTCAACATTTGTGATGGTATTGTGAAAAAGATTTTTACCCCCTAGCGTATAGATGTTTACACATCAAAAGCAAAACTTTCAATTAGAATGACCAATTTTATTTTTACTTTTCACAATTAATTTTAAAGTTATATTATGAATACCTTAAATTATTATTATTAATTAAAATTATATTATGAATACCTTAAAAATAATTGTGTTTTTGTAAAACATACATATTTTACTCGTTTAATGTGTGTAATAAGAATAGTTAACCGAAATGTAAAAGAATTTATTCTGTCTGCGGTAGTTTCATTGCCATCATAATCAAATTAATCTATAATTACACCACTGTGCAACATCGAAAAATGTACTTTTACTTATTTATGATGTAAAATACAAATGAGCGATATTTGTTAAATTTTATTGTTCTTGTTGTTGCTTCACCCTTCACTCGTCTCTAATATTTTTCATGCTTTATGCAACATAGTCGTATTTCATAATATGTTACATGCACACGAAGATGAGATGTGTGATCGTGGCATAGTTGCTACAATAATATTATGGTTGTGGCAAATAAATAAAAATCATAAGATTACAACAAAATTGCCAATGTACAAGAAAATAAAATGCTTTAGTCAGACCACATTGTCATCCATTCAAAAACTTTTCGATAGATATGGGCTCTCGATAATTTTACACTCAAGTGGGCAGGAAAAAGTTTCAAATAACCTGGGAAGAGTTATAAAATAAATGCGAATGAAGAAAAATAATCTTCTTAGAATTACAGTTCTTATTTGCCTTTTAGAAAAACTTCTATTAATTAAGAAGCTTGAGAAGTTTTAGTATTAACTAAATAAGAATTTTTCTAAATGTTCAAAATCATAAATTTTTTAGCCTGTTACACATGTCGTTCTCGCCCAATATTGTTTCCCCCCTATTATAGTGTCTTGATTAAATTTTAAACTTATTTGCCTGGTATTTTTTATGTTTTTAATTTTGTTTAACTCAGCCTAAGAAAGAAATGTAATTCTCTATAGTACCAGCCAGTTCTATGGGAGATTTCTGAGGTATTGTTTCCTTATTGTAATAAATACGTATTGAGGAAAAGTTTTAGATTTCCAAGGCCTCTAAAAACGTATGCATCTGTGTAACACAGTAACTGAGGAAAATATGTTGTTGCCTTTTGTTAAGACGTCTAAAAGTAGTTTACTTTAGTTTTACATTGAACTGAATTGGTTTGAATTGGATTATCTTGAATTCAGTTGAATTGAGTTCAGTTGAATCGAGTGGTTTCAGTGGTGAGGCGACATCAAAGGAAAGGGGGCGAGCTTTGGCAAGCTGACTGGCTTGCAGGTTGTCTGCAACCGCAGGGCAATGAGTAAGATGATTACTTTGTCTTTGGGTTGCAATGTTTGATCGTTATTTATCCTTAAACTTTAAGTTTTTCGTTTGCTCTCCTGCATCACCACAATAAATGTTTGCTTTATTTACACACGCCAAACACACACACATACATACACACACGCCCACCTTTTACGTTTTTATTCCTTTCAACTGTGTACAAGTTCTAAGTGGTTTTTGCCTGATAAGGATTTTAAATATTTACAAACATAAATGCGTTGGAGTAGGCAATTAAATTTGTCTTAAATTTTAGTTGTTTATATTGAAAATGCTTATGAATAATACAATGGCACAGTTGCACTTATGTATGTATGTATGTGTTTGTGTAGTTTTCTACTGTTGAAGTACAAACAACTGCACAACTAATGTTGTACAGAGTTTCGTAAGGGAGTGTGTGATATATATGTAATATTATAGCAGGGATGGACAAGTTTAATACCATTTGGTATTTAACTGTACTCCCACATTTAACTTAAATCTTATGAAGTAAATGGTCGCAGCTTGTTTGGTGCTGTCTTAATTTTTTAGATCGATCCGACTGTCTTCTGGTGCCTATTGGGGCGTAAAGTACCCGATAAACAGTGGGAATTTTGTAAAAAAAAATGGAAATAAATCTGCAGTTTCAAAGCTAGCTTTTTTTTCGAAAATTCCAGTGTCTGTAACCAAAAATTTATATGCGTGTGAAGTAAAATTTTAAAATTTATAACCCTTGACACAAACCTTGTGCTTTAACAGAGCTCTGTTAGCGTGTTAACGGAGCTCTGTTAAACTATAAAAATTCGATTAATGCCTTTCCAAAGGACTTTTCCATTAAATAGTGCAACCGAGACGGAAAAAATAATGCAAATTTATACACAAGGTGTTCCTTTATTATTTCGTATGAATCTATTTCTGAAAAACATGGATTTGAACCAAATATCGTCAAGTTTTCAACTTGGCAATTTCTGAGGGTTACACACTTTCTTTTTTCGGAAGGAGGCGATGCGGGTGGACAAAAGTGGTCACCTATTATGGACCACATAGTACTCTAAAAAGGTGCATACTCAGAATTTCTGGAAGTTCGAGTTTTCACGAGATTTTCGAAAAATTTAAAATTTGCCCAACTATATTAACATTTTCCAAGATGCGACCAAATTTTTTTAGGAAGGGTGCAATGCGGGCGGACAAAAGGGGTCACCTCTTATGGACCACAGAGTACTATAAAAACGTGCATACTCAGAATTCCTGGAAGTTCGAGTTTCCAGGAGATTTTCGAAAAACTTTCAATTTGCCCAACTATATTAACATTTTCCAAGATGTGACCAAATTTTTTTAGGAAGGAGGCGATGCGGGCGGACAAAAGTGGTGACCTATTATGGACCACATAGTACTCTAAAAAGGTGCATACTCAGAATTTCTGGAAGTTCGAGTTTTCACGAGATTTTCGAAAAATTTAAAATTTGCCCAACTATATTAACATTTTCCAAGATGCGACCAAATTTTTTTAGGAAGGGTGCAATGCGGGCGGACAAAAGGAGTCACCTCTTATGGACCACAGAGTACTGTAAAAACGTGCATACTCAGAATTTCTGGAAGTTCGAGTTTTTACGAGATTTTCGAAAAATTTTAAATTTGCCCAAATATATTAACAGTTTCCAAGATGTGACCAAATTTTTTTAGGAAGGAGGCGATGCGGGCGGACAAAAAGGGTGACCTATTGTGGACCATATAGCACTGTAAAAACGTGCATACTCAGAATTCCTAGAAGTTCGAGTTTTCAGATGTTCGAAAAATTTTAAATTTGCCCAACTATATTAACATTTTTCGAACACAATTTTTTTAGGAAGGAGGCGATGCGGGCGGACAAAAGTAGCCACCTATTGTGGACCACATAGCACTGTAAAAACGTGCATACTCAGAATTCCTGGAAGTTCGAGTTTTCAGGAGATTTTCGAAAAACTTTAAATTTGCCCAACTATATTAACATTTTTCGAACACAATTTTTTTAGGAAGGAGGCGATGCGGGCGGACAAAAGTGGTGACCTATTATGGACCACATTCTACTCTAAAAAAGTGCATACTTAGAATTTCTGGAAGTTCGAGTTTTCAGGAAAAAACCTTAAACTTGACCTACTATATTAACATTTTCCAAGATTTGACCAAATTTGTTTTGGGAAGGAGTCGATGCGGGCGGACAAAAGTGGCCACCTATTATGGACCACATAGTACTGTAAAAACGTGCATACTCAGAATTCCTGGAAGTTCGAGTTTTCAGGAGATTTTCGAAAAACTTTAAATTTGCCCAACTATATTAACATTTTTCGAACATAAATTTTTTAGGAAGGAGGCGATGCGGGCGGACAAAAGTGGTGACCTATTGTGGACCACATTGTACTCTAAAAACTTGCATACTCAGAACTTCTGGAAGTTCGCGCTTTCAGGAGATTTTCGAAAAACTTTAAATTTGCCCAACTATATTAACATTTTCCAAGATGTGACCAAATTTTTTTAGGAAGGAGGCGATGCGGGCGGACAAAAAGGGAGACCTATTGTGGACCACATTGTACTCTAAAAACGTGCATACTCAAAACTCCTAGAAGTTCGAGATTTTACGAGATTTTCGAAAAATTTTATATTTGCCTAACTATATTAACATTTTCCAAAATGTGACCAAATTTTTTTAGGAAGGAGGCGATGCGGGCGGACAAAAAGGGTGACCTATTGTGGACCACATTGTACTCTAAGAACTTGCATACTCAGAACTTCTGGAAGTTCGCGCTTTCAGGAGATTTTCGAAAAACTTTAAATTTGCCCAACTATATTAACATTTTCCAAGATGTGACCAAATTTTTTTAGGAAGGAGGCGATGCGGGCGGACAAAAGTGGTGACCTATTGTGGACCACATTGTACTCTAAAAACTTGCATACTCAGAACTTCTGGAAGTTCGCGCTTTCATGAGATTTTCGAAAAACTTTAAATTTGCCCAACTATATTAACATTTTCCAAGATGTGACCAAATTTTTTTAGGAAGGAGGCGATGCGGGCAGACAAAAAGGGAGACCTATTGTGGACCACATTGTACTCTAAGAACGTGCATACTCAAAACTCCTAGAAGTTCGAGATTTTACGAGATTTTCGAAAAATTTTAAATTTGCCTAACTATATTAACATTTTCCAAAATGTGACCAAATTTTTTTAGGAAGGAGGCGATGCGGGCGGACAAAATGGGTGACCTATTGTGGACCACATTGTACTCTAAAAACGTGCATACCCAGAACTCCTGGAAGTTCGCGTTTTCAGGAGATTTTCGAAAAACTTTAAATTTGCCCAACTATATTAACATTTTCCAAGATGTGACCAAATTTTTTTAGGAAGGAGGCGATGCGGGCGGACAAAAGTGGTGACCTATTATGGACCACATTCTACTCTAAAAAAGTGCATACTTAGAATTTCTGGAAGTTCGAGTTTTCAGGAAAAAACCTTAAACTTGACCTACTATATTAACATTTTCCAAGATTTGACCAAATTTGTTTTGGGAAGGAGTCGATGCGGGCGGACAAAAGTGGCCACCTATTATGGACCACATAGTACTGTAAAAACGTGCATACTCAGAATTCCTGGAAGTTCGAGTTTTCAGGAGATTTTCGAAAAACTTTAAATTTGCCCAACTATATTAACATTTTTCGAACATAAATTTTTTAGGAAGGAGGCGATGCGGGCGGACAAAAGTGGTGACCTATTGTGGACCACATTGTACTCTAAAAACTTGCATACTCAGAACTTCTGGAAGTTCGCGCTTTCAGGAGATTTTCGAAAAACTTTAAATTTGCCCAACTATATTAACATTTTCCAAGATGTGACCAAATTTGTTTAGGAAGGAGGCGATGCGGGCGGACAAAAAGGGAGACCTATTGTGGACCACATTGTACTCTAAAAACGTGCATACTCAAAACTCCTAGAAGTTCGAGATTTTACGAGATTTTCGAAAAATTTTAAATTTGCCTAACTATATTAACATTTTCCAAAATGTGACCAAATTTTTTTAGGAAGGAGGCGATGCGGGCGGACAAAAAGGGTGACTTATTGTGGACCACATTGTACTCTAAAAACTTGCATACTCAGAACTTCTGGAAGTTCGCGCTTTCAGGAGATTTTCGAAAAACTTTAAATTTGCCCAACTATATTAACATTTTCCAAGATGTGACCAAATTTTTTTAGGAAGGAGGCGATGCGGGCGGACAAAAGTGGTGATCTATTGTGGACCACATTGTACTCTAAAAACTTGCATACTCAGAACTTCTGGAAGTTCGCGCTTTCAGGAGATTTTCGAAAAACTTTAAATTTGCCCAACTATATTAACATTTTCCAAGATGTGACCAAATTTTTTTAGGAAGGAGGCGATGCGGGCGGACAAAAAGGGAGACCTATTGTCGACCACATTGTACTCTAAGAACGTGCATACTCAAAACTCCTAGAAGTTCGAGATTTTACGAAGATTTTCGAAAAATTTTAAATTTGCCTAACTATATTAACATTTTCCAAAATGTGACCAAATTTTTTTAGGAAGGAGGCGATGCGGGCGGACAAAAAGGGTGACCTATTGTGGACCACATTGTACTCTAAAAACGTGCATACCCAGAACTCCTGGAAGTTCGCGTTTTCAGGAGATTTTCGAAAAACTTTAAATTTGCCCAACTATATTAACATTTTCCAAGATGTGACCAAATTTTTTTAGGAAGGAGGCGATGCGGGCGGACAAAAGTGGTGACCTATTATGGACCACATTCTACTCTAAAAAAGTGCATACTTAGAATTTCTGGAAGTTCGAGTTTTCAGGAAAAAACCTTAAACTTGACCTACTATATTAACATTTTCCAAGATTTGACCAAATTTGTTTTGGGAAGGAGTCGATGCGGGCGGACAAAAGTGGCCACCTATTATGGACCACATAGTACTGTAAAAACGTGCATACTCAGAATTCCTGGAAGTTCGAGTTTTCAGGAGATTTTCGAAAAACTTTAAATTTGCCCAACTATATTAACATTTTTCGAACATAAATTTTTTAGGAAGGAGGCGATGCGGGCGGACAAAAGTGGTGACCTATTGTGGACCACATTGTACTCTAAAAACTTGCATACTCAGAACTTCTGGAAGTTCGCGCTTTCAGGAGATTTTCGAAAAACTTTAAATTTGCCCAACTATATTAACATTTTCCAAGATGTGACCAAATTTTTTTAGGAAGGAGGCGATGCGGGCGGACAAAAAGGGAGACCTATTGTGGACCACATTGTACTCTAAAAACGTGCATACTCAAAACTCCTAGAAGTTCGAGATTTTACGAGATTTTCGAAAAATTTTAAATTTGCCTAACTATATTAACATTTTCCAAAATGTGACCAAATTTTTTTAGGAAGGAGGCGATGCGGGCGGACAAAAAGGGTGACCTATTGTGGACCACATTGTACTCTAAAAACTTGCATACTCAGAACTTCTGGAAGTTCGCGCTTTCAGGAGATTTTCGAAAAACTTTAAATTTGCCCAACTATATTAACATTTTCCAAGATGTGACCAAATTTTTTTAGGAAGGAGGCGATGCGGGCGGACAAAAGTGGTGACCTATTGTGGACCACATTGTACTCTAAAAACTTGCATACTCAGAACTTCTGGAAGTTCGCGCTTTCAGGAGATTTTCGAAAAACTTTAAATTTGCCCAACTATATTAACATTTTCCAAGATGTGACCAAATTTTTTTAGGAAGGAGGCGATGCGGGCGGACAAAAAGGGAGACCTATTGTGGACCACATTGTACTCTAAAAACGTGCATACTCAAAACTCCTAGAAGTTCGAGATTTTACGAGATTTTCGAAAAATTTTAAATTTGCCTAACTATATTAACATTTTCCAAAATGTGACCAAATTTTTTTAGGAAGGAGGCGATGCGGGCGGACAAAAAGGGTGACCTATTGTGGACCACATTGTACTCTAAAAACGTGCATACCCAGAACTCCTGGAAGTTCGCGTTTTCAGGAGATTTTCGAAAAACTTTAAATTTGCCCAACTATATTAACATTTTCCAAGATGTGACCAAATTTTTTTAGGAAGGAGGCGATGCGGGCGGACAAAAGTGGTGACCTATTATGGACCACATAGCACTGTAAAAACGTGCATACTCAGAATTCCTGGAAGCTCGAGTTTTCAGGAGATTTTCGAAAAACTTTAAATTTGCCCAACTATATTAACATTTTTCGAACACAATTTTTTTAGGAAGGAGGCGATGCGGGCGAACAAAAGTGGTGACCTATTATGGACCACATTCTACTCTAAAAAAGTGCATACTTAGAATTTCTGGAAGTTCGAGTTTTCAGGAAAAAACCTTAAACTTGACCAACTATATTAACATTTTCCAAGATTTGACCAAATTTGTTTTGGGAAGGAGTCGATGCGGGCGGACAAAAGTGGCCACCTATTATGAACCACATAGTACTGTAAAAACGTGCATACTCGGAATTTCTGGAAGTTCGAGTTTTTACGAGATTTGCGAAAAATTTTTAATTTTCCCAACTATATTAAAATTTTCCAAGATGTGACCACATTTTTTTAGGAAGGAGGCGATGCGGGCGGACAAAAGTGGCCACCTATTATGGACCACATAGTACTGTAAAAACGTGTATACTCAGAATTCCTGGAAGTTCGAGTTTTCAGGAGATTTTCGAAAAACTTTAAATTTGCCCAACTATATTAACATTTTTCGAACACAATTTTTTTAGGAAGGAGGCGATGCGGGCGGACAAAAGTGGCCACCTATTGTGGACCACATTGTACTCTAAAAACTTGCATACTCAGAACTTCTGGAAATTCGCGCTTTCAGGAGATTTTCGAAAAACTTTAAATTTGCCCAACTATATTAACATTTTCCAAGATGTGACCAAATTTTTTTAGGAAGGAGGCGATGCGGGCGGACAAAAAGGGAGACCTATTGTGGACCACATTGTACTCTAAAAACGTGCATACTCAAAACTCCTAGAAGTTTGAGATTTTACGAGATTTTCGAAAAATTTTAAATTTGCCTAACTATATTAACATTTTCCAAAATGTGACCAAATTTTTTTAGGAAGGAGGCGATGCGGGCGGACAAAAAGGGTGACCTATTGTGGACCACATTGTACTCTAAAAACTTGCATACTCAGAACTCCTGGAAGTTCGCGTGTTCAGGATATTTTCGAAAAACTTTAAATTTGCCCAACTATATTAAAATTTTCCAAGATGCGACCAAATTTTTTAGGAAGGAGGCGATGCGGGCGGACAAAAAGGGAGACCTATTGTGAACCACATAGCACTGTAAAAACGTGCATACTCAGAATTCCTAGAAGTTCGAGTTTTCAGGAGATTTTCGAAAAACTTTAAATTTGCCCAACTATATTAACATTTTTCGAACACAATTTTTTTAGAAAGGAGGCGATGAGGGCGGACAAAAGTGGTGACCTATTATGGACCACATTCTACTCTAAAAAAGTGCATACTCAGAACTTCTGTAAGTTCGCGTGTTCAGGAGATTTTCGAAAAACTTTAAATTTGCCCAACTATATTAAAATTTTCCAAGATGCGACCAAATTTTTTAGGAAGGAGGCGATGCGGGCGGACAAAAAGGGAGACCTATTGTGAACCACATAGCACTGTAAAAACGTGCATACTCAGAATTCCTGGAAGTTTGAGTTTTCAGGAGATTTTGAAAAACTTTAAATTTGCCCAACTATATTAACATTTTCCAAGATGTGACCAAATTTTTTTAGGAAGGAGGCGATGCGGGCGGACGAAAAGGTTGACCTATTGTGGACCACATTGTACTCTAAAAACGTGCATACTCAAAACTCCTGGAAGTTCGAGATTTTACGAGATTTTCGAAAAATTTTAAATTTGCCTAACTATATTAACATTTTCCAAAATGTGACCAAATTCTTTTAGGAAGGAGGCGATGCGGGCGGACAAAAAGGGTGACCTATTGTGGACCACATAGCACTGTAAAAACGTGCATACTCAGAATTCCTGGAAGCTCGAGTTTTCAGGAGATTTTCGAAAAACTTTAAATTTGCCCAACTATATTAACATTTTTCGAACACAATTTTTTTAGGAAGGAGGCGATGCGGGCGGACAAAAGTGGTGACCTATTATGGACCACATTCTACTCTAAAAAAGTGCATACTTAGAATTTCTGGAAGTTCGAGTTTTCAGGAAAAAACCTTAAACTTGACCAACTATATTAACATTTTCCAAGATTTGACCAAATTTGTTTTGGGAAGGAGTCGATGCGGGCGGACAAAAGTGGCCACCTATTATGAACCACATAGTACTGTAAAAACGTGCATACTCGGAATTTCTGGAAGTTCGAGTTTTTACGAGATTTGCGAAAAATTTTTAATTTTCCCAACTATATTAAAATTTTCCAAGATGTGACCAAATTTTTTTAGGAAGGAGGCGATGCGGGCGGACAAAAGTGGCCACCTATTATGGACCACATAGTACTGTAAAAACGTGCATACTCAGAATTCCTGGAAGTTCGAGTTTTCAGGAGATTTTCGAAAAACTTTAAATTTGCCCAACTATATTAACATTTTTCGAACACAATTTTTTTAGGAAGGAGGCGATGCGGGCGGACAAAAGTGGTGACCTATTGTGGACCACATTGTACTCTAAAAACTTGCATACTCAGAACTTCTGGAAATTCGCGCTTTCAGGAGATTTTCGAAAAACTTTAAATTTGCCCAACTATATTAACATTTTCCAAGATGTGACCAAATTTTTTTAGGAAGGAGGCGATGCGGGCGGACAAAAAGGGAGACCTATTGTGGACCACATTGTACTCTAAAAACGTGCATACTCAAAGCTCCTAGAAGTTCGAGATTTTACGAGATTTTCGAAAAATTTTAAATTTGCCTAACTATATTAACATTTTCCAAAATGTGACCAAATTTTTTTTGGAAGGAGGCGATGCGGGCGGACAAAAAGGGTGACCTATTGTGGACCATATTGTACTCTAAGAACTTGCATACTCAGAACTCCTGGAAGTTCGCGTGTTCAGGAGATTTTCGAAAAACTTTAAATTTGCCCAACTATATTAAAATTTTCCAAGATGCGACAAAATTTTTTAGGAAGGAGGCGATGCGGGCGGACAAAAAGGGAGACCTATTGTGAACCACATAGCACTGTAAAAACGTGCATACTCAGAATTCCTGGAAGTTCGAGTTTTCAGGGGATTTTCGAAAAACTTTAAATTTGCCCAACTATATTAACATTTTCTAAAATGTGACCAAATTTTTTTAGGAAGGAGGCGATGCGGGCGGACAAAAAGGGTGACCTATTGTGGACCACATAGCACTGTAAAAACGTGCATACTCAGAATTCCTGGAAGTTCGAGTTTTCAGGAGATTTTAGAAAAACTTTAAATTTGCCCAACTATATTAACATTTTTCGAACAAAATTTTTTTAGGAAGGAGGCGATGCGGGCGGACAAAAGTGGTGACCTATTATGGACCGCATTCTACTTTAAAAAAGTGCATACTTAGAATTTCTGGAAGTTCAAGTTTTCAGGAAAAAACCTTAAATTTGACCAACTATATTAACATTTTCCAAGATTTAACCAAAGTTTTTTGGGAAGGAGGCGATGCGGGCGGACAAAAGTAGCCACCTATTATGGACCACATAGTACTCTAAAAACGTGCATACCCAGATCTCCTGGAAGTTCGCGTTTTCAGGAGATTTTCGAAAAACTTTAAATTTGCCCAACTATATTAACATTTTCCAAGATGTGACCAAATTTTTTTAGGAAGGAGGCGATGCGGGCGGACAAAAAGGGAGACCTATTGTGAACCACATTGTACTCTAAAAACGTGCATACTCAGAACTCCTGGAAGTTCGCGTGTTCAGGAGATTTTCGAAAAACTTTAAATTTGCCCAACTATATTAAAATTTTCCAAGATGCGACCAAATTTTTTAGGAAGGAGGCGATGCGGGCGGACAAAAAGGGAGACCTATTGTGAACCACATTGTACTCTAAAAAAGTACATACTTAGAATTTCTGGAAGTTCGAGATTTTACGAGATTTTCGAAAAATTTTAAATTTGCCCAACTATATTAACATTTTCCAAGATTTGACCAAATTTTTTTTGGGAAGGAGTCGATGCGGGCGGACAAAAGTAGCCACCTATTATGGACCACATAGTACTGTAAAAACGTGCATACTCAGAATTTCTGGAAGTTCGAGTTTGTACGAGATTTGCGAAAAATTTTAAATTTTCCCAACTATATTAAAATTTTTCAAGATGTGACCAAATATTGAAGGAAGGAGGCAATGCGGGCGGACAAAAGTAGCCACCTATTATGGACCACATTGTACTGTAAAAACGTGCATACTCAGAATTTCTGGAAGTTCGAGTTTTTACGAGATTTGCGAAAAATTTTAAATTTTCCCAACTATATTAAAATTTTCCAAGATGTGACCAAATTTTTTTAGGAAGGAGGCGATGCGGGCGGACGAAAAGGTTGACCTATTGTGGACCACATTGTACTCTAAAAACGTGCATACTCAGAATTCCTGGAAGTTTGAGTTTTCAGGAGATTTTGAAAAACTTTAAATTTGCCCAACTATATTAACATTTTTCGAACACAATTTTTTTAGGAAGGAGGCGATGCGGGCGGACAAAAGTGGCCACCTATTATGGACCACATAGTACTGTAAAAACGAGCATACTCAGAATTCCTGGACGTTCGAGTTTTCAGGAGATTTTCGAAAAACTTTAAATTTGCCCAACTATATTAACATTTTTCGAACATAAATTTTTTAGGAAGGAGGCGATGCGGGCGGACAAAAGTGGTGACCTATTGTGGACCACATTGTACTCTAAAAACTTGCATACTCAGAACTTCTGGAAGTTCGCGCTTTCAGGAGATTTTCGAAAAACTTTAAATTTGCCCAACTATATTAACATTTTCCAAGATGTGACCAAATTTTTTTAGGAAGGAGGCGATGCGGGCGGACAAAAAGGGTGACCTATTGTGGACCACATAGCACTGTAAAAACGTGCATACTCAGAATTCCTGGAAGTTCGAGTTTTCAGGAGATTTTAGAAAAACTTTAAATTTGCCCAACTGTATTAACATTTTTCGAACAAAATTTTTTTAGGAAGGAGGCGATGCGGGCGAACAAAAGTGGTGACCTATTATGGACCACATTCTACTTTAAAAAAGTGCATACTTAGAATTTCTGGAAGTTCAAGTTTTCAGGAAAAAACCTTAAATTTGACCAACTATATTAACATTTTCCAAGATTTAACCAAATTTTTTTTGGGAAGGAGGCGATGCGGGCGGACAAAAGTAGCCACCTATTATGGACCACATAGTACTCTAAAAACGTGCATACCCAGAACTCCTGGAAGTTCGCGTTTTCAGGAGATTTTCGAAAAACTTTAAATTTGCCCAACTATATTAACATTTTCCAAGATGTGACCAAATTTTTTTAGGAAGGAGGCGATGCGGGCGGACAAAAAGGGAGACCTATTGTGGACCACATTGTACTCTAAAAACGTGCATACTCAAAACTCCTGGAAGTTCGAGATTTTACGAGATTTTCGAAAAATTTTAAATTTGCCTAACTATATTAACATTTTCCAAAATGTGACCAAATTCTTTTAGGAAGGAGGCGATGCGGGCGGACAAAAAGGGTGACCTATTGTGGACCACATAGCACTGTAAAAACGTGCATACTCAGAATTCCTGGAAGCTCGAGTTTTCAGGAGATTTTCGAAAAACTTTAAATTTGCCCAACTATATTAACATTTTTCGAACACAATTTTTTTAGGAAGGAGGCGATGCGGGCGGACAAAAGTGGTGACCTATTGTGGACCACATTGTACTCTAAAAACTTGCATACTCAGAACTTCTGGAAATTCGCGCTTTCAGGAGATTTTCGAAAAACTTTAAATTTGCCCAACTATATTAACATTTTCCAAGATGTGACCAAATTTTTTTAGGAAGGAGGCGATGCGGGCGGACAAAAAGGGAGACCTATTGTGGACCACATTGTACTCTAAAAACGTGCATACTCAAAACTCCTAGAAGTTCGAGATTTTACGAGATTTTCGAAAAATTTTAAATTTGCCTAACTATATTAACATTTTCCAAAATGTGACCAAATTTTTTTTGGAAGGAGGCGATGCGGGCGGACAAAAAGGGTGACCTATTGTGGACCATATTGTATTCTAAGAACTTGCATACTCAGAACTCCTGGAAGTTCGCGTGTTCAGGAGATTTTCGAAAAACTTTAAATTTGCCCAACTATATTAAAATTTTCCAAGATGCGACAAAATTTTTTAGGAAGGAGGCGATGCGGGCGGACAAAAAGGGAGACCTATTGTGAACCACATAGCACTGTAAAAACGTGCATACTCAGAATTCCTGGAAGTTCGAGTTTTCAGGGGATTTTCGAAAAACTTTAAATTTGCCCAACTATATTAACATTTTCTAAAATGTGACCAAATTTTTTTAGGAAGGAGGCGATGCGGGCGGACAAAAAGGGTGACCTATTGTGGACCACATAGCACTGTAAAAACGTGCATACTCAGAATTCCTGGAAGTTCGAGTTTTCAGGAGATTTTAGAAAAACTTTAAATTTGCCCAACTATATTAACATTTTTCGAACAAAATTTTTTTAGGAAGGAGGCGATGCGGGCGGACAAAAGTGGTGACCTATTATGGACCGCATTCTACTTTACAAAAGTGCATACTTAGAATTTCTGGAAGTTCAAGTTTTCAGGAAAAAACCTTAAATTTGACCAACTATATTAACATTTTCCAAGATTTAACCAAATTTTTTTGGGAAGGAGCCGATGCGGGCGGACAAAAGTAGCCACCTATTATGGACCACATAGTACTCTAAAAACGTGCATACCCAGATCTCCTGGAAGTTCGCGTTTTCAGGAGATTTTCGAAAAACTTTAAATTTGCCCAACTATATTAACATTTTCCAAGATGTGACCAAATTTTTTTAGGAAGGAGGCGATGCGGGCGGACAAAAAGGGAGACCTATTGTGGACCACATTGTACTCTAAAAACGTGCATACTCAAAACTCCTGGAAGTTCGAGATTTTACGAGATTTTCGAAAAATTTTAAATTTGCCTAACTATATTAACATTTTCCAAAATGTGACCAAATTCTTTTAGGAAGGAGGCGATGCGGGCGGACAAAAAGGGTGACCTATTGTGGACCACATAGCACTGTAAAAACGTGCATACTCAGAATTCCTGGAAGCTCGAGTTTTCAGGAGATTTTCGAAAAACTTTAAATTTGCCCAACTATATTAACATTTTTCGAACACAATTTTTTTAGGAAGGAGGCGATGCGGGCGGACAAAAGTGGTGACCTGTTATGGACCACATTCTACTCTAAAAAAGTGCATACTTAGAATTTCTGGAAGTTCGAGTTTTCAGGAAAAAACCTTAAATTTGACCAACTATATTAACATTTTCCAAGATTTGACCAAATTTGTTTTGGGAAGGAGTCGATGCGGGCGGACAAAAGTGGCCACCTATTATGGACCACATAGTACTGTAAAAACGTGCATACTCGGAATTTCTGGAAGTTCGAGTTTTTACGAGATTTGCGAAAAATTTTAAATTTTCCCAACTATATTACAATTTTCCAAGATGTGACCAAATTTTTTTAGGAAGGACGCGATGCGGGCGGACAAAAAGGGAGAGCTATTGTGCACCACATTGTACTCTAAAAACGTGCATACTCAGAATTTCTGGAAGTTCGAGTTTTTACGAGATTTTCGAAAAATTTTTAATTTTCCCAACTATATTAAAATTTTCCAAGATGTGACCAAATGGTTTTAGGAAGGAGGCGATGCGGGCGGACAAAAAGGGTGACCTATTGTGGACCACATAGCACTGTAAAAACGTGCATACTCAGAATTTCTGGAAGTTCGAGTTTTTACGAGATTTTCGAAAAATTTTTAATTTTCCCAACTATATTAAAATTTTTCGAACAAAATTTTTTTAGGAAGGAGGCGATGCGGGCGGACAAAAGTGGCCACCTATTATGGACCACATAGTACTGTAAAAACGTGCATACTCGGAATTTCTGGAAGCTCGAGTTTTCAGGAGATTTTCGAAAAACTTTAAATTTGCCCAACTATATTAAAATTTTCCAAGATGTGACCAAATTTTTTTAGGAAGGAGGCGATGCGGGCGGACAAAAGTGGCCACCTATTATGGACCACATAGTACTGTAAAAACGTGCATACTCAGAATTCCTGGAAGTTCGAGTTTTCAGGAGATTTTCGAAAAACTTTAAATTTGCCCAACTATATTAACATTTTTCGAACACAATTTTTTTAGGAAGGAGGCGATGCGGGCGGACAAAAGTGGTGACCTATTGTGGACCACATTGTACTCTAAAAACTTGCATACTCAGAACTTCTGGAAATTCGCGCTTTCAGGAGATTTTCGAAAAACTTTAAATTTGCCCAACTATATTAACATTTTCCAAGATGTGACCAAATTTTTTTAGGAAGGAGGCGATGCGGGCGGACAAAAAGGGAGACCTATTGTGGACCACATTGTACTCTAAAAACGTGCATACTCAAAACTCCTAGAAGTTCGAGATTTTACGAGATTTTCGAAAAATTTTAAATTTGCCTAACTATATTAACATTTTCCAAAATGTGACCAAATTTTTTTTGGAAGGAGGCGATGCGGGCGGACAAAAAGGGTGACCTATTGTGGACCATATTGTACTCTAAGAACTTGCATACTCAGAACTCCTGGAAGTTCGCGTGTTCAGGAGATTTTCGAAAAACTTTAAATTTGCCCAACTATATTAAAATTTTCCAAGATGCGACAAAATTTTTTAGGAAGGAGGCGATGCGGGCGGACAAAAAGGGAGACCTATTGTGAACCACATAGCACTGTAAAAACGTGCATACTCAGAATTCCTGGAAGTTCGAGTTTTCAGGGGATTTTCGAAAAACTTTAAATTTGCCAACTATATTAACATTTTCTAAAATGTGACCAATTTTTTTAGGAAGGAGGCGATGCGGGCGGACAAAAAGGGTGACCTATTGTGGACCACATAGCACTGTAAAAACGTGCATACTCAGAATTCCTGGAAGTTCGAGTTTTCAGGAGATTTTAGAAAAACTTTAAATTTGCCCAACTATATTAACATTTTTCGAACAAAATTTTTTAGGAAGGAGGCGATGCGGGCGGACAAAAGTGGTGACCTATTATGGACCGCATTCTACTTTAAAAAAGTGCATACTTAGAATTTCTGGAAGTTCAAGTTTTCAGGAAAAAACCTTAAATTTGACCAACTATATTAACATTTTCCAAGATTTAACCAAATTTTTTTGGGAAGGAGGCGATGCGGGCGGACAAAAGTAGCCACCTATTATGGACCACATAGTACTCTAAAAAACGTGCATACCCAGATCTCCTGGAAGTTCGCGTTTTCAGGAGATTTTCGAAAAACTTTAAATTTGCCCAACTATATTAACATTTTCCAAGATGTGACCAAATTTTTTTAGGAAGGAGGCGATGCGGGCGGACAAAAAGGGAGACCTATTGTGGACCACATTGTACTCTAAAAACGTGCATACTCAAAACTCCTGGAAGTTCGAGATTTTACGAGATTTTCGAAAAATTTTAAATTTGCCTAACTATATTAACATTTTCCAAAATGTGACCAAATTCTTTTAGGAAGGAGGCGATGCGGGCGGACAAAAAGGGTGACCTATTGTGGACCACATAGCACTGTAAAAACGTGCATACTCAGAATTCCTGGAAGCTCGAGTTTTCAGGAGATTTTCGAAAAACTTTAAATTTGCCCAACTATATTAACATTTTTCGAACACAATTTTTTTAGGAAGGAGGCGATGCGGGCGGACAAAAGTGGTGACCTGTTATGGACCACATTCTACTCTAAAAAAGTGCATACTTAGAATTTCTGGAAGTTCGAGTTTTCAGGAAAAAACCTTAAATTTGACCAACTATATTAACATTTTCCAAGATTTGACCAAATTTGTTTTGGGAAGGAGTCGATGCGGGCGGACAAAAGTGGCCACCTATTATGGACCACATAGTACTGTAAAAACGTGCATACTCGGAATTTCTGGAAGTTCGAGTTTTTACGAGATTTGCGAAAAATTTTAAATTTTATTTATTTTTTATTTATTTTTATTTATTTATTTCTTTTCGATGTCCCATACACAAGACTTAAGTCTTATATTGCAGTATGGAACTGAGCATATGTAAATACAATAAATCAGATACAATAAAAAAAAAAAAATTATAAGATTTAATTAAGTAATTTTGACATAAATTGTAGGTAATTTTAATAAAATATAAAATAAAATTTAAAATTTAATAAAATTTAATATTATAAAGCTAGTGAAAAGTTAACAAAAACTATTTAAACCCATAAAATATCTAACCTGAAAAGTTAAAAGCATACATAGTACGTTGTTATTCAATCAGAATTTGTATATATTCAACTTGAAAAATGAGAAAAAATATTTTTCCTAAATTGTCGTGCGTTATTCAAGATTTGTAATCTATAAGGGATTCCATTCCAGAGACTGATGGCGTGAATAAAGAAATGGTATTTAGAAATCAGTGTGCGATGGCCAAATGATAAAATTCTTTTGCCTCTATTAAGTGTAGAGAAGTTTAAACGTTCATGGAGATGTGCGGGCTGTTGTGTATATATAATTTTGTGCATAAACAATAAAATACGCACTCTTAGATAATCATCAAGACTAATGCCGTAAAGCAATGTTACATAAGGAGAAATATGTGCATATCTTCTTATAATTTTCCCAACTATATTAAAATTTTCCAAGATGTGACCAAATTTTTTTAGGAAGGAGGCGATGCAGGCGGCCAAAAAGGGTGACCTATTGTGGGCCACATTGTACTCTAAAAACGTGCATACTGAGAATTTCTGGAAGTTCCGAGTTTTTACGAGATTTGCGAAAAATTTAAAATTTTCCCAACTATATTACAATTTTCCAAGATGTGACCAAATTTTTTTAGGAAGGACGCGATGCGGGCGGACAAAAAGGGAGAGCTATTGTGGACCACATTGTACTCTAAAAACGTGCATACTCAGAATTTCTGGAAGTTCGAGTTTTTACGAGATTTTCGAAAAATTTTTAATTTTCCCAACTATATTAAAATTTTCCAAGATGTGACCAAATGGTTTTAGGAAGGAGGCGATGCGGGCGGACAAAAAGGGTGACCTATTGTGGACCACATAGCACTGTAAAAACGTGCATACTCAGAATTTCTGGAAGTTCGAGTTTTTACGAGATTTTCGAAAAATTTTTAATTTTCCCAACTATATTAAAATTTTTCGAACAAAATTTTTTAGGAAGGAGGCGATGCGGGCGGACAAAAGTGGCCACCTATTATGGACCACATAGTACTGTAAAAACGTGCATACTCGGAATTTCTGGAAGTTCGAGTTTTTACGAGATTTGCGAAAAATTTTAAATTTTCCCAACTATATTAAAATTTTCCAAGATGTGACCAAATTTTTTAGGAAGGAGGCGATGCAGGCGGCCAAAAAGGGTGACCTGTTATGGACCACATTCTACTCTAAAAAAGTGCATACTTAGAATTTCTGGAAGTTCGAGTTTTCAGGAAAAAACCTTAAATTTGACCAACTATATTAACATTTTCCAAGATTTGACCAAATTTGTTTTGGGAAGGAGTCGATGCGGGCGGACAAAAGTAGCCACCTATTATGGACCACATAGTACTGTAAAAACGTGCATACTCAGAATTTCTGGAAGTTCGAGTTTTTACGAGATTTGCGAAAAATTTTAAATTTTCCCAACTATATTAAAATTTTCCAAGATGTGACCAAATTTTTTAGGAAGGAGGCGATGCAGGCGGCCAAAAAGGGTGACCTGTTATGGACCACATTCTACTCTAAAAAAGTGCATACTTAGAATTTCTGGAAGTTCGAGTTTTCAGGAAAAAACCTTAAATTTGACCAACTATATTAACATTTTCCAAGATTTGACCAAATTTGTTTTGGAAGGAGTCGATGCGGGCGGACAAAAGTAGCCACCTATTGTGGACCACATAGCACTGTAAAAACGTGCATACTCAGAATTCCTGGAAGTTCGAGTTTTCAGGAGATTTTCGAAAAACTTTAAATTTGCCCAACTGTATTAACATTTTTCGAACAAAATTTTTTTAGGAAGGAGGCGATGCGGGCGAACAAAAGTGGTGACCTATTATGGACCACATTCTACTTTAAAAAAGTGCATACTTAGAATTTCTGGAAGTTCAAGTTTTCAGGAAAAAACCTTAAATTTGACCAACTATATTAACATTTTCCAAGATTTAACCAAATTTTTTTTGGGAAGGAGGCGATGCGGGCGGACAAAAGTAGCCACCTATTATGGACCACATAGTACTCTAAAAACGTGCATACCCAGAACTCCTGGAAGTTCGCGTTTTCAGGAGATTTTCGAAAAACTTTAAATTTGCCCAACTATATTAACATTTTCCAAGATGTGACCAAATTTTTTTAGGAAGGAGGCGATGCGGGCGGACAAAAAGGGAGACCTATTGTGGACCACATTGTACTCTAAAAAACGTGCATACTCAAAACTCCTGGAAGTTCGAGATTTTACGAGATTTTCGAAAAATTTTAAATTTGCCTAACTATATTAACATTTTCCAAAATGTGACCAAATTCTTTTAGGAAGGAGGCGATGCGGGCGGACAAAAAGGGTGACCTATTGTGGACCACATAGCACTGTAAAAACGTGCATACTCAGAATTCCTGGAAGCTCGAGTTTTCAGGAGATTTTCGAAAAACTTTAAATTTGCCCAACTATATTAACATTTTTCGAACACAATTTTTTTAGGAAGGAGGCGATGCGGGCGGACAAAAGTGGTGACCTGTTATGGACCACATTCTACTCTAAAAAAGTGCATACTTAGAATTTCTGGAAGTTCGAGTTTTCAGGAAAAAACCTTAAATTTGACCAACTATATTAACATTTTCCAAGATTTGACCAAATTTGTTTTGGGAAGGAGTCGATGCGGGCGGACAAAAGTGGCCACCTATTATGGACCACATAGTACTGTAAAAACGTGCATACTCGGAATTTCTGGAAGTTCGAGTTTTTACGAGATTTGCGAAAAATTTTAAATTTTCCCAACTATATTAAAATTTTCCAAGATGTGACCAAATTTTTTTAGGAAGGAGGCGATGCAGGCGGCCAAAAAGGGTGACCTATTGTGGGCCACATTGTACTCTAAAAACGTGCATACTGAGAATTTCTGGAAGTTCCGAGTTTTTACGAGATTTGCGAAAAATTTTAAATTTTCCCAACTATATTACAATTTTCCAAGATGTGACCAAATTTTTTTAGGAAGGACGCGATGCGGGCGGACAAAAAGGGAGAGCTATTGTGGACCACATTGTACTCTAAAAACGTGCATACTCAGAATTTCTGGAAGTTCGAGTTTTTACGAGATTTTCGAAAAATTTTTAATTTTCCCAACTATATTAAAATTTTCCAAGATGTGACCAAATGGTTTTAGGAAGGAGGCGATGCGGGCGGACAAAAAGGGTGACCTATTGTGGACCACATAGCACTGTAAAAACGTGCATACTCAGAATTTCTGGAAGTTCGAGTTTTTACGAGATTTTCGAAAAATTTTTAATTTTCCCAACTATATTAAAATTTTTCGAACAAAATTTTTTTAGGAAGGAGGCGATGCGGGCGGACAAAAGTGGCCACCTATTATGGACCACATAGTACTGTAAAAACGTGCATACTCGGAATTTCTGGAAGTTCGAGTTTTTACGAGATTTGCGAAAAATTTTAAATTTTCCCAACTATATTAAAATTTTCCAAGATGTGACCAAATTTTTTAGGAAGGAGGCGATGCAGGCGGCCAAAAAGGGTGACCTGTTATGGACCACATTCTACTCTAAAAAAGTGCATACTTAGAATTTCTGGAAGTTCGAGTTTTCAGGAAAAAACCTTAAATTTGACCAACTATATTAACATTTTCCAAGATTTGACCAAATTTGTTTTGGGAAGGAGTCGATGCGGGCGGACAAAAGTAGCCACCTATTGTGGACCACATAGCACTGTAAAAACGTGCATACTGAGAATTTCTGGAAGTTCCGAGTTTTTTACGAGATTTGCGAAAAATTTTAAATTTTCCCAACTATATTACAATTTTCCAAGATGTGACCAAATTTTTTTAGGAAGGACGCGATGCGGGCGGACAAAAAGGGTGACCTATTGTGGGCCACATTGTACTCTAAAAACGTGCATACTGAGAATTTCTGGAAGTTCCGAGTTTTTACGAGATTTGCGAAAAATTTTAAATTTTCCCAACTATATTAAAATTTTCCAAGATGCGACCAAATTTTTTAGGAAGGAGGCGATGCAGGCGGCCAAAAAGGGTGACCTGTTATGGACCACATTCTACTCTAAAAAAGTGCATACTTAGAATTTCTGGAAGTTCGAGTTTTCAGGAAAAAACCTTAAATTTGACCAACTATATTAACATTTTCCAAGATTTGACCAAATTTGTTTTGGGAAGGAGTCGATGCGGGCGGACAAAAGTAGCCACCTATTATGGACCACATAGTACTGTAAAAACGTGCATACTCAGAATTTCTGGAAGTTCGAGTTTTTACGAGATTTGCGAAAAATTTTAAATTTTCCCAACTATATTAAAATTTTCCAAGATGTGACCAAATTTTTTAGGAAGGAGGCGATGCAGGCGGCCAAAAAGGGTGACCTGTTATGGACCACATTCTACTCTAAAAAAGTGCATACTTAGAATTTCTGGAAGTTCGAGTTTTCAGGAAAAAACCTTAAATTTGACCAACTATATTAACATTTTCCAAGATTTGACCAAATTTGTTTTGGGAAGGAGTCGATGCGGGCGGACAAAAGTAGCCACCTATTGTGGACCACATAGCACTGTAAAAACGTGCATACTCAGAATTCCTGGAAGTTCGAGTTTTCAGGAGATTTTCGAAAAACTTTAAATTTGCCCAACTGTATTAACATTTTTCGAACAAAATTTTTTTAGGAAGGAGGCGATGCGGGCGAACAAAAGTGGTGACCTATTATGGACCACATTCTACTTTAAAAAAGTGCATACTTAGAATTTCTGGAAGTTCAAGTTTTCAGGAAAAAACCTTAAATTTGACCAACTATATTAACATTTTCCAAGATTTAACCAAATTTTTTTTGGGAAGGAGGCGATGCGGGCGGACAAAAGTAGCCACCTATTATGGACCACATAGTACTCTAAAAACGTGCATACCCAGAACTCCTGGAAGTTCGCGTTTTCAGGAGATTTTCGAAAAACTTTAAATTTGCCCAACTATATTAACATTTTCCAAGATGTGACCAAATTTTTTTAGGAAGGAGGCGATGCGGGCGGACAAAAAGGGAGACCTATTGTGGACCACATTGTACTCTAAAAACGTGCATACTCAAAACTCCTGGAAGTTCGAGATTTTACGAGATTTTCGAAAAATTTTAAATTTGCCTAACTATATTAACATTTTCCAAAATGTGACCAAATTCTTTTAGGAAGGAGGCGATGCGGGCGGACAAAAAGGGTGACCTATTGTGGACCACATAGCACTGTAAAAACGTGCATACTCAGAATTCCTGGAAGCTCGAGTTTTCAGGAGATTTTCGAAAAACTTTAAATTTGCCCAACTATATTAACATTTTTCGAACACAATTTTTTTAGGAAGGAGGCGATGCGGGCGGACAAAAGTGGTGACCTATTATGGACCACATTCTACTCTAAAAAAGTGCATACTTAGAATTTCTGGAAGTTCGAGTTTTCAGGAAAAAACCTTAAACTTGACCAACTATATTAACATTTTCCAAGATTTGACCAAATTTGTTTTGGGAAGGAGTCGATGCGGGCGGACAAAAGTGGCCACCTATTATGAACCACATAGTACTGTAAAAACGTGCATACTCGGAATTTCTGGAAGTTCGAGTTTTTACGAGATTTGCGAAAAATTTTTAATTTTCCCAACTATATTAAAATTTTCCAAGATGTGACCAAATTTTTTTAGGAAGGAGGCGATGCGGGCGGACAAAAGTGGCCACCTATTATGGACCACATAGCACTGTAAAAACGTGCATACTCAGAATTCCTGGAAGTTCGAGTTTTCAGGAGATTTTAGAAAAACTTTAAATTTGCCCAACTATATTAACATTTTTCGAACAAAATTTTTTTAGGAAGGAGGCGATGCGGGCGGACAAAAGTGGTGACCTATTATAGACCTCATTCTACTTTAAAAAAGTGCATACTTAGAATTTCTGGAAGTTCAAGTTTTCAGGAAAAAACCTTAAATTTGACCAACTATATTAACATTTTCCAAGATTTAACCAAATTTTTTTGGGAAGGAGGCGATGCGGGCGGACAAAAGTAGCCACCTATTATGGACCACATAGTACTCTAAAAACGTGCATACCCAGATCTCCTGGAAGTTCGCGTTTTCAGGAGATTTTCGAAAAACTTTAAATTTGCCCAACTATATTAACATTTTCCAAGATGTGACCAAATTTTTTTAGGAAGGAGGCGATGCGGGCGGACAAAAAGGGAGACCTATTGTGGACCACATTGTACTCTAAAAACGTGCATACTCAAAACTCCTGGAAGTTCGAGATTTTACGAGATTTTCGAAAAATTTTAAATTTGCCTAACTATATTAACATTTTCCAAAATGTGACCAAATTCTTTTAGGAAGGAGGCGATGCGGGCGGACAAAAAGGGTGACCTATTGTGGACCACATAGCACTGTAAAAACGTGCATACTCAGAATTCCTGGAAGCTCGAGTTTTCAGGAGATTTTCGAAAAACTTTAAATTTGCCCAACTATATTAACATTTTTCGAACACAATTTTTTTAGGAAGGAGGCGATGCGGGCGGACAAAAGTGGTGACCTGTTATGGACCACATTCTACTCTAAAAAAGTGCATACTTAGAATTTCTGGAAGTTCGAGTTTTCAGGAAAAAACCTTAAATTTGACCAACTATATTAACATTTTCCAAGATTTGACCAAATTTGTTTTGGGAAGGAGTCGATGCGGGCGGACAAAAGTGGCCACCTATTATGGACCACATAGTACTGTAAAAACGTGCATACTCGGAATTTCTGGAAGTTGGAGTTTTTACGAGATTTGCGAAAAATTTTAAATTTTCCCAACTATATTACAATTTTCCAAGATGTGACCAAATTTTTTTAGGAAGGAGGCGATGCAGGCGGCCAAAAAGGGTGACCTATTGTGGGCCACATTGTACTCTAAAAACGTGCATACTGAGAATTTCTGGAAGTTCCGAGTTTTTACGAGATTTGCGAAAAATTTTAAATTTTCCCAACTATATTACAATTTTCCAAGATGTGACCAAATTTTTTTAGGAAGGACGCGATGCGGGCGGACAAAAAGGGAGAGCTATTGTGGACCACATTGTACTCTAAAAACGTGCATACTCAAAACTCCTGGAAGTTCGAGATTTTACGAGATTTTCGAAAAATTTTAAATTTGCCTAACTATATTAACATTTTCCAAAATGTGACCAAATTCTTTTAGGAAGGAGGCGATGCGGGCGGACAAAAAGGGAGACCTATTGTGGACCACATAGCACTGTAAAAACGTGCATACTCAGAATTCCTGGAAGTTCGAGTTTTCAGGAGATTTTCGAAAAACTTTAAATTTGCCCAACTATATTAACATTTTCCAAAATGTGACCAAATTCTTTTAGGAAGGAGGCGATGCGGGCGGACAAAAAGGGTGACCTATTGTGGACCACATAGCACTGTAAAAACGTGCATACTCAAAATTCTTGGAAGTTCGAGTTTTCAGGAGATTTTAGAAAAACTTTAAATTTGCCCAACTATATTAACATTTTTCGAACAAAATTTTTTTAGGAAGGAGGCGATGCGGGCGGATAAAAGTGGCCACCTATTATGGACCACATTCTACTCTAAAAAAGTGCACACTTCGAATTTCTGGAAGTTCAAGTTTTCAGGAAAAAGCCTTAAATTTGACCAACTATATTAACATTTTCCAAGATTTGACCAAATTTGTTTTGGGAAGGAGTCGATGCGGGCGGACAAAAGTAGCCACCTATTATGGACCACATAGTACTGTAAAAACGTGCATACTCAGAATTTCTGAGTATGAGGAGGCGATGCGGGCGGACAAAAAGGGAGACTTATTGTGGACCACATTGTACTCTAAAAACGTGCATACTCAAAACTCCTGGAAGTTCGAGATTTTACGAGATTTTCGAAAAATTTTAAATTTGCCTAACTATATTAACATTTTCCAAAATGTGACCAAATTTTTTTAGGAAGGAGGCGATGCGGGCGGACAAAAAGGGTGACCTATTGTGGACCACATTGTACTCTAAAAACGTGCATACTCAGAATTCCTGGAAGTTCGAGTTTTCAGGAGATTTTCGAAAAACTTTAAATTTGCCCAACTATATTAACATTTTTCGAACACAATTTTTTTAGGAAGGAGGCGATGCGGGCGGACAAAAGTGGTGACCTATTATGGACCACATTCTACTCTAAAAAAGTGCATACTTAGAATTTCTGGAAGTTCGAGTTTTCAGGAAAAAACCTTAAATTTGACTAACTATATTAACATTTTCCAAGATTTGACCAAATTTGTTTTGGGAAGGAGTCGATGCGGGCGGACAAAAGTGGCCACCTATTATGGACCACATAGTACTGTAAAAACGTGCATACTCAGAATTTCTGGAAGTTCGAGTTTTTACGAGATGTGCGAAAAATTTTAAATTTTCCCAACTATATTAAAATATTCCAAGATGTGACCAAATTTTTTTAGGAAGGAGGCGATGCGGGCGGACAAAAGTGGCCACTTATTATGGACCACATAGTACTGTAAAAACGTGCATACTCAGAATTTCTGGAAGTTCGAGTTTTTACGAGATTTTCGAAAAATTTTTAATTTTCCCAACTATATTAAAATTTTCCAAGATGTGACCAAATTTTTTTAGGAAGGAGGCGATGCGGGCGGACAAAAAGGATGACCTATTGTGGACCACATTGTACTCTAAAAACTTGCATACTCAGACCTCCTGGAAGTTCGCGTGTTCAGGAGATTTTCGAAAAACTTTAAATTTGCCCAACTATATTAAAATTTTCCAAGATGCGACCAAATTTTTAGGAAGGAGGCGATGCGGGCGGACAAAAAGGGAAACCTATTGTGGACCACATTGTACTCTAAAAACGTGCATACTCAGAATTTCTGGAAGTTCGAGTTTTTACGAGATTTTCGAAAAATTTAAAATTTTCCCAACTATATTAAAATTTTCCAAGATGTGACCAAATTTTTTTAGGAAGGAGGCGATGCGGGCGGACAAAAAGGGAGACCTATTGTGGACCACATTGTACTCTAAAAACGTGCATACTCAAAACTCCTGGAAGTTCGAGTTTTTACGAGATTTGCGAAAAATTTTAAATTTTCCCAACTGTATTAAAATTTTCCAAGATGTGACCAAATTTTTTTAGGAAGGACGCGATGCGGGCGGACAAAAAGGGAGAGCTATTGTGGACCACATTGTACTCTAAAAACGTGCATACTCAAAACTCCTGGAAGTTCGAGATTTTACGAGATTTTCGAAAAATTTTAAATTTGCCTAACTATATTAACATTTTCCAAAATGTGACCAAATTCTTTTAGGAAGGAGGCGATGCGGGCGGACAAAAAGGGTGACCTATTGTGGACCACATAGCACTGTAAAAACGTGCATACTCAGAATTCCTGGAAGTTCGAGTTTTCAGGAGATTTTCGAAAAACTTTAAATTTGCCCAACTATATTAACATTTTCCAAAATGTGACCAAATTCTTTTAGGAAGGAGGCGATGCGGGCAGACAAAAAGGGTGACCTATTGTGGACCACATAGCACTGTAAAAACGTGCATACTCAGAACTCCTGGAAGTTCGCGCTTTCAGGAGATTTTCGAAAAACTTTAAATTTGCCCAACTATATTAACATTTTCCAAGATGTGACCAAATTTTTTTAGGAAGGAGGCGATGCGGGCGGACAAAAAGGGGGACCTATTGTGGACCACATTGTACTCTAAAAACGTGCATACTCAAAACTCCTGGAAGTTCGAGATTTTACGAGATTTTCGAAAAATTTTAAATTTGCCTAACTATATTAACATTTTCCAAAATGTGACCAAATTCTTTTAGGAAGGAGGGGATGCAGGCGTACAAAAAGGGTGACCTATTGTGGACCACATAGCACTGTAAAAACGTGCATACTCAGAATTCCTGGAAGTTCGAGTTTTCAGGAGATTTTAGAAAAACTTTAAATTTGCCCAACTATATTAACATTTTTCGAACAAAATTTTTTTAGGAAGGAGGCAATGCGGGCGGACAAAAGTGGTGACCTATTATGGACCACATTCTACTCTAAAAAAGTGCACACTTCGAATTTCTGGAAGTTCAAGTTTTCAGGAAAAAACCTTAAATTTGACCAACTATATTAACATTTTCCAAGATTTGACCAAATTTGTTTTGGGAAGGAGTCGATGCGGGCGGACAAAAGTAGCCACCTATTATGGACCACATAGTACTGTAAAAACGTGCATACTCAGAATTTCTGGAAGTTCGAGTTTTTACGAGATATTCGAAAAATTTTAAATTTTCCCAACTATATTAAAATTTTCCAAGATGTGACCAAATTTTTTTAGGAAGGAGGCGATGCGGGCGGACAAAAAAGGTGACCTATTGTGGACCACATTGTACTCTAAAAACGTGCATACTCAGAACTCCTGGAAGTTCGCGCTTTCAGGAGATTTTCGAAAAACTTTAAATTTTCCCAACTATATTAACATTTTCCAAGATGTGACCAAATTTTTTTAGGAAGGAGGCGATGCGGGCGGACAAAAAGGGGGACCTATTGTGGACCACATTGTACTCTAAAAACGTGCATACTCAAAACTCCTGGAAGTTCGAGATTTTACGAGATTTTCGAAAAATTTTAAATTTGCCTAACTATATTAAAATTTTCCAAGATGTGACCAAATTTTTTTAGGAAGGAGGCGATGCGGGCGGACAAAAAAGGTGACCTATTGTGGACCACATTGTACTCTAAAAACGTGCATACTCAGAACTCCTGGAAGTTCGCGCTTTCAGGAGATTTTCGAAAAACTTTAAATTTGCCCAACTATATTAACATTTTCCAAGATGTGACCAAATTTTTTTAGGAAGGAGGCGATGCGGGCGGACAAAAAGGGAGACCTAATGTGGACCACATTGTACTCTAAAAACGTGCATACTCAAAACTCCTGGAAGTTCGAGATTTTACGAGATTTTCGAAAAATTTTAAATTTGCCTACCTATATTAACATTTTCCAAAATGTAACCAAATTTTTTTTGGAAGGAGGCGATGCGGGCGGACAAAAAGGGTGACCTATTGTGGACCATATTGTACTCTAAGAACTTGCATACTCAGAACTCCTGGAAGTTCGCGTGTTCAGGAGATTTTCGAAAAACTTTAAATTTGCCCAACTATATTAAAATTTTCCAAGAAGCGACAAAATTTTTTAGGAAGGAGGCGATGCGGGCGGACAAAAAGGGAGACCTATTGTGAACCACATAGCACTGTAAAAACGTGCATACTCAGAATTCCTGGAAGTTCGAGTTTTCAGGGGATTTTCGAAAAACTTTAAATTTGCCCAACTATATTAACATTTTCTAAAATGTGACCAAATTTTTTTAGGAAGGAGGCGATGCGGGCGGACAAAAAGGGTGACCTATTGTGGACCACATAGCACTGTAAAAACGTGCATACTCAGAATTCCTGGAAGTTCGAGTTTTCAGGAGATTTTAGAAAAACTTTAAATTTGCCCAACTATATTAACATTTTTCGAACAAAATTTTTTTAGGAAGGAGGCGATGCGGGCGGACAAAAGTGGTGACCTATTATAGACCTCATTCTACTTTAAAAAAGTGCATACTTAGAATTTCTGGAAGTTCAAGTTTTCAGGAAAAAACCTTAAATTTGACCAACTATATTAACATTTTCCAAGATTTAACCAAATTTTTTTGGGAAGGAGGCGATGCGGGCGGACAAAAGTAGCCACCTATTATGGACCACATAGTACTCTAAAAACGTGCATACCCAGATCTCCTGGAAGTTCGCGTTTTCAGGAGATTTTCGAAAAACTTTAAATTTGCCCAACTATATTAACATTTTCCAAGATGTGACCAAATTTTTTTAGGAAGGAGGCGATGCGGGCGGACAAAAAGGGAGACCTATTGTGGACCACATTGTACTCTAAAAACGTGCATACTCAAAACTCCTGGAAGTTCGAGATTTTACGAGATTTTCGAAAAATTTTAAATTTGCCTAACTATATTAACATTTTCCAAAATGTGACCAAATTCTTTTAGGAAGGAGGCGATGCGGGCGGACAAAAAGGGTGACCTATTGTGGACCACATAGCACTGTAAAAACGTGCATACTCAGAATTCCTGGAAGCTCGAGTTTTCAGGAGATTTTCGAAAAACTTTAAATTTGCCCAACTATATTAACATTTTTCGAACACAATTTTTTTAGGAAGGAGGCGATGCGGGCGGACAAAAGTGGTGACCTGTTATGGACCACATTCTACTCTAAAAAAGTGCATACTTAGAATTTCTGGAAGTTCGAGTTTTCAGGAAAAAACCTTAAATTTGACCAACTATATTAACATTTTCCAAGATTTGACCAAATTTGTTTTGGGAAGGAGTCGATGCGGGCGGACAAAAGTGGCCACCTATTATGGACCACATAGTACTGTAAAAACGTGCATACTCGGAATTTCTGGAAGTTCGAGTTTTTACGAGATTTGCGAAAAATTTTAAATTTTCCCAACTATATTACAATTTTCCAAGATGTGACCAAATTTTTTTAGGAAGGAGGCGATGCAGGCGGCCAAAAAGGGTGACCTATTGTGGGCCACATTGTACTCTAAAAACGTGCATACTGAGAATTTCTGGAAGTTCCGAGTTTTTACGAGATTTGCGAAAAATTTTAAATTTTCCCAACTATATTACAATTTTCCAAGATGTGACCAAATTTTTTTAGGAAGGACGCGATGCGGGCGGACAAAAAGGGAGAGCTATTGTGGACCACATTGTACTCTAAAAACGTGCATACTCAAAACTCCTGGAAGTTCGAGATTTTACGAGATTTTCGAAAAATTTTAAATTTGCCTAACTATATTAACATTTTCCAAAATGTGACCAAATTCTTTTAGGAAGGAGGCGATGCGGGCGGACAAAAAGGGAGACCTATTGTGGACCACATAGCACTGTAAAAACGTGCATACTCAGAATTCCTGGAAGTTCGAGTTTTCAGGAGATTTTCGAAAAACTTTAAATTTGCCCAACTATATTAACATTTTCCAAAATGTGACCAAATTCTTTTAGGAAGGAGGCGATGCGGGCGGACAAAAAGGGTGACCTATTGTGGACCACATAGCACTGTAAAAACGTGCATACTCAAAATTCTTGGAAGTTCGAGTTTTCAGGAGATTTTAGAAAAACTTTAAATTTGCCCAACTATATTAACATTTTTCGAACAAAATTTTTTTAGGAAGGAGGCGATGCGGGCGGATAAAAGTGGCCACCTATTATGGACCACATTCTACTCTAAAAAAGTGCACACTTCGAATTTCTGGAAGTTCAAGTTTTCAGGAAAAAGCCTTAAATTTGACCAACTATATTAACATTTTCCAAGATTTGACCAAATTTGTTTTGGGAAGGAGTCGATGCGGGCGGACAAAAGTAGCCACCTATTATGGACCACATAGTACTGTAAAAACGTGCATACTCAGAATTTCTGAGTATGAGGAGGCGATGCGGGCGGACAAAAAGGGAGACTTATTGTGGACCACATTGTACTCTAAAAACGTGCATACTCAGAATTCCTGGAAGTTCGAGTTTTCAGGAGATTTTCGAAAAACTTTAAATTTGCCCAACTATATTAACATTTTTCGAACACAATTTTTTTAGGAAGGAGGCGATGCGGGCGGACAAAAGTGGTGACCTATTATGGACCACATTCTACTCTAAAAAAGTGCATACTTAGAATTTCTGGAAGTTCGAGTTTTCAGGAAAAAACCTTAAATTTGACTAACTATATTAACATTTTCCAAGATTTGACCAAATTTGTTTTGGGAAGGAGTCGATGCGGGCGGACAAAAGTGGCCACCTATTATGGACCACATAGTACTGTAAAAACGTGCATACTCAGAATTTCTGGAAGTTCGAGTTTTTACGAGATGTGCGAAAAATTTTAAATTTTCCCAACTATATTAAAATATTCCAAGATGTGACCAAATTTTTTTAGGAAGGAGGCGATGCGGGCGGACAAAAGTGGCCACTTATTATGGACCACATAGTACTGTAAAAACGTGCATACTCAGAATTTCTGGAAGTTCGAGTTTTTACGAGATTTTCGAAAAATTTTTAATTTTCCCAACTATATTAAAATTTTCCAAGATGTGACCAAATTTTTTTAGGAAGGAGGCGATGCGGGCGGACAAAAAGGATGACCTATTGTGGACCACATTGTACTCTAAAAACTTGCATACTCAGACCTCCTGGAAGTTCGCGTGTTCAGGAGATTTTCGAAAAACTTTAAATTTGCCCAACTATATTAAAATTTTCCAAGATGCGACCAAATTTTTAGGAAGGAGGCGATGCGGGCGGACAAAAAGGGAAACCTATTGTGGACCACATTGTACTCTAAAAACGTGCATACTCAGAATTTCTGGAAGTTCGAGTTTTTACGAGATTTTCGAAAAATTTAAAATTTTCCCAACTATATTAAAATTTTCCAAGATGTGACCAAATTTTTTTAGGAAGGAGGCGATGCGGGCGGACAAAAAGGGAGACCTATTGTGGACCACATTGTACTCTAAAAACGTGCATACTCAAAACTCCTGGAAGTTCGAGTTTTTACGAGATTTGCGAAAAATTTTAAATTTTCCCAACTGTATTAAAATTTTCCAAGATGTGACCAAATTTTTTTAGGAAGGACGCGATGCGGGCGGACAAAAAGGGAGAGCTATTGTGGACCACATTGTACTCTAAAAACGTGCATACTCAAAACTCCTGGAAGTTCGAGATTTTACGAGATTTTCGAAAAATTTTAAATTTGCCTAACTATATTAACATTTTCCAAGATGTGACCAAATTTTTTTAGGAAGGAGGCGATGCGGGCGGACAAAAAGGGTGACCTATTGTGGACCACATAGCACTGTAAAAACGTGCATACTCAGAATTCCTGGAAGTTCGAGTTTTCAGGAGATTTTCGAAAAACTTTAAATTTGCCCAACTATATTAACATTTTCCAAAATGTGACCAAATTCTTTTAGGAAGGAGGCGATGCGGGCAGACAAAAAGGGTGACCTATTGTGGACCACATAGCACTGTAAAAACGTGCATACTCAGAACTCCTGGAAGTTCGCGCTTTCAGGAGATTTTCGAAAAACTTTAAATTTGCCCAACTATATTAACATTTTCCAAGATGTGACCAAATTTTTTTAGGAAGGAGGCGATGCGGGCGGACAAAAAGGGGGACCTATTGTGGACCACATTGTACTCTAAAAACGTGCATACTCAAAACTCCTGGAAGTTCGAGATTTTACGAGATTTTCGAAAAATTTTAAATTTGCCTAACTATATTAACATTTTCCAAAATGTGACCAAATTCTTTTAGGAAGGAGGGGATGCGGGCGTACAAAAAGGGTGACCTATTGTGGACCACATAGCACTGTAAAAACGTGCATACTCAGAATTCCTGGAAGTTCGAGTTTTCAGGAGATTTTAGAAAAACTTTAAATTTGCCCAACTATATTAACATTTTTCGAACAAAATTTTTTTAGGAAGGAGGCAATGCGGGCGGACAAAAGTGGTGACCTATTATGGACCACATTCTACTCTAAAAAAGTGCACACTTCGAATTTCTGGAAGTTCAAGTTTTCAGGAAAAAACCTTAAATTTGACCAACTATATTAACATTTTCCAAGATTTGACCAAATTTGTTTTGGGAAGGAGTCGATGCGGGCGGACAAAAGTAGCCACCTATTATGGACCACATAGTACTGTAAAAACGTGCATACTCAGAATTTCTGGAAGTTCGAGTTTTTACGAGATATTCGAAAAATTTTAAATTTTCCCAACTATATTAAAATTTTCCAAGATGTGACCAAATTTTTTTAGGAAGGAGGCGATGCGGGCGGACAAAAAAGGTGACCTATTGTGGACCACATTGTACTCTAAAAACGTGCATACTCAGAACTCCTGGAAGTTCGCGCTTTCAGGAGATTTTCGAAAAACTTTAAATTTTCCCAACTATATTAACATTTTCCAAGATGTGACCAAATTTTTTTAGGAAGGAGGCGATGCGGGCGGACAAAAAGGGGGACCTATTGTGGACCACATTGTACTCTAAAAACGTGCATACTCAAAACTCCTGGAAGTTCGAGATTTTACGAGATTTTCGAAAAATTTTAAATTTGCCTAACTATATTAAAATTTTCCAAGATGTGACCAAATTTTTTTAGGAAGGAGGCGATGCGGGCGGACAAAAAAGGTGACCTATTGTGGACCACATTGTACTCTAAAAACGTGCATACTCAGAACTCCTGGAAGTTCGCGCTTTCAGGAGATTTTCGAAAAACTTTAAATTTGCCCAACTATATTAACATTTTCCAAGATGTGACCAAATTTTTTTAGGAAGGAGGCGATGCGGGCGGACAAAAAGGGAGACCTAATGTGGACCACATTGTACTCTAAAAACGTGCATACTCAAAACTCCTGGAAGTTCGAGATTTTACGAGATTTTCGAAAAATTTTAAATTTGCCTACCTATATTAACATTTTCCAAAATGTGACCAAATTTTTTTAGGAAGGAGGCGATGCGGGCGGACAAAAAGGGTGACCTGTTGTGGACCACATTGTACTCTAAAAACTTGCATACTCAGAAATCCTGGAAGTTCGCGTGTTCAGGAGATTTTCGAAAAACTTTAAATTTGCCCAACTATATTAAAATTTTCCAAGATGCGACCAAATTTTTTAGGAAGGAGGCGATGCGGGCGGACAAAAAGGGAGACCTATTGTGAACCACATTGTACTCTAAAAAAGTACATACTCAGAATTTCTGGAAGTTCGAGATTTTACAAGATTTTCGAAAAATTTTAAATTTGCCCATAAACATTAACATAACATTTTCCAAGATTTGACCAAATTTGTTTTGGGAAGGAGTCGATGCGGGCGGACAAAAGTAGCCACCTATTATGGACCACATAGTACTGTAAAAACGTGCATACTCAGAATTTCTGGAGATTCGAGTTTTTACGAGATTTTCGAATAATTTTAAATTTTCCCAACTATATTAAAATTTTCCAAGATGTGACCAAATTTTTTTAGGAAGGAGGCGATGCAGGCGGCCAAAAAGGGTGACCTATTGTGGGCCACATTGTACTCTAAAAACGTGCATACTGAGAATTTCTGGAAGTTCGAGTTTTTACGAGATTTGCGAAAAATTTTAAATTTTCCCAACTATATTACAATTTTCCAAGATGTGACCAAATTTTTTTAGGAAGGACGCGATGCGGGCGGACAAAAAGGGAGAGCTATTGTGGACCACATTGTACTCTAAAAACGTGCATACTCAAAACTCCTGGAAGTTCGAGATTTTACGAGATTTTCGAAAAATTTTAAATTTGCCTAACTATATTAACATTTTCCAAAATGTGACCAAATTCTTTTAGGAAGGAGGCGATGCGGGTGGACAAAAAGGGAGACCTATTGTGGACCACATAGCACTGTAAAAACGTGCATACTCAGAATTTCTGAGTATGAGGAGGCGATGCGGGCGGACAAAAAGGGAGACTTATTGTGGACCACATTGTACTCTAAAAACGTGCATACTCAAAACTCCTGGAAGTTCGAGATTTTACGAGATTTTCGAAAAATTTTAAATTTGCCTAACTATATTAACATTTTCCAAAATGTGACCAAATTTTTTTAGGAAGGAGGCGATGCGGGCGGACAAAAAGGGTGACCTATTGTGGACCACATTGTACTCTAAAAACGTGCATACTCAGAATTCCTGGAAGTTCGAGTTTTCAGGAGATTTTCGAAAAACTTTAAATTTGCCCAACTATATTAACATTTTTCGAACACAATTTTTTTAGGAAGGAGGCGATGCGGGCAGACAAAAGTGGTGACCTATTATGGACCACATTCTACTCTAAAAAAGTGCATACTTAGAATTTCTGGAAGTTCGAGTTTTCAGGAAAAAACCTTAAATTTGACTAACTATATTAACATTTTCCAAGATTTGACCAAATTTGTTTTGGGAAGGAGTCGATGCGGGCGGACAAAAGTGGCCACCTATTATGGACCACATAGTACTGTAAAAACGTGCATACTCAGAATTTCTGGAAGTTCGAGTTTTTACGAGATGTGCGAAAAATTTTAAATTTTCCCAACTATATTAAAATATTCCAAGATGTGACCAAATTTTTTTAGGAAGGAGGCGATGCGGGCGGACAAAAGTGGCCACTTATTATGGACCACATAGTACTGTAAAAACGTGCATACTCAGAATTTCTGGAAGTTCGAGTTTTTACGAGATTTTCGAAAAATTTTTAATTTTCCCAACTATATTAAAATTTTCCAAGATGTGACCAAATTTTTTTAGGAAGGAGGCGATGCGGGCGGACAAAAAGGATGACCTATTGTGGACCACATTGTACTCTAAAAACTTGCATACTCAGACCTCCTGGAAGTTCGCGTGTTCAGGAGATTTTCGAAAAACTTTAAATTTGCCCAACTATATTAAAATTTTCCAAGATGCGACCAAATTTTTAGGAAGGAGGCGATGCGGGCGGACAAAAAGGGAGACCTATTGTGGACCACATTGTACTCTAAAAACGTGCATACTCAGAATTTCTGGAAGTTCGAGTTTTTACGAGATTTTCGAAAAATTTAAAATTTTCCCAACTATATTAAAATTTTCCAAGATGTGACCAAATTTTTTTAGGAAGGAGGCGATGCGGGCGGACAAAAAGGGTGACCTATTGTGGACCACATTGTACTCTAAAAACGTGCATACTGGGAATTTCTGGAAGTTCGAGTTTTTACGAGATTTGCGAAAAATTTTAAATTTTCCCAACTGTATTAAAATTTTCCAAGATGTGACCAAATTTTTTTAGGAAGGACGCGATGCGGGCGGACAAAAAGGGAGAGCTATTGTGGACCACATTGTACTCTAAAAACGTGAATACTCAAAACTCCTGGAAGTTCGAGATTTTACGAGATTTTCGAAAAATTTTAAATTTGCCTAACTATATTAACATTTTCCAAAATGTGACCAAATTCTTTTAGGAAGGAGGCGATGCGGGCGGACAAAAAGGGTGACCTATTGTGGACCACATAGCACTGTAAAAACGTGCATACTCAGAATTCCTGGAAGTTCGAGTTTTCAGGAGATTTTCGAAAAACTTTAAATTTGCCCAACTATATTAACATTTTCCAAAATGTGACCAAATTCTTTTAGGAAGGAGGCGATGCGGGCAGACAAAAAGGGTGACCTATTGTGGACCACATAGCACTGTAAAAACGTGCATACTCAGAACTCCTGGAAGTTCGCGCTTTCAGGAGATTTTCGAAAAACTTTAAATTTGCCCAACTATATTAACATTTTCCAAGATGTGACCAAATTTTTTTAGGAAGGAGGCGATGCGGGCGGACAAAAAGGGGGACCTATTGTGGACCACATTGTACTCTAAAAACGTGCATACTCAAAACTCCTGGAAGTTCGAGATTTTACGAGATTTTCGAAAAATTTTAAATTTGCCTAACTATATTAACATTTTCCAAAATGTGACCAAATTCTTTTAGGAAGGAGGGGATGCGGGCGTACAAAAAGGGTGACCTATTGTGGACCACATAGCACTGTAAAAACGTGCATACTCAGAATTCCTGGAAGTTCGAGTTTTCAGGAGATTTTAGAAAAACTTTAAATTTGCCCAACTATATTAACATTTTTCGAACACAATTTTTTTAGGAAGGAGGCAATGCAGGCGGACAAAAGTGGTGACCTATTATGGACCACATTCTACTCTAAAAAAGTGCACACTTCGAATTTCTGGAAGTTCAAGTTTTCAGGAAAAAACCTTAAATTTGACCAACTATATTAACATTTTCCAAGATTTGACCAAATTTGTTTTGGGAAGGAGTCGATGCGGGCGGACAAAAGTAGCCACCTATTATGGACCACATAGTACTGTAAAAACGTGCATACTCAGAATTTCTGGAAGTTCGAGTTTTTACGAGATATTCGAAAAATTTTAAATTTTCCCAACTATATTAAAATTTTCCAAGATGTGACCAAATTTTTTTAGGAAGGAGGCGATGCGGGCGGACAAAAAAGGTGACCTATTGTGGACCACATTGTACTCTAAAAACGTGCATACTCAGAACTCCTGGAAGTTCGCGCTTTCAGGAGATTTTCGAAAAACTTTAAATTTGCCCAACTATATTAACATTTTCCAAGATGTGACCAAATTTTTTTAGGAAGGAGGCGATGCGGGCGGACAAAAAGGGGGACCTATTGTGGACCACATTGTACTCTAAAAACGTGCATACTCAAAACTCCTGGAAGTTCGAGATTTTACGAGATTTTCGAAAAATTTTAAATTTGCCTAACTATATTAAAATTTTCCAAGATGTGACCAAATTTTTTTAGGAAGGCGATGCGGGCGGACAAAAAAGGTGACCTTTTGTGGACCACATTGTACTCTAAAAACGTGCATACTCAGAACTCCTGGAAGTTCGCGCTTTCAGGAGATTTTCGAAAAACTTTAAATTTGCCCAACTATATTAACATTTTCCAAGATGTGACCAAATTTTTTTAGGAAGGAGGCGATGCGGGCGGACAAAAAGGGAGACCTAATGTGGACCACATTGTACTCTAAAAACGTGCATACTCAGAATTTCTGGAAGTTCGAGATTTTACAAGATTTTCGAAAAATTTTAAATTTGCCCAACTATATTAACATTTTCCAAGATTTGACCAAATTTGTTTTGGGAAGGAGTCGATGCGGGCGGACAAAAGTAGCCACCTATTATGGACCACATAGTACTGTAAAAACGTGCATACTCAGAATTTCTGGAGATTCGAGTTTTTACGAGATTTTCGAATAATTTTAAATTTTCCCAACTATATTAAAATTTTCCAAGATGTGACCAAATTTTTTTAGGAAGGAGGCGATGCAGGCGGCCAAAATGGGTGACCTATTGTGGGCCACATTGTACTCTAAAAACGTGCATACTGAGAATTTCTGGAAGTTCGAGTTTTTACGAGATTTGCGAAAAATTTTAAATTTTCCCAACTATATTACAATTTTCCAAGATGTGACCAAATTTTTTTAGGAAGGACGCGATGCGGGCGGACAAAAAGGGAGAGCTATTGTGGACCACATAGCACTGTAAAAACGTGCATACTCAGAATTCCTGGAAGTTCGAGTTTTCAGGAGATTTTCGAAAAACTTTAAATTTGCCCAACTATATTAACATTTTCCAAAATGTGACCAAATTCTTTTAGGAAGGAGGCGATGCGGGCGGACAAAAAGGGTGACCTATTGTGGACCACATAGCACTGTAAAAACGTGCATACTCAAAATTCCTGGAAGTTCGAGTTTTCAGGAGATTTTAGAAAAACTTTAAATTTGCCCAACTATATTAACATTTTTCGAACAAAATTTTTTTAGGAAAGAGGCGATGCGGGCGGATAAAAGTGGCCACCTATTATAGACCACATTCTACTCTAAAAAAGTGCACACTTCGAATTTCTGGAAGTTCAAGTTTTCAGGAAAGAGCCTTAAATTTGACCAACTATATTAACATTTTCCAAGATTTGACCAAATTTGTTTTGGGAAGGAGTCGATGCGGGCGGACAAAAGTAGCCACCTATTATGGACCACATAGTACCTTAAAAACGTGCATACTCAGAATTTCTGGAGATTCGAGTTTTTACGAGATTTTCGAATAATTTTAAATTTTCCCAACTATATTAAAATTTTCCAAGATGTGACCAAATTTTTTTAGGAAGGAGGCGATGCAGGCGGCCAAAAAGGGTGACCTATTGTGGGCCACATTGTACTCTAAAAACGTGCCTACTGAGAATTTCTGGAAGTTCGAGTTTTTACGAGATTTGCGAAAAATTTTAAATTTTCCCAACTATATTACAATTTTCCAAGATGTGACCAAATTTTTTTAGGAAGGACGCGATGCGGGCGGACAAAAAGGGAGAGCTATTGTGGACCACATTGTACTCTAAAAACGTGCATACTCAAAACTCCTGGAAGTTCGCGATTTTACGAGATTTTCGAAAAATTTTAAATTTGCCTAACTATATTAACATTTTCCAAAATGTGACCAAATTCTTTTATGAAGGAGGCGATGCGGGCGGACAAAAAGGGAGACCTATTGTGGACCACATAGCACTGTAAAAACGTGCATACTCAGAATTCCTGGAAGTTCGAGTTTTCAGGAGATTTTCGAAAAACTTTAAATTTGCCCAACTATATTAACATTTTCCAAAATGTGACCAAATTCTTTTAGGAAGGAGGCGATGCGGGCGGACAAAAAGGGTGACCTATTGTGGACCACATAGCACTGTAAAAACGTGCATACTCAAAATTCCTGGAAGTTCGAGTTTTCAGGAGATTTTAGAAAAACTTTAAATTTGCCCAACTATATTAACATTTTTCGAACAAAATTTTTTTAGGAAGGAGGCGATGCGGGCGGATAAAAGTGGCCACCTATTATGGACCACATTCTACTCTAAAAAAGTGCACACTTCGAATTTCTGGAAGTTCAAGTTTTCAGGAAAAAACCTTAAATTTGACCAACTATATTAACATTTTCCAAGATTTGACCAAATTTGTTTTGGGAAGGAGTCGATGTGGGCGGACAAAAGTAGCCACCTATTATGGACCACATAGTACTGTAAAAACGTGCATACTCAGAATTTCTGGAAGTTCGAGTTTTACGAGATTTTCGAAAAATTTTAAATTTTCCCAACTATATTAAAATTTTCCAAGATGTGACCAAATGGTTTTAGGAAGGAGGCGATGCGGGCGGACAAAAAGGGTGACCTATTGTGGACCACGTTGTACTCTAAAAACGTGCATACTCAGAACTCCTGGAAGTTCGCGCTTTCAGGAGATTTTCGAAAAACTTTAAATTTGCCCAACTATATTAACATTTTCCAAGATGTGACCAAATTTTTTTAGGAAGGAGGCGATGCGGGCGGACAAAAGTGACCAGCTATTATGGACCACATAGTACTGTAAAAACGTGCATACTCAGAACTTCTGGAAGTTCGCGCTTTCAGGAGATTTTCGAAAAACTTTAAATTTGCCCAACTATATTAACATTTTCCAAGATGTGACCAAATTTTTTTAGGAAGGAGGCGATGCGGGCGAACAAAAAGGGAGACTTAATGTGGACCACATTGTACTCTAAAAACGTGCATACTCAAAACTCCTGGAAGTTCGAGATTTTACGAGATTTTCGAAAAATTTTAAATTTGCCTACCTATATTAACATTTTCCAAAATGTGACCAAATTTTTTTAGGAAGGAGGCGATGCGGGCGGACAAAAAGGGTGACCTGTTGTGGACCACATTGTACTCTAAAAACTTGCATACTCAGAAATCCTGGAAGTTCGCGTGTTCAGGAGATTTTCGAAAAACTTTAAATTTGCCCAACTATATTAAAATTTTCCAAGATGCGACCAAATTTTTTAGGAAGGAGGCGATGCGGGCGGACAAAAAGGGAGACCTATTGTGAACCACATTGTACTCTAAAAAAGTACATACTCAGAATTTCTGGAAGTTCGAGAGTTTACGAGATTTTCAAAGAATTTAAAATTTGCCCAACTATATTAACATTTTCCAAGATTTGACCAAATTTTTTTTGGGAAGGAGTCGATGCGGGCGGACAAAAGTAGCCACCTATTGTGGACCACATTGTACTCTAAAAACGTGCATACTCACAATTCCTGGAAGTTCGAGTTTTCAGGAGATTTTAGAAAAACTTTAAATTTGCCCAACTATATTAACATTTTTCGAACACAATTTTTTTAGGGAGGAGGCGATGCGGGCGGACAAAAGTGGTGACCTATTATGGACCACATTCTACTCTAAAAAAGTGCACACTTCGAATTTCTGGAAGTTCAAGTTTTCAGGAAAAAGCCTTAAATTTGACCAACTATATTAACATTTTCCAAGATTTGACCAAATTTGTTTTGGGAAGGAGTCGATGCGGGCGGACAAAAGTAGCCACCTATTATGGACCACATAGTACTGTAAAAACGTGCATACTCAGAATTTCTGGAAGTTCGAGTTTTTACGAGATTTGCGAAAAATTTTAAATTTTCCCAACTATATTAAAATTTTCCAAGATGTGACCAAATTTTTTTAGGAAGGAGGCGATGCGGGCGGACAAAAAGGGTGACCTATTGTGGACCACGTTGTACTCTAAAAACGTGCATACTCAGAACTCCTGGAAGTTCGCGCTTTCAGGAGATTTTCGAAAAACTTTAAATTTGCCCAACTATATTAACATTTTCCAAGATGTGACCAAATTTTTTTAGGAAGGAGGCGATGCGGGCGGACAAAAAGGGAGAGCTATTGTGGACCACATTGTACTCTAAAAACGTGCATACTCAAAACTCCTGGAAGTTCGAGATTTTACGAGATTTTCGAAAAATTTTAAATTTGCCTAACTATATTAACATTTTCCAAAATGTGACCAAATTTTTTTAGGAAGGAGGCGATGCGGGCGGACAAAAAGGGTGACCTATTGTGGACCACATAGCACTATAAAAAAGTGCATACTTAGAATTCCTGGAAGTTCGAGTTTTCAGGAGATTTTCGAAAAATTTTAAATTTGCCCAACTATATTAACATTTTTCGAACACAATTTTTTTAGGAAGGAGGCGATGCGGGCGGACAAAAGTGGTGACCTATTATGGACCACATTCTACTCTAAAAAAGTGCATACTTAGAATTTCTGGAAGTTCGAGTTTTCAGGAAAAAACCATAAATTTGACCAAATTTGTTTTGGGAAGGAGTCGATGCGGGCGGACAAAAGTGGCCACCTATTATGGACCACATAGTACTGTAAAAACGTGCATACTCGGAATTTCTGGAAGTTCGAGTTTTTACGAGATTTTCGAAAAATTTTAAATTTTCCCAACTATATTAAAATTTTCCAAAAAGTGACCAAATTTTTTTAGGAAGGAGGCGATGCGGGCGGACAAAAAGGGTGACCTATTGTGGACCACATTGTACTCTAAAAACGTGCATACTCAGAATTTCTGGAAGTTCGAGTTTTAAATTTGCCTAACTATATTAACATTTTCCAAAATGTGACCAAATTTTTTTAGGAAGGAGGCGATGCGGGCGGACAAAAAGGGTGACCTATTGTGGACCACATAGCACTGTAAAAACGTGCATACTCAGAATTCCTGGAAGTTCGAGTTTTCAGGAGATTTTCGAAAAACTTTAAATTTGCCCAACTATATTAACATTTTTCGAACACAATTTTTTTAGGAAGGAGGCGATGCGGGCGGACAAATGTGGTGACCTATTATGGACCACATTCTACTCTAAAAAAGTGCATACTTAGAATTTCTGGAAGTTCGAGTTTTCAGGAAAAAACCTTAAATTTGACTAACTATATTAACATTTTCCAAGATTTGACCAAATTTGTTTTGGGAAGGAGTCGATGCGGGCGGACAAAAGTGGCCACCTATTATGGACCACATAGTACTGTAAAAACGTGCATACTCAGAATTTCTGGAAGTTCGAGTTTTTACGAGATGTGCGAAAAATTTTAAATTTTCCCAACTATATTAAAATATTCCAAGATGTGACCAAATTTTTTTAGGAAGGAGGCGATGCGGGCGGACAAAAGTGGCCACTTATTATGGACCACATAGTACTGTAAAAACGTGCATACTCAGAATTTCTGGAAGTTCGAGTTTTTACGAGATTTTCGAAAAATTTTTAATTTTCCCAACTATATTAAAATTTTCCAAGATGTGACCAAATTTTTTTAGGAAGGAGGCGATGCGGGCGGACAAAAAGAATGACCTATTGTGGACCACATTGTACTCTAAAAACTTGCATACTCAGACCTCCTGGAAGTTCGCGTGTTCAGGAGATTTTCGAAAAACTTTAAATTTGCCCAACTATATTAAAATTTTCCAAGATGCGACCAAATTTTTTAGGAAGGAGGCGATGCGGGCGGACAAAAAGGGAGACCTATTGTGGACCACATTGTACTCTAAAAACGTGCATACTCAGAATTTCTGGAAGTTCGAGTTTTTACGCGATTTTCGAAAAATTTAAAATTTTCCCAACTATATTAAAATTTTCCAAGATGTGACCAAATTTTTTTAGGAAGGAGGCGATGCGGGCGGACAAAAAGGGTGACCTATTGTGGACCACATTGTACTCTAAAAACGTGCATACTGGGAATTTCTGGAAGTTCGAGTTTTTACGAGATTTGCGAAAAATTTTAAATTTTCCCAACTGTATTAAAATTTTCCAAGATGTGACCAAATTTTTTTAGGAAGGAGGCGATGCGGGCGGACAAAAAGAGAGAGCTATTGTGGACCACATTGTACTCTAAAAACGTGCATACTCAAAACTCCTGGAAGTTCGAGATTTTACGAGATTTTCGAAAAATTTTAAATTTGCCTAACTATATTAACATTTTCCAAAATGTGACCAAATTCTTTTAGGAAGGAGATGCGGGCGGACAAAAAGGGTGACCTATTGTGGACCACATAGCACTGTAAAAACGTGCATACTCAGAATTCCTGGAAGTTCGAGTTTTTACGAGATTTTCGAAAAACTTTAAATTTGCCCAACTATATTAACATTTTTCGAACAAAATTTTTTTAGGAAGGAGGCGATGCGGGCGGACAAAAGTGGTGAACTATTATGGACCACATTCTACTCTAAAAAAGTGCACACTTCGAATTTCTGGAAGTTCAAGTTTTCAGGAAAAAACCTTAAATTTGACCAACTATATAAACATTTTCCAAGATTTGACCAAATTTGTTTTGGGAAGGAGTCGATGCGGGCGGACAAAAGTAGCCACCTATTATGGACCACATAGTACTGTAAAAACGTGCATACTCAGAATTTCTGGAAGTTCGAGTTTTTACGAGATATTCGAAAAATTTTAAATTTTCCCAACTATATTAAAATTTTCCAAGATGTGACCAAATTTTTTTAGGAAGGAGGCGATGCGGGCGGACAAAAAGGGTGACCTATTGTGGACCACATTGTACTCTAAAAACGTGCATACTCAGAACTCCTGGAAGTTCCCGCTTTCAGGAGATTTTCGAAAAACTTTAAATTTGCCCAACTATATTAACATTTTCCAAGATGTGACCAAATTTTTTTAGGAAGGAGGCGATGCGGGCGGACAAAAAGGGGGACCTATTGTGGACCACATTGTACTCTAAAAACGTGCATACTCAAAACTCCTGGAAGTTCGAGATTTTACGAGATTTTCGAAAAATTTTAAATTTGCCTAACTATATTAACATTTTCCAAAATGTGACCAAATTCTTTTAGGAAGGAGGCGATGCGGGCGGACAAAAAGGGTGACCTATTGTGGACCACATAGCACTGTAAAAACGTGCATACTCAGAATTCCTGGAAGTTCGAGTTTTCAGGAGATTTTAGAAAAACTTTAAATTTGCCCAACTATATTAACATTTTTCGAACAAAATTTTTTTAGGAAGGAGGCGATGCGGGCGGACAAAAGTGGTGACCTATTATGGACCACATTCTACTCTAAAAAAGTGCACACTTCGAATTTCTGGAAGTTCAAGTTTTCAGGAAAAAACCTTAAATTTGACCAACTATATTAACATTTTCCAAGATTTGACCAAATTTGTTTTGGGAAGGAGTCGATGCGGGCGGACAAAAGTAGCCACCTATTATGGACCACATCGTACTGTAAAAACGTGCATACTCAGAATTTCTGGAAGTTCGAGTTTTTACGAGATATTCGAAAAATTTTAAATTTTCCCAACTATATTAAAATTTTCCAAGATGTGACCAAATTTTTTTAGGAAGGAGGCGATGCGGGCGGACAAAAAAGGTGACCTATTGTGGACCACATTGTACTCTAAAAACGTGCATACTCAGAACTCCTGGAAGTTCGCGCTTTCAGGAGATTTTCGAAAAACTTTAAATTTGCCCAACTATATTAACATTTTCCAAGATGTGACCAAATTTTTTTAGGAAGGAGGCGATGCGGGCGGACAAAAAGGGGGACCTATTGTGGACCACATTGTACTCTAAAAACGTGCATACTCAAAACTCCTGGAAGTTCGAGATTTTACGAGATTTTCGAAAAATTTTAAATTTGCCTAACTATATTAAAATTTTCCAAGATGTGACCAAATTTTTTTAGGAAGGAGGCGATGCGGGCGGACAAAAAAGGTGACCTATTGTGGACCACATTGTACTCTAAAAACGTGCATACTCAGAACTCCTGGAAGTTCGCGCTTTCAGGAAAAAACCATAAATTTGACCAAATTTGTTTTGGGAAGGAGTCGATGCGGGCGGACAAAAGTGGCCACCTATTATGGACCACATAGTACTGTAAAAACGTGCATACTCGGAAGTTCTGGAAGTTCGAGTTTTTACGAGATTTGCGAAAAATTTTAAATTTTCCCAACTATATTAACATTTTCCAAGATTTGACCAAATTTTTTTAGGAAGGAGGCGATGCGGGCGGACAAAAAGGGGGACCTATTGTGGACCACATTGTACTCTAAAAACGTGCATACTCAAAACTCCTGGAAGTTCGAGATTTTACGAGATTTTCGAAAAATTTTAAATTTGCCTAACTATATTAAAATTTTCCAAGATGTGACCAAATTTTTTTAGGAAGGAGGCGATGCGGGCGGACAAAAAAGGTGACCTATTGTGGACCACATTGTACTCTAAAAACGTGCATACTCAGAACTCCTGGAAGTTCGCGCTTTCAGGAGATTTTCGAAAAACTTTAAATTTGCCCAACTATATTAACATTTTCCAAGATGTGACAAAATTCTTTTAGGAAGGAGGCGATGCGGGCGGACAAAAGGGGAGACTTATTGTGGACCACATTGTACTCTAAAAACGTGCATACTCAAAACTCCTGGAAGTTCGAGATTTTACGAGATTTTCGAAAAATTTTAAATTTGCCTAACTATATTAACATTTTCCAAAATGTGACCAAATTTTTTTAGGAAGGAGGCGATGCAAGCGGACAAAAAGTGTGACCTATTGTGGACCACATAGCACTGTAAAAACGTGCATACTCAGAATTCCTGGAAGTTCGAGTTTTCAGGAGATTTTCGAAAAACTTTAAATTTGCCCAACTATATTAACATTTTTCGAACACAATTTTTTTAGGAAGGAGGCGATGCGGGCGGACAAAAGTGGTGACCTATTATGGACCACATTCTACTCTAAAAAAGTGCATACTTAGAATTTCTGGAAGTTCGAGTTTTCAGGAAAAAACCTTAAATTTGACTAACTATATTAACATTTTCCAAGATTTGACCAAATTTGTTTTGGGAAGGAGTCGATGCGGGCGGACAAAAGTGGCCACCTATTATGGACCACATAGTACTGTAAAAACGTGCATACTCAGAATTTCTGGAAGTTCGAGTTTTTACGAGATGTGCGAAAAATTTTAAATTTTCCCAACTATATTAAAATATTCCAAGATGTGACCAAATTTTTTTAGGAAGGAGGCGATGCGGGCGGACAAAAGTGGCCACTTATTATGGACCACATAGTACTGTAAAAACGTGCATACTCAGAATTTCTGGAAGTTCGAGTTTTTACGAGATTTTCGAAAAATTTTTAATTTTCCCAACTATATTAAAATTTTCCAAGATGTGACCAAATTTTTTTAGGAAGGAGGCGATGCGGGCGGACAAAAAGAATGACCTATTGTGGACCACATTGTACTCTAAAAACTTGCATACTCAGACCTCCTGGAAGTTCGCGTGTTCAGGAGATTTTCGAAAAACTTTAAATTTGCCCAACTATATTAAAATTTTCCAAGATGCGACCAAATTTTTTAGGAAGGAGGCGATGCGGGCGGACAAAAAGGGAGACCTATTGTGGACCACATTGTACTCTAAAAACGTGCATACTCAGAATTTCTGGAAGTTCGAGTTTTTACGCGATTTTCGAAAAATTTAAAATTTTCCCAACTATATTAAAATTTTCCAAGATGTGACCAAATTTTTTTAGGAAGGAGGCGATGCGGGCGGACAAAAAGGGTGACCTATTGTGGACCACATTGTACTCTAAAAACGTGCATACTGGGAATTTCTGGAAGTTCGAGTTTTTACGAGATTTGCGAAAAATTTTAAATTTTCCCAACTGTATTAAAATTTTCCAAGATGTGACCAAATTTTTTTAGGAAGGAGGCGATGCGGGCGGACAAAAAGGGAGAGCTATTGTGGACCACATTGTACTCTAAAAACGTGCATACTCAAAACTCCTGGAAGTTCGAGATTTTACGAGATTTTCGAAAAATTTTAAATTTGCCTAACTATATTAACATTTTCCAAAATGTGACCAAATTCTTTTAGGAAGGAGGAGATGCGGGCGGACAAAAAGGGTGACCTATTGTGGACCACATAGCACTGTAAAAACGTGCATACTCAGAATTCCTGGAAGTTCGAGTTTTCAGGAGATTTTCGAAAAACTTTAAATTTGCCCAACTATATTAACATTTTCCAAAATGTGACCAAATTCTTTTAGGAAGGAGGCGATGCGGGCGGACAAAAAGGGTGACCTATTGTGGACCACATAGCACTGTAAAAACGTGCATACTCAGAATTCCTGGAAGTTCGAGTTTTTACGAGATTTTCGAAAAACTTTAAATTTGCCCAACTATATTAACATTTTCCAAAATGTGACCAAATTCTTTTAGGAAGGAGGAGATGCGGGCGGACAAAAAGGGTGACCTATTGTGGACCACATAGCACTGTAAAAACGTGCATACTCAGAATTCCTGGAAGTTCGAGTTTTCAGGAGATTTTCGAAAAACTTTAAATTTGCCTAACTATATTAACATTTTCCAAAATGTGACCAAATTCTTTTAGGAAGGAGGCGATGCGGGCGGACAAAAAGGGTGACCTATTGTGGACCACATAGCACTGTAAAAACGTGCATACTCAGAATTCCTGGAAGTTCGAGTTTTCAGGAGATTTTAGAAAAACTTTAAATTTGCCCAACTATATTAACATTTTTCGAACAAAATTTTTTTAGGAAGGAGGCGATGCGGGCGGACAAAAGTGGTAACCTATTATGGACCACATTCTACTCTAAAAAAGTGCACACTTCGAATTTCTGGAAGTTCAAGTTTTCAGGAAAAAACCTTAAATTTGACCAACTATATTAACATTTTCCAAGATTTGACCAAATTTGTTTTGGGAAGGAGTCGATGCGGGCGGACAAAAGTAGCCACCTATTATGGACCACATAGTACTGTAAAAACGTGCATACTCAGAATTTCTGGAAGTTCGAGTTTTTACGAGATGTGCGAAAAATTTTAAATTTTCCCAACTATATTAAAATTTTCCAAGATGTGACCAAATTTTTTTAGGAAGGAGGCGATGCGGGCGGACAAAAAAGGTGACCTATTGTGGACCACATTGTACTCTAAAAACGTGCATACTCAGAACTCCTGGAAGTTCGCGCTTTCAGGAGATTTTCGAAAAACTTTAAATTTGCCCAACTATATTAACATTTTCCAAGATGTGACCAAATTTTTTTAGGAAGGAGGCGATGCGGGCGGACAAAAAGGGGGACCTATTGTGGACCACATTGTACTCTAAAAACGTGCATACTCAAAACTCCTGGAAGTTCGAGATTTTACGAGATTTTCGAAAAATTTTAAATTTGCCTAACTATATTAAAATTTTCCAAGATGTGACCAAATTTTTTTAGGAAGGAGGCGATGCGGGCGGACAAAAAAGGTGACCTATTGTGGACCACATTGTACTCTAAAAACGTGCATACTCAGAACTCCTGGAAGTTCGCGCTTTCAGGAAAAAACCATAAATTTGACCAAATTTGTTTTGGGAAGGAGTCGATGCGGGCGGACAAAAGTGGCCACCTATTATGGACCACATAGTACTGTAAAAACGTGCATACTCGGAATTTCTGGAAGTTCGAGTTTTTACGAGATTTGCAAAAAATTTTAAATTTTCCCAACTATATTAACATTTTCCAAGATTTGACCAAATTTTTTTAGGAAGGAGGCGATGCGGGCGGACAAAAAGGGGGACCTATTGTGGACCACATTGTACTCTAAAAACGTGCATACTCAAAACTCCTGGAAGTTCGAGATTTTACGAGATTTTCGAAAAATTTTAAATTTGCCTAACTATATTAAAATTTTCCAAGATGTGACCAAATTTTTTTAGGAAGGAGGCGATGCGGGCGGACAAAAAAGGTGACCTATTGTGGACCACATTGTACTCTAAAAACGTGCATACTCAGAACTCCTGGAAGTTCGCGCTTTCAGGAGATTTTCGAAAAACTTTAAATTTGCCCAACTATATTAACATTTTCCAAGATGTGACCAAATTCTTTTAGGAAGGAGGCGATGCGGGCGGACAAAAAGGGTGACCTATTGTGGACCACATTGTACTCTAAAAACGTGCATACTCAGAACTCCTGGAAGTTCGCGCTTTCAGGAGATTTTCGAAAAACTTTAAATTTGCCCAACTATATTAACATTTTCCAAAATGTGACCAAATTCTTTTAGGAAGGAGGCGATGCGGGCGGACAAAAAGGGTGACCTATTGTGGACCACATAGCACTGTAAAAACGTGCATACTCAAAATTCCTGGAAGTTCGAGTTTTCAGGAGATTTTAGAAAAACTTTAAATTTGCCCAACTATATTAACATTTTTCGAACAAAATTTTTTTAGGAAGGAGGCGATGCGGGCGGATAAAAGTGGCCACCTATTTTGGACCACATTCTACTCTAAAAAAGTGCACACTTCGAATTTCTGGAAGTTCAAGTTTTCAGGAAAAAGCCTTAAATTTGACCAACTATATTAACATTTTCCAAGATTTGACCAAATTTGTTTTGGGAAGGAGTCGATGCGGGCGGACAAAAGTAGCCACCTATTATGGACCACATAGTACTGTAAAAACGTGCATACTCAAAATTTCTGGAAGTTCGAGTTTTTACGAGATTTTCGAAAAATTTTAAATTTTCCCAACTATATTAAAATTTTCCAAGATGTGACCAAATTTTTTTAGGAAGGAGGCGATGCGGGCGGACAAAAAGGGTGACCTATTGTGGACCACGTTGTACTCTAAAAACGTGCATACTCAGAACTCCTGGAAGTTCGCGCTTTCAGGAGATTTTCGAAAAACTTTAAATTTGCCCAACTATATTAACATTTTCCAAGATGTGACCAAATTTTTTTAGGAAGGAGGCGATGCGGGCGGACAAAAAAGGTGACCTATTGTGGACCACATAGCACTATAAAAAAGTGCATACTTAGAATTCCTGGAAGTTCGAGTTTTCAGGAGATTTTCGAAAAATTTTAAATTTGCCCAACTTATTAACATTTTTCGAACACAATTTTTTTAGGAAGGAGGCGATGCGGGCGGACAAAAGTGGTGACCTGTTATGGACCACATTCTACTCTAAAAAAGTGCATACTTAGAATTTCTGGAAGTTCGAGTTTTCAGGAAAAAACCATAAATTTGACCAAATTTGTTTTGGGAAGGAGTCGATGCGGGCGGACAAAAGTGGCCACCTATTATGGACCACATAGTACTGTAAAAACGTGCATACTCGGAATTTCTGGAAGTTCGAGTTTTTACGAGATTTGCGAAAAATTTTAAATTTTCCCAACTATATTAACATTTTCCAAGATTTGACCAAATTTGTTTTGGGAAGGAGTCGATGCGGGCGGACAAAAAGGGTGACCTATTGTGGACCACATAGTACTGTAAAAACGTGCATACTCAGAATTTCTGGAAGTTCGAGTTTTTACGAGATTTTCGAAAAATTTTAAATTTTCCCAACTATATTAAAATTTTCCAAAAAGTGACCAAATTTTTTTAGGAAGGAGGCGATGCGGGCGGACAAAAAGGGTGACCTATTGTGGACCACATTGTACTCTAAAAACGTGCATACTCAGAACTCCTGGAAGTTCCCGCTTTCAGGAGATTTTCGAAAAACTTTAAATTTGCCCAACTATATTAACATTTTCCAAGATGTGACCAAATTTTTTTAGGAAGGAGGCGATGCGGGCGGACAAAAAGGGAGACTTATTGTGGACCACATTGTACTCTAAAAACGTGCATACTCAAAACTCCTGGAAGTTCGAGATTTTACGAGATTTTCGAAAAATTTTAAATTTGCCTAACTATATTAACATTTTCTAAAATGTGACCAAATTTTTTTAGGAAGGAGGCGATGCGGGCGGACAAAAAGTGTGACCTATTGTGGACCACATAGCACTGTAAAAACGTGCATACTCAGAATTCCTGGAAGTTCGAGTTTTCAGGAGATTTTCGAAAAACTTTAAATTTGCCCAACTATATTAACATTTTTCGAACACAATTTTTTTAGGAAGGAGGCGATGCAGGCGGACAAAAGTGGTGACCTATTATGGACCACATTCTACTCTAAAAAAGTGCATACTTAGAATTTCTGGAAGTTCGAGTTTTCAGGAAAAAACCTTAAATTTGACTAACTATATTAACATTTTCCAAGATTTGACCAAATTTGTTTTGGGAAGGAGTCGATGCGGGCGGACAAAAGTGGCCACCTATTATGGACCACGTAGTACTGTAAAAACGTGCATACTCAGAATTTCTGGAAGTTCGAGTTTTTACGAGATGTGCGAAAAATTTTAAATTTTCCCAACTATATTAACATTTTCCAAAATGTGACCAAATTCTTTTAGGAAGGAGGCGATGCGGGCGGACAAAAGTGGCCATTTATTATGGACCACATAGTACTGTAAAAACGTGCATACTCAGAATTTCTGGAAGTTCGAGTTTTTACGAGATTTTCAAAAAATTTTAAATTTTCCCAACTATATTAAAATTTTCCAAGATGTGACCAAATTTTTTTAGGAAGGAGGCGATGCGGGCGGACAAAAAGGGTGACCTATTGTGGACCACATTGTACTCTAAAAACGTGCATACTGGGAATTCCTGGAAGTTCGAGTTTTCAGGAGATTTTCGAAAAACTTTAAATTTGCCCAACTATATTAACATTTTTCGAACACAATTTTTTTAGGAAGGAGGCGATGCGGGCGGACAAAAGTGGTGACCTATTATGGACCACATTCTACTCTAAAAAAGTGCATACTTAGAATTTCTGGAAGTTCGAGTTTTCAGGAAAAAACCTTAAATTTGACTAACTATATTAACATTTTCCAAGATTTGACCAAATTTGTTTTGGGAAGGAGTCGATGCGGGCGGACAAAAGTGGCCACCTATTATGGACCACATAGTACTGTAAAAACGTGCATACTCGGAATTTCTGGAAGTTCGAGTTTTTACGAGATTTGCGAAAAATTTTAAATTTTCCCAACTATATTAACATTTTCCAAGATTTGACCAAATTTTTTTAGGAAGGAGGCGATGTGGGCGGACAAAAAGGGTGACCTATTGTGGACCACATTGTACTCTAAAAACGTGCATACTCAGAACTCCTGGAAGTTCGAGATTTTACGAGATTTTCGAAAAATTTTAAATTTGCCTAACTATATTAACATTTTCCAAAATGTGACCAAATTTTTTTAGGAAGGAGGCGATGCGGGCGGACAAAAAGGGTGACCTATTGTGGACCACATAGCACTGTAAAAACGTGCATACTCAGAATTCCTGGAAGTTCGAGTTTTCAGGAGATTTTCGAAAAACTTTAAATTTGCCCAACTACATTAACATTTTTCCAACACAATTTTTTTAGGAAGGAGGCGATGCGGGCGGACAAAAGTGGTGACCTGTTGTGGACCACATTGTACTCTAAAAACTTGCATACTCAGAACTCCTGGAAGTTCGCGTGTTCAGGAGATTTTCGAAAAACTTTAAATTTGCCCAACTATATTAAAATTTTAAAAGATGCGACCAAATTTTTTAGGAAGGAGGCGATGCGGGCGGACAAAAAGGGAGACCTATTGTGGACCACATTGTACTCTAAAAACGTGCATACTCAAAACTCCTGGAAGTTCGAGATTTTACGAGATTTTCGAAAAATTTTAAATTTGCCTAACTATATTAACATTTTCCAAAATGTGACCAAATTTTTTTAGGAAGGAGGCGATGCGGGCGGACAAAAAGGGTGACCTATTGTGGACCACATAGCACTGTAAAAACGTGCATACTCAGAATTCCTGGAAGTTCGAGTTTTCAGGAGATTTTCGAAAAACTTTAAATTTGCCCAACTATATTAACATTTTTCGAACACAATTTTTTTAGGAAGGAGGCGATGCGGGCGGACAAAAGTGGTGACCTATTATGGACCACATTCTACTCTAAAAAAGTGCATACTTAGAATTTCTGGAAGTTCGAGTTTTCAGGAAAAAACCTTAAATTTGACCAACTATATTAACATTTTCCAAGATTTGACCAAATTTGTTTTGGGAAGGAGTCGATGCGGGCGGACAAAAGTGGCCACCTATTATGGACCACATAGTACTGTAAAAACGTGCATACTCAGAATTTCTGGAAGTTCGAGTTTTTACGAGATGTGCGAAAAATTTTAAATTTTCCCAACTATATTAAAATTTTCCAAGATGTGACCAAATTTTTTAGGAAGGAGGCGATGCGGGCGGACAAAAAGGGTGACCTATTGTGGACCACATAGTACTGTAAAAGCGTGCATACTCAGAATTTCTGGAAGTTCGAGTTTTTACGAGATTTTCGAAAAATTTTTAATTTTCCCAACTATATTAAAATTTTCCAAGATGTGACCAAATTTTTTTAGGAAGGAGTCGATGCGGGCGGACAATAGTGGCCACCTATTATGGACCACATTGTACTCTAAAAACGTGCATACTCAGAACTCCTGGAAGTTCGCGTGTTCAGGAGATTTTCGAAAAACTTTAAATTAGCCTAACTATATTAACATTTTCCAAAATGTGACCAAATTTTTTTAGGAAGGAGGCGATGCGGGCGGACAAAAAGGGTGACCTATTGTGGACCACATAGCACTGTAAAAACGTGCATACTGAGAATTCCTGAAAGTTCGCGTGTTCAGGAGATTTTCGAAAAACTTTAAATTAGCCTAACTATATTAACATTTTCCAAAATGTGACCAAATTTTTTTAGGAAGAAGGCGATGCGGGCGGACAAAAAGGGTGACCTATTGTGAACCACATTGTACTCTAAAAACGTGCATACTCAGAACTTCTGGAAGTTCGCGCTTTCAGGAGATTTTCGAAAAACTTTAAATTTTCCCAACTATATTAAAATTTTCCAAGATGCGACCAAATTTTTTAGGAAGGAGGCGATGCGGGCGGACAAAAAGGGAGACCTATTGTGGACCACATTGTACTCTAAAAACGTGCATACTCAGAATTTCTGGAAGTTCGAGTTTTTACGAGATTTTCGAAAAATTTAAAATTTTCCCAACTATATTAAAATTTTCCAAGATGTGACCAAATTTTTTTAGGAAGGAGGCGATGCGGGCGGACAAAAAGGGTGACCTATTGTGGACCACATAGCACTGTAAAAACGTGCATACTGGGAATTTCTGGAAGTTCGAGTTTTTACGAGATTTGCGAAAAATTTTAAATTTTCCCAACTATATTAAAATTTTCCAAGATGTGACCAAATTGTTTAGGAAGGACGCGATGCGGGCGGACAAAAAGGGAGAGCTATTGTGGACCACATTGTACTCTAAAAACGTGCATACTAAAAACTCCTGGAAGTTCGAGATTTTACGAGATTTTCGAAAAATTTTAAATTTGCCTAACTATATTAATATTTTCCAAAATGTGACCAAATTGTTTTAGGAAGGAGGCGATGCGGGCGGACAAAAAGGGTGACCTATTGTGGACCACATAGCACTGTAAAAACGTGCATACTCAGAATTCCTGGAAGTTCGAGTTTTCAGGAGATTTTCGAAAAACTTTAAATTTGCCCAACTATATTAACATTTTTCGAACACAATTTTTTTAGGAAGGAGGCGATGCGGGCGGACAAAAGTGGTGACCTATTATGGACTACATTCTACTCTAAAAAAGTGCATACTTAGAATTTCTGGAAGTTCGAGTTTTCAGGAAAAACCTTAAATTTGACCAACTATATTAACATTTTCCAAGATTTGACCAAATTTGTTTTGGGAAGGAGTCGATGCGGGCGGACAAAAGTGGCCACCTATTATGGACCACATAGTACTGTAAAAACGTGCATACTCAGAATTTCTGGAAGTTCGAGTTTTTACGAGATGTGCGAAAAATTTTAAATTTTCCCAACTATATTAAAATTTTCCAAGATGTGACCACATTTTTTTAGGAAGGAGGCGATGCGGGCGGACAAAAGTGGCCACCTATTATGGACCACATAGTACTGTAAAAACGTGCATACTCAGAATTTCTGGAAGTTCGAGTTTTTACGAGATTTTCGAAAAATTTTTAATTTTCCCAACTATATTAAAATTTTCCAAGATGTGACCAAATTTTTTTAGGAAGGAGTCGATGCGGGCGGACAAAAGTGGCCACCTATTATGGACCACATTGTACTCTAAAAACGTGCATACTCAGAACTCCTGGAAGTTCGCGTGTTCAGGAGATTTTCGAAAAACTTTAAATTTGCCCAACTATATTAAAATTTTCCAAGATGCGACCAAATTTTTTAGGAAGGAGGCGATGCGGGCGGACAAAAAGGGAGACCTATTGTGGACTACATTGTACTCTAAAAACGTGCATACTCAAAACTCCTGGAAGTTCGAGATTTTACGAGATTTTCGAAAAATTTTAAATTTGCCTAACTATATTAAAATTTTCCAAGATGTGACCAAATTTTTTTAGGAAGGAGGCGCTACGGGCGGACAAAAAGGGTGACCTATTATGGACCACATTCTACTCTAAAAAAGTGCATACTTAGAATTTCTGGAAGTTCGAGTTTTCAGGAAAAAACCTTAAATTTGACCAACTATATTAACATTTTCCAAGATTTGACCAAATTTGTTTTGGGAAGGAGTCGATGCGGGCGGACAAAAGTGGCCACCTATTATGGACCACATAGTACTGTAAAAACGTGCATACTCAGAATTTCTGGAAGTTCGAGTTTTTACGAGATGTGCGAAAAATTTTTAATTTTCCCAACTACATTAAAATTTTCCAAGATGTGACCAAATTTTTTTAGGAAGGAGTCGATGCGGGCGGACAAAAGTGGCCACCTATTATGGACCACATTGTACTCTAAAAACGTGCATACTCAGAACTCCTGGAAGTTCGCGTGTTCAGGAGATTTTCGAAAAACTTTAAATTTGCCCAACTATATTAAAATTTTCCAAGATGCGACCAAATTTTTTAGGAAGGAGGCGATGCGGGCGGACAAAAAGGGAGACCTATTGTGGACTACATTGTACTCTTAAAACGTGCATACTCAAAACTCCTGGAAGTTCGAGATTTTACGAGATTTTCGAAAAATTTTTAATTTTCCCAACTATATTAAAATTTTCCAAGATGTGACCAAATTTTTTTAGGAAGGAGGCGATGCGGGCGGACAAAAAGGGTGACCTATTGTGGACCACATAGCACTGTAAAAACGTGCATACTCAGAATTCCTGGAAGTTCGAGTTTTCAGGAGATTTTCGAAAAACTTTAAATTTGCCCAACAATATTAACATTTTTCGATCACAATTTTTTTAGGAAGGAGGCGATGCGGGCGGACAAAAGTGGTGACCTATTATGGACCACATTCTACTCTAAAAAAGTGCATACTTAGAATTTCTGGAAGTTCGAGTTTTCAGAAAAAAACCTTAAATTTGACCAACTATATTAACATTTTCCAAGATTTGACCAAATTTGTTTTGGGAAGGAGGCGATGCGGGCGGACAAAAAGGGTGACCTATTATGGACCACATAGTACTGTAAAAACATGCATACTCAGAATTTCTGGAAGTTCGAGTTTTTACGAGATTTTCGAAAAATTTTAAATTTTCCCAACTATATTAAAATTTTCCAAGATGTGACCAAATTTTTTTAGGAAGGAGGCGATGCGGGCGGACTAAAGTGGCCACCTATTATGGACCACATAGTACTGTAAAAACGTGCATACTCAGAATTTCTGGAAGTTCGAGTTTTTACGAGATTTTCGAAAAATTTTAAATTTTCCCAACTATATTAAAATTTTCCAAGATGTGACCAAATTTTTTTAGGAAGGAGGCGATGCGGGCGGACAAAAAGGGTGGCCTATTGTGGACCACATAGTACTGTAAAAACGTGCATACTCAGAACTCCTGGAAGTTCGCGCTTTCAGGAGATTTTCGAAAAACTTTAAATTTGCCCAACTATATTAACATTTTCCAAGATGTGACCAAATTTTTTTAGGAAGGAGGCGATGCGGGCGGACAAAAAGGGTGATCTATTGTGGACCACATAGCACTGTAAAAACGTGCATACTCAAAACTCCTGGAAGTTCGAGATTTTACGAGATTTTCGAAAAATTTTAAATTTGCCCAACTATATTAACATTTTTCGAACACAATTTTTTTAGGAAGGAGGCGAAGCGGGCGGACAAAAGTGGTGACCTATTATGGACCACATTCTACTCTAAAAAAGTGCATACTTAGAATTTCTGGAAGTTCGAGTTTTCAGGAAAAAACCTTAAATTTGACCAACTATATTAACATTTTCCAAGATTTGACCAAATTTGTTTTGGGAAGGAGTCGATGCGGGCGAACAAAAGTGGCCACCTATTATGGACCACATAGTACTGTAAAAACGTGCATACTCGGAATTTCTGGAAGTTCGAGTTTTTACGAGATTTTCGAAAAATTTTAAATTTTCCCAACTATATTAAAATTTTCCAAGATGTGACCAAATTTTTTTAGGAAGGAGGCGATGCGGGCGGACAAAAAGCGTGACCTATTGTGGACCACATTGTACTCTAAAAACGTGCATACTCAGAACTCCTGGAAGTTCGCGCTTTCAGGAGATTTTCGAAAAACTTTAAATTTGCCCAACTATATTAACATTTTCCAAGATGTGACCAATTTTTTTAGGAAGGAGGCGATGCGGGCGGACAAAAAGGGAGACCTATTGTGGACCACATTGTACTCTAAAAACGTGCATACTCAAAACTCCTGGAAGTTCGAGATTTTACGAGATTTTCGAAAAATTTTAAATTTGCCTAACTATGTTAACATTTTCCAAAATGTGACCAAATTTTTTTAGGAAGGAGGCGATGCGGGCGGACAAAAAGGGTGACCTATCGTGGACCACGTAGCACTGTAAAAACGTGCATACTCAGAATTCCTGGAAGTTCGAGTTTTCAGGATATTTTCGAAAAACTTTAAATTTGCCCAACTATATTAACATTTTTCGAACACAATTTTTTTAGGAAGGAGGCGATGCGGGCGGACAAAAGTGGTGACCTATTATGGCCCACATTCTACTCTAAAAAATTGCATACTTAGAATTTCTGGAAGTTCGAGTTTTCAGGAAAAAACCTTACATTTGACCAACTGTATTAACATTTTCCAAGATTTGACCAAATTTGTTTTGGGAAGGAGTCGATGCGGGCGGACAAAAGTGGCCACCTATTATGGACCACATAATACTGTAAAAACGTGCATACTCAGAATTTCTGGAAGTTCGAGTTTTTACGAGATTTGCGAAAAATTTTAAATTTTCCCAACTATATTAAAATTTTCCAAGATGTGACCAAATTTTTTTAGGAAGGAGGCGATGCAGGCGGACAAAAGTGGCCACCTATTATGGACCACATAGTACTGTAAAAACGTGCATACTCAGAATTTCTGGAAGTTCGGGTTTTTACGAGATTTTCGAAAAATTTTTAATTTTCCCAACTATATTAACATTTTCCAAGATGTGACCAAATTTTTTTAGGAAGGACGCGATGCGGGCGGACAAAAAGGGAGACCTATTGTGGACCACATTGTACTCTAAAAACGTGCATACTCAAAACTCCTGGAAGTTCGAGATTTTACGAGATTTTCGAAAAATTTTAAATTTGCCTAACTATATTAACATTTTCCAAAAAGTGACCAAATTCTTTTAGGAAGGAGGCGATGCGGGCGGACAAAAAGGGTGACATATTGTGGACCAAATAGCACTGTAAAAACGTGCATACTCAGAATTCCTGGAAGTTCGAGTTTTCAGGAGATTTTCGAAAAACTTTAAATTTGCCCAACTATATTAACATTTTCCAAAATGTGACCAAATGCTTTTAGGAAGGAGGCGATGCGGGCGGACAAAAAGGGTTACCTATTGTGGACCACATAGCACTGTAAAAACGTGCATACTCAGAATTCCTGGAAGTTCGAGTTTTTACGAGATTTTCGAAAAATTTTTAATTTTCCCAACTATATTAACATTTTCCAAGATGTGACCAAATTTTTTTAGGAAGGAGGCGATGCGGGCGGACAAAAAGGGTGACCTATTGTGGACCACATTGTACTCTAAAAACGTGCATACTCAGAACTTCTGGAAGTTCGCGCTTTCAGGAGATTTTCGAAAAACTTTAAATTTGCCCAACTATATTAACATTTTCCAAGATGTGACCAAATTTTTTTAGGAAGGAGGCGATGCGGGCGGACAAAAAGGGAGACCTATTGTGGACCACATTGTACTCTAAAAACGTGCATACTCAAAACTCCTGGAAGTTCGAGATTTTACGAGATTTTCGAAAAATTTTAAATTTGCCTAACTATATTAACATTTTAAAAAATGTGACCAAATTTTTTTAGGAAGGAGGCGATGCGGGCGGACAAAAAGGGTGACCTATTGTGGACCACATAGCACTGTAAAAACGTGCATACTCAAAACTCCTGGAAGTTCGAGATTTTACGAGATTTTCGAAAAATTTTAAATTTGCCTAACTATGTTAACATTTTCCAAAATGTGACCAAATTTTTTTAGGAAGGAGGCGATGTGGGCGGACAAAAAGGGTGACGTATTGTGGACCACATAGCACTGTAAAAACGTGCATACTCAGAATTCCTGGAAGTTCGAGTTTTCAGGAGATTTTCGAAAAACTTTAAATTTGCCCAACTATATTAACATTTTTCGAACACAATTTTTTTAGGAAGGAGGCGATGTGGGCGGACAAAAAGGGTGACGTATTGTGGACCACATAGCACTGTAAAAACGTGCATACTCAGAATTTCTGGAAGTTCGAGTTTTTACGAGATTTTCGAAAAATTTTAAATTTTCCCAACTATATTAAAATTTTCCAAGATGTGACCAAATTTTTTTAGGAAGGAGGCGATGCGGGCGGACAAAAAGGGAGACCTATTGTGGACCACATTGTACTCTAAAAACGTGCATACTCAAAACTCCTGGAAGTTCGAGATTTTACGAGATTTTCGAAAAATTTTAAATTTGCCTAACTATGTTAACATTTTCCAAAATGTGACCAAATTTTTTTAGGAAGGAGGCGTTGCGGGCGGACAAAAAGGGTGAGCTATCGTGGACCACGTAGCACTGTGAAAACGTGCATACTCAGAATTCCTGGAAGTTCGAGTTTTCAGGAGATTTTCGAAAAACTTTAAATTTGCCCAACTATATTAACATTTTTCAAGATGTGACCAAATTTTTTTAGGAAGGACGCGATGCGGGCGGACAAAAAGGGAGACGTATTGTGGACCACATTGTACTCTAAAAACGTGCATACTCAAAACTCCTGGAAATTCGAGATTTTACGAGATTTTCGAAAAATTTTAAATTTGCCTAACTACATTAACATTTTCCAAAATGTGACCAAATTTTTTTAGGAAGGAGGCGATGCGGGCGGACAAAAAGGGTGACCTATTGTGGACCACATTGTACTCTAAAAACGTGCTTACTCAGAATTCCTGGAAGTTCGAGTTTTCAGGAGATTTTCGAAAAACTTTAAATTTGCCTAAGTATATTAACATTTTCCAAAATGTGACCAAATTCTTTTAGGAAGGAGGCGATGCGGGCGGACAAAAAGGGTGACCTATTGTGGACCACATAGCACTGTAAAAACGTGCATACTCAGAATTCCTGGAAGTTCGAGTTTTCAGGAGATTTTCGAAAAACTTTAAATTTGCCCAACTATATTAACATTTTTCGAACACAATTTTTTTAGGAAGGAGGCGATGCGGGCGGACAAAAGTGGTGACCTATTATGGACCACATTCTACTCTACCACATAGTACTGTAAAAACGTGCATACTCGGAATTTCTGGAAGTTCGAGTTTTTACGAGATTTGCGAAAAATTTTATATTTTCCCAACTATATTAAAATTTTCCAAGATGTGACCAAATTTTTTTTAGGAAGGAGGCGATGCGGGCGGACAAAAGTGGCCACCTATTATGGACCACATAGTACATAGTACTGTAAAAACGTGCATACTTAGAATTTCTGGAAGTTCGAGTTTTTACGAGATTTTCGAAAAAATTTTAATTTTCCCAACTATATTAAAATTTTCCAAGATGTGACCAAATTTTTTTAGGATGAAGGCGATGCGGGCGGACAAAAGTGGCCACTTATTATGGACCACATAGTACTCTAAAAACTTGCATACTCAGAACTCCTGGAAGTTCGCGTGTTCAGGAGATTTTCTAAAAACTTTAAATTTGCCCAACTATATTAAAATTTTCCAAGATGCGACCAAATTTTTTAGGAAGGAGCCGATGCGGGCGGACAAAAAGGGTGACCTATTGTGGACCACATTGTACTCTAAAAACGTGCATACTCAGAACTCCTGGAAGTTCGCGCTTTCAGGAGATTTTCGAAAAACTTTAAATTTGCCCAACTATATTAACATTTTCCAAGATGTGACCAAATTTTTTTAGGAAGGAGGCGATGCGGGCGGACAAAAAGGGAGACCTATTGTGGACCACATTGTACTCTAAAAACGTGCATACTCAAAACTCCTGGAAGTTCGCGCTTTCAGGAGATTTTCGAAAAACTTTAAATTTGCCCAACTATATTAACATTTTCCAAAATGTGACCAAATTTTTTTAGGAAGGAGGCGATGCGGGCGGACAAAAGTGGTGACCTATTATGGACCACATTCTACTCTAAAAAAGTGCATACTTAGAATTTCTGGAAGTTCGAGTTTTCAGGAGAAAACCTTAAATTTGACCAACTATATTAACATTTTCCAAGATTTGACCAAATTTGTTTTGGGAAGGAGTCGATGCGGGCGGACAAAAGTGGCCACCTATTATGGACCACATAGTACTGTAAAAACGTGCATACTCAGAATTTCTGGAAGTTCAAGTTTTTACGAGATTTTCGAAAAATTTTAAATTTTCCCAACTATATTAAAATTTTCCAAGATGTGACCAAATTTTTTTAGGAAGGAGGCGATGCGGGCGGACAAAAAGGGTGACCTATTGTGGACCACATTGTACTCTAAAAACGTGCATACTCAGAACTCCTGGAAGTTCGCGCTTTCAGGAGATTTTCGAAAAACTTTAAATTTGCCCAACTATATTAACATTTTCCAAGATGTGACCAAATTTTTTTAGGAAGGAGGCGATGCGGGCGGACAAAAAGGGAGACCTATTGTGGACCACATTGTACTCTAAAAACGTGCATACTCAAAACTCCTGAAAGTTCGAGATTTTACGAGATTTTCGAAAAATTTTAAATTTGCCTAACTATATTAACATTTTCCAAAATGTGACCAAATTTTTTTAGGAAGGAGGCGATGCGGGCGGACAAAAAGGGTGACCTATTGTGGACCACATAGCACTGTAAAAACGTGCATACTCAGAATTCCTGGAAGTTCGAGTTTTCAGGAGATTTTCGAAAAACTTTAAATTTGCCTAACTATATTAACATTTTTCGAACACAATTTTTTTAGGAAGGAGGCGATGCGGGCGGACAAAAAGGGTGACATATTATGGACCACATTCTACTCTAAAAAAGTGCATACTTAGAATTTCTGGAAGTTCGAGTTTTCAGGAAAAAACCTTAAATTTGCCCAACTATATTAACATTTTCCAAGATTTGACCAAATTTGTTTTGGGAAGGAGTCGATGCGGGCGGACAAAAGTGGCTACCTATTATGGACCACATAGTACTGTAAAAACGTGCATACTCGGAATTTCTGGAAGTTCGAGTTTTTACGAGATTTGCGAAAAATTTTAAATTTTCCCAACTATATTAAAATTTTCCAAGATGTGACCAAATTTTTTTAGGAAGGAGGCGATGCGGGCGGACAAAAAGGGAGACCTATTGTGGACCACATTGTACTCTAAAAACGTGCATACTCAAAACTCCTGAAAGTTCGAGATTTTACGAGATTTTCGAAAAATTTTAAATTTGCCTAACTATATTAACATTTTCCAAAATGTGACCAAATTTTTTTAGGAAGGAGGCGATGCGGGCGGACAAAAAGGGTGACCTATTGTGGACCACATAGCACTGTAAAAACGTGCATACTCAGAATTCCTGGAAGTTCGAGTTTTCAGGAGATTTTCGAAAAACTTTAAATTTGCCTAACTATATTAACATTTTTCGAACACAATTTTTTTAGGAAGGAGGCGATGCGGGCGGACAAAAAGGGTGACCTATTATGGACCACATTCTACTCTAAAAAAGTGCATACTTAGAATTTCTGGAAGTTCGAGTTTTCAGGAGAAAACCTTAAATTTGACCAACTATATTAACATTTTCCAAGATTTGACCAAATTTGTTTTGGGAAGGAGTCGATGCGGGCGGACAAAAGTGGCCACCTATTATGGACCACATAGTACTGTAAAAACGTGCATACTCAGAATTTCTGGAAGTTCGAGAGTTTACGAGATTTTCAAAGAATTTAAAATTTGCCCAACTATATTAAAATTTTTCAAGATTTGACCAAATTTTTTTTGGGAAGGAGTCGATGCGGGCGGACAAAAGTAGCCACTTATTATGGACCACATAGTACTGTAAAAACGTGCATACTCAGAATACCTGGAAGTTCGAGTTTTTACGAGATTTTCGAAAAATTTTAAATTTGCCTAACTATATTAACATTTTCCAAAATGTGACCAAATTCTTTTAGGAAGGAGGCGATGCGGGCGGACAAAAAGGGTGACCTATTGTGGACCACATAGCACTGTAAAAACGTGCATACTCAGAATTCCTGGAAGTTCGAGTTTTCAGGAGATTTTCGAAAAACTTTAAATTTGTCCAACTTTATTAACATTTTTCGAACACAATTTTTTTTAGGAAGCAGGCGATGCGAGCGGACAAAAGTGGTGACCTATTATGGACCACATTCTACTCTAAAAAAGTGCATACTTAGAATTTCTGGAAGTTCGAGTTTTCAGGAGAAAACCTTAAATTTGACCAACTATATTAACATTTTCCAAGATTTGACTAAATTTGTTTTGGGAAGGAGCCGATGCGGGCGGACACAAGTGGCCACCTATTATGGACCACATAGTACTGTAAAAACGTGCATACTCAGAATTTCTGGAAGTTCGAGTTTTTACGAGATTTTCGAAAAATTTTAAATTTTCCCAACTATATTAAAATTTTCCAAGATGCGACCAAATTTTTTTAGGAAGGAGGCGATGCGGGCGAACAAAAAGGGTGACCTATTGTGGACCACATTGTACTCTAAAAACGTGCATACTCAGAACTCCTGGAAGTTCGCGCTTTCAGGAGATTTTCGAAAAACTTTAAATTTGCCCAACTATATTAACATTTTCCAAGATGTGACCAAATTTTTTTAGGAAGGAGGCGATGCGGGCGGACAAAAAGGGAGACCTATTGTGGACCACATTGTACTCTAAAAACGTGCATACTCAAAACTCCTGGAAGTTCGAGATTTTACGAGATTTTCGAAAAATTTTAAATTTGCCTAACTATATTAACATTTTCCAAAATGTGACCAAATTTTTTTAGGAAGGAGGCGATGCGGGCGGACAAAAAGGGTGACCTATTGTGGACCACATAGCACTGTAAAAACGTGCATACTCAGAATTCCTGGAAGTTCGAGTTTTCAGGAGATTTTCGAAAAACTTTAAATTTGCCCAACTATATTAACATTTTTCGAACACAATTTTTTTAGGAAGGAGGCGACGCGGGCGGACAAAAAGGGTGACATATTATGGACCACATTTTACTCTAAAAAAGTGCATACTTAGAATTTCTGGAAGTTCGAGTTTTCAGGAAAAAACCTTAAATTTGACCAACTATATTAACATTTTCCAAGATTTGACCAAATTTGTTTTGGGAAGGAGTCGATGCGGGCGGACAAAAGTGGCCACCTATTATGGACCACATAGTACTGTAAAAACGTGCATACTCGGAATTTCTGGAAGTTCGAGTTTTTACGAGATTTGCGAAAAATTTTAAATTTTCCCAACTATATTAAAATTTTCCAAGATGTGACCAAATTTTTTTAGGAAGGAGGCGATGCGGGCGGACAAAAGTGGCCACCTATTATGGACCACATAGTACATAGTACTGTAAAAACGTGCATACTTAGAATTTCTGGAAGTTCGAGTTTTTACGAGATTTTCGAAAAAATTTTAATTTTCCCAACTATATTAAAATTTTCCAAGATGTGACCAAATTTTTTTAGGATGAAGGCGATGCGGGCGGACAAAAGTGGCCACTTATTATGGACCACATAGTACTCTAAAAACTTGCATACTCAGAACTCCTGGAAGTTCGCGTGTTCAGGAGATTTTCTAAAAACTTTAAATTTGCCCAACTATATTAAAATTTTCCAAGATGCGACCAAATTTTTTAGGAAGGAGCCGATGCGGGCGGACAAAAAGGGTGACCTATTGTGGACCACATTGTACTCTAAAAACGTGCATACTCAGAACTCCTGGAAGTTCGCGCTTTCAGGAGATTTTCGAAAAACTTTAAATTTGCCCAACTATATTAACATTTTCCAAGATGTGACCAAATTTTTTTAGGAAGGAGGCGATGCGGGCGGACAAAAAGGGAGACCTATTGTGGACCACATTGTACTCTAAAAACGTGCATACTCAAAACTCCTGGAAGTTCGCGCTTTCAGGAGATTTTCGAAAAACTTTAAATTTGCCCAACTATATTAACATTTTCCAAAATGTGACCAAATTTTTTTAGGAAGGAGGCGATGCGGGCGGACAAAAGTGGTGACCTATTATGGACCACATTCTACTCTAAAAAAGTGCATACTTAGAATTTCTGGAAGTTCGAGTTTTCAGGAGAAAACCTTAAATTTGACCAACTATATTAACATTTTCCAAGATTTGACCAAATTTGTTTTGGGAAGGAGTCGATGCGGGCGGACAAAAGTGGCCACCTATTATGGACCACATAGTACTGTAAAAACGTGCATACTCAGAATTTCTGGAAGTTCAAGTTTTTACGAGATTTTCGAAAAATTTTAAATTTTCCCAACTATATTAAAATTTTCCAAGATGTGACCAAATTTTTTTAGGAAGGAGGCGATGCGGGCGGACAAAAAGGGTGACCTATTGTGGACCACATTGTACTCTAAAAACGTGCATACTCAGAACTCCTGGAAGTTCGCGCTTTCAGGAGATTTTCGAAAAACTTTAAATTTGCCCAACTATATTAACATTTTCCAAGATGTGACCAAATTTTTTTTAGGAAGGAGGCGATGCGGGCGGACAAAAAGGGAGACCTATTGTGGACCACATTGTACTCTAAAAACGTGCATACTCAAAACTCCTGAAAGTTCGAGATTTTACGAGATTTTCGAAAAATTTTAAATTTGCCTAACTATATTAACATTTTCCAAAATGTGACCAAATTTTTTTAGGAAGGAGGCGATGCGGGCGGACAAAAAGGGTGACCTATTGTGGACCACATAGCACTGTAAAAACGTGCATACTCAGAATTCCTGGAAGTTCGAGTTTTCAGGAGATTTTCGAAAAACTTTAAATTTGCCTAACTATATTAACATTTTTCGAACACAATTTTTTTAGGAAGGAGGCGATGCGGGCGGACAAAAAGGGTGACATATTATGGACCACATTCTACTCTAAAAAAGTGCATACTTAGAATTTCTGGAAGTTCGAGTTTTCAGGAAAAAACCTTAAATTTGCCCAACTATATTAACATTTTCCAAGATTTGACCAAATTTGTTTTGGGAAGGAGTCGATGCGGGCGGACAAAAGTGGCCACCTATTATGGACCACATAGTACTGTAAAAACGTGCATACTCGGAATTTCTGGAAGTTCGAGTTTTTACGAGATTTGCGAAAAATTTTAAATTTTCCCAACTATATTAAAATTTTCCAAGATGTGACCAAATTTTTTTAGGAACTATATTAACATTTTCCAAGATGTGACCAAATTTTTTTAGGAAGGAGGCGATGCGGGCGGACAAAAAGGGAGACCTATTGTGGACCACATTGTACGAGATTTGCGAAAAATTTTAAATTTTCCCAACTATATTAAAATTTTCCAAGATGTGACCAATTTTTTTTAGGAAGGAGGCGATGCGGGCGGACAAAAGTGGCCACCTATTATGGACCACATAGTACATAGTACTGTAAAAACGTGCATACTCAGAATTTCTGGAAGTTCGAGTTTTTACGGGATTTTCGAAAAAATTTTAATTTTCCCAACTATATTAAAACTTTCCAAGATGTGACCAAATTTTTTTAGGATGGAGGCGATGCGGGCGGACAAAAGTGGCCACCTATTATGGACCACATAGTACTCTAAAAACTTGCATACTCAGAACTCCTGGAAGTTCGCGTGTTCAGGAGATTTTCTAAAAACTTTAAATTTGCCCAACTATATTAAAATTTTCCAAGATGCGACCAAATTTTTTAGGAAGGGGCCGATGCGGGCGGACAAAAAGGGAGACCTATTGTGGACCACATTATACTCTAAAAAAGTTCATACTCAGAATTCCTGGAAGTTCGAGATTTTACGAGATTTTCGAAAAATTTTAAATTTGCCCAACTATATTAACATTTTCCAAAATGTGACCAAATTTTTTTAGGAAGGAGGCGATGCGGGCGGACAAAAAGGGTGACCTATTGTGGACCACATAGCACTGTAAAAACGTGCATACTCAGAATTCCTGGAAGTTCGAGTTTTCAGGAGATTTAAGAAAAACTTTAAATTTGCCCACCTATATTACCATTTTTCGAACAAAATTTTTTTAGGAAGGAGGCGATGCGGGCGGACAAAAGTGGTGACCTATTATGGACCACATTCTACTTTAAAAAAGTACATACTTAGAGTTTCTGGAAGTTCGAGTTTTCAGGAAAAAACCTTAAATTTGACCAACTATATTAACATTTTCCAAGATTTGACCAAATTTTTTTTGGGAAGGAGTCGATGCGGGCGGACAAAAGTGGCCACCTATTATGGACCACATAGTACTCTAAAAACGTGCATACTCAGAACTCCTGGAAGTTCGCGTTTTCAGGAAATTTTCGAAAAACTATAAATTTGCCCAACTATATTAACATTTTTCGAACACAATTTTTTTAGGAAGGAGGCGACGCGGGCGGACAAAAAGGGTGACATATTATGGACCACATTTTATTCTAAAAAAGTGCATACTTAGAATTTCTGGAAGTTCGAGTTTTCAGGAAAAAACCTTAAATTTGACCAACTATATTAACATTTTCCAAGATTTGACCAAATTTTTTTTGGGAAGGAGTCGATGCGGGCGGACAAAAGTAGCCACATATTATGGACCACATAGTACTCTAAAAACGTGCATACTCAGAACTCCTGGAAGTTCGCGTTTTCAGGAGATTTTCGAAAAACTTTAAATTTGCCCAACTATATTACCATTTTTCGAAAAAAATTTTTTTAGGAAGGAGGCGATGCGGGCGGACAAAAGTGGTGACCTATTATGGACCACATTCTACTCTAAAAAAGTGCATACTTAGAATTTCTGGAAGTTCGAGTTTTCAGGAGAAAACCTTAAATTTGACCAACTATATTAACATTTTCCAAGATTTGACCAAATTTGTTTTGGGAAGGAGTCGATGTGGGCGGACAAAATCGGCCACCTATTATGGACCACATAATACTGTAAAAACGTGCATACTCGGAATTTCTGGAAGTTCGAGTTTTTACGAGATTTGCGAAAAATTTTAAATTTTCCCAACTATATTAAAATTTTCCAAGATGTGACCAAATTTTTTTAGGAAGGAGGCGATGCGGGCGGACAAAAGTGGCCACCTATTATGGACCACATAGTACATAGTACTGTAAAAACGTGCATACTTAGAATTTCTGGAAGTTCGAGTTTTTACGAGATTTTCGAAAAAATTTTAATTTTCCCAACTATATTAAAATTTTCCAAGATGTGACCAAATTTTTTTAGGATGAAGGCGATGCGGGCGGACAAAAGTGGCCACTTATTATGGACCACATAGTACTCTAAAAACTTGCATACTCAGAACTCCTGGAAGTTCGCGTGTTCAGGAGATTTTCTAAAAACTTTAAATTTGCCCAACTATATTAAAATTTTCCAAGATGCGACCAAATTTTTTAGGAAGGAGCCGATGCGGGCGGACAAAAAGGGTGACCTATTGTGGACCACATTGTACTCTAAAAACGTGCATACTCAGAACTCCTGGAAGTTCGCGCTTTCAGGAGATTTTCGAAAAACTTTAAATTTGCCCAACTATATTAACATTTTCCAAGATGTGACCAAATTTTTTTAGGAAGGAGGCGATGCGGGCGGACAAAAAGGGAGACCTATTGTGGACCACATTCTACTTTAAAAAAGTACATACTTAGAATTTCTGGAAGTTCGAGTTTTCAGGAGAAAACCTTAAATTTGACCAACTATATTAACATTTTCCAAGATTTGACCAAATTTGTTTTGGGAAGGAGTCGATGTGGGCGGACAAAAGTGGCCACCTATTATGGACCACATAGTACTGTAAAAACGTGCATACTCAGAATTTGTGGAAGTTCGAGTTTTTACAAGATTTTCGAAAAATTTTAAATTTTCCCAACTATATTAAAATTTTCCAAGATGTGACCAAATTTTTTAGGAAGGAGTCGATGCGAGCGGACAAAAGTGGCCACCTATTATGGACCACATATTACTGTAAAAACGTGCATACTCAGTATTTCTGGAAGTTTGAGTTTTTACGAGATTTTCGAAAAACTTTAAATTTGCCCAACTATATTAACATTTTCCAAGATGTGACCAAATTTTTTTAGGAAGGAGGCGATGCGGGCGGACAAAAAGGGTAACCTATTGTGGACCATATTGTACTCTAAGAACGCGCATACTCAGAATTCCTGGAAGTTTGAGTTTTCAGGAGATTTTCGAAAAACTTTATATTTGCCCAACTATATTAACATTTTTCGAACAAAATTTTTTTTATGAAGGAGGCGATGCGGGCGGACAATAGTGGTGACCTATTATGCACCACATTCTACTCTAAAAAAGTGCATACTTAGAATTTCTGGAAGTTCGAGTTTTCAGGAAAAAACCTTCAATTTGACCCACTATATTAACATTTTCTAAGATGTGACCAAATTTTTTTAGGAAGGATGCGATGCGGGCAGACAAAAAGGGTGATCTATTGTGGACCACATTCTACTCTAAAAAAGTGTATACTTAGAATTTCTGGAAGTTCGAGTTTTCAGGAAAAAACCTTAAATTTGACCAAATATATTAACATTTTCCAAGATTTGACCAAATTTGTTTTGGGAAGGAGTCGTTGCGGGCGGACAAAAGTGGCCACCTATTATGGACCACATAGTACTGTAAAAACGTGCATACTCAGAATTTCTGGAAGTTCGAGTTTTTACGAGATTTTCGAAAAACTTTAAATTTGCCCAACTATATTAACGTTTTTCGAACACAATTTTTTTAGGAAGGAGGCGATGCGGGCGGACAAAAGTGGTGACCACATTATTATGGACCACATTCTACTCTAAAAAAGTGCACACTTCGAATTTCTGGAAGTTCAAGTTTTCAGGAAAAAACCTTAAATTTGACCAACTATATTAACATTTTCCAAGATTTGACCAAATTTGTTTTGGGAAGGAGTCGATGCGGGCGGACAAAAGTGGCCACCTATTATGGACCACATAGTACTGTAAAAACGTGCATACTCAGAATTTCTGGAAGTTTGACTTTTCAGGAAAAAACCTTCAATTTGACCAACTATATTTACATTTTCCAAGATTTTACCAAATTTTTTTTGGGAAGGAGTCGATGCGGGCGGACAAAAGTGGCCACCTATTATGGACCACATAGTACTGTAAAAACGTGCATACTCAGAATTTCTGGAAGTTTGACTTTTCAGGAAAAAACCTTCAATTTGCCCAACTATATTAACATTTTCCAAGATGTGACCAAATTTTTTTAGGAAGGAGGCGATGCGGGCGGACAAAAAGGGAGACCTATTGTGAACCACATTGTACTCTAAAAACGTGCATACTCAAAACTCCTGAAAGTTCGAGATTTTACGAGATTTTCGAAAAATTTTAAATTTGCCTAACTATATTAACATTTTCCAAAATGTGACCAAATTTTTTTAGGAAGGAGGCGATGCGGGCGGACAAAAAGGGTGACCTATTGTGGACCACATAGCACTGTAAAAACGTGCATACTCAGAATTCCTGGAAGTTCGAGTTTTCAGGAGATTTTCGAAAAACTTTAAATTTGCCTAACTATATTAACATTTTTCGAACACAATTTTTTTAGGAAGGAGGCGATGCGGGCGGACAAAAAGGGTGACATATTATGGACCACATTCTACTCTAAAAAAGTGCATACTTAGAATTTCTGGAAGTTCGAGTTTTCAGGAAAAAACCTTAAATTTGCCCAACTATATTAACATTTTCCAAGATTTGACCAAATTTGTTTTGGGAAGGAGTCGATGCGGGCGGACAAAAGTGGCTACCTATTATGGACCACATAGTACTGTAAAAACGTGCATACTCGGAATTTCTGGAAGTTCGAGTTTTTACGAGATTTGCGAAAAATTTTAAATATTCCCAACTATATTAAAATTTTCCAAGATGTGACCAAATTTTTTTAGGAAGGAGGCGATGCGGGCGGACAAAAAGGGAGACCTATTGTGGACCACATTGTACTCTAAAAACGTGCATACTCAAAACTCCTGGATGTTCGAGATTTTACGAGATTTTCGAAAAATTTTAAATTTGCCTAACTATATTAACATTTTCCAAAATGTGACCAAATTCTTTTAGGAAGGAGGCGATGCGGGCGGACAAAAAGGGTGACCTATTGTGGACCACATAGCACTGTAAAAACGTGCATACTCAGAATTCCTGGAAGTTCGAGTTTTCAGGAGATTTTCGAAAAACTTTAAATTTGCCCAACTATATTAAAATTTTCCAAGATGCGACCAAATTTTTTAGGAAGGAGCCGATGCGGGCGGACAAAAAGGGTGACATATTGTGGACCACATTGTACTCTAAAAACGTGCATACTCAGAACTCCTGGAAGTTCGCGCTTTCAGGAGATTTTCGAAAAACTTTAAATTTGCCCAACTATATTAACATTTTCCAAGATGTGACCAAATTTTTTAGGAAGGAGGCGATGCGGGCGGACAAAAAGGGAGACCTATTGTGGACCACATTGTACTCTAAAAACGTGCATACTCAAAACTCCTGGATGTTCGAGATTTTACGAGATTTTCGAAAAATTTTAAATTTGCCTAACTATATTAACATTTTCCAAAATGTGACCAAATTCTTTTAGGAAGGAGGCGATGCGGGCGGACAAAAAGGGTGACCTATTGTGGACCACATAGCACTGTAAAAACGTGCATACTCAGAATTCCTGGAAGTTCGAGTTTTCAGGAGATTTTCGAAAAACTTTAAATTTGCCCAACTATATTAAGATTTTTCGAACACAATTTTTTTAGGAAGGAGGCGATGCGGGCGGACAAAAGTGGTGACCTATTATGGACCACATTCTACTCTAAAAAAGTGCATACTTAGAATTTCTGGAAGTTCGAGTTTTCAGGAGAAAACCTTAAATTTGACCAACTATATTAACATTTTCCAAGATTTGACCAAATTTGTTTTGGGAAGGAGTCGATGCGGGCGGACAAAAGTGGCCACCTATTATGGACCACATAGTACTGTAAAAACGTGCGTACTCAGAATTTCTGGAAGTTCGAGTTTTTACGAGATTTTCGAAAAATTTTAAATTTTCCCAACTATATTAAAATTTTCCAAGATGTGACCAAATTTTTTTAGGAAGGAGGCGATGCGGGCGGACAAAAAGGGTGACCTATTGTGGACCACATTGTACTCTAAAAACGTGCATACTCAGAACTCCTGGAAGTTCGCGCTTTCAGGAGATTTTCGAAAAACTTTAAATTTGCCCAACTATATTAACATTTTCCAAGATGTGACCAAATTTTTTTAGGAAGGAGGCGATGCGGGCGGACAAAAAGGGAGACCTATTGTGGACCACATTGTACGAGATTTGCGAAAAATTTTAAATTTTCCCAACTATATTAAAATTTTCCAAGATGTGACCAATTTTTTTTAGGAAGGAGGCGATGCGGGCGGACAAAAGTGGCCACCTATTATGGACCACATAGTACATAGTACTGTAAAAACGTGCATACTCAGAATTTCTGGAAGTTCGAGTTTTTACGGGATTTTCGAAAAAATTTTAATTTTCCCAACTATATTAAAACTTTCCAAGATGTGACCAAATTTTTTTAGGATGGAGGCGATGCGGGCGGACAAAAGTGGCCACCTATTATGGACCACATAGTACTCTAAAAACTTGCATACTCAGAACTCCTGGAAGTTCGCGTGTTCAGGAGATTTTCTAAAAACTTTAAATTTGCCCAACTATATTAAAATTTTCCAAGATGCGACCAAATTTTTTAGGAAGGGGCCGATGCGGGCGGACAAAAAGGGAGACCTATTGTGGACCACATTATACTCTAAAAAAGTACATACTCAGAATTCCTGGAAGTTCGAGATTTTACGAGATTTTCGAAAAATTTTAAATTTGCCCAACTATATTAACATTTTCCAAAATGTGACCAAATTTTTTTAGGAAGGAGGCGATGCGGGCGGACAAAAAGGGTGACCTATTGTGGACCACATAGCACTGTAAAAACGTGCATACTCAGAATTCCTGGAAGTTCGAGTTTTCAGGAGATTTAAGAAAAACTTTAAATTTGCCCACCTATATTACCATTTTTCGAACAAAATTTTTTTAGGAAGGAGGCGATGCGGGCGGACAAAAGTGGTGACCTATTATGGACCACATTCTACTTTAAAAAAGTACATACTTAGAGTTTCTGGAAGTTCGAGTTTTCAGGAAAAAACCTTAAATTTGACCAACTATATTAACATTTTCCAAGATTTGACCAAATTTTTTTTGGGAAGGAGTCGATGCGGGCGGACAAAAGTGGCCACCTATTATGGACCACATAGTACTCTAAAAACGTGCATACTCAGAACTCCTGGAAGTTCGCGTTTTCAGGAAATTTTCGAAAAACTATAAATTTGCCCAACTATATTAACATTTTTCGAACACAATTTTTTTAGGAAGGAGGCGACGCGGGCGGACAAAAAGGGTGACATATTATGGACCACATTTTATTCTAAAAAAGTGCATACTTAGAATTTCTGGAAGTTCGAGTTTTCAGGAAAAAACCTTAAATTTGACCAACTATATTAACATTTTCCAAGATTTGACCAAATTTTTTTTGGGAAGGAGTCGATGCGGGCGGACAAAAGTAGCCACATATTATGGACCACATAGTACTCTAAAAACGTGCATACTCAGAACTCCTGGAAGTTCGCGTTTTCAGGAGATTTTCGAAAAACTTTAAATTTGCCCAACTATATTACCATTTTTCGAAAAAAATTTTTTTAGGAAGGAGGCGATGCGGGCCGACAAAAGTGGTGACCTATTATGGACCACATTCTACTCTAAAAAAGTGCATACTTAGAATTTCTGGAAGTTCGAGTTTTCAGGAGAAAACCTTAAATTTGACCAACTATATTAACATTTTCCAAGATTTGACCAAATTTGTTTTGGGAAGGAGTCGATGTGGGCGGACAAAATTGGCCACCTATTATGGACCACATAATACTGTAAAAACGTGCATACTCGGAATTTCTGGAAGTTCGAGTTTTTACGAGATTTGCGAAAAATTTTAAATTTTCCCAACTATATTAAAATTTTCCAAGATGTGACCAAATTTTTTTAGGAAGGAGGCGATGCGGGCGGACAAAAGTGGCCACCTATTATGGACCACATAGTACATAGTACTGTAAAAACGTGCATACTTAGAATTTCTGGAAGTTCGAGTTTTTACGAGATTTTCGAAAAAATTTTAATTTTCCCAACTATATTAAAATTTTCCAAGATGTGACCAAATTTTTTTAGGATGAAGGCGATGCGGGCGGACAAAAGTGGCCACTTATTATGGACCACATAGTACTCTAAAAACTTGCATACTCAGAACTCCTGGAAGTTCGCGTGTTCAGGAGATTTTCTAAAAACTTTAAATTTGCCCAACTATATTAAAATTTTCCAAGATGCGACCAAATTTTTTAGGAAGGAGCCGATGCGGGCGGACAAAAAGGGTGACCTATTGTGGACCACATTGTACTCTAAAAACGTGCATACTCAGAACTCCTGGAAGTTCGCGCTTTCAGGAGATTTTCGAAAAACTTTAAATTTGCCCAACTATATTAACATTTTCCAAGATGTGACCAAATTTTTTTAGGAAGGAGGCGATGCGGGCGGACAAAAAGGGAGACCTATTGTGGACCACATTCTACTTTAAAAAAGTACATACTTAGAATTTCTGGAAGTTCGAGTTTTCAGGAGAAAACCTTAAATTTGACCAACTATATTAACATTTTCCAAGATTTGACCAAATTTGTTTTGGGAAGGAGTCGATGTGGGCGGACAAAAGTGGCCACCTATTATGGACCACATATTACTGTAAAAACGTGCATACTCAGTATTTCTGGAAGTTTGAGTTTTTACGAGATTTTCGAAAAACTTTAAATTTGCCCAACTATATTAACATTTTCCAAGATGTGACCAAATTTTTTTAGGAAGGAGGCGATGCGGGCGGACAAAAAGGGTAACCTATTGTGGACCATATTGTACTCTAAGAACGCGCATACTCAGAATTCCTGGAAGTTTGAGTTTTCAGGAGATTTTCGAAAAACTTTATATTTGCCCAACTATATTAACATTTTTCGAACAAAATTTTTTTTATGAAGGAGGCGATGCGGGCGGACAATAGTGGTGACCTATTATGCACCACATTCTACTCTAAAAAAGTGCATACTTAGAATTTCTGGAAGTTCGAGTTTTCAGGAAAAAACCTTCAATTTGACCCACTATATTAACATTTTCTAAGATGTGACCAAATTTTTTTAGGAAGGATGCGATGCGGGCAGACAAAAAGGGTGATCTATTGTGGACCACATTCTACTCTAAAAAAGTGTATACTTAGAATTTCTGGAAGTTCGAGTTTTCAGGAAAAAACCTTAAATTTGACCAAATATATTAACATTTTCCAAGATTTGACCAAATTTGTTTTGGGAAGGAGTCGTTGCGGGCGGACAAAAGTGGCCACGTATTATGGACCACATAGTACTGTAAAAACGTGCATACTCAGAATTTCTGGAAGTTCGAGTTTTTACGAGATTTTCGAAAAACTTTAAATTTGCCCAACTATATTAACGTTTTTCGAACACAATTTTTTTAGGAAGGAGGCGATGCGGGCGGACAAAAGTGGTGACCACATTATTATGGACCACATTCTACTCTAAAAAAGTGCACACTTCGAATTTCTGGAAGTTCAAGTTTTCAGGAAAAAACCTTAAATTTGACCAACTATATTAACATTTTCCAAGATTTGACCAAATTTGTTTTGGGAAGGAGTCGATGCGGGAGGACAAAAGTGGCCACCTATTATGGACCACATAGTACTGTAAAAACGTGCATACTCAGAATTTCTGGAAGTTTGACTTTTCAGGAAAAAACCTTCAATTTGACCAACTATATTAACATTTTCCAAGATTTTACCAAATTTTTTTTGGGAAGGAGTCGATGCGGGCGGACAAAAGTGGCCACCTATTATGGACCACATAGTACTGTAAAAACGTGCATACTCAGTATTTCTGGAAGTTCGAGTTTTTACGAGATTTTCGAAAAAATTTAAATTTGCCCAACTATATTAACATTTTCAAGGATGTGACCAAATTTTTTTAGGAAGGAGGTGGTGCGGGCGGACAAAAAGGGTGACCTATTGTGGACCACATTGTACTCTAAAAACGTGCATACTCAGAATTCCTGGAAGTTTGAGTTTTCAGGAGATTTGCGAAAAACTTTAAATTTGCCCAACTATATTAACATTTTTCGAACAAAATTTTTTTAGAAAGGAGGCGATGCGGGCGGACAATAGTGGTGACATATTATGCACCACATTCTACTCTAAAAAAGTGCATACTTAGAATTTCTGGAAGTTCGAGTTTTCAGGAGTTCACAATGTCTTAATATTGCAACGTTTCAATTTTAATACTTTAATATGGTCTGGCAAGTTTGTTGTTTTTTGTTTTGTATGTAAATCAAATTAATTACCAGGTGGCAAATTTAAAAGTATAAAAAGCATATCATTTTCAATATGGCAATATGGTAATGTTAAACTAAACATGTTAAAACTGTTAGTCTCTCATAATCATTCGTACAAACCAGCGTTACCATATATATTTTTTAAAAAAATTCCTAAATCTAAAAAAAAACACTTTTTTTCCAAAACAAAAACTTTTTTTCTACAAAAGTACCAACATTTTAAAATAAAACATAGAAATTTATTTGTAATTAATTTTATTTAAAAATATAAAAACGATTAAAATCAAAAACATAACATATCGTCGCTGTTTTAACTAACTGACCTAACTAACATTTTAAAAATTTAACAGGAGAGCAGTTTTTATGGTTTTTTTATATATTGATTGTTATAGCTGCGTCAAAAGTCTTTTTACTTATATTGGCACAAAAGTAATGCTTACAGTCATGAAAATTGTAGACAATGTGTATTATGACTTATAAAGTCTAGTAAAGGACTTAACTTATTTTTCAAAAAAATGTCAGTTAGGTCGGTTAGTTAAAACAGCGACGATATAATAAAAAAAACAAAAGAAAATTCACATTTAGATTTAAAGATCTTAAAAAGATATCACATACATACATTAATAAATATATTTCTTATTTGTACATTGTTTTATTAAAATTTAAGGCCACTTAAACGGCATAGTCGTACATAAGAGGCAGTAAACACAATAAAAATATCAATCAGCAGTTTCCTACGTTGCAGTTACATTCCATTACTGTCGGCTAACTGAGCCTTTAGACACTGTTGCAGTAATAAGGGAGTGAAAAAATATGAGATCGTTTTATTGCATGCAAGCAAGCATACTGTGATATACACAGTATGTGTATTAATATCATTGCCTGCTCACAATGAAAAAATTAAGATGGCACAATATTGCCACATTAAAATTTTAATATACTCATTGTTAATTCCCTAAATATGCTTTTGAATATTTGCAAAAATATTATAATAAATAAATACAGCAGAAATACTGAAAAAATTCCATTTTTGGGATTTTGCGAATAGTTTTGGGAATTCCCGGGAACTCAAAAGCAAATTTTTTTTGTTCTTACTTTCAGCCGAAAATACTGATAAATGCAAATATAAGGATCAAACCATCACATACCAGGTTATTATATGCTTTGTTATGTATTTCAAAATTATCCTACAGCTCGTGATCCACTTATTTTTTTTTGTAAAAGTACATAACAAAGCTTATAATCGGGGAAACCACAAATGTGCAATTGCATGTTTTTTCTTGTATGATGTATTAATGTGGTGACAAGATATTTATCCGTTTCAAAGCTTTTCATGACTTTTGACATCGATTTGTTAGTGCATATTTTTGCATATTTTACCGTTTAAGGCATGTTTTCGTCTTACACGTATATTTTAGAGCATATTTGAGGCTCTTAGGGCATATTTTGATACTTTTTGAATTTTTTTTTATTTTAATATGCTCAAAAAATATTTTGATCAACAGTTTTATTTTTATTTTTATTTTTCGCCATCTCAATCTGATTTCCAATGTCCCATGGAGTGTACTAAATTTTTCTTATATATTTCGCAGTTGTTATGGACGTTAGCTTCAATAAAACTTCAGTTTTGATATTTGTGATGGACTATGCCCCGAGTAGACGGTGATGGAACATTGTCAATGTATAAAAGTTTATTTAGATGTTACAGGTAGCAATTTTTATTTGAAAATCTAGGTAAATATTTTATTGGTTATTGCAATAAAAATTATAAATGAAAATCTTGTCTTATTTATTCAAAATATAGTTCCAAAGTTGTAATTCTGATACCGTGATCTCTTTTGAAATTGATGTTACATTTTTATTAGAGTATTCAAAGAAAATTATTTGCTTTAGTCAAAGTTTGTACATATAGCAATTTTGTTTTAACGAGCACTTCAAACCCAAATTATTTTATTTTAATACGGCAGTTATTCTTTGCTAATTTTTTTTTGTTTCCTATTTTTGTTGTTGATGTTGAATTTTGGAATTAAAAATATATGCACATATTTTCATTTACAAATAAAACAATTTACATATTTAATTTTTAAGAGCATATTTTTTAGTTTTTAGTGCATATTTTCAAGATTTTAGTGCATAAAACTTTTTTAGAGCATATTTCTGGTTTCCCTGCTTATAATTAACTAGTATGTGATGTTTTGATCCTAATATTATTAGATTATGCATACATATTGGTCCAAATATGTACTATTTTTTTATAATATGCTCACAATATATGAAGAGTTTTCCGAGAAGACAGACGTGTTACACAAAGGAATGCTGTAAAATTCGTATTTATCAATATTTTTGGCTGAAAGTAAGAACAAAAAGAATTTGCCATGAAGTTCCCGGCAATTTCCACACAAAATTCACAAACTCCCAAAAATGGGATTTTTTTCAGTTTTTTTGCTGTATTTCTTCGAAATATTTAAAAACATATCCTGACATAAGGTGTTATAATAATTTTTTGGTTACAGCTTTGGAATTTGACAAAAACAAAATGTCTTGAATTTGATATTTATAACAAAAATAGGTATATTGCGAAACGATCTGGTTCCTTCAATAACGAAAATTTTTAACAAAAAATTTCTTTGTCATATTTCTTATAGTATTGCCTTTTAAATTAATAAAAATATGGGGTTGGTATTTTTACAAAAATCTTTTATGATAGCGAAATAATTAGCCCACTGTGTTCTGCAAAAAACGGCGTAAAACCGACTTTTTTCAAAATTTTAATTTAAATTGCGTATAACTTATGACTAAATTGTGCTTTTAATACTAATTTTGCTTTAATGCTTAAAATTTTTTCTTAATTTATAATTAGTTTCCTTTTTGAAATCCAACAAGATTTGACTTCTCTATTAGCAGAACAGTGGACTAAGCCATATATTAATTTTGTTGTCGAATATTTCCTAAACTTTAAGCGAAACCCCATAAATGTAGCAGACTTTTTTAGTTCTTGCATATAAATAAGTTTTTATATAAGAGAGCATAGTTACCATTTGGTTCCATTGCAAAAAAAAAAAAAAATGGCGGGAACACACCCATAAAATGTTTTCCTTTACTTATCTTATTGCTACGAAACTAGCCGTTCAGCTTGAACTCTCGTAATGACACAAAGTCGATCTTACAACATTAGCGGATCCACGCCCATTTAAATTTAATTTTATATTGAACTGAAAGTGAGACGACGTTGCATTTGAAAAACTAGGTACTACGCCTATTAAAATTTAGTAATATTATGCAAAAAAAAGTGGGCGGAGCAACGCCCATTATAATTCACGTCCTTCTTCCCAACCCACTTTTACGAAACTTGCCACACACCTTGATCTTTGATAGTGACACGATCTTGAGTTTTAAAAAGTGGGCGGGTGGTGCAACGCCTATTCAAGTTTAGTATTACACATATTATATGTACTTCTACTTATTCGATTCCCATGAAACTTGACAAGCACTTTGGGCTCTTAGGATGACATAGTATTGTTCTAAAAAAGTGAGTAGGCCCACGACCACTAAAATGAAATATATATTGTATTCCATTTGCTTCGAGTTGACCGTTTCTTACGAAATGTGGCACACAACTTCAGCTCTCAAAGTTACACGGTCTTGCATTCAGGAAGATAAGCGCGGAAAGTGATATTGGCGAAAGTGGGTGAGACCACGCCCTTTTAAATATAGCATTCGCACTAAAAAGCTAAAGATAAAACTTTAAAAAATAAGCACTAAAAAGTCAAAAATAAATTAGATTAATTGCAATGTGTTACTTGCACTATGAGCAACTGTACATCAAATTTTCCATTTTCCTAACAACTTTCATTAAAATTTTTTACTTTCAATTTCAGTGATATGCACCCAAGTTTTTCAACACCCTGTTAGTTTCACAATCTTTTAATTACATACAATACTTATTTGAAAATAGAATGTGAAATACATTAGAAAATATTTCTTATGCATGTGGGAGTGTAAGGACGAGTACATACATATGGATGTGTTTGGTTACCTGCCACAAAACGAAAAACTTTAATTTATTGTGTCAAAAAAGAAGATGGATGGATGGTTGAATGAAATCAACAAGAAACAAGATGATGATGATAATGATGGTCTAAACGATACTAAAGGAAGTAGCAGCAGACTAAGGCAGTGAAAGGATACATAAAGGTTTGAGAGCGTAAGCTGTTTATACATACATATGAATATAAAATGAAAATGATAAAATTTAATTAAATTAAATATTATTGTATATCTATAGAATACATATAAATGCGAGTAAAATAAACGACTTCAACACCTTTCAAGCCAGTTAGTTGCATCACAGAAGCTTCAAAATAATCAACAATTTATAACAATTTACAAACATTTCCCATCCAATGATATTCAATTTAGCAGAAAGGTTTTATAGCCCATATAATAAAACCGAACGATAGACTGAATATTGGTTTTGGAAATGAAAAATATTTGAAGGTAAGGTTCAATTGAACAATAGAATCCTTTTCTACTATTAAATGTTTACTTTTCAATTAATTATATATTATGTGACCTTGAGCACACAAAGTGTTTATCAAATAAAAGATAAACAGCACCATAGGGGTGGATGATAAAATAAATGGCAATAAAAAAACAATTTCTTAGGCACTGGGTGAATTAACAGGTCAGTTGTAAAAGATTTTATTTGCGAAAAAGTTACACATCTCGAGTTTGAAGAGCATTTCTTAATTTTATTTTTTTAGTAAACAAATTGAAAAATTTAGTTTGATAATTTATATTGAAACAACAATAAAAGTACCACAAAATTTTTGTTTTGTTTTAAATATGAATTTTTCATAGAGGCACTGGTCACTAAACTACACCGGCTTCAGCACACGCCTATCTAATGTAAAATCAGGAGGTCTACTCTGTTATTAGAAATAACAAAAAAAAAAATATTTCGAATTTACATGTTGTAAAGACACAAATTCGAAAGCGTTTTCTTTCTTTTCGATTACAGAGTAGACCCCCAGAGCGCCCTCCTTCGTCGGTATTATGTAGCAGAATCATCGGCGAAGTAAAATAACCAACAAAATGGCTACTAAACAAAGCTTTAAAATTAAATACACCAGAAGCGCTGCAATCACTGCATTATTAAAATCGTTTCAAAAAGCAGAGTTGTAAAAGAAAGAGTTTTATAGCTTCCTTCACCACCTGTCTTCTCTATCATTATCCCTCCCCAATCACCCTCTCTGTCTAAATTCTCTTCAACTCTCAGGTAGCGCAAAAGTGTAATTTTATTGGACCCAAGGGAGTTGGACTATACATTTCACCCTTCCTTAACAGCAGCCTGCTAACCTAACCTAACATTAATATGAATTGCAAACCCAAATATTTTAATTACAAAAATAAGCAGTAAATCTTAAGATTTTTATAACGCACCTTATCAACAAGAGGGTATTAACTCAAAATTTTTGAAATTTCACTTTTTGCAAGAAATCAACTAACAACATCAATATCTATCTACTGTAAAAATTTCAACGTATTCCGATTACTCTTTCACCTCGAAAACCACATTTGAGACCATTTTTGTGATAGTGTAGTGAATACCTTTATATAATCAAAAAGGTATTATTTTGAGTTAGTACAAAAGTGGACATAGAAATGTATCTTATATTTTCATAAAAAAGGTATTATTTTGATTTGAGCCTTTATTCAAGTTAAAAATAATCCAATTGTTTTATTTAAATTCTGTTGTATTTTGAGTTGATACTGTTTTGTTGAAAAATATATTTTGAAACTTTATTTAAATTTCAACTAAAGCGTCGTATTTCAAAATAATACAAAAAAAAAATATCGAGAAAATTCAGAAAAATGGTATTAAATCAAAACATAGAGTTTTTTCCCAAGAATTCCAACATTTTGAAATAAAACAATGCAAATATATTTTCAAATGAAATTTAATTACTACTATGGATTCGGATTTTCAAATTCTCTTGTAATCTAACCACAAACAGTTTTTCGTCTCTACTGAACATTTTAAAATTTTGAGTTAATACAGTCTTGTTGATAAGGTGCGATATGTATTTATATAGTTTTTTAACTTTTTGAAAAGTTATGTCTGTAAAAGATACTTTTTTGAAGGTACATATTTTTTAGGGTACTTTTTGAAAAATATAAAAATGAGACATTTTTAGATTTAATTGAATTGTAGTGAATTTTAATCAGAAATAATTTCTTAATCAGGCTTGAGTTCAGTAATTTCAATTCTTATTGAATGAAATATTTTTATTAATTACTGAACTCAAGCCTGATTAAGAAATTATTTCTGATTAAAAACATAAAAATTTTTAAAGGGTGATTTTTTTCAAAAGTAAAGGGTATTTTTTTACTCTTACTCTTTTACTTAAAAAGTACTTTTTTAAAAGGAACACTTTTAAAAGGTTTATTTTTAAAAAGCTCTTTTTTTCAAAAATGTACTTTTTTAAAAAGAACTTTTTTAATAAGTATTTTTTTAAGTTATTCTTCTTAAAAGGTACTTTTTCTTAAAAATAAAATTGTGAAAAGTAAAATTCTTATTTTTTTTATTTTTTAAAGGGCACTTTATCAGAAAGGTACTTTTTTAAAGGTACTTTATCAGAAAGGTACTTTTTTAAAGGTACTTTATTAACGGGTACATTTTTAAAAGGAACTTTCTTAAAAGGTATTTTTGTAAAAGGTATTTTTTTCAAGTTATTCTTTTTAAAAGGTACTTTCTCAAAAGGTACTTTTTTAAAAGGAACTTTCTTTCTCATAAGGTACTTTTTTTATATGTTATGTAATTTTGATATAAAAAATACTTTGACAAGAAGAACATTTTCAAAAGGCATACATATTTTTAAAAGGCACTTTTTCAAAAAGGTACTTTATTAAAATGTACTTTATTAAAAAAAAACTTTCATAAATGGTACGTTTTTAAAAGGGACTTTCTTAAAAGGAACTTTTTTAAAAGCAACATTTTCAAAAGTTACTTTTTTAAATAGAACTTTCTTAAAAGGTACTTTTTTCAAAAGTTACTCTTTTTAAAAGGTACTTTTGCTTAAAAAATACTTTGGTAAAAGGAACGTTTTTAAGGGGCATGTATATTTTTAAAAGGCACTTTTTCAAAAAAGGTACTCTATCAAAAGGTACTTATTTAAAGGAACTCTCTTAAAAAGTACTTTTTTAAACACAACTTTCTTAAAAGGTACTTTTTTAAAAGAGTCAACAAGTTTTCATGTAAAGGTAATTTTGATTAAAAAATACTTTGACAAGAAGAACATTTTTAAAAGGCATACATATTTTTAAAATGCACTTTTTCAAAAAGGTACTTTCTTAACATGTACTTTATTAAAAAGAACTTTCATGAAAGGTACTTTTTTAAAAGGAACTTTCTTAAAAGGAACTTTTTTAAAAGTACTTTTTAAAAAGGAACTTTCTTAAAAGGTACTTTTTTCAAACGTTACTCTTTTTAAAAGGTACTTTTGCTTAAAAGATATTTTGATAAAAGGAACGTTTTTAAATGCATATATATATTTTTAAAATGCACTTTTTCAAAAAGGTATTTTCTCAGAAGGTACTTTTTTAAAAGGAACTCTCTTAAAAGGAACTTTCTTAAAAGGAACTTTTTTAAAAGCAACATTTTCAAAAGTTACTTTTTAAAAAGGAACTTTCTTAAAAGGTACTTTTTTCAAAAGTTACTCTTTTTAAAAGGTACTTTTGCTTAAAAAATACTTTGGTAAAAGGAACGTTTTTAAGGGACATATATATTTTTAAAAGGCACTTTTTAAAAAAGGTACTTTCTTAACATGTACTTTATTAAAAAGAACTTTCATGAAAGGTACTTTTTTAAAAGGAACTTTCTTAAAAGGAACTTTCTTAAAAGGAACTTTCTTAAAAGGAACTTTTTTAAAAGTACTTTTTAAAAAGGAACTTTTTTAAAAGGTACTTTTTTCAAACGTTACTCTTTTTAAAAGGTACTTTTGCTTAAAGGATATTTTGATAAAAGGAACGTTTTTAAATGCATATACATACATATATATTTTTAAAATGCACTTTTTCAAAAAGGTATTTTCTCAGAAGGTACTTTTTTAAAAGGAACTCTCTTAAAAAGTACTTTTTTAAAAGCAACTTTCTTGAAAAGTAGTTTCTTAAGCGCAACTTTCTTAAAAGGTACTTTTTTAAAAGGAACTTTCTTAAAAGGTACTTTTTTAAAAGAGTCAACAAGTTTTCATGTAAGAATTAAAAATAAGGGTAAATAAACCAAAATTTTATTTTCTTATTCACGGAGGCATTCGTTGAACGAAGTTATGCCTATTCTGATATATCATCATCATGACCTTTATCTAGTTGTTCAGGGTTTAGTTTTGAAGGTCGATATCATGTGGGTTCCAATCTTTGATATGTGTAATGACTTTGAACTCTATAGTCTTCACTTCACTTCAGAAGCAGCTTATGTCCCGGGAGTGTTCATGGGAATATTATAAATAAATAAATAATAACAGTCATTCCTTCTGTCATACATATAAATTTAAAATTTATTGAGCTTCCCATTAAGCAGCTTATCAGACTTTCATCAGAATAGCACTTAACATTTGTAATAATAACAATAATAATAACATAAATACGTGCATACATACATATCGTCACCTTAATATAGAAAGGCCCTAACTCATTATTTTTTTGAAATGGAGATTTTTGAATTTTTCGATACATTACGTTTTCTTCTATCGAAATACATAAAAAAAATAGATTACAAAAAAATAATGAGTTAGGGCCCTTCTATATTAAGGTGACGATATGTCGTCAGCCCATTATTGATTTGACCCACCGACCATTTTTTAAAAAAATTAGTTAGGTATGGGGTATATATATTTTGAGTATCCCCTTTCTGAATCCAAAACAGGTTTTGGGAAATTAATTATGGTTTCCGAGATATTTAGCATTAATTTTGCTCCTTATCAACTATTTTAAGGTTTAATAAATATTGTTTTGTCGTTTTTCTCCATTCTGACTTCTTCTTGTTTAGCACAAGATGTTTAAAATAAAACCTATTAAGCAAGTAATTGTTCTAGCATTTAAATATTTTTATTGTCATGTTGTTGGTGTTTCGTATTTAGTCAACCATAAATATATTCATCCATCCATCCATCCATCCATCCATCCATTCATTTATCTATCTATCTATCCATTTCTAGATTCATGCGTCTCTCCAACCATCCATCCATTCATCTACAACCACTCAATCCAATTCATTTATTTATCCAATCATATAATGAATGGTTCTTAGCTGCCGATGGCTGGGCTGTGTGCTTGTTCTACTTGTAAAACTCCAACATTTTCTCCCACACGTTGTAAATTTCCATGTGTAGATTTAAGGAAGCGAACGATTGCACAAGCAAGGAGTTGAGAACAAATCCAAAAGCAATATGACTCAAATGAAATGAAATTGCAAAAGGAATCAAACCAAAGACCAATGAAGCATAAGAAAAATAATAAAAAAGGTATTACTTTAAGATTTCTACATTTATTCTACTTTTATTGTTTTATGGTGAAAATAAAATGAAATGATATGAAACAAAGAAATCTGTTAAGTAATATGTAACAGATAAAAACGAAATAATAGAACTAGGAAACCTAGAGATTTAACTGCCTCGTGTGACTTTTTTTTTACGAAACACTGCCGACAACAGGACGCTAGACAAGGAAGTAAATAAAGAAAGCTTTTAATGTCAGCAAGTTGTTTGTTAACAACAACAAAAAAAAAAAATGCTAATGTAAAGATTGGTAGACATTTAGGATCGATAAAGTAGGGCAAATGTACTCAAATGAAGTAAGCGCCCAGAGATAGATAGTGCTTTATTGTATTTCCTTAAAATGTTTGTGCAAAAACCTTGATAACAAAATATCTAGTGAAAAGTCTTGGAGACGAGGCTAATAATATTTTCGTAAGCATCAGCCTTTTGGAATTTGTCATATCTGTTATATCATACACTGATCTTTTACTCAAGGTCTGTACCCTATTTCTGTAACTTGTGAGAAGATCTCGCATCGAGAAAAATTAAATAATTATATTGGTTTTCCTATTTTACACAGGGTTACTCACATAAAAATTTATATAAACTTAGAAAAAATATCAACAAATACAGTTTTTTTCTTACTCACCCTGTTTTTCACAGGATGATAACAATTTATTCGATTCGAAAAGTTCTCACATTCCTTACAGAAACGAGGCACTGGAGTCATATAATCGCACTGCACTAAGCAGGGGGTCGATTCTGAATTTATGATAAAAATGAAGTGATAAAAAATTTATCATATTCACTTCACTTGACAGGTAGTTCTAATAAAAAACTGAAATTAGAATCGCATTTTCAATGAAGTGATATTTAATTTTTCATTTTCACGATTTCACAGAAATAGAATCGACCCCCAGCTCTGTTAAATGACAATAGCTGCGTTCGAGAACGCAAAAGTTCTTAAAATTTTTTACTATACGTAATCCAGTGCATGAGATGGCGAATTAAAATAGAAAAATTACCGTTCATTGACTGAGTAAAAGCAAATTCTTACGGATTGACTTGTTGCCAGTAAACCCCAGTTAAACGAAACCATATATTTGAAAATGTGAACAAACTAAAACAAAGGGAAACACAAATTTTTAATTATTGATGATATTTTCAAAATAACAAATAAATTCAGTAAAGCCCGACTTTGACTCGCATACGACACTAAAAACAACGTCATAGCTCCAAAAACAAACTAGTCTGCTAGAAAACGAGTTTAAAGTTTTTAATTTACACACAAATTAATGGACAAAGAAAGTTTTATGTTGCTGTCAAGAGTTGAATGAATGAATTAAGTCAAACGGGAACACAGGACACTGCGACCAAAGTAGATCTATTGTATACTAAAGTCCTGCAGAAGACCATTTATAAGACCTTTCAACACATTAGAGATTTTTCAACTGCTTTACTACAGAGAAATATTCTAGAAACAAACAATTGAAACAATTGCGTTGCCAACAGTGTTGTTTTAGCGTTTGTTTTAGAATATTTCGCTGTAGTAAAGCAGTTGAAAAATCTCTCATGTCTTGCAAGGTCTTATAAATGGTCTTGTGCAGGACATTATTGTATACCTCACCAGGTGCTAGAGCAGCTCATCTAGACCTACTCTCCTGATGAATCTCAGGATTGCCAGTGGGTGTAGTGTTGGCAGTTCCCAATCCTCTAATAGGTGCTTGCCCAATTGGCTATATCTTCTGTGACATAACGCTTCACAGTCCTTCAGAATATGCTCTGGAGTTTCATCTTCGTAATCACAGAATCTGCACAAAAATTAAATTTTTGGAGTTATGACGTTGTTTGAGTAAATGAGTGATATGTATGTAATAGTATGCGATCCTTTTCCTATCTAATCGAATATCTTACCTGAAGTAAAATTTAAAAAAAATTGTTTTGGCGTTTTTTTATGTTTTGCGTTTTTCTTCGTTTTGACGATTTCTTTTTTAGTTTTAGCGCTTTTCTTCGTTTTCCCGATTTTTCTTAGTTTCAGCGATTTTTTTTTTTGATTTAGGCGTTTTTTATTAGTTTTAGGGATTTTTTATTTCTTTAGGACATTTTTTCATTTGACGATTTTTTAGATTTTTGACAAGTTTTTTCGGTTGTTTTTTAGTTAAATTGATTTTTTTCGTTTTGGCGATTTTTTGTTTGTTTTTTGGCGATCATTTTACTTTTGATGATATTTGTGCATTTTCGCGATGTATTTTATTTTTGGTGATATTTTTAATTTAAGCGATTTTTCATTTTTTTTATTTTTTTTTTAATTTTGGTATTTTTTAGTTTTAGCGTTTTTGAAAATTTCAAGAGTTTGCATGTTACAAAGCGTTTTTCTTCGTTTTGTCGACTTTTTTTAGTTTTAGTGTTTTTTTTTGGAATTTAGATATTTTTTATTAGCGTTAGAAAATTTTTTGTTTTTTATGACTTTTTTCACTTGAAGATTTTTTCGTTTTTTACCAGTTTTTTCGGTTGTTTTTTAAAGTGATTTTTTTCGTTTTTGGCGATTTTTTTTTAGTTTTTTTTGGCGATCTTTTGACTTTTGATGATTTTGTTTTTAGCGATTTTGAAAATTTCAAGAGTTGCCTCTTACAAAGTCAAAATTTCATTAACTGATTGGATATTCTTTAATTTAGATTTTTTAAATTTCATGCATAGAAATATTCTAACTTTAAAAATTTCAGTTGTCTATATTCTATTGTCTGTATATAACATTAGAATTTCAATATGTTTCATTGGTCGATTTAGAACACTCTTTAATTTTTAACTGTCATATATTTGTTGTTGTAGCGGCCAAAATTTTTGTGAAAATTGCAACTACTACGGTTCTCGAGAAAACAGCCTGTGACCGTTACTGTATTTTATTAGAAATGTACTCGGACACACCTAATATGATCGAGAGACATTAGCGTTAACTCTCGAATCCGAACTCTTGTCCAATCAACATCGTAGCTAACACATATAATAATGATTTACATCAGTGATGCATTTTGAGTTTTTTGTTTTAGGGCTAAATTAACGATTTAAAAGGGCCAAAATACCTTTGATAGGGCCAAAAAAGTTTTTTAATGTACTTGACTATAATATTTTAATTTAAATACCCATCAAACAAAATGCCCCGAATTCGTAAAGAATTCGTAAGGACTGGTCGACAAAATCTTCCGATTTCGGAACCGAAATACATGTTACCGAAATCGTAACAATTTTTGTATGAAATGGTTGACACAACTTTGTAACGATATGTCGGTACGAATTCGTTACGATAAGTCGGTACGAACTCGTAACGACATGTAGGTACGATTTCTTTTTGCTTTTATAGCAGAGTACCGCTTCACCGTTATGTTACTGCTATTGTCGAAATAATTTGCACATACTCACACTTTTTAATATTTGCTACAATCCTGTTTTTATCAACATATACACATATTTATTTAAAAAAAATTTTCACAGACTTTTACTTATGTACTCAAAAATCAAAGTTTTAATGTTTAAAAAAAATTGTTCAGAAAAACTACCGAAATTTCTTAACGAGTTTGGTGCGAAAAGTCTGAGTTCAGACAAACTACCGAAATGTCTTAACGAATTCGGTACGACAAGTCTGACTTCAGAAAAAAACGAAACATTTTGTTTGGGGGGTAAAAACAAAAGTATGTATTAATAATATAATACATGTGATTTATTTTGTTTAGATTAAAAACAGAAATTAGCGACATACATAAATTCAAATTTTTTAAAGTTATTTTTTTTTTAAATTATAGTAACTACATATTATATATATGTATGTATGTATATTGCTTAAAAAATTAAATTTTAGTTTAAAAACATTCTATATGTAATTCTAAATTTATTATACATAATCTCTAAATTACTAGTTCAATAGTTCCTCAATTTACTCCTGCTTAGAAGCATTTTTTGTGTTAAGTTTGAAAATATCTTCATCATAACAATTATTAGAATTATAGTTCATTAAATCTTTAATTTTTTTATGCCCTGCTTGACGATATCGAAAGAAAACTCTCGACTAAAAATTTATATTGAAAAAAGAGAATTTTCATATTTTATTGTTGATTTCAATATAAAATTTCAGCCGAAAAAAAGATACTTTCCACACATGCTGAGGAATGGGGATAGAAAGAGTTGCTTGAATAATTCTGTATACATTTGTATGCAAAGGCTTACCTCAACGATTTTTAATGGTAGAAATCGTTTTGCAAAATTTACTTCTACTTAAATCTTTGAGTTTTTTAAATTCTGGAACTTGCGATACTGCCCTATGTTCGTTATTTACTTGTTCTGTTTCCTTTTGAAAAAGTTTAACTGAAGCCAGTTAAAATAAAAATTTCCAAAAAATAAAAGTAGTTTTTAAAACGGAAAAAACTCAATTAAAAAGTGTTTGAAGGAATTAGTTGAATTTTGAGTTGAAAGGGCCAAAATAGCCTAGAGAGTACCACAGGGCCATCAAACATCCAAAAGTGCCACAAATGGCCCAATTGTGCCACATTTTGCATCACTGATTTACATATTCAATTTAATCATATTTTATATTTTTTAATTTATATACATACATATATTTCAGAAATCGCTTTAAGTTTGTAGCATTATGATCAAATTTAATATTCGAGCACTTACTGCATTTGTTTCTTTTTTCTAATTTATAACGTCCCCAACATTTACATCTCCATTTCAAATTATTTGGTTTAATTACCACTTAAATCTATTAAATATTTCCTACGCAAACACCTTTGAACAAGAAGAAGACGCTTCACGCTACCTACCCAAACTACAATATTTCCACTACCTCCCCGCTGCTTAATGCTAGGAGCACAATTGGGACGAACGACGAATTTCGTCCACCTCGACGAATTCGTCGATATGAGTTCGCTGCGTAAATTCGTCGTGTGAAGCACAACAACGACGAATTTACGCAGCGAATTCCTCTCTTATATTTGATAAAGTTGATTGTTTTGTGTACAAAGACAGAGAGTGAGAGAGAGAAAATTGTTTTTTCGTCGTTCGTCGGCGTACAAATTAGAAATAAACCTATCTCAGAATTCGTCACGCACGACGAATTTCGTTGTACGGTGGTGTTGTGTTCATTTTCATATGCACACATGTGTTTTATTTTTTATGACGAAAGTTCGCACCGAAAAATTCGTCGTTCGTCCCAGTTGTGTTCCTAGCATAACATAACTTGCTAAGCAGCTACACTTCTCTCTTATTCCCGGGAGACTCAAACGAAAAGACAACGCAAACAAAAAAAAAAACAATGAACATTTAAGTGTGTTTTAACAAGCTGAAATGTTAGAATAGTTATGGAAGTTGTGTAAGTATTTAGATGTTTTCTCGTCTGTTTGTACTGATTTAATTTCAATGATTTTAACTTAGAACAAGAAGAAATTGTTTTATTTAACTTTGTAGTTTGTGCCAACGTGCAGCCAAATCAGTGAACCAGCTGCTGAGACCTTAACTTGCTTGCGTTGTTTTATTTAACTTTATACTTAGCGGAAGTTTACCGGCCTCTAAATTAAGTATGTATTGTTAAAATCTATTTTAGATCCTAAAATACACTCATGTGCACTCATGTTCTCGCTCGGTGTATGTATGTGTTCATCTAATACATAAACAAGAAAAAAATTATTTAAAACAATTTACATATGCACTAGCTGACCCCTGTGAGCGTTGCTGGCCCTAAGCAAACATTAGTGTTGTATATGGCATTGGTGGTACAATATGAAAATTGGATTTTGCCCACGAATAAACTAAATATTGCGCCATCTGCCGGATGAACTTCAAACTACACAGAAACGCTCCTCACGCCCCATAGAGAATGTATATAAAGTTTGGTTTAAATCGGTGCAGTAGTTCTTGAGTTAAGCCTGATACTCTGTTCACAATTTCGAGCGAAATGCTGTCAAGCTACATATAAAAGTATTTGGTATGAAATATTTGCGAAAAAAATTCGCAAGAGTAGTTTAGCAGCGAAACAACATGAGCAGTACTTTTTTCGCACGGAATTTTAACAATGTCGCATACTTTCAAGCAATAAAAGCGAGAAATTTATTTAAAAAACCGCGAGTTGGGCTACATTTAGTACATGTCAAATTTTTCACGCGAAATAACGAATGGCACTGAAAATTTTTCACAACTTCGAACAGAGTACCATGCATTACGGTGCAAAAACACAAAAAAACTAAATATGGCGCCATCTGTCGGACGAATCACTATTTCTGAAAGGGGCGTAGCATTTACCGGGGTAGAATATATATATAAGCACACACAGGTCTTTTACGAATATTTTGCGGGGTGGAAGGCGAAAATCTGTTGGGGCATTGAAGAGTTTACCCATAACAAATAAACGTACTTTTGCATTATATATAATACTAGCTGACCCCGGTCCGCGCTGCTGGCCCTAAGCAAACATTAGTTTTGTATATGGCATTGGTGGTACAATATGAAAATTGGATTTTGCCCACGAATAAACTAAATATTGCGCCATCTGCCGGACGAACTTTAAACTACACAGAAACACTCCTCACGCCCCATAGAGCATGTATATAAAGTTTGGTCTAAATCGGTGCAGTAGTTCTTGAGTTACGGTGCAAAAACACAAATAACTAAATATGGCGCAATCTGTCGGACGAACTTCAAACTACACAGAAACACTTCTTACGCCCCATAGAGCATGTATATAAAGTTTGGTCTAAATCTGTGCAGTAGTTCTTGAGTTACGGTGCAAAACACAAAAAAACTAAATATGACGCCATCTGCCGGACGAACTTTAAACTACACAGAAACACTACTTACGCCCTAGAAAGCATGTATATGAAGTTTAGTCAACATCGGTGCAGTAGTTCTTGAGTTACGGTGCAAAACACAAAAAAACTAAATATGGCGCCATCTGTCGGAACGCGTCGTCCGATTTAGTGAAAACTTTAGATAAACCATCTACACGACCATACGAACAAACCATAAAAATTTGATCGAATTCGGTTTGACCGTTCGTGAGTTATAAGGTCACAACACACTTGCAACAATTTTTTATATATATAGAAGATATGTCTGTGTACATTAGAGTGGGTCAATTTGTATAGACTAAAAAAAATTAACGATGCGGTTGTCCAAATCGTAATATACGATGAATTCTAAGAAGGTTTGCCCAAGGAACCATGGGTCTAAAATCAAAATCGAGCTTCCCACTTTTAACGAGAAGTTTTTCTTTAAGTATTTAATATTCAATACAATTTAGGCAAATTAAAAAAAAATTCATATACGAAAACAAAAGTTTCTCGTTAAAAATGGGAAGCTCGATTTTGATTTTAGACCCATGGTTCCTTGGGCAAAACTTCTTAGAATTTGATGTAGATTATGATTTTAACAACCACTCGGTCGAGAAAAAAACCCACTCTAATGTGCATACATTAACTTCTATAAGCAGGGATGTTAAATTGTGTATCCACATAAGAAACAGGTGAACACGGTTTTTTTCTTATGGCCAGAGGGAGGAACGTCATGCACTTGAAATGCTCCCTAATTTTAGTACATACACACAAACTACCATCAGGGCTGTCAGATGTGGCGATTTCTCGCTAACCGTGTCGATTTTTTAACTTGTTTGGAATCTTCAAAATTTTTATAATTCAGGAGAAATACTTTGTTGAAAGAGTATTTAAAAAAAAAAAAAACAAGAAATTAAAATAATGCGATTTTGAGGATTTCTCTTAAATGTATTATAGTCATTAAAGTGTTTTGAATTTGGATGACAAAAATTTACAAGAAATACTTTTTGAAGATTTAATTTGTACTTTTGGCGAATTTCTGCTTTTTTTTTGCTATTATTTAAAAAAACTTATATTAAAAATAGTTTTATATAAAAACAAATTTATTATCAAGTATATACGAGGGCGGTTCGGAAACTTCTTAGCCTATCAATGAAAGAGAATAGTTAGTTTTTCAAAAATATTTTTATTTTTCAATATAATCTCCTGAAACTTCAATACACTTAGTCCAACGCTTTTCTAGCAATTCTATCCCTTGATTGAAATAGTTTTCCTCAAGGTCTTCAAAATAGTGGTTTACAACTGTAATTGCATCTTCATTTGAGGTAAAACGCTTGCCAGCAAGAAATTTTTTTAGATTTGGGAACAGGTAAAAGTCACTGGGAGCCAAATCAGGAGAATAAGGTGGGTGGTCAAGCAACTTGTACTTTAATTCGTTGATTTTAGACATTGTTAAAACAATCTTGTGCGCTGGTGCGTTGTCTTGATGAAAAATTATTTTTTTGTGTTGTAAGCCAGGACGTTTTTCTCGAATTTGTACATTTAATTGATCCAAAAGGTTGCAATAGTACTCTGAATTTATTGTTTTACCCTTTTGCAGATAGTCAATCAATAAAATACCTTTGAAGTCCCAAAAAACCGTTGCCATAACCTTACCAGCCGATTGAATTGTTTTTGCCTTCTTTGGGGCACTTCCTCCAGCTTCAGTCCATTGTTTGGATTGTTCTTTTGTCTCTGGAGTATAGTGGTGGATCCATGTCTCATCAACAGTTATGAAACGACGCTTAAAATCCATTTTATTTCGCTTAAAACGATCCAAACAAGCTTGAGAAATGTTCATTCTTATGCGTTTTTGGTCGACTGTTAACCAATGCGGCACCCATCTTGCAGAAAGCTTTTTCATCTGTAGTTCTTCATGCAAAATTAAATGGACTGGATCATTTGAGATGCCCATGATATTAGCTATTTCACGCACTTTTATTCGTCGATCATTTAATACCATATCATGCACTTTGGCTACAATTTCTGTTGTTGTTGCTGTTTTTGGACGTCCACTACGTGGTTCATCTTCAATGCTTGTACGACCACGTTTAAATTCAGCAACCCAATTTTTTACTGTTGCATATGAAGGAGCACTTTCACCTAACACATTCACCATATCATTATGAATTTCTTGTCCCGTTAACCTTTTTTATGTAAATATTTAATGACACCACGTATTTCTAATTTTTCCATTGTTAAAAACCGCGGATGCGTCTTTTGTGAACAGCTGTTTCTATATAAAGGAGTTGCCAGATCGAAACAAAATTTAACATGTGTTCATAGCAGAGATGGAAGTTTCCAAAACATTTAATTTTTTTTTGTTTATACTGCGCTTTTTGTGCTAGAAGAAGTTTCCGAACCGCCCTCGTATGTATATTAAGAAAAACTACATAAAATTTATTTTTGGCGATTTTTGGAGATTTTTTAAATCAATGTGGCCAAATCTGTCAACTCTGAATACCAATCAACTCTGAATACCAATTACAATAAAATACAAGATGATATGAATTACACTGCATTATCATGTATAAAATTAAATTTTCTGACTTATGATGTTGTTTAAGCAAATACGGCTGTATACGAGTACATATCTATATGAATGTGTGTTGCACATCCCAGACTTGTATCCACTACTAAAGTTGTTTATTCTTGTACATACATACATACATATCGATGGTCACAAGTAGAAAGGCCCTAATTTGTATTTTCACGAAATTAAGTTTTTCAGTGATTCCAAAAAATGGTCTCAAAAATACACCTCGTCAAAAAAAAATTTATTGCAAGTGTAAAAAGCAAAGCTTTTACAAGCAGTTGTAGAAAGCAGTTGCACTATTTATTTTTATATTTTTACCTTCTCCTGTAAAGTTACAGTTATTTGAGTTAGGGCCTCTCTGCTTGTAACCAACGATATGTACATAAATTAACATTATTTACACACTTCTGTACGAATTTTTGCGTAGATTTTTTGAAATATTTTTGTTTATGTGTTTGTGCACGCCATTTTTTTCTACCTTGTTTCCTGTTTTATCATGTCCAAGTGTCTGTCTTTCCAGCTTTTCTTTGATTTAACACACACACTCACACACACACATATGTACATACACATGCATAGTACATCTACTTGTCATCAGTGTGTTTCCAAATTTTTTATGTTTTTTTTTGCCAACCTTGTCCATTGGGTCATAAAATCGCTTCCGGCCATGCTCGAAGTAAGATTAACTTGTCGTTTACAATTTCTCTTTGATTTGTTTTCTTACGTTTGTGGCAGCAAAAGTAACAGCAATAAGATTTTTTTTGTTAGTTACTTTTACGATTTTTATTTTTGTTTTCTTTGATATTTCTTTTATAGTCTTGTTTTTCTACTACGCGTATTCTTTGATGGTTTCCACTGGTGGCTGCGGGTGTTTTTCCCCATTTGATGCCAATTTGAAATGTTTTCCTTATACATACATATGTACATACTTCACTTCCATACATACATATGTAAGTATACATATGTATATGTACGTACATAAATACCCTGAAGGAAACGTGGGGTTAAGTGTACCCAAGTCACTACTTTTGTCAACTGTTTTGGTGACATTGTCAACGGAGCGTCTACATATTAATATTGTTTTTGATGCGTAGAAAACATTTTTTCAGACACACACAACTATGCTTCTTCTTAATGTTTTATTGTTTTGTTGAAAATAAAAGTGGCGTCAAACAAAATTTAAGTGTTTATAAAAATTAGATTAAGAAATCAAATTAAAAGGTTAGAAAGGTGTATTGAACAATAATTAAAAAAAAAACATTTATATAAAAGAAATTACAAAAAAAAACAAATAAAATAACAATCCATATTGTGTAAAAATAGAAAATTAAAAATTTCCAGTGAAAGTGCTAATTATGGAATCTTTTTTCAGATCCATACTTAAGTAATCAGTATAATTTTACTATTCGTATTTCCAGCAGGTGGTGACAGCGTCTATAGTGAATCAGTACAGTTTTACTATGGACATTTCCCACAGTGTGGTGATATCGTCAATAGTAAGTCAGTACAATCTTACTACTGACATTTTCGCCATATGGTCCCACAAGAACTACCTAGTCAGTATTGACGAAGTCTACTGGTAGATTTCGTAGGACAAGCCTGTGTTAAATGTCAAAAGTAGATAGCATTAGTTGGGGTAAAATTTGTCAGTAGTACTGGTGACATCGTCAATAGATAATCAGTATAATTTTACTATTGACATTTCCTGCAGGGTATGGATGTATGTACATATGTATATGTTTTACTTGTTCTGTCAAAATCTTTCTTAATGTACGATGTACATATGTACATATGTTTGCTTTAAAATTTTGATTAATTTTATAATGAATTATTTATAACAAAAAAAAATTGTGCGCAATTTTATAATCAGCTTCTGTAGAAGTATAATTGAAAAATAAAGAACCTTAAGATTGATTTTGTTTGTTCTCAGAGAAATTTTCATGTGAAAACATTGCATAATATTCAATTAATTGATGACATGTAAATTCGTGCAACCAGAGAAAGTTCACTTTTTTGTCACGTGCGACAGCAAGCAATTAAGCTTGTATTACAGCACAATGTGACTCAATTTTTCTTAAAATTTTACCTAATCTAGAGCTCCTAAAGCCCTACACAAATATATAAAAAAGTTAAAAAAAAACAGTTTCGTCTTCTTTGAAAAAACAAACATAATTCCAGTGTTTAAAAAACTTAAGTCAAAGTAGCAAAAGTCGTAAAATTTTAACTTTGCGCTACTTTAGCTTTTTCCAAATGTTTAAAATGAACCAATGCTTTTGCTTGTGCTTGTGAAAATAATCAACAGTCGCAGTCGAAGCAGAAGCATAAAACGAATCATGAACAATTGCGCAGTACTTTCAGCAGCCGACGATTTCAAAAGTTTGAATTTGATTTTCTGTTGCTTTTGGTTAGTTTCGCTAGTAAAAGCATAAGCAATCTGTGTGCTTTTGTAAGTACCAAACAGTCACAGTCAGTGTTGTCAGATTTATTTTCAGCCTCCTCGCCAAATGACTTGTCGAATATCGCCAAATATCGCCAATATAATAAAACATTAAATTTTAGCTACAAAAATATTTTTATTATGTAATTGCATTGCAAATATCGTTAAATTTTAAATTCAGTAGGTAACGTCTATCGTAAAACATAAAAAATATGTTGTTTAAAGCGGCGCACCCACTTGCAATATATCTGTGGCAAAAAGGAAAATGTGCTTAAGTCGAGATAAGCAAATTTTGAGTTAATGGTACGTAATCTGCATATTTGAAAGTATCATTGGTCAAAATCTCAATTTATTAGTGTGATTTTTCATGAAGTTATAGCACTATGACTTCGACTTATTTTTTTTAGACTTCTAATCTCATTTGGAATAATATCGTAATTAAGGTTATAATATGGTATATTTCAACTCAAATGTCTTACTTATAGTGTGTAAAACGGTGATTGGTTAAAAAAATAAAGGTTAACAGAAAATTTCCTAATTTATCTGTAAAAGAAATAAATTTCTGAAAATCGACTTGAAACCTTAAAAGTGCTCTCCTGTAAAAGAGTAAAATATGACTTAAGCACTTTTTCCTTATTGCCACAGATATGTAATTGTGCAATTTTTCGTACAATAATATCGCCAATGTGTATGTCATATTCGAAGGTAACACAATATACACATTGGCAAATATCAAAAGACTTCTGATTTTTATTGTACAATCAAGGGAATTGTGTAATGTGGTGGCAACATTTTTCAATGTTGTTTACGTTTTCAATGTCAGGAATATTGGGCAATATTTTCTTTGCAATAATATTGCAAAGTATTTAAATTAACATATAAAAAGTACTGGCGTATAAAAGACTTAAAAATAACTTATTGCAAAAATCAATCTTAATAGGATAAATTGAACTTGAACACCAAGATTAAAATTATTATTTCAATCTTGTGATAAAACGGAATTAACGTTCACTTAAATGTGTGTTAAAGTACACATATCATATCCTTGAAGTAGTAAGTGCCAGCACCATCGTCATAATAATACATACTACGTTTATACGCAGGGCTTATTTGCAAATAAAACTGTAAATTGTTGCCATATTATTCTTTTTATTGCGGCTTACTAATTCAGAAAACTATTCACGATTAACGAACTATTTGCAAATAAAATGCTTGAGGTTGCCACGCTTACAAATGTTTGATAACAAAAACAACAAATGGACAAATATTGCAACAAAAAACATTGATAGAAGCAAATAATAACAATTAAAAGAAATAATTATTTGATATTTTGTGGATTTACACTATTTTTTTTGTCAACATAAGTAAGCTTTCTATAGAAGTGCTACCAAGTTTGTGTACTTTTGCTATGCCGTATAAACAGTGAGTCAATTTATTTGCAAATAATTTTATTTGCAAATAATGCGCGTATAAACGTAGTAACAATTTAGGCGAGAACTCTTTCAGGCTTTTCCTGCTTCATTATCAAAATGTTGGTTCCAATTTATAAAAGGAAGTTTTCTTAATGTGTTGTATAAACATCAAATGAGATTTTTTATTCCATAATTTTTTTTAACTTCTTGAGTTTCAGATAAAAACTCACAACATTTAGAATTTTTTGCACGAAATATTTTATGTTGGTGAAAAAATTGCTTTATATAAGCATATTTTTTAACATTATTCTATTTTATTGAAATCTTAAAAATATAGCCAAAAATATCGCCAAGGAGTTCAAATATCGCCAAGTAAATCGCCAATCGCCATTTCAAAATTTTCATCGCCAAAACCAAATTTTTGTCGCCACGTTTGGCGAGATATCGCCACATCTGACAACACTGGTCACAGTCGCAAAAGTAAAAGCTCTTGCTTTTAGAAGCTTTCAGCAGGTTCAGTCAACTATTTTGTGGTGCTTGTCATGTTTTTATTGTTGTTTTCGCACATCACACAAGAAGCAAAAACAAAAACCACTTTATTGCGATTGCTTAAAACTTCTAAAAGTAAACGTTTTAGCTTCTTCGACTGTGACTGTTTGCGACTTCCAAAAGCATATAAACTGCTTCTGCTTTTAAGCTTAAATTAGACGTGACATAGCCATAACGCCATAGCCATAACCAAACCAAAATTCAATTGATTTCTATGGTGAGAGTGAGAGTGAGAGTGAGAGAGACTCGCCATAACTCTCACCATAGAAACCAATTGAATTTTGGTTTGGTTATGGCTATGGCGTTATGGCTATGTCACGTCTAATTTAAGCTTTACTTGCGATACTAAGCAAAAGCAAAAGTAAATCAAATTCAAACTTTTCAAATTGTCGACTGTTGAAAGTACTGCGCAATTGGTCATAAATCGTTTTCTGATTTTGCTTTGACTGAAACTGTTGTATTTTTCAAAAGCGAAAGCAGACGCAAAATGAAATGAAATGAAAAGCATTTAAATTTTTTAAACACTGCATGATTCTTCAGTGTAGCACGCTACAAAAAGTTGTCATTCCTGTGGAAACGCCAATATAAAGATGGATTTACTGCCTTGTGTTTTTCTGCATTATATTCTCCTGAGTGAATGTGTTAGGAAATAAATTGTTGCTTAGGAAATAAATTGGCTGTCAAATGATGCAGTGTCAAGAATTGAGCTGGCTGTCATTCTTTAACATTTATTTGGTAAAAAGTTGGGAGATTTAAACCATGCAACTGTACACTCTTGAACTAAAAGAATTTTGATGGTGTAATTTGTGAATTGTAATTTGAAAGACCGGGTTTACACGTGAACAAACTAGAAACAAACCAGAGATAAGCGAAGCTTTGTTGCAAAATGTGGTTTAAAAGTTTTGTGAAAACAGCGGACGTATGTCGTTGTGCTAGAGGTAAACATTTGCCCTAGATCATATTCCATTATTAATTCTCATATATGTATCTACTTTACATTGTTATCAATAAAACAGAATTTGTCCAAAAAAAAGTGTTCTTAAGCCACTTTATGTACTAAACTTAAATTTATTTATATCGATCACACCAAAATCTCTCCAAAAATCTTTAAGTATCTTTGGAAGAGAAAGCGTGACATTTGCGGGGTATTCTTACATTAGTTCCTGTATATGGCAACAGGGTGAGTATCATTGCTAAAGCTAACATTACGGACGGTGGGTAGAAGATAGTTTCACACCAACTTCAACAAATTGCGATTAAACCATGATAGAAAAATTTCACCTGTAGCGAGACAAGAAATCCAAAGAGAACGCGGATTACGACGATAAACCTTCTCCAAATACTGGCCATTTGGAGCGCATAATCAAAGCTTTCAACTACTTTATAACGACTTCTGCAGAAGCTGCCAGGATGAATAAGAGAAAGGAACCACCGAATATCTCCTCTGCCGCTCCTCCAAGTACGAAGAATTAAGACGTATAAAATACGAGTAATACTCGAAGCAAAAAAAAATTTTTCGAATTTCTATATCAATAACATGCAAATTCGAAAGCATTTCTTTTCGTTTCAAATTACAGAGTAGCCCCCTGTACCAGTGACAGCTTTATTAGCAGCTTTATTAGCTGCAAAATATGCTGCTATAAACACAATATGCTCTGAAAATCCAAGAAAAAATTCTCAAAAGTTTTTCATGTAACTATGTGCAATGTAAAGAAGGACTCGTAATTTTATTTAGCATACTTTTGGGTGCCCTTCTGATTTCTTTACCAATGACTCCTGCCATTTTGGTATTTTCTTTTCTGTTTTTAATACTTAACAACGATTGCTCTACAAAAACATACACACACACGCACACTTTTAACTGGCAGACAATTGATTTAAGTTTATTTTATTTTCTTATTTGGTCCTTTTCTCAGAATTTTGTTTTGCAATTTCAGTTGTCATCCATTTAATTTCTTATTGTTTTTATTTTTTATTGCTTTTTACCTTTTTTATTTGACCATTTCAATTTCATTTGTTTGCAAGTATTTTCTGTGATAATTTCATTTGGCATGTGGTGCTTGTTACTGTTTCATACTTTTTGCTTTCGTTTTTTTTTTTTTTTTGGTTTTCAATTTATCCTGCTGTGCAATGAAGTATGTCACATCTACATCATCCTCATCGTACTCTCATCATCCTACAGGTGAGAATTAGGAAATTTTCTTTTACAGTGTTTTTTTTAGCTTTAGATATTTTTTCTTTAATTTTGCTAGCAATTGAAAGAAACTTTGTTTTGGGTATGATTTGTTAATTGAAAATCTTTAACAAAAATAGAATTTGAATATTTGTCTTGGGGTTCATTTGATTTGAACTGAAATGGCCTCGAAGTGTCCACAAAAGTATGAAAAGTGTCAAATAAAGTGTGTGAGTTTTTTTTATATTAATTTAACTAAGTAAGGACATGCTTGACTTTCAAAGTGTTTAACAAAGTATTTGAGTTAATTGATAATGAGACTGGGAAATGGCAGGAATAAAAATTTTTAATTAGCAAATTTTATTCGTAAATGAATTATTATATGTACTTTGTACTAATACATGCAGAAAATTCAAATAAGACGTACAAGTGCGATAGTGTGAATGCAATCATGACAAATGGCGAATAATACGATCAAAATTTTGACATTCCATAAGACTTGAGAAACAATAAGGGCTGGCACTCACTATCCTACATAATCGTTCGACTTTTGAGCAAATGCAACCCTGATCTTATGAATTGTTGTTGTATTTTGGAAATTTTCATAAGCTCTACTAAGTCCACTAAAGCATTTTTGCAAAAAAAAAACTTTTGACGGAATAATGAAAGACAAGACAGTTGGTGAAGGAAGAGAGAGAGAAAAAAGCTTCATTCTTTTAAAGCTCTGGTTTTTAATCGACTTCAAGAAAAAGGAGGAGGTTAACAGTTCGTCTCTAACTCGGTACATTTTAGACCGATTGTAAAAATTTGCTTGTTTTCTGAGAGAGGGTATAGCTTCCCATTGGTCCCATTGTAATTTTATGATATTATACTTATTTGATTGCTGCGAAACCTATAAAACACCTTTGGTTCTTGTAATTACACAATTTGAAAGTTAAAAAATTGGGCGGAGTTACGCCCCTTAAGATTTATTCTAATATTTCACCGCGTTCTACTCAAGCGATTTTTACGAAATTTACCACATCTTTTATTTAAAAAATGGGCGGACTCACGCCCATCAAAATTTAATATTTTATTTTATGTGGTTCTACACAACCTAAGCCCTGAAAAACACACAATCTTGCATTTCAAAAATGGGCGGAGGCACGCCCATAACAATTTAATTTTATATTTCACGTACTTCTTCTTATCTTCTTCTATCACATCTTTGCATTGAAGTCGATTTTTTTGGCAAAAAGAATTATTATTGTACGTTTCTAATAATGCAGTGTTGCAGCGCCTCTGGTGTCAATGAGGTGTATTAAATTTCGAAACCGATGATTCTGCTATACAATACCAGCGATGAAGGGCGCTCTGATGTTACATTAGGATCAGTATTCGCTGAAGCCGGTGTAGTTAAGTGACCAGTGTCTATGCTTTCATCACAAATGGATACTAATGCAGAAAAATGCCTGGTGTTGTTATTTAATGACTGTCAGAGACCGGGCTCGAACCCAGGACCTTAAGTTTTGTAGTCAATGTGCTAATTATTTAAGCCAACGCTGTATATTACATACACTTTAATGTTCAACTGTCATGTATTGTTGTTTTCCATATCCTGTGAAAATATCAGGTCCTTAGCTTCCAAGGTTCTCGAGGAAACAGCCTGTAACAGACAGACAGATAGACGGATTCATTTTCTTCCTTGTCTTCTTTTGGTGTACGGAACCCTAAGGTTGTGAATGGCCAAGCAAAACCTGAGTTTATTTGATTTTCTTCGGTGAAGATTTATATAAAAAAAATTTACATTCGTTTTCGTGTTTGGTGACGTGATTTAAACAATTCGAGGCTTTATTAAAGCTGTCTTTACATCTGTCTGAGTTCTAGTCTATCTTCAATACTAACTCTAATATTAACTCTTTCAAAGTTGGTGGTTTGTTAAAAAAAAAAATTCTTATAAAGTATCTTCGATAAGCGACGTATGAATATTTACGCCAAGGGTGTTTTGTACTCGTAATATGATCTTTCTGATGATGATGATAAATGGAAATAATTATATAATGGAAAGTCAATACATGTTGAAAGAGATTACATTTTTTTACTTCATTCTGAGAAATATTTGACAAAAAAAAAGAATATAAATTTTTAATGTTAAACGAAATCAATATCAGTGATTGCGAGCTTCTCACACTCATATTTTTATTATAAATAATAGTTTTGTACTAAAAATAAACAATATATTTTATTTATTTTGTATGAATTCTTATTTTAAAAAGTCTTTTGATATTTACCACCTTGCAAGCTTTATTATTCTTCACACTTTTCGTAGTTGTCCTTAAGATTTAAATTTACCTTTATTTCATTTTAATATATGTATGTATGTATTACTCAAGTGTTGCAGCTGATTTTGACTCCCTTCGAATTCCAACACTTGCCATTCATTTTCCATTTCCGCAACAATAACAGAATTGTCAGGAAAAGAAATAAGCTGAACAATAAAATTTGTTTTTTTAATGGAAAACATGTAAGAAGTAATTAAAAATGCAATACGTACAACAAAAGGATAACGAAAAGAATAAAAAGTCCATTTGTTGTAGTGCAATTTAAAATTAAAATTCTTAACGAATAAACAAAAGTTTAACATTGTAAGATTTTACAATACGCATGGCCAAATGAAGTTTTTGATGCATTTCCGGTTTGCAATAAACAACTGAGGGAAAGAAAGAGAAATAGGAATAAAAAAAAACTGCAAGTATATGAAGTTAAAAATGTCAAAAAGGTCATATCAGAGAAATAACCTAGGGGAACCCTAAAGGAAGACGTTAAAGGTCATAATAGGTCAGGCTAGGTTAGGAAGGGTGATTCTATACCGCACCTCCACTAGGAGACCCAATTGGGTCCATTGTGATTCCCTTCTGTTGCCCAAGTAATATTTCGTGCCCTAACCGCCAAAAAAGCTTAAGCGACATAATTTTCGAACTTAATTTTTTTACCAAAATCGATTATTTGAGATCACAAATAATCCATTTTCGTCAAAAAATCGAAGTACAAAATATGTGTCCCTTAAGCTTTTTTAGCGGTTATGGCTCGATTTGTTGCCAGAAGTTACCCTATTATCCTTCATTCCCATGATGAAGCCCCGGATGTCTTCTAGTTTACACTTCCCCTTATTAGTAATGCTTTCATGGAAACGTCTGCTCAGCCATCTAACCCTATGACGTTGCAGCTTTGGGCAGTGACAGATAATATGTTCAATGGTTTCTGATTCCTCCACATTCCCGCACACCCTACAAAAATCTGAAGTGCCAGTTTCCCAAATGCTGGTTCTTGCTCTGACAGAACAGTGAGCTGTCAACGCGCCTATCAAGATTCGCATCGCCTTCCTATTCATGTCTAGTAGCAGTTTGGATCTTCTTGAGTCAAGTTTTGGACACATACCACTCGAGACTCTTCGCCATGAACTGTAAGGTCTTGCTTTCTACCCAATTACTGAGTTCCCTATAGTAATGACCTGTCGTTAATTTCACCGATCTGTCTGACATTCCCTCATCTAATGCCCACCCTATTCTTGCCAGCTCATCGGCAATTTCGTTTCCCTCAACACTGCTGTGTCCAGGAATCCAACATAGTCTGACACTATATTTATCCATAAGCAAGTTGAGGATTTTCCTACAGTAACTAGCAAGTTTCGATTTGACATTGTGTCCCTTCAAAGCTTTTAGCGCTGCCCGGCTGTCTACGTAGTAGGTTACCTTCTCACCTTCAGCTACATTCCTGGCCACCAGCTTCGTGGCCCTTAATAAGTTTAAGAGAATTAGCGCCGATTTTATTTAGGAACCGCTTTTCAGAATTAATTTAAAAATGAAATAATAAAATTCTTTTTAAGAAATTATATGGAAAGCTTCTTGGTTAATATTAAAATTTATATAATAAAATTTAAATATAACGCTTTCTACATATAACACTGAAAATTGATTAGGTTAGGTCAGCTAAGGAAGGGTAGTGATATACACTTCCTGTCGTAGACCTTTAGTTACATTGTGACTCGCTTTATAGTTTCCCTCCTTTCCCTGACCCGATGGAAATCATTGTACACATTGCCTTTCATTGAACCACTTAGTACAAATGACAAACCCGCTGATATCCTCGGGTTAACACTCCAGAGCGTTGTAAACTCGAGCAATTACAGATAATAAATTCCAGCGTTTCTTACTACCTGCATAAATCTGGGCTGTCGGTTTCCCACCTGCTGATCTATGCTCTAACCGGCAATTGATCAGTTAAAGCTTCTATAGGTATAATGACCCGTAGACCCTTCTCTTCATACTCAATTATATTTTAATTAAATAACAGTGGAACATTCAAGTGAATGCTGAAGATGGCACATAGCCGAAGCAGGTATGTTTATAAATCAAATTTGACGCGGGATGAAGGAAAATCATTCCAAATTAGGAAGAAATATACATCACTAAAATAATGGGCTTGGCTAGTAGGCCCGCAAGACCCTGTAATTCTCCCTACTGATCCGGGAACTATTTGATCTCCTTAGAGGCAATTTTTGAGTTCCCTGATATAGTGGCTAATCGGAGTTTCACAGACGCTCATGTAATCTCAAACTTGTCAATTTATCGGCCGTATAATTTCCCTTAACATTGCAATGGCCTGGAACTAGCCATAGCTTTAAACTATACCTATTGATCAATCCGTTGAGGGCCCTCTTACAGTCACTAACTAGTTTCGACTTGGCAATGTGCGCCTTCCAAGCTTTTAGAGTTGCTTGACTGTCGCCCTAGATGGTACCTTCTCGCCTTCAGTTATATTTTCGGAAACTAATTCTGTGGCCTTCATGATCGCTACAATCTCTGCCTGGAAAACTCTCTACTTAAACGAAAGTCTCAATGATTTGCGAACACTGCTTTCCCTAATGAAGACCCCAGCTTCCATTCCTCTTGAAACCATATATAGGTTAGGTTAGGTAGAGGTGGCAGACACACTTAGACCGTTTTGGTCCATTGTGATACCACGGAGACTCTGCTTATGCGGAGTCCCCATCGTCGAACCATCCAGAGCTCAGTATAAAGCTATTAATACGTTGAAGTTCCACACTAGCAACGTCAGAAAGTTCCCTGAATTCAAGAGCACCCATTGTGGCCATTCTCTTTCCTGGAAGTTCAGGACAGTGACAAAGAAAGTGTTCTATGCTTTCCTCTTCATCGATATCTTGGCAGCTACGGCAAACGTCGTTGTGTTCAACCCTTAGCCTTTGTGCATGTCTCCCTGTGAGACAGTGTCCAGTGAACACGGATACTAGAATCGAGATTTGTTTCCTATTCTTCGAAATTAGGTAATCCGTACCTTCTCTATTTAGGTGAGTCCATAACTGTCTTGTGATCACGCAATCATTTCTAGTGACCCACCTTCTATTTGTTTCGTCCTCTGTCTTGCGCCTAAGTCTGAGTTTGCAAGAGAGTAGGGGTAGACCTACACATTCCAAATCCGGTGGAACCTGTAAGGTTGCCCCAATTCTAGCAAGCTCGTCAGCCCTAGAGTTCCCCTGGCAGCCTCTATGCACCGGGATCCAGATGATCCTAATATCAAACTGCTCTGCCATCTCATTTAGAGATGATCGGCAGTCGAGGGCTGTTGTTGTTCTTAGAAGCGGGGATTCGAGGGTCATAATTGCTGCTCGACTATCGGTGTAAATGTTAATCAAAGTCGTTGAAGTGACATTCACTCTTAACAAAAACCATCTGTAAATATAATACAAATCTGAATACTGAAAATTAAAAAAAACGTCACAAAGGGACTGGGGGAGGTATAAAAACTACAAGAATACCGTTACGTACTCGTAATATGTGAATGGCTCCTATGCTACAGGCGAAAAGGATGAAACTTTAACTTTAATAAAATTCCGACGCAATCTTTCAAAAAGGTGAGACATTTATATTTATTTGACTCCTCTACCAGAATTTATTGTTATACCCTGTAAAAAGTGTTCACTTGAATAAAAACAAACAAAAAATCACTTCAAAATTGTTGAACAGTGTAATTAGTGCAACTAGTTTCCGCGGGAGGCGCTGCAACACTGCTTATAGCACTCGGCGTAATTGCAGAGTAGTAAACAAATTATATAAACTTTTTCAGTTCAACATCTGTACTGTCACGTTCCCAAAAAGGTAATATGTTAGTTTTATGCCATCATTGCTTACCTTATCATTATTTATATTCACAAAAAAAAACATATTTTTGAATTCAGTGAAATTTTTCTTAACTCTTTTTTGTAATAGAGATTTAATTTAATACCTATATAATACATATATTTGAATTTTTCAATGTGCACTTTTTCCACCAGTTTGCAAATCTCACCATAATTGATTTTCCTCCCTGTATGCTTTATGAGCTTTAGTTTTTTCCCCTTTTAGTTGCTGAGTACACACTTTTTCATTTTCATTTTTGTCATCCCATTTAGTATTAACATACATATTTCATATGTAGTATATTATCCAGAGTATCATATTAAATGAGCTATTAAATCAAATTTAATCAACTGATTTAACATTCAAACGGGTATCAAACAGCAACTAAATTGCAACATAAAAAGGATTTTCTTCAGAATAATAAATTGTTAGTGTCATATTTCGTTTGATTATAAATAAGCTTGTCTTTATCGTTTTCATATTTTCTTATTTTTTTTTAGCGAAATGTGTGCTTTACTTTTATTCAATCAATAATGTCGTATGTATGTATACATTTGCACACGCATCCAGCGGCAAAGTGATTGTGCCATATGGGCCTTCGGCAAGGCCCAAGGTAACTAAAAGCTGAAAAAACTACCATTCTGCTCTGCACCGATTTCAAACAGCATTACCCCTATCGTGAGCATTTTTTTTCCTTCGAAATATTTCCCCTTTTCGCAAAATCTTAATCGTGAATAGTTTATCCCCCAGGAAATTTTCCTCTTTTTTTCATTCTCCTTATCATGAATATTTTTCACGGAGACTTTTTCACTTTTCCCTTGGTTTTGTTAAATTTTTTTTTTGCAGCCGAACTGAATTATTACCTTGCAAAAAAGTTATAAAGTTTAATTTTTGGAACAAGATTAGTACATAAAATTTACAATTCTTAACAATGATTTCCTGCAGTACCTTTATTCATCGAGTATCAATCTCTTTCGTTTACACAGTAAATTTTTTTCTACTACAGATAGAGTTAAAAAATTTCATTTGGAACCTAAAATTTGTCTATTTCTTATGCATTAAACACATTCACCACAGCAGGCTACACGAACACACGACTTCAAATGCCTCCAGCAGCACCATCTGCACCTGACATTCAAGTATAAATACATAGTTCAGTATTGCCACTTTCATATATTTTGCATTTATAAAAATTAATTTTTCTTTTAAAATGTACTTATTTCACGTAAAAGTACAAAAATGAATCAATTTATTCTTTGCATCAATTTTTGGATATTGTTTCTGGTAAATAGTATGAAATAATTGTACGATATCATTCATTCAACATTTTGTATTATACTGGCAACACTGCATTTGCTCATTGTAGCCAAAGAAAGAGAAATTAGTTTAATTGGAGTACAACGACAAAATCAGCATAGACAACAACCTGTCGCCGTGTTGCCTTGCTGTCTTCAAAATAATAATTCTCATATAAACATGTGTATTCTATCCTTGACATTTGGTAGTCGGTAGCTTGCTGTGGTGAATGTGTTTAATGCATTATTATTAATATTAAATTTCTTTGATTTTTACTTAATTTTTAAGCTTTACAAATCTTCTTGCCGTGTTTTACATTCACTGCGAACTGACAGCTGTAACAATTTTTCTCACGGGAGATTCACGATAGCATTTTTCCACTTGTTATTCACAATAGGGGTGATTGTGAATAATGAAGTCGGTTAAAAAAGGAGCAATCTTGATTATGTCTGGTTGTTACTGTTTGTGTTAAGTTTTGGGCTTCAGTAAAATTGTATGGCCAACATTTTTGTAGAATATTTTAGCCCCGCCCTGTCTGTTCTAAGGGGTGCTTTCTTTGATATAAAACTTAGCATTAATTTGAGGGAGCTTCACAAAAATATTTAACTTACAATCAGATCTAAAGAGCGCATATTTTTGTTTTGTGTGTCGAATCTAGTAAAAAGCAACTAGATTTAGCTCGAAATCTCATAAGTACTAGATTTCGAGAAAATGCAAATACCCTAAGACTACAACCAAAGAACTGGAATGTAGCCATTTCACAAACCTTTTTAAGTGCACAGGCTGACTTTTTAGTAAAAATTTTAACAAAAAAAAAACTGTAGTTGTATCACTAAGTTCTAAAAGATTTTAAGTAGATTTTGTTTTGTATCGCAAATCTATTAGATTTTGCCCGAAACTTTGTGAGTACTATATTTTCCTGAAATGTGTAAACGCACTATTAAATACGTACATAGTTTTATGTAATGAGTTTTCGATTGAAATAAAATAATTACAACCCAGCAAACAAATCGGAACTAGTTCCACAGGTTTACCACTTTCATTGCATACCAAACAGTACAGGGAGCAAATCACGGCATTCGATGCGACTCGTAATTTAAAAAATTTCAATAGAGTTTATATGGAAATATTTTTAAATTACGAGTCGTATCGAATGCCGTTATTTTGCCCCAGGTATTGGATTTAATATTCTAATGATGTTATTTATTTGGATCACTTCCGTCCTATGACAAACATGTGTTAAATTCAGTGATGATTCACCAGAAATAGAATTACTTGGAGCTGAGTTTATCAGTGCTGTAACTAATGATTTGTATTGTCATATTTTGCTGGGAAATTTAAAATCAGTTAGATTAGGTTGAATTGTTTGTATCCATCCCATTGTGACACCAGGTGTTTAAATTATTAATTTGTTCTAAATATCTGAGCTGTTTTTATTATCCACCCAACCTGTTTGTTTAACAAAAATTATGAAGACTGCGTAAATCAATGTGACTGAGACAAGTTCTATCTCTGAGTATATATTTGTATAGCAAACATTTTACCTCTTAAAGTCTCTTGGGTTAGTGACAAAGCAGATGTTCGGTGGTTTCTTCTTCTTCTTAATCATGACAACTTCTGCAAAACTCATAATAAGGTAGTCGACGCGCTCCTAATGGCCAGTGAGCGGTAGTTACCGCTATGAGGTTTCGTAGTTTGAATCTAAGAAGGTTTATCGCAAGCCACGTTATCTTTGGATTTCTTTCGGACCAGTTTTTTTAGTCTCATTACAGAGGGTTTGGTATAAATTTCGATGGCGGGAATTGATAAATTAAAAATTGATTAGAACTTTAGATCTTCAATATTTTGCAGAAGTATTAAAACATCAGAGCTTTATTAACCCCCGACCAAAAAAAGGGGTGTTATAAGTTTGTAGTGTGTGTCTGTGTATCTGTGTGTGTGTGTGTCTATCCGTGTCCACGTACAGCCCAAACGGCTGGACCGATTTTGATTTAGTTCTGTCTGAAAGGTGACTTGATCGAGAAGGTTCTTAACTATGTTTAAAGAAAATCGGTCCAGCCGTTTAGAAGATATCACATATTTTCTAGCAATATCGGAGGTTTTTAAAATTTTTAATTATATTTAATAATATGTAGTAGAAAACTTTAAACGATTTAAATATACGAAACTCAACCTTTATCGAATTTATGTTCTAGCTGTTCATGCAAACAAAAAAATTTAAATACTTGTGCACCACAACAGCACTAGCAAAAGAATACAAAAGTTTTGCATGTGCGATTTTCAAGGATATTTTAAAATTCTAAATTTAAATACATACACTTAATGCTGTTTTTACGCGTTTAATATGGAACTCGTGAAGGCAATGGGTAAGACATTCGATAACTGAGCTTTAAGAAATCTAAATTTTTTCTCCCGATAGAAGTCAACACTGAACACTGAACAAAATTTTATCTCACAAATTTTCAAAGGAGATTCGTTCCAAATTCGTACAAACATATCTACGCTTTTCATTTCAGACTAAAGTTGCCAATTATTTAAATATACATATTTCAAGTTTTATGACAAAAAAAATTATTTCACTGCAGTAAAATAAACTCTGTATTTTTTTTTTTATAAACCTGTAGAATCAGCATTCGGTGTACATATTTGTTTATAAGTTTGTGTGAGTCCTTGAGTGTTTTTGTTTAACATTTCAGTTTTATGCTTGATTCGTTCAATTTATTTAGTCGTTTTAGTGCTGCTATTTTTTGCTCTTTTCTTGGTTTATTGCTGGCAAATAAATGTAAATTTTACGCAAATATTCATGCATATAAATTGATAACACCCTTTAACGCATACACACTCATATTTTTCCAACAGGCAGGATTTTAATAACAACATATGTACATACGTATGTATGTATGTAACAATAAGACGCTTTTAAATAGGGATTTGATGCCAAAGCAAATTATAATGGAATATTTAATAAAGAATTTAATCTTTCATATAAATTTTGTTTATGCGAAATATATTGAAAACGAAAAATTTATTGTTCGAAAGATTTAGAAAATCTTGTATATGAAAAATGAATGACAAAGAATAATTTTGGAATTATTTTCAGATAATAAAATACCTTAAAATATCTTTTAGTATTTTATGCAAAAGAATTTGTAGTGAACCAAAAAGATATACAGCCCTATTGCCAATAACAAGTGCATTTTTTGTTCCCATGACATTTTGTATTCCCCGCGGAGGGGATTTGTGAATCACCCGTGAAATTGTTTTGGCGTTATCAGTTCTCAGTGAATGTAAGCACATAAACTTAGTAAAGTGCGACTTTGACTCGCACACGAAAGTTTATTCTTGGCGATTATTTTTTTGTATTTTGGCGATTTTTTTTTAGTACTGACGCTTTTTTAGTTTTTGGCGTTTTTTCGTTTTGGCGACTTTTTCGGTGTTTGGGGATTTTTGGTTTGTTTATTTTTTTACATTAGCCCTATTAGACACGAAAACTTTACTTAGCAAAGTCTTAGTTCTAATATAATCACAGTGGACCCAATTGGGTATAGCACCACCCTTCCTTAGTTCAGCTGACAGAAAGACAGACAGTTATGGTATTCCTTTCTCTGTCTTTCACACAGCTGAATTAGTACATATTTTTAGTTCTAGCAATTTTTTATTTATGGCGTTTTTCTCGTTTTGGCGATTTTTCGGTTTTTGGCGATTTTTTGTTTTTTTTTTTGGCAAATTTTTTACTTTTGGTGATTTTATTTGCATTTTAGCGATTTATTTTATTTTTGTTGATATTTTTCATTTAAGAACTTTGTCATTTTGGCGATTTTTCCTTTCGGCATTTTTCTAATTTAGGGCTTTTTTAGTTTCAGGGTTTTAGAACATTTCAAGAGTTTCTTATGGTTTCCAAGATACAGGAGTTGTCAAAATTACATGGTCAAAATTACATTAACTGATAGAACACCCTTTAGTTTTGAATTCGGATTCGAAAATATGTCCACGACAAGGGTGATTAGTTATGATAAGGGAGGAGGGGATGTCTCAAAAGCGGGAAAAAATGTTTACGATAGGGGTGATTAATTCAGTCCACCATTCAAAAATAAAGTAAAAAACCAAGGGAAAAGTGAAAAATTTACCTTGAAAAATATTATTCGTGATAAGGGAAATCCAAAAAATTGGAAAATATTTCTTGGGAAAAATTATTCACGATACCAATTTTCGATAAAATTAAAATATTTCGAGGGGAAAAAGTGATTGAGTGAGCAAAACTTTAACAGAAATTTTGAAGCAATGAAAAAAACAAAAGTTGTATTTATCCAGTATGAAGTTCTTACTCTTTGTACATAAAAATTCGAAGTTTTAACGTAAGTTTCTTGAAGAAAAAGAAAAGAATAACCACCCACTATCGTGAATAACAAGTAAAAAGAATTTGTTCTCATGAAGGGAAAAATGTTATCGTGAATCATTCGTAAAATGTTTTTCGCTGTCAGTTCTCAGTGAATGTAAAAATTGGAAAGAAGATTTGTAAGGCTGAAAAAATAATTGAAGATTAAAAGTAAGACCTAAAAATAAATATATATGTATAATTTAATAGATTAATATTTCGAAATTTTTTGATATTTTATTGTTTCAATTTATTAAATAAATATTATCAGCCGTATTCATAAAATTTTTAAACAGCATTTCATAAGTTGTTTAAGCAATATTTGCTAAAATTGTATTCATAATAGATTTTTAGCTTAAAAAACGTTTTTTAAACCTTGCGTAAATCAGCAAATTTTAAAATTGACAACCCCCTTGTTTAAACCAATTTTAAGATGTTGTTGTTGTAATTTTGCTTTGCTTGTGTGTATGTATGTATGTATGTACTTACATATGTATATGTCAGTGTTTTTTAGAAAAACAATTTAACTATTTTATAGAAACTATTGCCGAAATATTAAATGGACTCCAAAAGAATATTTAAAAGGAAAGGAGCGATTCACTTTCCATTCTCAGTCATTATTTTCTAACTTTATGTGTAATAATAATAATTATAGAAAATTAACTAGTGATGTATAAACACTCAAAACAAATAAAATAAAACTCGTTATTCTAGTGCTTCTTAATTTGCAATAAAAAGATTGATATAAAAAGCTCTTTTTAGTAAGATTCGTTGTGAACTGCTTTCATTTTTTATTAAATACAAGTTGGAACACATTTTTTATTTTATAAAAACAATATTTCTCTGAAAACCGACAAGCAAACAATTATAAACACGAGTACTTTGTGAATTAATAATCGATGTTGTGCAGAACTAAGATGCAAGTGACAAATACAGAATACAGGGTTGCCACGATATTTATAGAAAATCAAGTTAATTGATTTTTAGTTAAAATACTGATTATGAATACCAATATTTAAAAAACCTTATTTAGCCTTAAAATGTTTTTTAACTAATAAGCTTTTTAAACCTCAATCTACTTTTTTTATGAATACGGCTGTATATACCCAGTAAAAAAAGACACTCCAAAAAAGTCATGAAAATGTAGAGTTTGCGATCTGGAAGTAGTGCAAATTTCGATCCGATCTAATGATTTTTACATAGGGTTGTCATTGCAAGAAGTTCTCTTTTTCGATGCCTGGTCACCGAATTGGAAGCGATTTTAAGAAAAATTTCCTTTTTTGTGTTCTATGATAATATTTTCATCTAGGAAAAATGGTTAATAGTTACTTATTTTAACAATTAGTGTCTTTTTATAGGAATTTAAACGTGAAACAGTATTTTCATGTAAATTTAAGCAAATAACTTCAAAATTTTAGACCAAAATTAATTCATAAGTTTCTTCAAAAAAATCGATTTTTTTAAAATTCTGGTGAGTAATTTCTAAAACTATTGAGGAATTACAAGGTTATGTATAACTAAAATAATCTTCTACTTGGTTTTCTGCTAACTATCGGCAAATTAAAAATATCGATTTTTTGGAAGCAATGAAAATGTAGTTCCTTTAGAATGACTTCCAATTTTTTTTACTGGGTATTTATATAAATATGAAAATACGCGAAGGGAATATTTCGAAGTAAAAAATTATTCACGATTGCAATTTTGGTAAAAAGGAATACAATACATCAAGAGGAAAATTTGTCATAAAAGGGAGAGTGTATGTAATATGGATTTAAGCTGTGCTTGCAATTTTTTTTGTAATTCACAATTTTTGACCTGAAGTTGGCTGCAAATGTTTTATAGCGTGATATGACTTGGTTTCTTCCTCAATCCTAAGAACGTATCAAAAGGTAAAAAAAACTTATTTAATTTTCGTTATTACAAAAAATTCTTCACATGACCTTTAAGAAGCAAAATATAAAAAAGATTTTTTTAAAGGTTCCCAAAAACAATCCTTTTTGAAATTAATGTTGCTTGGCATTGCAGCAAGATTTAAAAATATTCCGTTTAGTTTCTCCCCTACAAATTTTAATATTTTTTTATATTCTTTATATAAATATTTATTGTAGAAAAGAATAGGGATTGTTACAGTTTATTTTATATTCATTTAATGCCAACACATTCAAAGTTATAAAGTGAAACATTTTTGAATCGAAAAATGTTTAAACGAATTTTTTCTGTTTTTATTATTAACGAAATTTCAATTTGCTTCGCTTTAAATTACGTTCGTATAAAATGCAATAATTTTTTATTATTTATGATTGAACTTTATGGTCGATGTGAAAGCACTTTGAAGATCGATAGAAATTTTAGCGGAATGTACTAAAAATTGGGCTTTTATGCAAAATTTTCACAAGCAAATAGCGTCAGCTCAAATGCAAAACTAAATAAGCAAAAAAAAAAAAACACTCAAGCCCCGTATTTAAATTAACTATTGGCTGTTATGGTAGAATTAGTCGATTCGTATCGTGTTGCTTTTCAAGTTGTCGTATCGTTTAAATCTGGATGTCAGTTGGTAAAAACGTGAGGCTACCAGCAAACGTGTCAGCTGTTCTTATATTTCTCTTTACGTGTATGTTTATGTATGTAAGAGAGAAGTTGAGGTTTGCCACGTAAAAATCTACTTTCTGTAGATTTCTACCTCACATACGCTACGATACATATTAAATAAATAGCAAAATGTTTTATTTATTTATGTTACAGATTTTATCAGCTGATACGTCCACTCACGACTCGTAGTCGACTAATTCTACCATTACATCGATCACATCGAATTAAGTGAATGCATTTCTTGCCAAATTTAAAATGAAAATAAAGAAATTTTTCCTTCAGTGACTTGAATAATTTTGGTTAGTTTTTTTTTAAGTGAAGTTAAGTGATTTTACATTTCAGCTTACGATATGTAAAATTTAATCGAAAATATTTTATGCTGCAGTGAACGATAGCAGAATACTGACGTTAGAGGCTCTATCAGACGTGCTATAACCACAACCATAGAAGACAACCGTTCGAACCAAACTAATGGGCAACACTGTATTTGATTATAGGTGACTCGCCACAACTCTCACCATAGAAAGTAATTGAAGTTTGGTTTGGTTTGGTTATGGCTATGGCATTATGGCTATGTCACGTCTAATTTAAGCTTAAATTCTTTGAATACACTAAATGACTGGCGGGACTTCAATTAGCTTTAGTACGCGTTTAACCCTAGAAGCCTACTCATATATTATGTTAACCCTGTACATTCACAGGTAAAAAAATAGAAAATGTTTGAGGATTTTGATTTTAAGTCTTGCTTTTCCCGTTTTTCGAGTAAGGAGAGAATCTACAGCCTACTAGTTCCATGGCACTAGGAGGTGATCTATTAAGTTCGTTGCGCGTATTTACTAGGTCATTTATTATTTCAGGAATATTTTTAGTCAAAATGGGCCAAATTTTATGCTCTTTCAGATGGGGTGTTAAATTTTTCGTGAGGAAAATCTTGAATCATTTCATTAGACTGACAGTCTGATTTTACAGCTCCAACGAATCCACCTTCATCAAAATCACAATCTGACAGATGCTCTATCAAGTCAGCTGTCAGCTGTCAGCTGTTTACGCCAAACTATCATTACACTTTACGGTTCAGAGCAAAATATATACATTTAGTTACACATAACCAATGAAAACAATTTTTTATAGCCTAGGTATAGAAAATTAACCTGTTAAGTGTAAGATATAGCACAGACTTAAATCAACATCCTTTTGAACTCTCATTAATAGCTATTGACTTTGAAACTCCTCTAGGAATTTTATCTTCATATTCAAATTGCAAAAGCAATTTACTCACTTCGTGTTTTGCATAAAATTTTAATATTAATATCAAGACATTTGGCAAAAGTTCAAACAAAATATTTCATATCATTCATATAATACATACATACACATGAACATATGTACTCGTACACATTTAAACTTTGTTTCAACTCTCGGGCCTTTTAATTTGTTTGTCATTTACATATTTTTAATCACAATTATTCACCGAAATCATCAATTTGTACATTTGCGTACTTTTGTGTTCTTTCACATGCTATTGAGATTTTAAACAATTCCTTTGAGATTTATTGACAACAAAACCATAAAAAAAAAGTAACAATAACACAGATACAAAGCAAAAATAAGTAAGAACAAATGTATCCACAAAAAAATAAGCAACAAACAAACCAACAGCAAAAAATACCTATATACATACATATCGTTACCTTAACATAGAAAGGCCCTAGTTTATTATTTTTTTGAAATCGAGATTTTTACATTTTTCGATACATTACATGTTCTTCTATCGAGAAATAGAAAAACTCGATTTCAAAAAAATAATGAGTAAGGGCCTTTTTATATTAAGGTAACGGTAGGTGAGCCATACATTTGACCCTTGTAGGAAAGTTCTTCTATCGAGAAATAGAAAAACTCGATTTCAAAAAAATAATGAGTAAGGGCCTTTTTATATTAAGGTAACGGTAGGTGAGTCATATATTTGACCCTTGTAGGAAAGTTACGTGATTTTTTGTAATTTTTTTTTTCTTTTACCTTCAACTTAGAGCACGAAGAGTCGACCGTTGCCCCCATCTGACCGCCACCATTTTTTGGCTTATATATTTTTTTCCGAACCTCACAAAATGAGGGGTCCTTCACAGAAAAAAAACTGCCTCATAGAATCAAGAAGATTTTCTCTACGAACCGTTTATAGGTTAAGGGGTATCCCAGCAGAAAGAAGCGAAGATTTTTTCATAGAGATTCCTTATTGTTTTTATGTGTGTAAATCTCATTAATTTTATCAAGAAGAAAACCACACAAAATCAGAAGAAATCTTATTATTCACAACTTTTTTTACTCAATTTCCGTTATTTTTGGCACAAAAAAAACAATCCATAGAGAAAAACTTCTTGATTCTATTAGGTTTTCTTATAAATTGTAAACTATAGGGATTTCTTATTAATTTTTTTTAAAAGGTTTTCTTCTTGATTTTATTAGGTTATCTTGTTGATTTTTTCAATAAGGATTTCTTCTTGATTTTATTAAGTTCCTATATGATTATGTGTAAAGCATCTTATTGATTTTTTTAATAAGGAAATCTTCTTGATTTTATGAGGTGTCTTGTTATTTCGTTTCTATAAATAGACATACAGACAATTTTTTCATGATCTTTTTCATTTTTGTATAAGAATGTTTGCACAATAATTTCAATGGTTATTCAGGCTGCTTGTTAACATATTGGTTAGAGTGCTTGTCTATCAGGTATAAGTTTGCTGGTTCAATACTTGGTGAGTAAGTTAGTTAAGAATAAAACATAATGTGTATGTACGTATGTATAAATAAATAACATCTACAATATACTACATATAAACATACACATGTATATGGTATAGAATTTAAATGAAAATACATAAGTACAGAGAATAAAGGCGAAATTTTTTTTTATTTTTTATTGAAAAAATCAATAAGATAACCTCATAAACAGTACAAGATTTCTTCTTGATTTTTTCAAAAAGGTTTTCTCTATGAAATTAATAAGATTTCCTTATTAAAAAAAAAACCATAGAGATTTCTTATTAATTTTGTTCTATTTTATGAGGTATTTAGTAGGGATTGTTTTCTCTGTATTGCATGTCGAAGTCGAAAAGTCCTCCACTATGCCATACCTAATGTATGTACATATCGTCGGCTAAGATTGTAAACCTGCTAACTCACCTCAACCAAATTTTACAGAAGAGACAAAATACTGTTAACAATATTTTCTACAAATAGAAATTAGTCTAATACATAAACTTTTTTCTACATGTGTAGTTTCAAATTAAAATAATTACTTTACTCAAACGATGAGGTATGTCTTTCGGATGTCATTTCGGATGTATTTCTCTTTCGGATGTTATTAAAATATTATATTCTATAAAAAGCGGACTGAGCCGACGATATGTACATACATATCGTATGTATGTACATACATACCTTTCTTACCAATTTAATATGTAACTGAAAACTGAAATATTTACAAACTCTCAAACTCTTAAAATGACTCATGACAAAATGTTAAATAGATTCCCATACGCAAATATAATAGAAACATGTTAGAAAACAATCACAATTACACAGCATCATAAATAACGCGTCTATTTAAAATCAAATAAAACGTATTTTTTTTTATTAACGACAACAAACAGCAAAAACGCATAAAAGTTAAAGCAAAAAAACCAAAAGCAAAGATTGGAAATATGTATATTTAAACTACGCCATCACATTTGAAGTTCTATTCCTCACACTAATGTTCAACAACTTTTCAATACCAACAATAATGCGAATAATAGAGCCAACAGCAACTACAAAATTCAATCATATTTACCACTTCAGTTATTGAGACGGTGAGTGAGTCAATACAATTTGGTAACAGGGTGTTTTGCTATGAGCTGAGTTTTTCACTGTCTTCCAAGAGAGCTTTCAAGGTCACTATATCACACTAAAAGAAAAAAACATCAATTTAGCCAACGAAATGGTATCATTTATAATTCCTCATTGTATGAATGAAATTTTCCATTCGGTTATTTATTGAAAGTTTTCATTATTTGCATGAAATTTCATAACATACAAGAAACTGAACTGAATCATTCGAACAGAGCAATTAATAACAAATCAAATATCATAGATCGAAAAAGCACTCATATAAATTGAAAAAAAATTATTCGAATAAAATTATTCGACTAAAATTATGCGACTAAATTATTCGAACAAAATTACTCGCAAGAAGTTAAAGCAAAAATGTATAATACATTAAATATTACAAATCGAAAAATATTATTTTATTAAAACTATTTAAAAAATTACCCGAGTAAAATTATTCGAAACAAGTTAAATTGAAAAAAAATATGCATACATAAAACAAATTATTGAAAAATTATTATTCTAATGAAGTTATTCATATATATGTATTAGTATTAAAATATTTTCAGGAAATTATTGCCAAAAAAAAAATCGAATAAAATTATTCGAATAAAATAAATTATGTGAACAAGTTAGTTGGATGTAAAACAAACTGAATAAATTACTCTAACAAAGCGATTAAAAATACATCAAATGTTCTAAATTCAAAAAATTATAAAAGTAATATTATTTGAAAAAAATTATTCGAATAAAATTATTCGACTAAATTATTTGATTATAAATCTGGAAAAAATTTAAAACAAAAACATGTAATGCGTCAAATATTTATATATTATATTTTATTAAAATAATTTTAAATTATTCGAGTAAAATTATTCGAAAGGAGATAAAACAGAAATATGTGTATATGTAAATAAAATTATTACATTATTTTTATGCGAAGGAAGTCTTTCATGTCTTTCATACTTATTCGTGTGAAAATATTCTAAAAATATTATTTAAAAAAAATATTCGAATAAAATGAACTATTTGAGAGTTAATTAGACATAAAACAAATTAAAAAAAAATCTTACAAAGCAATTAAGAATACATCAAATATACGTATATTAAAAAAATTATAAAAGTAATATTATTTTAAAAAAATATATAAAACTAATATTATTGAAAAAAGAATTATTCGATTAAAACTATTCATTTAAATTATTCGAATAAAATTACTCGAAAAAAGCTAAAGTACATCAAATATTAAAAATCGAAAAATCTTATGTTATTAAAATTATTTAAAAAAAAACTAATCGAGTAAAATTATTCGAAAGTTCAAAAACAAATATAAATAAATTGATTGAACAATTATTATTCGATTAAAGTTATTCCTATATATTCGTATAAAAAAATATTCCAATGAAATTATTTGCGCGGAAATATTCGAATAAAAATATACGAATACAATAAATTATGTGAACAAGTTCGTTTAGATGCAAAAAAAAATCAACGAATTATTCTATCAAAGCAATTAAGAATACATTGAATATTTTAAATCGAAAAAATTATTGTTTGAAAAAAAATTATTCGAATAAAGTGACTAGAGCAAATTTAAAATAAAACATATCTATCAAATATTATATATTAAAAATATATATTATATTATTAAAATTATTAAAAAAATTATTCGAGTAAAATTATTCAAAAGAAGTTAAGACAAAATATAAACAAAATTAAAGGAGTTATAATTCGAATAATACATGTATTCGTATAAAAATATTCGAATGAAAATATACCAATAAAATAAATTTTGTAAAAAAACTCTATCAAAGCAATTAAGAATACATTGAATATTTTAAATCGAAAAAATTATTATTTGAAAAAAAAAATTATTCGAATAAATTTATTCGAATAAGGTTACTAGAGCAAATTAAAATTAAAACATATAATATATCAAATATTATAAACTAAAAATATTTTATTAGAATTATTCCAAAAATTTATTCGAGTAAAATTATTCGAAAGAAGTTAAAAGAAAAGTATATAAATAGAATTAGTGGACTTATTATTCTAATCAAGTTATGAATACATGTACGCAAACATATATTCATATAAAAATAGTCTAATGAAATTATTTGCACGGAAACATTCGAATAAAAATATACGAATAAAATAAATTTTGTGAACAAGTTAGTTCGATGTAAAAAAACTCAACATATTATTCTAACAAAGAAATTAAGAGTACATTGAATTTTTTAAATCGAAAAAATTATTTGAAAAAAAATTATTCGAATAAATTTATTCGAATAAAGCTACCTGAGCAAATTTAAGACAAAACATAAATACATCATATATTATAAACTAGAAATATTTTATTAAAATTATTCCAAAAAAATTATTCGAGTAAAATTATTCGAAAGCAGCTAAAACAAAAGTATATAAATAGAATTAGAGCAGTTATTATTCGAATCAAGTTATGAATACATGTACGCATATATTTGTATAAAAATATTCTAACGAAATTATTTGCAAAAAAAAAATATTCGAATAAAATTTTACCGCTTGAAAAAGTTAGTTAAACAGCGAATTCTTACCGACCAATTCACCGCGAATTGGCGGGCGAAATTCATCGTTCGTTCAAGTTGTGTTCCTAGAACGAGAAAAAAATTAATAAAAAACTAACGAATAGAGTTTCCTAAATTCTTTTTCTGCTTATTTCTTTAATTAGTGTAGAAGTATAGAGGTCACAGTACTTAGGAGTAACCATTAATTATGATACCACAAACTTTATGACATTTTTCTTTGTATGTTAGAAATTCTCATGCAAACAATGCATTACAAAAATCTATGTACTCGTACATAGATAGGTCACTTTTGAGCCGACCTTGACGGCCACATAACTGTCAATCAGTCAAAATGAACAACAAACAGCAAAGCAAACCAAAAAGCCAAATTACAACAACCATTCAAAAAAATTTCAAATCTGATTTTAACCATTTTTCATTTGAATTGAACTCGAAATTGAAAGGCTGGTGGTTAAAGCTCACAAAAAAAAGTATACAGCACTTACGCAGTTTTTGCATAATAGATTCGAATAAAAACACAAACACAAGTGGTTTAAATTTAAAAAAAAATACCATAATGCCAAAACTAAGAACTCTAGGCATTGAACATTTATTTAAATTTTTTTGTTGTTGTGTAAGTTCATTTAAAATCAAGCCATGAGATTTCATGGAAAAAACAATAAAATTGCAAAACGTGTGTGGAGATCACATCTTGAGACTGCTGCCTCAGTATTTATTATTTTTATAATTTGCGTTTTGCAACACCCTAAAACTCTCAATGCAACACATTTTTGTTTTGCTTCTTTTTACTTTTTGTAAGAAACAACGCAAAACTTCAAAGTACGAATATGAAAAAAAAAAATAAAAAATAAAAATGTTGACACTTCATGAATTGTTTAGGAGGAGGTTTAGCACACGAATTAATTTTTTATAAATAGCGAGAACAGATGATATTAAATCGAAAAAGAAACCACAAGGCTGGGTTCAATTGAAATGAATGGTCATTCTTTTTTTTCTTTTTCTTTTTCATTGGAATTTAAATATTGATATTTCACTTGATTTTGCGTTTTCCTTATGAAATTTATTTAAAAAAAAACACTCATTCTCTATCTCTAAAACTTATTGACATTTGGTAACAAATAATTATTAAATTTTATTTATTTACGCTGTTTATGACGTTTGAGAATTCAATGGGCTGTTCTTAATGGATCTAAGCGTACGATAAACTGTTTGCTCATCGTTTTATGATGGCAATAGTGGAAGAAAAAAGAATTAATTTTAATTGTAATTAAAACTGGCAGTTATAAACGATTTTAAGATCTTTTTTAACAGCAAAATGAAATAAGTGACTAATGCAGTTAGTGACAATGAATTTATGCTGATAAGAAACTGCATTTAATTCTGTTAGTTTTTCGCTTTATAAAAACATTAGGCATTCTTGTTCATGGTCCTTCGAACCGAATTGTGGTTATGGCTATGCATTTTCTCTGCTTCTGTGTTCATTAAAGCTTGCTTGACCTGGCTGCTATTGTTTACATTACAAAAAAAATATTAATTTGTTATAAAAAAGTTTAAAAACTAACAAGTGATTTGAAACAACAACAACAACACTACAACTTATTTAACATAGTTTTTCCCATTTTCCACCTTGAAATTTATTTTCAACTAAACTCTATTAATTTAGTGAAATTAAATTAAATACAAAATATAATTCAACAATTTATTGTTTCAGGTCAATAATTATATTTAAAACAGTTGTTTATCGGTAATTTAATATAGAAAGGCCCTAGCTGGTTATTTTTTTGAAATCAAGATTTTTGCATTTTTCGATACAATAGGTGTTCTTCTGTAGAATTATACAAAAAATTCTATATAAAAAAATAATGACTTAGTACCTTTCTATATTAAGGTAACGATATATGCATGTCTTATGAAGCAGTTAAATAGTAGACCAACAATGTATTAATTATATAGAAAAAAATTGCAGTAGTAACGTATATTTTTATAACACTTCATTACAATAAGCCAATAAAAATAAATATTATAAAAACAGAAAAGCGCTAAAATAAAATAATGTAAATTATTATTAAATAAAATTATAAGAAATTTACATGCATACTGCTATCGTAGCTTAAATATTGTATTCTATATGATAAAATGCACACGTACATATGAACATATCGCTCATTTAATACAATAACGTTACAACTCAAAAATAAAAAAACGGGCTTAAAATCTTCAATTTATAAAGAACTTAATGAAAAAATTAAAACACAATAGATACAATTGGGTTTTCGAGGGGATGTTGTTGTAAAACAATAAATTCCCTACCTAATGGCAAAATAAAATTTAATTTTTCTCCAAAGTTTAAAAGATATTAGTATGAAATGTTTACGAAATAAAAATAATGACAGGAGGGTTAATTATGCATAATTAATTAAATTAATTAAGTCAAAATTAACATTTTTTGACTTATGACGTTGTTGAAGTAACTGAGCGATATATGTGCCCACTTGATTAAAAATTCGATATAAACAAATGCTCACTAAAGCGAGGAAGTTTCGTAACAAAATTTTTTTATATTTGTTTGGAAATGCAAAAAATTCGAATGTTCGCTAAAGCGAACTTTTCTCGATAGTTTCTCGAATGTTTGACGATAGCCGAGTGGATGTGTGCTAGTATGTTAAAATGAATGTATCATGTTCAAATCCAGCAGCGAAAGTTAAACAAATAAGAAATAACTAAAATAAATTAAAACAATTACAGTCGCACTTCCATAACTCGAACTTCTCTAACTCGAATTTTCTCTAACTCGAACTAATTTGGTTGGCAGTAGCGTTAAAGAACAAATCATATACAATTCTGTAATTCGAAACCTTCGTAAGTCGACGTTTTTTTTTTGGGATAATGGTGATTCGAATTATGGAAGTTCGACTGTAGATTAAAAAATTAAATTACTTTTTCTGCTGCCTTTTTGCGGTATCGAAATTAGTTTGATATTGGCTCACTTTTGATATTGCTCGCGAAGCTTTAGAAATCGCACGTTTTTTGGAACAAAACTGAACGACAAGTGAACTTATTTCGATTAATTTTTGAGTGTAATTCTCGATAGTTTTGTACGATAAATCTTCCAGATATATTCGAAATCGATATCAATAACGAAAGTCTTGGTCAACTGGGTATATAAACCCATATGCATGAATACATGCATAAAGAAAACTTTGCTTTATGCACCATGCCGTTAAAATTAGTGTGGTTAGCCACCACGACTGCATATATATACCGGACATTGTTCTATAGATGAAATTTAAAAATTCGGCCACCACAAGTCGTTAAGAAAAATAATTTTTTTTTAAGGATATACATATGTAAGGTTGGCGCGTACTTGAACCGGTTGCAGTGATATACAATTCCATAAATAGTTATGAAAATTTCTTAAACTTTAACCATAACATTTAGTAGCTGAAATTTAATGTATTTTTTTACATTTTTTTACATTTAAGGATTTATGAGCGGCAGGATTCATTGCACCGATTCCAATGTGATCATGCGTGAAACTCGATATTTCCATCAATTCTAATGAAATTTACTAGAGAACTTAATTATTAAATTCTTTAAATACGTCGTTTGAAAAATTATTGCATTCTGATCATAATTTTGAAAGAAATTCCATGTTTAATCTCAAGGACATTTACTAGATTGGCGTGATATTACTTCTATTGCAATTAAATTCACCAGAGAGCTTAAGCCTTCAATTCTATAAATAGTTACTAAATTTTGTTACTTTCTGTTGGCATCTGTAGCCAAAACTAAGTTTTGAAAATTAAGGATACATGGAAGATAGGCATGTCCTTGCATCAATTGCATTGAAATTCAACACAGAGCTCCAAATATTTAATTCTACAAGTACTTACAACATTTTGTCACGTTATAAGAACAATTGTCGCATTTTTAAAATTAAGGATATATGGGAGCTATGTGTGTCCTTTCACTGACTTTAATGAAATTTTCAAGCAAGCTTAATTTATTAGTTCTATAAATAGTTATAAAATTTTTTTACACACTAGCCAAGATTTTGGCTGAAATTCTACATTTAAAATTAAGGATATATGGAACATGGGCGTATCCTTACACTGATTGCCATGAAACTCATCACAGAACTTAAATATTCGATTCTATAAATAAAATAAAAAAATAATATGAAATTTTGTAGCAATTTGGTAAAAAGTGTAAGTGAAATTCAATTTTTTTAAATTAAGGACATATGGGAGGTATGCGTGCCCTTGCACCTACGGTAATAAAATTGACCACCTAGCTTAATTTATTAGTTCTACAAATAGTGATGAAATTTCGCAAGACTCTGACCATGATTGTGGCTGAAATTCCTATCTTAAAAATAAAGGATATATGGAAGATGCCCGTATCCTTATTCTGATTGCTATGAAACTCATCACAGAGCTTTACTATTTAGTTCTCTAAATAGTTTAAAAATTTTGTTGCATTTTGATCAAAATTTTAACTGAAGCTTTGTTTGTAATATTAAGGATATATGGAAGGTATGCATGTCCTTGCACCCATTATAATGAAATTTAACATCCAGCCTAAGTTATTAGATCTACAAATAGTTATTTAATTTTGTAACACTCTGACCATGATTGTGACAGAAATTGTATTTTTAAAATAAAGGATATACGGAAGATGGAAGTGTCCTTGCACTGGTTGTCATGAAACTGATCACAGAGTACAAAAACTCAATTCTTTAAATAATCTTTTTTTTTTTTTTTTTGAATTTTGGTCAAAATTCTAAATTTTAATATCAAGGACACATGGGAGTTATGTATGTCCTTGCAGTGATTGTACTGGAATATATCCTTAAGTTTAACTTATTAGTTCTGTAAACAGTTATGACAATCTGACCAAGATTATGGCTGATATTGTATTTTTAAAATAAAGGATATATGGGAGACGAACGTGTCCTTACCTTGCTTGCCATGAAATTCATCAGAGAGCTTAAATATTCAATTCTGCAAAGAGTTTTAAAATTTTGTTGCATTTTGATCAGAATTGCAGTTTAAGTTAAATTTTTAAACTTAAGGATATGTGGGAAGTATGCGTGCCCTTGCACCGATTGTAATGAAATCTACCACTCAACCTATGTTGCAAGTTTCCCAAACAGTTATGAAATATTGTTGCATTATTGTGGCTGAAATTCTTATTTTTAAAATAAAGGATATATGGGTGATGGACGTGTCCTTACTCTGATTGCCATGAAACTTGTCAGACAGCTTAAATATTCCATTCTATAAATACTTTTAAAAATTTTGTGGCATTTTGGTCAAACTAATAACTAAAGTTTAAAAGTTTTTTTAGTTTAGTTTATTTTCTTATAAATAAGGATATGTGGGAGCTATGACTATACTGGCTCCGATTAAAATGAAATTAACTACGAAGCCTTATTTATTAGTTCTACAAATAGTTATGAAATTTTGTTGCACTTCGACCGTGACTATGGCTGAAACTCTTATTTTAAAATAAAGGATATCTGGAAGATGTACGTGTACTTACCCTGATCGCCATGAAACTTGTCAGAAAGCTTACATATTCAATTTTATAAATAGTTTCAAAATGTTTATTGCGTTGTGATCAAAATTGTACCTGGCGTTCTTTATTCGTATCCTTGCACCGAGTTTCTTATATTTTTTGTCGATTCATTCCATGTATGAGTGAATGAATATCAACAATTAAAGTCTCTAAAATTCCTACCCTGCCACCGTTAAATAGAATTTGAGCCTTAGATCGAAAGAATATGCATGAATATCAACAATTAAAGTCTCTAAAATTCCTACCCTGCCACCGTTAAATAGAATTTGAGCCTTAGATCGAAAGAATATGCATCTCCCTTGGAAAGTTTCAGATCTCTAAGGTTTTGCGCGTCATCGTTAATTTCCTTCGCCTGGCATGCATTTTTTCTAACAAAGTTAAATAATAAATAATACCCCCAGTAATGATTTAATTTATTTTTGTTTTAAACATTATATTATCAATCATTTCGTTGGAAATTTTTAAAATGCTTTTTATTACGTTTATCTGATTACAGATAACAATTATGTATGTATATATATTTTGCATCAATCTGAAATTGAAATGAGATTTAAAATGGATTCATCATGTATTCATGCAGTTGCGATTGACATAAATTTTTAGTTATTTCCGCGTTGGCGTTAAATATAAAGTTTATTTGATTTTATAACGATTTTACATCGCCAACAATCTATTGTAATTGGTGCCTGACTACCAACCACATTTACAACAATGAATACTAATTTATTCGTTATATTGACTGTAGATGATAATCGTCGGTTTGTGTGTCTATTTTCATAATAAAATGGCAAATAAACATAGTTTTTCACATCATACGAGTAGTTATTGTGGAGTTTTGTCAAATTTTACTAAGTTGTGTTGCTGGTACATCACTTATAGTTGTTATTGGGGCTTTAGACCAAAAACAAACAACAACAACAACAACAACAACAACAACAACAAATATCAGTTAAAATGCAAGGTTTATGTTTGATAAATAAGTCTGTGAATTTCATTTGAAATTTATAATGCAAAGGAATTTTTTTTTGTTATTACACACACATGATCGTAATCATTATAAATTTCAATGTTGAAGAGGTTAAAAACCCGATAAAATTTGTAACACGAATACATAAAAATTAAAGTTATTGATTTAAAAAATTTAATAGACAATGCAACAGAAAAATGTATATCGAATTTGCAAACAAAAGCAAATTACTTATTTAGATTTTTCGGAACATTTGGTTTTTTTTTATCTAAAAATTATATTTCCGATACGAAAGTAAAATTATATTGTCTAATTCGGTCGTACAAGTTAAATAACGGGTAAAATCAAGTGCTGCCAGATTTTATATAAATATAAAGAAAACTTGGTATTACTGCTATTTTAATGAGAAAGTTGGGCATTAACCTAAAACTTCAATACAAACATTTTTAACAAAATTTCTAATTTGCAATAAAAAAAATTAACGTTCGATCGAATACTTATATTGAAAACAACAACAAATTTTCTAATCTTATTTTTGTTTGCAATACAATTTGTCGATCGAACGATTTCTGATGATATCGTGGGACAGGCCGTAAATTATTATTAATGATCACAAACTAAAAAGAATAGCAATGCTTCTTATATTTTTGTAGTCAACGTTGAACAGTGGGGGATTTTGAAAAAAAAGTGGAAATAATTCTGCAGTTTCTAAATAAGCCGTTAGATTGCTATGAAATTTCATACAGCATTTAAAAAGGTGTCGCCGAGCTAAAGTCTGTTATTTGGACTATATATCTCAAAAGGGGGCAGGGCCCTAAAACTGGTATATTTAGAAACTGCAGAATTATTTCCACTTTTTTTTTAAATCCCCCACTGTTCAAAAATTCAAAATTTTTAATAAATTTTTTTGTTAAATCCCAGCAAAAAATTTCAAAAAAGGTAATCGGGTTTGGAATTAAGCATTTTTGGTGGAAGCTGTTCCTTACTGGATTACCAACTTAATGATTTTAACAAGGCGTGAGACTAAAATAATCGATTCTTGAGAAGTACTTTACTTTTTTTATTGTTCACGTAATTAATCTATTTAATCTAAAAAAATATTCTCCTCATTTAGCAACTTGTACATAATTTTTTTAAATTTTAGGTAATGTGATTTATAAGCGAGTAATGCAATTAGGTAATCAGAAAAGTAAGTCATTATATGGCAAGTAGTTCTGATGGTAATGTGTAATTTTTTGCTGGGATATTATATTAAGTAATTAACAATATTTTTATAAGCATATTTAAAATAATTTTGCAAGCCTTTTGTAAAGAGTGATTTTTTTAGAAACTTTCTTTTTGCCAACACTGTTTTTGGCAGCTCAGCTGTTTTAGTGCAACATGTTAAGGTGCAAGTTAAAGCTGACTTAAGGCTCAGTTAGCCGACTGCAAAGGCTCAGTTACCCGACTGTAATGTAAAGTAACTGCAACGTAGGAAACAGCTGATCGATATTTTTATATGAAAAGTAGGTTACGTTACATGACATCTCTATAACCATTTTCATTACTTTTCATATAACAATATTGATCAGCTGTTTCTTACTGTTGCAGTTACTTTACATTACAGTCTGGTAACTGTGGCCTTAGAATAAAACGATTTTTTTCGATGTCGCCAGAACGAGTCCCTCGATTTTAGTCAAACTGGCCATGATTTTAGCCAAATTGACTGTAATTTATCCGGAATTCAGAGCTGATTATATTTTTAGCTTGTTGGTCTTAGTAGTTAAAAAAATTAAAAAAAAAATAGAGGTGTCTTTAATGATGTCAAATTCGCAGCAAATATTTTAAAACGTTTCCATTTATGTCCCATTATTTTCTTTTATAGCGCCGTACGATTAACTTAATGTACGAGTATTAGTTGTGGCTAGCGGCGGCTGTTAGCCGGCTTACAGACGATCGGCTGTGTTCTCTGGTTTGTGCTCATGTGCAAAAACAATACAAAAACAAAATTAGCAATCCTTCTTATTGTTTTTATTTTGTTTTTGTTTCACTCAGAAACAAAGAACGAATCAAAACTGAATAAAAAAATGTGTTTCATTTATTTTTGTACTCTGGTTTTAAGTACAAAGAAACCAAACAAAATTAGATTTATAACTGTAATAGTGTCGATTATTTTTGTTAAATAGCATAGCTATAAAATAATTGTTTTGTGAAAATTTTATTTTCGAAAGTTTTACAAAATTTTCGAAATTTGCCGAAAATGAGTTCGAATGCGCCAAATTTGAAATTTACTGCCAACTCGTTGATCCGTTCTTAAGTATTTATTTTAAAAACTCCAAAAGCTCTTTTCAAATCGTTTTTCAGCATTAATTTTACTTTTTTGCACTTGCAAAAGGTGCACCGAATACCGGAAATGTGAACTCAAGCGGTTGAATGGTTTCAGAGATATTTAATTTTTTTTTATCACTCCAAAAATCTATGAATACTCCAGTAGTGCGATTCACTAACTTTTTTTAACGATAGTGGCATCGTTAAAACAATTATAACGAAAATTTATCATATTTGCTCTTCAGTAACATTTTCAACGATATTCGCTGTAGGTTAATGTCAGCCGTGTCGTTATTTAAGCGACAATAATTTATGTGCTGTTAATTTTATCGATAAAAATCAACACAAAATATCAGCTGCGTACTATCGCTAAAAATAAGTTACAGAATCACACAATCGTTATTGCAAGCGACAAAATTTATAGGCAAAAATTAGGATTATCGGATCGTTAAAAGTTACTGAATCGCACTACAGGGCTTTTAGCAGAAAGTTTCAAAAGTCGCAAATTTTAATCCAGTTCGTCTTTTCAATTTCTAAAATTTCCCTTATTATTTATTCATTGTAAGTTATTTTAATTTCCGCATCTTTAGTTATTTTATTAGCGTGATTTTTCCTCCATTTAATAGTAAAATTACAGAAAAGTACAATAATCAATTACAGGTTGTAAAAAAAAATAATTATTTGTAAAATTTATTAACAAAGTATTTAGTGTAGCAGTAAATAAGTAACTTGTTAATAAATAAGCCATTGTATTTTCAATTAACACTTCACTTCAGCGATCGTTTCAAATGTTTTATTGTTTGTACGAGTAAATACAAACAAAATACACATGAACTTGAATTGTTTGTGTGTCGACAGTGGTAAGAGTACAAAAATTATCTTAAACATTTTTTTTTGTGTTTTGTAGGAATAATTTATTGCTATTTTTTTAGTAACGAAAAGGAAAATATGTGAAATAATTAGCAGTATTCAAAAATCTTTATTCTGGCAAATAAATTTTTTTTAATGTTCCTAACAAATGCCAACTAGGGATGAGTGTGCGACTAGAATAACATTTCATTCACGTTCATGCATGCTCAAAATGGTCTTGATTTTATTACTTACCCTGGAGTTAATGTCGACGTCGTCGACGGCGTCAAATGTCAAAAAAAAAGTTGAATCGTATGAAATTGTATGAGAGCAGTTAATCTCAACGCGTTGCAACGCCGTAAAAGTTCAATCTGTTTCAACTTTTTCGGCGTTTAAACGCCGTCAACGACGTCGACATTAACTCCACTATTACGTTTTTGGAAACATTCCTTCCACCTTATTGCGAATGGCATCGCCGACGTTACATCAAGACGACAGTAAAAATTGTCACTTGTCTACTCCTTGTCGAGAACAATTGACTACTATTAACATGCTACATTAATTTGCAAACCCTTAGAGATTAGCAAGATATTGTCAACTTTTACCGATAAAGAGTAGACAAGTGACAATATTTACTGCTGTCTTGATGTGACGTCGACGACGCCATTCACAATAAGGGGGCTTGTCAATAAGAGCCAATTGTTGCCGAGAAAGAGTAGACAAGTGACAATATTTACTGTCGTCTTGATGTGATGTCGACGACGCCATACACAATTAGCGGGATTATTTTTTTAAGTGGTTTTTAAATAATGGTGCTTTTTTTTGAGTGTCTCAACTTTGAGTTGGCATCACTGATTTACTTGGGCACCCATTTATCAGCTGATAGTTGCTTTTTGTTTAATTTCATTATGAATCCACTTACACTTAATGCAAATTGTTGAAATTTTTAATTCAAATAATTGTTCTATTCGTCAAACTCATCGTGTACTTTTTCCATTTTCCGATGAAGCCCATTTCTAGTAGAATGAGTACGTAAATAAGCAGAATTGTCGCATTTGGAGTTAGGAGAATTCACAAGCTTTTGTCGAAACACCATTTCATCCACAGAAAATTACTGTTTGGTGGGCTTTATCGGCTGACGGAGTCATTGGCCCATATGTCTTCAAAAACGATGATGGTCAGAATGTTACTGTCAATGGTGAACGGTATAGGAAAATGATTCGAAATTTTTTCGTACCTCAATTACGTGGCATTAATCTTGTGACAGTGGGCGCTACAAAAATATATATTTTTTTAGAATGCAGTTATTTTTAAAGTATGTTCAAGATATATGTACTTCTTTGACAGTTTACTTTTTTGTAATAAATTATATATATATATAAATTATGTAAATTTTTTGTAATTAATAGATTATTTTTTCTGGAAAATCTTTTGCAATGTATTTTGAAAAATAGAAATTGATTAAGGGGAGACTGAGATGTTTCCTGTGGGGCATTCATTTTATGTCACTCAGATACTCATTAAACTTTGTGATTGTTCTAATAGAAAATATTCAAATTTAAACTATTTAAATTTGAAATTGTATTTACATTTAAAAAATATTTTAAATCTGTATACCTCAGCGCCCTTGGTTGGTAGTGATGATGAATTGTAAATGGAAAAATTTTTATATATTGTATTTGCAAAGATTATCTCAAATATAGTAAAAAAGTAATTGGTAACTAATTTCAAACGAATTATTATGACTTTTCAAGAGCTCAAGCGTAATATGTTCATGAGTTACCTTCACGTCGAAATCAATCCATCAACCAGTCACTCAATCAATCACAATAAATCAACCAATTAAAACCTTTAAATGTATTAAATACAACTGTTTCAACTGTAAATTTAGTCATTTGATACCAAATACAACTTTTGACAATTAATCAGTAATTTTTTTGACATCAGATTGTGGTCAAACTTTGTTAGACTAACAATAGAAAAACGTTTTTATATACATACTATATGTAAGTATGTACTACATGTATGTATATAAGTATATGTATTTATGTTAAACTTACATGCAAATATAATTTTTATCCGACTATTTTGCTGCTTCATTCAACAAATTATTCATTCATAAATAAAAAGTCACGAATTTGCGGTTGCGGCTGAAAATGGAAAAGAAAAAAAATAGAAACAAAAATTTTGATTTATTTTGTGCAACTAATGAGGTGTGTTGAATATAATAATTAAGTATCATTAAACTAAATTTATTACATTACAAAAGTTATACTTGTATCAAATTTTATACTTTTTTTTAAAGAAATCCTTCGGCTTAATTTATCATATTATAATATTCAAATATTTTTTTACACTATTATTTAACTATTTGAAGTTGTTAGGTCTATTAAGATTTTTCGTTGATGTTGATTAATACATATTTATAAGATTTAAAAATAGATAGCTAACTGCTGACATGCGTCAATAGGCTTATATTAGAGATGGGCACGTGTCGAATTTTTTTTCAAACAGGACACGAAGCGAACACAGGTTCCAAGATGTCCAACGCGGACGAAACACGCACGCAACAAATTTACCCAACATGATACTGCACAACACGCACGAAATCAAATTTATTTATTATAGCCATGCTGTTTATTGCGCGATACAGGAGTTAGGGTGTGAATTTCGTAACAAAAATAATCGACACTATTACAGTTATAAATAAATTTTTGTTTTGATTTCTTTGTACATAAAAGCAGAGTACGACAATAAACGAAACAAATTGTTTGATTTTGTTTTGTTTCGTTCTTTGAAGTGAGTGAAATAAAAACAATGAGAACGATTGCTCAATTTGTGTTTGTATTGTCCTTGTACATGAGCACAAACCAGAGAACACAGCCGATCGGCTGTAAGCCGGCTAACAGCCGCCACCGGCCACAAGCAATACATTAATTTAATCGTACGCCGATAGAAAAGAAAATAATGGTAAATAAATGGAAACTTTTAGAAATTTTTGCGCAGAATTTGGCATCATCATATAATATATATTTATTGCATTGTTATTTCACACATGAAATTTGTTTTATATAACTAAGCAGTATAGCTATACAGAGTCTCGGTAATACTAAGGCCAAGGCTCTAGGGAGGATGTGCCTACAATTTTTTTTACATAGGATGGAAGTAATTCTTTTATTATTCAGGACGAATGCTTCGGGTGTTTATCTTGAACTCATCAATCATCTCCAATTGTATATATAAATTGGTAGTTAACTATGCAAAATTATCTTTAAGTGTATTTAAATAATTCATTTTATTCATTGTTAGTTCTATAAAAATCAGATTTTAAACACCACTCGATCCCATTGATCCCCATAGTCTCCCAAAAGAATGGCTTTCATCCTCTTAAAAAAATTGTAGGCACATCCTCACTTAGTATTAAACAACAGTGTTGTTAAGACAAACAACTGAAACAAATGTCTTAACAACAGTGTTGTTTAGAGTTTCTTTTAGAATATTTCGCTATAGTAAAGCATTTGAAAAATCTCTCATGTCATGAAAGGTCTTATAAATGGTCTTAAGCAGGACCTTAGTATGTATGTATGTATATATATTATGAGTTTTACTATAAACGTGCGAAGTGTCTTTTAGTTTATTTCAAAAATCTTTGGTTGCTTAACCAAAAAACAGGACGAAAATTCCTAATATTATATTCAGCCTTTATCGGGAATAAAAGGCGAAAATTTTGTTGGCGTAAAATATTTATTTGTGAAAAAAAATAAGAAAATAGTACACTGACACAACAATAACGCAAACATTGGCGATCACAATTTTGGGACAAGGGAACTCATTTCACGTGAACTTTTATTCCCAATAAGGGTGATTATTGCTTATATATACTTATATGTATGTATATACATATATAGTATATATGCATGTATACATATTTATCTAAGTGTAAAATACAGCCAAGTTCCTCAGCACTTTTTTGTTCTGAATTAACTTATTCCTTCATTTTACTTTTACTTTAAGTTATTTCAGTTTATTATTTTGTTTAATTTTTCATAGTTTAAATCACCTGTGTGTAGCAAAATGTGATAGGAATTCTAATACAAAATGACATAACGCAGCTCAATCCAAAATGACATACAAGCTGTCAACTGTGAAGCATGTCAAGGGAGTGGTATCCTGTGAATACTTTTTCTAACACAAAATTACAGATGTAAATGTGAAAAATTAAAACTAAAAAAAAAACTTGTGTTGCAATCAAGCAACGAATGCGTAAAATGTATGATAACTAAAATAAATAACCAGGTAAATCCATGATGACATATATTTTTAAATATTTACTTGGAAAAACCCTGACACATGCAAGCTGTCCAGGAAAACCTATTTTTTCTTGATGATGACAAGACAAGTTTGTGTTTTCGCAATGGATGCAAAGAAATTTGTTTTCGATTGGCTCTATGGAGTAGAACATATTTTATAAAGTGAGCCCCAATATCATTTGAAAAAATATTTAAGCTCGCAAATTATAATGACTTTCTTGAGGAATATACATACATTTCGCTCATTTACTTCAATAGTGTCATAATTCAAAAAAATTGTTTTTTTTTTAGTTAATAATGCAGAATAATGCGACATTTTGTATTTTATTTTGTGTAAAAATTTCATATAAATAGCTTGTACCATCACCTACTGAGAGAAGAATATTTTTTCATGTCTTCATTAAGTTGTTTGCAAATCGAAAACTTAAAACTGAGTTTTTTGAGTTGTGACTCTATTGAAGTGAATGAGCGATATGTGTATGTATATATTTATTATTAATTTTAACGTGAAACAAATGTGAACTCTATCATGTAGTACTATTTTGAAGTGCAAACAGAATAAAATACCAATGTAAAATCACAATGCAAAAATTTTGATTTGAATTCATATTGAATTAATTTTTAAATCATGATGGTAAATAGTTGGTGTTATCTAAATAATATTTAAGGCTGTGGCTGCAGCTGTAAGCGCATTGACTACGACTTCAAATCTTGGCCGGGGAAACCAATTACATATAAACAATTATTTTTCTGAGGTTCAATAATTAATAAAATACACTGACTACATTAAATAAAATTCATGTTGTTTCAACTTGAAATAACTTTGATTCAAAATGCTTCTTCATTTTGATTCAACAGTACGGCAATGTTCAATCAATATGAAATAATATTATTTCAAAAGGAACAATTAATTTTCTTTGAATATTACAGTAAATCATGTTGAATTAACATGAAACACATATGAAACAAAATCATTGCCGAAAAAGGTTAAATAAAACTTGTTTACGTAGATTTTACGTTAAAATTTTTCTGTGTGTGTCTGATATGAGTGCTTACGAAGTGGAAAATATGCAATAAAAATATTACAATGTGCTCAAGTTCAAATCTTTTTTTTTTTGTAACAAGCCGCGGACCCAGTGGGTAAACCTAATTCGAGTACACTTAATCCAATGATGTTGGCCATTGATTGATTGATTGAAAACTTGGTTAAAAGCACCTAAAAATCGCAATTTTTTCCCAGTTTTTTACCATTTATTATATTAAACTTTATATGGATATATGTATATCGATTGAAAAGACATGTATTGATGAATTTGCGTCCTGAGAACACTTTTTGAAAAATAATTAGAAATTTTTTTTCGAATTTTTTTAGTCAAAAATGGCCACTTTTTTAATTATGTACTACAATTTTTTTATTTTATTTTTTTGTGCAAATTACTTGTTGTTTTAATTGATATGAAAATGGTTTAAAACTGGGAAAAATTGCGATTTTCAGATGCTTTTAACCATGTTTTTAATCTTAACTATTTTTTAAACAAGAGCCAACCTAAAAAAAATTGTTAGCACTATTGGATTCAGGTCCCCCTTGTTAAATTTTTGAAATAGCACACAGTGTTTTGCTTAGACGTATAGAGCTTTAAATTGTCAAAGTTCAGCATTTTTTAAAGCGAATTGGGAGGAGTCTGCTTTGAATGGATGAATATGCCTTGGAAAAACTTTAATTTGGGATGACTTTAAAATTTTTTTTATCAACTTTAGGCACTAGAGTAAACAAACGAAAATTTAGTCGAATTTGACATTAACAAACTATGCTTAAAATAACTTTATTTGTTTATCTAGGCATTTTCATCCATGCCAAAAAAAATATTTTTCAATAAATTGCATTAAAGCGAAATCAAAAGATTTAGAAATATGTATGTATTATGTTGGCATTTTCGCAGGAATGTCAAATTTTTTTTAGCGTGCGACACCAAGTAAATAAGCTTGTTTTTTTTTCAAAGAAAACGAAACTTTTTTTTACTTATTTATATATTTCTGTAGGCCGTCAGCAGATTTACGTTAGGTAAAATTTTAAGAAAAATCGAGTCACGTTGTTCAGAAATACAAGGTTAATTGCTTGCTGTCGCACGCGACAAAAAAGTGCCGACATGTACACCTCAGAAATTTTAACTTAAATTTTCTAACAAACATCTATCATTTGCATGTCATTTGCATATACATATGTATGTAATTGTGGTTGCAAATGGCAAAATAAAATTCGAGATTTTTAATATGAACTTAACTTGAAAAACCCTTCGCGTTATAAAGAATTTTTCAGTATAACAAATGGGCTTGACATTATATTGTCCTTTATAACGAGGCTTGTCTGTATGGTGAAAAATTTTGAAAACTTAACTTTCTCTGCCTGACCACGAAAGAAAGCTCAAGAGAGAATTCAACAAAAATGTTTAAAATAAAATTTACTTGTCTAAATTTAGGCTAGCCCAATGGCAATGTGTATTAAGTTTAGCTCTTAAGAAAAAATTAATTTTCTTTCAAACAAATACTTACATACATACATACATAACTTTAAATTAGACAAATGTAATACCTACATATGTACATATATTCTGTAAAACTTAAACCAAAACAAAAGAAAGACCTTGCACTAGCAGAAATATATTTACAACAAAAAAAATTAAAAAGCATACATGCATTACATTCATACATATGTGTAAGAAAAACACATTTACACACCCATACATACAAACATACTTACATAAATGTTAACACACCTATCGACCAAGAAGTACCGTAACAAAAACGAGAGAATGTTTTTTTTCTTTTTGTTCACGAACGATTAAAGCAAAATGCTCGTGTTTCGCGTTCTTATTTGTAAACAAAAAACCACTTATCAACAAAACTCGGATACAAGTATTAAGTTTTTCGTAATTTCAGGCCTACTAAGAAAAAAGATCATCGTAACTTTAGTAACTAACATAGTATGCCGGCTACTGCGCTGCAACAGAGAATAGTGAACAACAGCGTCACTACACCTGCACATATGGTATGCGTAAAGCTTAATAAAGTGTTGTGCTGTTTACGCTGGACGTCGAAGTGCTCTTATATGAGAGTGTGAATTGTTTTGGCTGTTGGCTGAGGATTTGCGCTTCAATTCGGTTCAGTTGATGTCTGCTTCAACTTGCCAGCGTTGATTTCATTTTTCTTCTTTTTTTTCATTTTTAAATTTTCGCAAACTTTGAGTTGTTATTGTTTTTACCGTTTGGGTTCATATCTAAGTTTCAGTTCATACACAACTAACGTTTATTTACGCTCGAACACTGAAAGTGTTAGCAACTTGGCCAAGGCGCGTATAAAAGTGGTGAAAAGTTGTTTTCAAATAAGAAAAATTTTAAAAAGCTGATAAATATTCACTAACATACTAACATACATACATATATAGCTACTTTAAAGTGAATAAATAAATTTTAATCAGTTATTTCTTTAGCTAAATTACATATTTTTGGAATTAAAAAAAGTGCTTTTAAATTATTTGATTTGATATAAAAAGATTTTGTGTTAAAGGTGTGTTGTAAAATTAAAAAAATTAATAAATAAAACAAAATATGTATTAAATTGCAACAAATACCTATATTAGATTAAAAAAGTATTATTTTATTTAAAAATATCTTCAATTTCAGTTTAATATTCACCGCCAAATATAAAAGCATATCAATTTATTTTAAAACAAAATATGGTGGAGAAAGTTGGTGAGTATTGAAAATATTGCAATAAAATAAAATATGTATAAAGAACTCAACTACATTAAATATGTTTTGTGTTCTAAGAATTACATACAATTTTTTTAAACGCAATTTTCAAATTTCAATGAAAATAGTTCTTCCAAAAAAAAAAATCCGAATTCAATGCAAAGATCTGATAGAACATTTTCGAAAATTTTTAAAATTTATGGGATATAAAATTAAATTTTAATGGGCGTACCTCCACACATTTCTTAAATGCAAGATTTTGTGTTTTTCAGAGCTCAGAGTGTGTGTTACGTTTGCAAAAATCGGTACAGTAGCACCACTTAAAATGATATATTAAATTTTAATGGGCGTGATTCCGCCCATTTTTTCAAATGGAAGATTGTGTTTATTTTTGAGCTCAAGGTGTGTGGTAAGTTTCGTAAAAATCGGTTAAGTAGAACTACGTGAAATATAATAATAGATTTTAATGGGCGTGGACCCGCCCATTTTTTAACTTTAAAATTGTGTAATTGCAAGAACTAAAGGTGCAGCAATCAAATAAGCATAATATCATAAAATCAAATTGTGGGCGTGTTCGCACCCACTTTTTATAATGGGACCAATGGGAAGCTATATTCTCTCAAAAAAATAATTTCTACAGTCGGCCTAAAATGTACCGAGCTATGAAGTAACAAAAGAAATAGAGACGAATTGATAACCAACCTCCTCCTTTTTTTGAAGTCGGATAAAAAAGGAACTCTAAAAATGATATAAAATGTTTTTCTTTTAATACAACTTCGAGCAGTCTTTTGAAAATATGTATGTATATAAATTTCTAATGAATTCCAAATTTAGAAAAATCAAAAAACTCATTTGCAATTATATATATTTTTTTTTTATTTTTGAAATTTTATTTAACAAAAAAATTGCTAAAGATTTATTTTGGATTTACATATTAACAAAATTCGAAAATTAGTTTTTGCTTATGATTTCAGTTTCGTTCTTTTTTTTCAATTAGAATAAAAAAAGAATTTTTCCAAGTTCGACCTTGAAAATGTGAAACGAGTTCTGAAAAGACTATATTAAAAATAAATATGTATGAATAATATTAAGAGTTCATTGAATAATAAAAAAAAATAGTTCGATTAGTTCGATTAATAATAATTTATTTATTTTTATTTTTAAAAGAATCTGTTTTAATTTTGACTTACAAGATTAATGTTTTTGTTAAACTATTGAAACTAATGATAATGTTAAGTTGAATTTTATCAAGAATTGTATTTGTTGTATTGGCGAATTTACGTTTGATTATATTCATCAATATTAATAAGATTAGAACTAGAGATGGGCACGTGTTCGTGACACTAAATCTGATTTAGCGCGTGGCCGGGTCCTGTTAAGCAAAATTGAAACGACACGAAACGATTTTAGCTGTAAAATATGTACGCATACATTTTCTAAGTTCGAAAAAATTCGTCATTGTTGAAGTGATGAAAGTTAACATCCAAAACGCTTTAAAATCAGGGAACTTGCATGAACTGAATTAATTATATAATGATTGATAAAACCAGTAAAATTTTGTGTTGCTAAATCTTTGTACTGGTTGAAACGCGACATATAAAAAACAATTTTTTAACTTATCAGAAACGTCTTCGAATCAGAGAACATAACTACTGCATTTATGCTAATGAAGAAAAATGTACACAAATTCCCGTAAATGTAATACATGTTCTCCTAAATCGAACCAGTTCGTTATTAGTTCAACCTATGATTCAACCCTATTTTTGTTGTAATTTTTTCACCGTGTATGTATATTTTTCAGTTGTTTTAATTAATTTCAATTAATTTTATGTTATACGTTTTATTTTATTTACTTTTACCTTACTTAATTTAATTTAATATTATTTTATCTTATTTTGTTTCATTTTATTTTATTTATTTTATTTATCTTATTTATTTTATTTTATTTTGTTTTAATTTATAATGTTATTCTATTATATTTTTTATTTCACTTTTTTTAATTTATTTACTTTTATTTATTTATTAAAAAATTTAAGTTTTGTCGACACAAAATTTTTTTTAATAAATTTATTTGTTTATTATTTATTTGATATTAAAATTTTATAAAATATAACATTATTAATTTCCTAAATATATACAGAAGTTGTATCAACAAAACCAACTTTACTGACGACATACTTTTATTTAATACTTTTTTATATGACGGTTTTAATACTTTCACGAAGAAAAATATTTCTCAACAAACAGTTGAATTTCAACGAGTTTTTACTTTCATTTGTAACTCCAAATGCAGCTCATAAAACTCATAATGTTCTCTTTTAACAAAAAAAAGTTAAATAGAAAATTTTACTACCGTTTTTTTTTTTTTTTTTAAAGAAAATAAAAATTATAGTTAAGGAATTTAAAATAAAGCAACAATAAAAAACTCAATAAAAATTTTTATTTTATTGACAAACAAAAAACAGGCAGTTAATTAATTTTTTGTTTGTACAAATATACATACATACTTGTACATACATACATACATACGAGGGCGGTTCGGAAACTTCTTAGCCTATCAATGAAAGAGAATAGTTAGTTTTTCAAAAATATTTTTATTTTTCAATATAATCTCCTGACACTTCAATACACTTAGTCCAACGCTTTTCTAGCAATTCTATCCCTTGATTAAAATAGTTTTCCTCAAGGTCTTTAAAATAGTGGTTTACAACTGTAATTGCATCTTCATTTGAGGTAAAACGCTTGCCAGCAAGGATTTTTTTAGATTTGGGAACAGGTAAAAGTCACTGGGAGCCAAATCAGGAGAATAAGGTGGGTGGTCAAGCAACTCGTACTTTAATTCGTTGATTTTAGCCATTGTTAAAACACTCTTGTGCGCTGGTGCGTTGTCTTGATGAAAAATTATTTTTTTGTGTTGTAAGCCAGGACGTTTTTCTCGAATTTGTACATTTAATTGATCCAAAAGGTTGCAATAGTACTCTGAATTTATTGTTTTACCCTTTTGCAGATAGTCAATCAATAAAATACCTTTGAAGTCCCAAAAAACCGTTGCCATAACCTTACCAGCCGATTGAATTGTTTTTGCCTTCTTTGGGGCACTTCCTCCAGCTTCAGTCCATTGTTTGGATTGTTCTTTTGTCTCTGGAGTATAGTGGTGGATCCATGTCTCATCAACAGTTATGGAACGATGCTTAAAATCCATTTTATTTCGCTTAAAACGATCCAAACAAGCTTGAGAAATGTTCATTCATATGCGTTTTGGGTCGACTGTTAACAAATGCGGCACCCATCGTGCAGAAAGCTTTTTCATCTGTAGTTCTTCATGCAAAATTAAATGGACTCGATCATTTGAGATGCCCACGATATTAGCTATTTCACGCACTTTTATTCGTCTATCATTTAATACCATATCATGCACTTTGGCTACAATTTCTGTTGTTGTTGCTGTTTTTGGACGTCCACTACGTGGTTCATCTTCAATGATTGTACGACCACGTTTAAATTCAGCAACCCAATTTTTTACTGTTGCATATGAAGGAGCACTTTCACCTTTTTTATGTAAATATTTAATGACACCACGCATTTCTAAATTTTTCATTGTTAAAAAATTGCGGATGCGTCTTTTGTGAACACCTGTTTCTATATGAAGGAGTTGCCAGATCGAAACAAAATCAAATCTTCATACATGCATACACACTGATATTTCACAGACAGTAGATAAGTTGCAAAGATAATGAAAATGGAAACTTTTAAGAGAAAAAAACTATTTAAATTGTTGGGATGTTATGCTTTCATTTTTGTTGGAGGTGAATAAATATGAAATGGAGTGGTATCTTGAAATTACATAACATAATCAAAGCATATAATCATATTCAAATTAAAAAGATAGTTTTAGATCAAGAAGTAATATTTAAATATTATTTCGAGCAAGTTGTTCTCCTGTTTAATTAAATTTTTAATTTTTACAACTCTGCTATCGCGAGTTTTGCTAATTTTTATAGCATTATTGCAGCGCCTCTGGTGGTAAGTAGGAGCATTATATTAATCTTAATAGACGATTAGTGGGTGAAAAGCTCGACGAAGGAGGGTGTTGCAATAAGCATAAACACTAATGTATACCGAAAAACCTAATATGTTGTTAGGATTGGGCATGATCAGGGACTGAAAACCGGTACTCGAAGAATGCCATTTTCTGATACACTGACTACTTCAGCTAGGTCTTGGAAGAATTTATTATTTTCTACAAGCTTGAAAAAAAATTTAATTGAAGTTTAATCGAAAAATTTTTATTATTTCTTTAATATATGCAAATCTACGTTCTCACATCTATATAAGGACCAAGAACCAATTTTGGTAGCAACCAGGGCAATTTGTGTCGACGCTGCATCTCTTCCAGACGAGCGGCTATGTCTACTTTTAACTTAATAATATTTGTAGATGCATCCGTCATTCTAGGATTATACAGTGATAAATAATCTTTTATGTCAAAGCACAAGGTGCGGAAAAATCTTAGGATGCCTCACCCCAGAGAGTACAACACCAGTTGTGTTGGGTCATCAAGGTGTATTCTGCACTTCTTGAGGATGCAGTCAATGCCACCAAATAAGTAGATAATAACCAATGACTTTAGTATGGCATTGTAATTGAGAAATTTAAGAAGGAGTGATAGGATTTAGATTTTGAGTAAAACATTTGATCGTTTCGATTAGTCCCTACACAGACCTGCAATTTTGTTGCAGCAATTCTTGAATATGTAGGAGAGTGTTGAAATAGAAATAGATATATACATTTTGTATTCCTCTATCGCTCTTTATCATTCAAAAATTAAAAATTGCTGAAACAAAAATTGCAAGTCTGGACTGGGACTTATGTTGCTTTGGTTCCTGACTCAATATGACTTTGTGATACCCAGGTACTATTCTGAGTTAAGGCTCAGTTAGCCGACTGTAATGTAAATTAACTGCAACGTACGAAACAGCTGATCGATATTTTTATATGAAAAGTAGGTTACGTTACATTACATCTCTATAACCATTTGCATTACTTTTCACATACAAATATCGATCAGCTGTTTCCTACGTTGCAGTTGCTTTACATTATAGTCGGGTACCTGAGCCTTTAGCGTCAGTTCTTGCGACCGTCGTGAAATTGACAAATTTGGCCCAGTGTATGCAATTCTAGCCGTCCTCTTACTATCTGAGACACCCCTCATCCAATCAGGGTTCACTGACACTTTTTTTACATAAATATAGTTTGACGTGTCTGTTAATAAGAGAGAGAGAGAGATAGAGAGCGGGAGAGTTAGAAATCAGAGATGCCAACTTGGTGCTTTTTTGAGGATTTTTAGTGCTTTTTGAACACTCAAAACGCCAAATTTTTAGCGTTAGTGCCAAACTAAAAAAAAGCACTGAGTAGTGCTTCTTAAAAAATTTATGTATGTATTTTTTAAAATTAATTTAATAAAAACTTGCTGTATTTATTTTTTCAGTGTAAATCATACCTTTTTCGCCTGATATGTTTCATTAAATAGAGAATAGCTTAAAAAATATTAAACATTATTAAACTTCACTCGTTTGGATCTTCACCCGTTTTTCACGTTAGTGCTTTTACACTTTACACTGGACCTCAAAATAACGCTTTTAGTGTTTTTTTTTAATTTTGACGTGCTTCTAGAGTCAAAAAAGTTGGCAGTGCCAAGCAAATGGCAATGAAAGAAAATTTTCTCCGAAATAAATGGATGAATTCAGTTTTAAAGTATGAAAAATAGGCAAAACCAAAATAAAAATGGAAAAAAGGACTCTGAGAAAACACTAAAGCTATGTTTACAGAATTTAGACGGTGGATCGGCTTAGCTGGTAAATATATATGAAAAGCAAAAATTTTTTTATAGTAATTTTTGTAATGACGATTCGAAGACGATTCGACTTACGAATAAAACAATTTTAAGCGCATGTAAGTTATTAACGAATCGCATGGCAGACTGATAAAATGTCTTAAAATTATGAGACTAGAAACTTTCACATTAACAAAACTTACGTAGAAAGTAACAACATCACATTGAAGCGCACCCTATTTTATTACATGTTTAAGGGTATTTAAAAAATACGATAGACAGAATTTTCATTTAATTTATTAATTTTCTACCTATTTTCTGCATGTGAAAAATGAAGAAAATTTTCAAAGCGGAACTATTAAAGGAAAAACACTAATGAATTATTTGATGTCATAAATAAAGTTATTTTGTGCCTTGGTAGCAGAGGTTCTCGTCTGTATAATTTTTATACCGAAACGACATCGTGCTTGAGGTGTGTTCTAAATGAATCAAGGTTTTCTTTCCATTATATGTATTAAAACAATCTTTCCTTACGTACATATGAACATATGTATGTATTTAATAAATACAATTTATATAGCCTTACTTTTTATTATTTATTATTATTACTTTTTTTAGTTATATATTTTTTTTGTCCTGTATTGAAATGATGTACCTGCTGTTTTTGTTGGTTTTTTCTTCTTTTTTTTTGGCTTGTTAAGAGGTCTCAATTTATTCGTATTTTTTATTATTTTTCTGTTTTTAATGCCAATGTCAAGAGTTTCTGTTAGGACAGACAAATTTACTTGAAAAAGGTTTGGCCTGGTATCTTTCCCTGTATTTTTTTTATTATTATTATCTTTTTTATTAGAAGAGTTGGTGTGTGTCCTCATAAAGCAAAAAAAAATATATATTGCTTGTTTATGTGGCTGCTCCGCCCATATTGTTAGAAACAGATTAACAGGTACGATTAAAACTCATGAACAAGAATCATCATCAAAAATTAATCATCTTGTAAAAATTTTATAGATATACATATGTGACAGCGCATAGAGAAAGGGACCTAAGGGTAAAAAAATCAATCTTTAAAATGGCTCTCCTGAACAAACCCGTTTTTTACTCTTAGATCCCTTTCTATTTTGCGCGTCACATATGTAGGTACATATTTTTTATTTCTGTTTAAAAGTTTATTGAACTTATTGAAATGATTTATTTAGCGATATTGTAATTGGAGGATAATATCGCTATAATTAATGTTAGTATCAGTTGTAAATTGAAAATGTAGTTGTTTCTACAAAAGCAAAAAAAGTTTTTTCAAACTTTCAATTTTATTTTTTAAATCATATGCTTACGCACAGATATTTTTTTTTGCTCCCATATGTACATCTGACCTGCCCAAAGTAGCACCGGAGTGCCGAACATCAATCGACTTTTTAGACAATTGAATACACGACAACTCGTATCCGAATTCATTCGATGGAAGGCAGTTCATCGGCAGTGTGCGGGCTTAAACATTGTGACTTTCTGCTTTATTTGTTGGTTTAGCATGATTATATGCATATTTTTCCTGCTTCGGTATTTCTGAAAAAAAATCATGTTTATTAAATAATTAATAATCACTGCCCCCTCCTATATACTGTTTTGTTGGAATATGCAGTTTGTTCTAAGTGCCACCCATATAAAACTTAGGGACCCTCAAAAATCGATCACGTTGATATGACAGAGTCCGGCCAGGAACTGAACTCGGGTCGAAGACCATCTGCCAACTACTTCAGCCAGCAGCAAACTTATAGTGAACTCATAATATGATATTTACTATGACAACAAAAAAAGTATTTGTTAGATTAAAAAAGTTTTCCTCATTGCATGTTTTACTGTCATGGGAAAATAATTTGAATTTATTAGTTTAATTACTCGTAATTTTGCAAAGTCACATTTTCTTTTCAACAAAGACGAAATTAAGTTACATACATACATATGGATGTATGTAAAATCAAGTAAGAGTGCTATATTTGGCTGTGACTTATGTTACAGTGAAACCTTTCATAGCCGGACACTCCCCGTAGCCGTATTTTTGTCCGGTTATTAGAGGTGTGCGCTTATGGGAGTGCTACAAATTCTTTTATTTTAGTTTTGGTTCTAGAAAACTTGTCCGGTTATGGGAGGTGTCCATTAGGAGAGGCTTCACTGCATATACATATACATATGTATGATGTTCAAAAACGTCCCTGCAGGAAATGCGAATACTGAAATTGTTCTGATTTACTAGTGACATTGTCAGTAGTACTACTGACCAGCTGTACCCCAGCCAGTGTAATCACCTATTGACATTTAACATTAGCTTGTCATTGAAAAGCCATCACTAGACAGTAGGACTACTGACTAAGTAGTTCTTCTGCGACCAAAGGAGACATTGGCACCAAAGATTCACTAGTAAATTTTAGGACCTCAAGTCTACAATATCGATATTTCCTCGCTCATTGTCAATAGTAAAATTGTAGTGATTTACTAGTGACATTGTCAACAGTACTACTGACCAGATGTACCCCAGTCAACAAACTTAAATACATACATACATGCATATGTACATAAGTTTTTAACATTATTGAATAGCATAACAAACAAACTGTTGACGCGTTCATGACATTGTCACCGGAAATTCACTAGAACTGTTGTCTCTAACGTATCTCTACTCGCGCATAAAAGGAGTTGTCGACATTTCAACTAGTGCAACTGTAGCTAGAGAAAAGAGTGTTGACATAGAGACATACGGTTCTGGGCTGACTAGAGGGGTGTGTGTTACTGTTTGATAATCTTAAAATAATTTTATGTACTATAAATTAACTTATTTCATATTTTCCGGTATTTATTAAATGTAATATTACAAATGCAATATTACAAAAATATCTTAACGCAAACATTCTATCGCCAGCATTGTTTTTTAGAAAAAAAATACACTCAGAAAAACATTTTTTCAAAGGCTACACTGAAATCACATGTCGACAAAAACTTTTTTTTATTCTTATTTACTTCGCACTTCGCACTCAAAGGACTTCATACCAAATTCAAAGAAAAAATCAATAAGGTAGCCTAATAAAATCAAGAAGAAAACCTTTAAAAAAAATTAATAAGGCAACCTAATAAAATCAATAAGAAATCCCTATAGTTTACAATTTATAAGAAAACCTAATAGAATCAAGAAGTTTTTCTCTATGGATTGTTTTTTTTTTTGGTGCCAAAAATAACGGAAATTGAGTAAAAAAAGTTGTGAATAATAAGATTTCTTCCTGATTTTATGTGGTTTTCTTCTTGATAAAATTAATAAGATTTACCACATAAAAACAATAAGGAATCTCTATAAAAAATCTTCGCTTCTTTCTGCTGTGATACCCCTTATCCTAAAAACGTTTCATAGAAAAAATCTTCTTGATTCTATGAGGCAGTTTTTTCTCTGTGTATTAGCAAAAGAATATTTAAATAAAGAAATTTGTTTAAAATTTTGTAGCCATATATATTTTCAATTAAAAATTTTATTTATTTTATTACTGCAATTAGTTACAATGTAAACAATTTAATTAATACAAATTAAGTTTTAATTGATATTTAAAAGTTTGGCAGTTAATTTTACGTTTATTTAGTAATCTTTAACTGAAATCTTAGGGCATATGTTTTTTTTTCTAAAATATGTATTAAAATGTTTTCTATTTATTTTTATAGAGAGAATTCAATTCAACTTACAATTACTTTATAAATTAATTAAGCAGAATAAAACGCAAAAAGTCAAAAAGTGTCTGGCAAAAATCCCTTTTTCATGACGAAACCTTTTTTTTGAATCGAAGTTTGCTAAAACACACACATCAATCAAATCTGTCAATTTTAAAACACAAACAAATACAACAACAACAAAGCAACAACACTTTGGCACAGAAGAGTATGAAGAGTAAATGACAGCGCAAAATATTTGTTTTGTATAAATTTTTGCTAAAGGAATGTTGTTAATGAGGGGATAATGGCTAATTTTAAGAGTCTATTTTATTAACACTGTGCTACAAAATATTCGAGTATTATGGTAAAGTTTCCAATAAAAACAAATTCTGATTTTATTTTTTAACTTCAGCTACTTAAAGCATTCTAAGAAAAATATGTTTGTAGTGGTCTTGCTTATGAAAAGATACATATGAGTATGTATTATATACTGTGCTACAAAGCATGTTATAGAAAATTATTCAATAAAAAACTTTTTAAAATTATCTATTATCAGAGGAATATAATTCCGATACTTAAAGCATTTGAACAAAAAATATATTTAAAATTGTCTTATTCCGAAATTACCTATAAATACCCAGCAAACATTTTGCTTACGTTCCAGCATAAATTTTATTTATTTGCATGCAGAAGAAGTAAACCAGCTATTAAGTAGTAACCACTCAAAGTTTACTTGTTCACTGAAAGAATTTTCGGCATAAATTCTATGAATTTCGACATTAATTTAATGAAAAATTCATTAAAATTCAACCAACGTCATGCTTCGTTGGATTAATGAAACCAGTTTCGTCAAAATTATTTTATTGAAAACTTCATCAAATTTATTTAACAGTGTAATTAATGCAGTGCTATAACTTCATCGAAATAATAAAATCATTTCATGAAAATAATGAAATAACTTAAATATAAAGGGCTTTCGTAATAATTAGAAAATATTGTCGTCATAAATCCAATAAAATATTCTTATGAAACCAGAATACCAACGAAGCAATTCGAATGAAATTCATTAGATTTGTGAATTTATCATTAGATTTGTGAACAATTTTTAATGAAATTGTTTCATTGGACTTATGAAACAAAATTCTTTCGGTGTAGACAACTTATTTTTGTATGAAAAGTTAAACAAATTCAGTAAGGTGCGAATTTGACTCGCAAAGGAAGGGTTGCGTACGGACACTATATACGAAATCAATTAAAAATTTTATTGAGTCAATTAAACTTTTAATTAAATAAAAGTTCAATTTCACATTTTTAATTGATTTTTTGGTTTTTTTTCAGTTAAACATGTTTATTGCAGGATCATTTTCTTTCTGTGTATGTAATACTACATACATACATATGTATAAGATACATATGTAACCTATGTATGTACATATATAATCCAATATCTTACCTGGGGGTCTTCTTTGTAATTCGAAACGAAAGAAAATGCTTTCGAATTTACATACCATAAACAATTTCGAAGTGAAAGAAAATTCTTTCGAATTTACATATTAAAGACATAAAAAATTCGAAAGAATTTCCCTCGAATTTTTTCGAATTACACAGTATATCCCAGTAGACATTTATTAAAAAAAAATTTAAGTCAACGATAAACTTTTTTCAGTTTTGGCGATTTTATTTAGTTTTTGCTATATTTTTTTTTAATTTTTTCTTTTTGGGATTTTTTCAGTTTTTGGAGTTTTTTCTAGTTTTGGCGTTTTTTCGTTTTGGTGTTTTTTTTTTCAATTTCGGCTATTTTTTCGCGCTAAGAATATTTTTCGGGTTTTGCCGACGATTTGTTTTAGTTTAAGCTATTTATTTTAGCTTTAGCAATTAGTTTTGGAGCTTTTTTCGCTTTGGCGATTTTTTTTCGGTTTTGGCGATTTTTTCGTTTTGGCGATTTTTTTCGCTTTCAGCTATTTTTCGGGTTTTGGCGATCTATTTTAGTTTAAGAGATTTACTTTAGCTTTAGCGATTTTTTTAGTTTTGGCGCTTTCTTCGTTTTGGCGATTTTTGCGTTTTTTGCAATTTTTTCTTTTTTGGCGACTTTTTTATTTTGCGTTTTTTTAGTTTTAGCATTTTTGGAAATTTTAAGCGTTAGTTTCCAAAATACTGTAAGTGGTCAAAATTACATAGTAAAAATTACATTAAGTTGAAGAATACCCTTTGATTTAATTTTTTGTTTTAAATTTCAGTGTTAATTGGTGCAGTCTGCATAAAAATACACTAAATTTGAAAAAAATTTTCTATATATAATTATCTGTATATTACATTAGCACTTCAACAATCCTCGTTGCCAGATTTAGGACACCCTTTAATTGTTAACTGTCAAATATTTGTTGTTATTGCGGCCAAAAGGTTTACATATTCTGTGAAAATTTCAGGTCCGTAGCTCTTACGGTTCTCGATAAAACAGACTGTGGCGGATGGACAGTCGGACAGACAGACATACGGACACACGGACATCGTAGCGAAAACAATAGGGTTCCTTTTCACCTCTGGTGTACGGAACCCTAAAAATATATGATATAAAATGTTTGTTCGTTTTGTCTAAATTTTTGTTCAATTTTTCTACAAATATTGTTATATATGTATGTGTGTATGTATGTGTTCTTATTTTTTCCAAATTTTATTTTTATGCTTCAGGTGGATGGACTGCGAATCCATGATGTCTTAGATCTGAATACAGCTCCTTTACTCACTAGGCCATTACCCATTTCTTCCGACAGAGTTTGCTTAAATTTGAACCGATTTTTTTATTTTTCAAAAAATATTTAACTTTGTTGGATAGTGAGAGAAAGCAATAAGAGACAGAGTAATTTCTTGCATATGCATATATGAATTGTTGTATCTTTCTTTTCATTTGTTATTTTTTTCTTAAGCATGGCGCCGTTCCCGCTGCCATGGATTTCATATTGAAATTCAATTTCAAAAAAAAATAAATATTTAAATTGAAAAATGTTGGTCAATCTGGCAACTCTGGACCAAAAAAAAATATATTTTTTGGAATTTCCGCAACATACAGTTTAATTTTATTCCCATAGTGTACAAAGTGTTTTGGAGCTAGAACCCTATATATATATATAGGTATCGAACCTATACCGCCCATAGGTTCGATACCATTTTTGACATCGAGAGCTTTAATTTGAATACCGTGACCATAGATCTCTGTTATGGGTCGTTTTAAGTTATTTGAAAAAGTTCAGTGAAGAGTGAATTATATATTTCTTTATATTTAATCACTAACGACAATATTAACAATGGATTTTCTTAAGTTATAGCATACTTTAAATCGGTTTTCTTATACAAAATGCATACGTTATGTCAACATTAACTTTAACAATCGTTTATGCATAAGCATAAGTAAGCGTTTTTTTTTCTTTGCAGCACTGTGTAAGTTATTTGCAATGCAAATTTATTTCACTTTAACTGCGGTGAAGTTAAAAACCCTACTCATTGTATTAGTAGCTATAAATCATTTTCCGTTCGACTTTCTTCTTAATCATTTTAATAGAACAAATGAGTACATTTTTTGTAAGCGGTTGACCGAGCGACCAGCTTGGCCAATAAATTGTATTCCTATATTTTGCTTTAAAACAACTGCAATGCCTTCCCTTCGCCAATTCAATGTTGTTTATGTGGTGCTCAAAATTCTGTTTTTTTTTGTACTGCGAATGACAAGGCTTCTAACTAGATTTTATGGAAGGAAATGTGAACTTTTAATATTTTTTTATTGTATATTTGTAATTTTTGCACAAAATTTTAATATTTTTATTTTATTTTACCAGCCTAAAAAATAAAGCGGTCAAGAATTATGACTCACGATATAGATATGTATATATATACATATTTTTATTTTTTTTTTAAGGAAATTTAAATTTAGTACATATTGCTGGTTTACTTCAATAGTGTCATAACTCAAAAAATACTAGTTTAGCAGAAAAGTTGTTTAAACTCATGGCAGACATGAAAAAAATAGTCTTCTCTCTGGAGCTGGTACACCAACAAGAAATTTTTACACAAGATCAAATGCCGAATTATTCTGCACAGTTTTTAAGTTCTGACACTATTGAAATAAATGAATTAAATAATTAGGAATTAAAGTAGTTATTTTGGGTGACTATTTGGAAAGGGGACCTAAGTCTCTTTATCAAAAAATCGGTATATTCAAAGAGAAATGCAAAGCATTAAAATATTTTTTGAATTATGTATTTAAATGATAAATTTGTTGCGAGGGTTGTTATACATGTTGTCAGCTTTGTAAGAATGCATATAAAAAAATTAAATAATTAATGAACTCATACCATTTCCTTTGGATTTAAGAAATGTTGTTACTACAAACCCCTCAATTCAAAATGGGATCATCCAAAGAAGTCAATAAAACCCAAGTGGATTGGGATGCGGAAATTTCATATTAAAATATTTGTAGTTGGCCAAGATTTAAACTCCAACTCAGTAACCCGCAAGCCATAGCACAATTGAGCAGATGAAAATCACATACATGCTTATGCTCTTTCATTTAGTCGTCACTGAGCAAGCGATGAATGAAGTTGTGCACGCATGTATTAATTTTTTCCTGGTTTTTTCTTTAGTTTTTTTTCAGCACACGGAACGAAATTAAAGTTCAAATTTAATAAATTTCTACAGCAAAAAAAATAATTATGTAAGCTAAGAAATATTTTGTGATAAAAAATGCTTTTAGCAATATACAATGCATTTTATGCTATGAAACATATGAAAAATAATAGGGAAGATAGTTTAAAAAGGCATTTTAATAGCTTTCACAGCGCTGCGAATAAATTTAATTTGGAATTTGTAGACTACATTGTTGAATGGATTATTATTTTTTACTTTTTACTTAAGTTTTTATTAAATTGCTTATTTACAAAATATATTCAAACAATGAATAACCACAGCATGTATCTTAAATTACAGAAATGTTTTCTTCAAGTGTAAATTTATTTTACTCTCATTTTTCTCACCACTACAAACATATTTTATTTTGCGGGACACTGCTCCAACTCAACCCGTGGTAGTCAACGCGCTTAGCGGTGCAGCCTTTAGATACATACTACCCCCCTCCCCCCCCCCTTTTTAAAACATTGAACTGAGTTTCAGGTTATTAAAATTTTTCATACAAGCTTTTCTTAAACTGGATTTCAAATACATTTTATTTTTTTGTAACTATGGGGGTAAATAAATACCGTCATGAATAACATGTTAATTCAACATGATTTAATTGATTATTTAACATAAAATTTATTTGATATTAAACTTATGGTTTAAAAAAACACAAACCGCGAGGCTACTTTGGCTTGTCTGTAGAAACACCCAGATACTTTGGCAGGAATCGAACTAGCAACCCTCTGACTGATAAACAGCCTACTAGCCAGCAGCGAAGTTTATCGGCTATTTAAATAACACGAAAATCAAAATAAATAACAACAAAACAAGAACAATTCACAGCACAAAGAAAATAAACAGGAAAACATGTAAACAACATATTATTTCTAATAGATTTAATATGATTTCCAACCAAACTCTTTGCATGTTGATTTTACATTGTTATTTTTTTCTAATTGTAAAAGTAATAAAAAATTTTCTATTCCTTTTAATAAAAGAGGAAGTGTATTTAAAATTTTTAGGAAATACAGAATTTCTTAGTATTGCTGTTTTAAGGGTTCAATATACCAAAGGTGAAAAGGAACCCCATTATTTTCGCTACGATGTCCTTCCGTCTGCCTGTCCGATTGTCCATTACAGATTGTTTCCTCGAGAGCCGTAAGAGCTATTGAACTGAAATTTTCACAAAACATGTAAAACTTTTGCCACTACAACAACAAAGATATGACAGTTAAAAATTAAGGGGTCTTCTAAGACGAGCAACTAAAATTGTTGAAATACTAATGTTATATACAGACAATTTAATATATGTGAGCTTCTCCGAGAAAAGGGACCTAGTGTATCAAAAAACGGGTTTGGACTTAAGATTGGATTCTGGTACCTAAAAGGGTGTAGAACAACTTTAAATGCGTTTTTCTCAAAACTTCATTTTCACACACTAGGTTCCTTTTCTCGCAGAAGGTCACATATAAATAAATGAAGTTAAAAAAATCAAAATTAAAGGATATTCTATAAGTCAATGTAATGATGACTACTATATTGGAAACCGTAAAAGACAAACTCTCTTTTAAAAACGCTAAAACTAAAAAATTCCAAAATAAAAAAACGCCACAAGGAAATATTCACCAAAAATCGCAAAAAATCGTCAAAACGAAAAAAGTGTCAAAACTAAAAAAAATCGCTAAAACTAAATTGCCAAAAAACAAAAAACGCCACAAGCAAAAAAAAAACGCCAAATGAAACGAAAAAATTCTAAAAACGAAAGCGCCAAAACTAAGAAAAAACACAAAAACTAAAAATTCGGCAAAAACCGAAAAAATTAACGGGTAAAATTCTTTACAACTTTTATGTTTATAATATGTAATTTCGAAAGCTCAGGCAATGAATGCCTTATACTATTACTAGGTGTTACCTTGTTTAGGAAAGGGAAAGTGATAGAGAAGAGAGAGAGGTGGTGAAGGAAGAGATATTGATATAGATATACGAGTATATACAACTCTGCACGTTTTTTAAATAATGCAGTGTTGCAGCGCTTCTGGTGTCAATGAGGCGTATTAAATTTTCGAATTTGTGTTAAGTAGCCATTTTATTGGTTATTTTACTTCGCCGATGATTCTCCTACACAAGACAGACGAAAGAAAGCGCTCTGATGTTAAATTAGCTTTCCCTTCGCATTGCGGAGAAGGGGTCTGCTGGCAAGATTATCGATTATATAGATTAAAGTTCGTATAGTATTACATACATATCTAGTGTACGTATGAAACGCTTTGTGTGCGAGTCAAAGCACTTAACTGAATTTATTTATTCACCCTAATCGGGAATAAAAGGAAAACATTTTCTTCACGTGAAATATTTCCCGTGAACCAAAAATGGTGAACAAACAGTTAGTAACATCAGCTATTTAGCATGAACTTTTCGCGTAATGGAATACGAAAATATTTTTTTTTTGTTTGTATTGTATACGCAATTGTTAATTTTCCGTCGGTAAATTAATTTCTAATTATAATTAATAGCAATAATTACAATTTCCTTAGGCCATTTAACAACTTCTGCAATAGCCGTGATCATTAAGTCTGAAGGACTTTATTATGATCCGAAAGGCGCAAGAATTTAAGTATACATACGAGTACGTTATGACACATGTCATAAAATCCGCAAACCAATCGTTTTCCAATTTTGGATCCGCCTGTATATAAAAAAAATTCTAGGGTTTTTCCTATTATTGTTGTTTCTCCCACACCATATTTTCAGATATTATGGTAATGCAGTTACTTGCAATATAAACAGTTACCCTCGTATTTTACAGAGATAAAATAAGTAAGGCATTCTTTCAAATAAACTCTTGATAAAATGACATTTGTTAGACTTCGTAAATTTAGACTTATTTTTATTGAATTCCAAACGTCAAGGGGTTGACGTACTTTAAATTATCAACTACACAAATTTTAAATTTTTATTTTATCTTCCCGGTTCTGTAGTAAAGGGTGCTTTTTTTATAGAGTGACACAAGTTTAAATCATAATAAAACAAGGAAATATATTTTTAATATCAATGAAACGGTCTTTAGTGGAAAGAAAGTTTTATGAAATTAATGTTTAAATATGATTTCTGCCATGTGGCCGCCACGGCTGGCGCGTAGAAGGCGCCATCTGTAACACCAATTTTCAACCACTTTTCGCAGCATTTGCGGCCGTATTTCGCCGATAACTCTTCGAATGTTGATTTCCAGGTGTTCAATTGTTTGCGGTTTATCGACGTAGACAAGTGACTTAACATAACCCCAACAGAAAATAATCCAAAGGGATTAAAGCTTTAATTAGACGTGACATAGCCATAACGCCATAGCCATAACCAAACCAAAATTCAATTGATTTCTATGGTGAGAGTGAGAGTGAGAGAGACTCGCCATAACTCTCACAATAGCAACCAATTGAATTTTGGTTTGGTTATGGCTATGGCGTTATGGCTATGTCACGTCTAATTTAAGCTTAAGTCACACGATCTTGCGCCATTACGTGAAATTAATTTTTCATCAAAAGTTTCTTTGAGTAAATCAATTGTAACGCCCTGCCACACAGTGGGCGTGGCTCCGTCCTGCAAGATAACATTGGTTCCTTTGGCTCCTTATAAGGAGCATAAAGGCTTAAGATTAATGCCACGTAATTGAGGTACCGTTCACCATTGACAGTAACATTCTGACCATCATAGTTTTCGAAGACATATGGGCCAATGACTCCGCCAGCCCATAAAGCGCTCCAAACAGTAATTTTCTGTGGATGTAATGGTGTTTCGACAAAAGCTTGTGGATTCTTCTTATTTACGTACCCATTCAATCAGAAATGGGCTTAATCCCAAAATGGAAGAAGTGCACGATGAAATTGACGAATAGAACAATTATTTTGATTAAAAATTTCAACAATTTGCATGCGTTGCTCTGGTGTACGTCGATTCATAATGAAATTTCAAAGCAAACTAAACAAAAAGCAACTATCAGCTGTTGAATGGGTGCTCAAATAAAGCAGTGATGCCAACTCAAAGTAGTGACACTCTAAAAAAAAACACTCTTTACTACGAGTAATGATTGCTGTTCTTGGTTTTATTTAAATGTTTTTTTTTAGCTTCAAAACTCAATAATTGAAGTGAAGTAAATTAAGCATTAGAGTTTGTAAACATTTAAGACAATATATTGAATTTAGTATCATTCATTTCGGTTCGATTTGTTTAACTTTTGATTATATTTGTCTATTAAAACTGTGTCAAGAGAACTGGTTTGCAATACTTCATTCAATCAAACAGTAAGTTTTGTATTTTAAGTTATTATTTTTTAAATATAATACAAGTCTTCATTGATTTCTTTGTTTTTTATTCTTTTTATTTTTAAAGGCGTGTGTGAATTTTTTGGTGTCTCTCTCTCGCTATCTTAATCAAGTTTAAATCGCTAATGTCTTCATTGGGATGCACATTCTTGGTAGTAATTTATCATGAGCGTGTCTGATTCAAACGAAATATTTGAGGTATTTCGGTGCTTAACTGTTTTATTATTTTTTTGTTAAGTACTTTTTTTATATTTATATGTATATATACATTAAGTGGTATTAATAAACATCTTATTACTTATTGATAAGATATAAAAAAATCATGTTAACTTAAGGTACATACAATATATATATATATTTTTTTTTCAATTTTATTAATGGAAAAATCATGCAAAATTTATTATATTGGCACATTAAGGCTGTGAAAAAAAAAATTATCAAATAATAAATAAAATTTATCTTGATACATTAGACGTAATGAGCAAAGGTCTTTTCAGCAGCTATTCCAAACTTTATTCAAGGCTATTCGTAATTGAATTGGAAAACAAACTATAAAGGGTGGGCAAATTTAAGGTTAGAAAGTAAATTGGCTTAGAAACAATTTTTGTTTCACAAATTCAGTTTTAGTGATACCAATATAAAGTAGATATATGGGAATTAATAATGGAATATGATTCCGGGCAAACGTCCATCTCTAGCACATCGACAGACATCCGCTCTTTTCACACAATTTTTAACCAAATTTTGCAACAATGCAGCGCCGAATTTCACCTTTCAGAGCGTCAGTTGTTTGTGGTTTGTTCACGTAAGCCCACTCTTTCAAATGGGCCCAGAGAAAATAGTCCAGCGGTGTTGAAACACAACGAGCGAGGCGGCCAATTGACATTGCCAAATCGAGAAATTACGCGACCGGGAAGTTTCTCATGCAATAACTAAATTGTTTGGCCGTCTGTGTGCCTTGTGGCCCCGTCTTGCTGAAAACAAAGGTCACTGTTGTCAACATTAGCCAATTCTACTCACATAAAATCGGTTATCATGGTTTGCTAGCCCAGAGAATTCACGGTGACGGCGTTTTCTTGCTGAATTTCGAAAAAAAATACGGGTCGATGATTGCGCCTGACCACAAACTGCACTACGAGCGTAATGTTCCGGTCTATTGTCAGCAACAGTCTCCCCAGGGGAGCCTATTTTTGACTACGGGTGTGGCAAGCCCGGGGCCACAGCTGGGGTGATGTGGCTTTTTCCATTGACGTACCTTTGGTACATTATCCATAGAACTTATGCGTTACTACCCCATCTCTGGCAACAGAAGAAAGGATGTGCACATATCTATAAAAGGAAGACAGGTTCCTGTTGATGTCAGTTAGGTGCAGCGTCACCCAGAACTGCCAATGAGTTCAAAAGACGAAAGAGGTGGCTGTGCTGGCATGCTGGCGGTTCGCTCCGGCTGAAGCTCGCCGTTGGGGTGGGATCTTGCCAACCTCTCTAGTACTTTACAGCTACAAAACGAAACATCATGCCAGCTGTTCTATGGTGTCATAAGAGAAAAAGTTTATAATAAAAAAAAAGGACCCGAAGCAAGTCTGGTTTACTCCCTGGCTACTTCTGGTGCCACGGGTGCCGGTTGCCCGACAGTCGAGATGCTCTGAAGTTTTGGGTGCATTTAGCGGTCGTCAGGATCCTTTGCTAAAAAGTCGAGTTCGTCCTACCCTACGGGGTTAAAGGGATGATCTTGATCAGCTGAAGTAGGTACTGGATTTTTGGCGACACAGGCATGCGTTCATCTCGGATGAGTGATTGAGCTGTGCCGGCAATGGTTGAGCAATTTTCTTGGGACCTCGCTGTGGGTGTATACACAACACCTGTGGCGGGTGAACCGGGAGAATTAAACGTGGTGGCTGTGGTTGCTACCAACAACGCTGGGAGAATAGTCTTGCCTTCCCAGTGTTAAATCAATGCTAGTTGTTGGCGTGACGCGGTCAGCCAGACACTATTCTAGTTGCTGTTGCCATACAACAGACAGTACGATCATATTACGGTTAAACAACGCTAAACACTCCTGCGAAATTATTACACGATTGCGATTGGGGTCGATTATGAGCAAACGTGGCACCCATTCGGCGGAAAGTTTTCCAAAGTGATCATTGAAAATTCAAACAAAATCTCTCTCTTTTTCAATCTCCTGGCTGTCAAACACAAACTAAATAGCGCAGCAGCTGTCAACTGAGAGTTGCGGGTTGACAGGAACACACTGTGGTGTTTAAGCGAGAAATTCAAAAGGTCATGGACTTGTAAACTTCACTATAAATTAATTATCCTGTTTAAATATGATTCATTTTAGCTTGAACTGCTTAATAAGTACATACGTTTCTATTAAAATAAATTTCTATTACGAGTTTTGATTAACCTCCTTAATTTATTCATTTAATTGTTAATCGATTCAAAATAATCGCCCTTATTCCAGTTGTCGACATCGACGTCACTTTAACACAATACCAAAAAATGGGGCTTGTTTACTCGATCTCGAGAATAATTTTGTACTACTGACAATCTATTTCCGTTCCCTCAGTTCTAGAAAATAGCATAAACCTACCAACAGGAGTCAGTTGTGTTTGACAACGGGTACACAAGCCCCACTTTTGTGGTATTGTGTTAAAGCGACATCGATGTCGACAACTGGAATAAGGGTGAATGTTTCTACTACCGAGTTGTTTGATTCAATGAGTATGAAAATGTTGGTTTTTTTTTTTTTTTTTTTGGTTAAGCAATGTCTATATGCAGTTCATTCCTGCTTCACAGAACTCGTCAGTAGACCTTAACCCAAAATATTTTGAAATTAGCTAAATAATAAATCGTATGTTTTTCACTAAGACTCTTAATACATTATTGAGAATTGCAACATACAAACATAACAAATTTAAAAGCATCCAATAAAAATTTTTACAAAACAAGCATCTCTTTTCGATTTTTCTTAAATTAGATTTAAAATACAATTTATTTTGTTTTATGAATATAAGCTTAAATAATAAATAATTTTTATATTTTATGCAAATGCGTTGACTAGTTAGTACAAACATTTTGGTAATATCGTCCCTACCAGAAGAGCTCAAAGAGTCGTCAATTGTGAATTTAAGGTCGGCGTATTCCTAAAAATGTCAGGATTAAAATATTTCTTATTGAGTTATCTATTGTCTATGCAAATTTCAGCATTTTGAAATGAGTCATATCCTAAAAATTAGTGTACCAAGGTAACGAATCTAAAAAACGAATTTTGCATATTGGATAGTTTGACGTGGTAGGGATGATATGTGCGAGTTGGGAATGTTTTTTTTTTTTTACTGAATCAAGCATTTGGCAACTTAAGACTACTTCTGTAATTTTGTCTGCATTCTCCATTCGATTCTTACAAAATTTTGCATGCAACTTAATTTTAATGGCAAAATACAATTTTTAATTTAATTTTCCTTTAATTACTCAAGTAATATTTGATTTCACTCTGGACACGCAGCATAATCGCAGGCAGATGCTAGTAATCCATATGTATTTTTATTTAAAATGTTTATTTTTGAACATTGATCACGGCATTATGTAAATTTTTTAATTACATACATATGTACATATCGCTCATTTACTTCTAAAGTGTCATAACTCAAAAAATGCGTTTTTTGAATTAATAATGCAAAACGATTTGGCACTTTGTATTTTATCTTGTGTAAAAACTTCATATCAAATACTTAATAATTTTTTAAAATATTCCAAAAAAATTAAGAATACTTTTTTTCACAAAATATGCACAATTTTCTCATAATTTTCAAAAATCCAAACTGAAAAATTTTTCAAGTCAAATAACTTGGAAACTGTAAGAGATAAAATGGTGCTTTTTTTTGTTTCTTAAAGTTGAGTGTCCCGCTGAAAAAAATATTCAGATGGGTCCATATTTACAAAAGTTACAAGCTCGGAAAGAATTTCGACACCCGCAGTTTCTCACTTTGAGGCTCTTTGGAGCTACCCTGTCTTACAACAGGGTGCCTCCAAATATATTTTTTCAAAAATTCAACACTTCTTCTTTCCAGTTAGTTTGATCGAAATCGGTTCACTAGTTCAAAAGTTGCGGACTTTTTACCAATTTTTTTTTATTTCACGCCACTGTGCATTGTAGGTGAGAGAGGACCACCAGATAGGTGCTAAGTCTAATAAGTTCAAATAAACTTAAAAAAATTCTATTGCAATTATTATATGATTACAAAAAGTCTTAAGTTTACATCTGATAACATTCCCGTGATATCATCAATAAACTTTGAAGACGTTTATCTCAAAACTAGCTTTTTTGACTTAGCATGTTTTAGAATGGAGCCGGCTATATGGTATGTATGTATGTAAATATGTATGTAAGTATCTCCTCAGACGTCCTTTTAACATTGCAGTTCATTATTTAGTTTGCCAGACAGATTACTGGCATTAATTTCAATTATATTAATTACTAATTTGTAATAAATAGTTTAAGGAAATACCTTCAGAAGCATTTTTTTTTAAAACAAACACCATTACATAAATATTTTTTTACACATTTTTTATAATTTGTTTATTTCATTATTTACGCCGCAGAACAATAACATAAATATAACGAAGAATTTTTTACGTCTATAATTAAACAAATAATTTAAATACTTTAAAAATACTTTTCGCTTGTCGCTCCCCCTCACAACATACGATATTACGTTTATCGCTTTTGTATGCGCAATTTATCTTTTTAATTCAACCCAAAAAAATAAAAAATTAATGTTATTTAAGCTTAAAACAACTTCACTACACTTTAATATAAATGTAAATATCTTTTTTTGTGCATTTAAAAATAAACTGCCTTTAAGTACCGTTGACTTGATAAATAATTAAATAAATATGCCAATAAAAATAAAATAAATATTCTGTCTCGGTAGTTGTTTAAAAGGAGTTTGAGGTAGACATGCACTTATATACGTAAGTATGTACGTGTGACGTTGCCTGCACAATGGCTTGATGCATTTTACCTGAACAACTAATTTGGGGCCCAAAATTTAATAAATATGTTTGACTAACGTAACCATTTTTTTTTGTAATTCAAACCGGGACACCGCAAAATAATAACGTACGGAACAAAAATTTTTAACTTTTTTACATTTTCAAACATGTTTATTATGCTACAGGAAATTTCCCATTTCCTATTTTCCTTCTGGGACGGTGAACCGGAAATCGGGACGGATGGTCACATTATGTATGACCCAAACGATTTTCCGTCTTCACTCAATGGCGCAACTTAGTGAAAAAAATTTCAAGTAATTATTGAGGAACTACTTTTTATCTTCTTCCAAAGTATCAAGTAGCAAGCGTTTATTTTTTGACTTTCCAAATAATTAATTAAGAACTAGCTATTCGGGGAGTGTTCTCGCCAGCTTTTATAAAAGCAAGATTATGTATGCGTTCAAATTTTAATGGGCATGGTTGGTCCCGTTTTTTTTTTGTCAAAGCAACCATTAAACTCTCAGACAAAACAAAATCCAAATTGGCGAAAAATGCAAAATTAATACAATCGAATTGACAGCCTCCTTTTATTTTAAAACCGGTTAAAAATTTATTCTGTATGTACAGTATGATAAGGAAGTATGTACTTGAGAATGATTAAGAAATTATTATTTGATTAAAACTGAATTATAGTTCAATTAAAATAATAAATATGTATGCATCACATAAATCATGGTGGGCACGTGACAAAAATATGTTCGCTGGGCAATCACAACTTGATTATATAGTCAAAGCTCGGTATAACAAATGCTCACTTCAACTAGTAGTTAGCGATATAACAAATGGAAATATTTTTTATATTGGTTAACAGAGATTGACAATGATTACTAAAAAATTTTTTTTTAAATATACATCTGTCTTAACTCTACTAACTGAGTGCGTATAATCATATTTGTAGCGCAAGCAATTCGAATGCTCACATATTTTCTCTCCAGCAACTATGACTATAGCCGGTTCCAACATACAATAGCATCTCTACTTCGTTTATGCGAAAAACTAATAATAAGCTACAACTAAAAAAACGGCGTATTGACTGTCTGTCAGCAGTAAAAAGAATATACGCATGATACTCGGGATATTTATTCATCAGTCGCCACCGTATACATGCATACATTTGTGTACATAAATTGGAATGGAAAATATGTTTTAGTTGTTTGAAAATACGCTTCATGTGTATGTGTGTGAGTGTGTGCGTAAGTAAAATAGCCCTGTATATATGCATATCTAGCCGATTAATAGTCAGAATAGTTTTATACTCATGCGTATGATTGTAGCTCATACAGCTTAACAATTTTAGTTATAGTTGTTTGTGCTACGTAATTTAAAATTCAATCATTATTTGCTTGCTGTTCATATTATTTTATCAATGTTACTACTTTAAATAAATTTTAATAGCACATTTTTTACCACATAAGCCACTGTGCTTAAAATGCTGATAGTCAGTGAATATAAGGCAATAATACAAACAGTTAGCAGTAAAAGATAATAATAATCAAGTAGTACTCGTAAACGTTTTTCAAATAGTGATAAACAAAACTAAATATTTAAACAACATTAGAAAAAAACAACTGTTTTTGAATACGAATTAATTGCAACCCAAGAAAAGAAAGAAAAGCTGCGAGTACAAATCAACATGCTTAAGCTTAAAATCGCACTAGAGCAGAGATGAAAACAAAATTAAATACATACGAGTATGTATGTATGTATGTATGTATGTATAAAAAATAATAATAAATAAATAAGTAAATAAGAAAAGTGCTTGCGCTTTATTGCAACAAATGTTTTTCGTCTTTGATAAAAATAAGATACACATCACTGATCGGCAATGAATAGTTTTTTCGCTATTCATGCTGACGCATGAAATTTTAAATCTAAGTGCGTAGATATTATTTAAACTCAACTACTCTGATTTACGCCCAGCCTGCCCAAAGTAGCACCAGAGTGTCGAACATCAATCGGCTTCTTATACAAATGAATACATACACGCGAATTCATTTCTCGATGGCCAGCTCTGATTTACTCATACTCACGATGACATTGATGTATAAGTATAGGTTGAAATAAATATGAATGTGACGTCGACATCACACTCACACTTATAAATAACCTTTTCAAACTTTCAAATGAATATGATTCACAGACAACATAGCAATAAGTATGAGTGCGCATAAGTACAAGAAATTATAAGTCATGATTCAACTCTACTCATTTTTTCACTACTCATTGCTGTTCTCTGATACATACTATATGTATGTAGTTGTTATTGCTATTGTTTTTATTTAATAATTTTATCTACATCCTTATATATATACATGTACAAACACATACATACATATTTGTATCTTGTTGATATCTTAATATCTCAATTATAAAATATTGGTAAAAATAAAATAAAAGAAACTAGAAGCCAGAGACACAAAGTTAAATAGAATTCATAATTATTTTTTTTTTCTCTTTGAAAGCCAAATAAAACAAACATTAATTTTAAGAAATTATAATTTTATCACCTGAGTTGGTGAGAAATAATAATTGTTGCAAGGAAAATATCTACGTACATACATATTTATTTCAATTATTAACCCCCTGTTTCCAAAACACGAACGGTTGACTTGAGTAGGAAATTAATATGGAAAGCACTCATTTCGCTGACTGACTTTTGGAAACAGGGCATTAAAATTTTATTTGAGTACGTAAATGATTTTTTTTTGATTACTCACTTTAATGTTGCGCATTTAGCCAAAAAAAAAATTAAATATAATAAATAATAATAACACGCAGATAATTTAATATTTCGCAAATTATACTTGAACCAAGATAATTGCAATAATTTTAGGCTTGGTAAGAGTATTTACATTTAGGGTGACGTGGCTGCCAAAATGTTTGCGTGCTGCGAATCCCTTCTTAAGCCTCAGCTCATTTGCACAAAGAGTTTGTCGTTACAATAACTAGGGGACTTTTTCACGTTCAATTAACCAACGTTTAGCTTCTTATTCGCTCATTCATAGCAAGTGTTGCCATAGAAGAAACTTATCGGTGATTTTCAAATGTAGCATGAAGTGTATATAACACACAGAAAAAAAACAAAATTTAATTTTCAGTAACCAAATTCATTGAACCAGTACATACTCGCATTTTCTATGAGTGCGCGGATTTTATCGGACGTATAAAAAGTTTTTCATCAGTACAATTTTAGCTTAACCTAAAGTGAGCGCTAAGTTAAAGGCAAATGTATCCTTCCTGGTAAGTTAAATTAAATTTATAATAATGAACAGCGTTTTATACCTCCGACAAAATCCTACTTTTAACTAACTTTAAGTTGTAATAATGGCCCTAAGTGTGTTGGTGTTTATCTTGTTTGTTGATAGGAACATCGGCACTGTTGTGCTGTTGTTGTTTATTATTATAGCTATGCTATTTATTGCACGATACAGGAGTTAGGACGTGATTTTCGTAACAAAAATAATACAGTTATAAATTAATTTTTGTTTTGAGTTCTTTGTACTTAAAAGCAGAGTATGAAAATAAATGAAACAATTTATTTGATTTTGTTTAGTTTCGTTCTTTGAGCTGAGTGAAACAAAAACAAAACAACACAAAAACAATGAGAACGCATGAGCACAAACCAGAGAACACAGCTGATCGGCTGTAATCCGGATAACAGCCGCCACCGGCCACAAAAAATGCATTAATTTAATCGTACGCCGCTAGAAAAAAAAATAATGGGATACAAATGGATCGTTTTGAAATATTTGTGCCGAATTTTACATCATTATATAATATAATTTTATTGCATTGTTATTTCACAAATTATTGGCCTATTTTCCAATTGCGAAAGAGAACGTTCGACTTAAAATTTATATAGAAAACAAAAACAAATTTTCATATTTTATTGTTGTTTTCAATATAAATTTTAAGTCGAACGTTTTCTTTCGCAGTTTTGAAATAGGTTTTATATACCTAAGCTATAACCGGGTGTCCTAAGACCACCTCTTTTCTTCTTTTATTGATTCTGTTGTATACATGTAAATGCCGACGAGTAGCCGACAAACGACAAATAAAATTGGAACAAACAATTTATTGGAACTGTAAAAAATATTTACTGAAACTAAATTTTATTTCAAACATACATTTTTTTGAAACTCACGTCACAATTTTAGCGGCTTGCATGGAAGAAGTGTAATATTTGGAGCATTGTCCTTACAAATCACAGACAAGTTTTTATCTAAAATTGAGAGTTCAAAAATTATATCTGGAGATTCGTCTTCAGTAGATTCTTCTTTCTTTCCCACGAGGCACTATATTTATAAAAATTCAGTTAACTTGCCTTCAGAATACACAACATATAAATACATACCAGAGATCTGCATGATTACGAATCAAACGGCATAGTTTTGCCTTTTTCAAAAAAAATTTAAGTTGCTAATGCATGATTCATATTCACACAAGACTGTTTTTAATAAACGCATGCCATTCCTTGCAAGTTCTGTTTATTCATATGATTCACAAAAGCAGTGAATCAGTATGATTGTTTTGAGTAGTTTTTGAAGTATTGAATCATAACAAAACAAGGAAATATATTTTTAATATCAATGAAACGGGCTTTATTGGAAAGAAAATTTAATGAAATTAATGTTTACATATGATTTATGCCATGTGGCCGCCACAGCTGTCGCGTAGAAGGCGCAATCTGGAACACCAATTTTCAACAACTTTTAGCAGAATTTGAGGCCGTATTTCGCCGATAACTCTTCGAATTTTAAGTTCCAATCTATGTCGTACACAAGTGACTTAACATAACGCCAAAGAAAATAATCCTATGGCCATTTAATTGGGCGCCATTACGTGAAATTATTTTTTTATCAAAAGTTTGTTTTAGCCCGCTGTGTGGCATGTGGCTCCGTGCTGTTGGAACCACATAGCAGCAAGATCAATGCCATGTAATTGAGGATTATTTACGTACCCATTCAACCAGAAATGGGCTTCATCGGAAAATGGAAAAAGTGCATGATGAGTTTGACGAATAGAACAATTATTTTGATTAAAAATTTCAACAATTTGCACGCGTTGCTCTCGTCTAAGTCGATTCATAATGAAATTTCAAAGCAAACTAAACAAAAAGTAACTATCAGCTGTTAAATGGGTGCTCAAATAAAGCAGTGATGCCAACTCAAAGTTGTGACACTTTAAAAAAACACCCTTTATAATTCTTGTTAAAAAAAGTTAAGTATTTCTAGGCAAAAAGTATCCATTAATTTTTCTATATCGATAGGCAAAAAATTAATTCATTCTTCTAGTCCTTTAATTTTGTGAAGATTTGTTAGGGGGTACCCTAAGCCTTTTGCATCTTCAAATAAAAAAATAATGGGTTCTTTAGACAAATTGTAAGTACTTACTGGTCTGGAGAGTAAATACACTTTTTTGCATTCAAGTAAGCAAAGTCTTTTCTAAACAACAATATACTTATGTACATATTTGTCATCATCCAAATTTTCCTTTGCTTTATAGAAAATATGATTTAAAAGCGAACAGAATTGTGCTAAACGGAATACATTATATGAAACTTGTATTTGTGTTAGAAAAATTAATTCAAACGAAAGCGACATTTATCTAAAACTCTAATTTCCTTAAAATAAACCTGTATTAGCAATATTACATATCTTAATTTCTTATTTTTATTTCACATGTTTAACCAACAACAAACTTTGTTAAATTATAACACATTTTGTTCTATAAATACTTTAAAAAAAATTCTGGAAAAAAAATTAAATTTGTAAAACGTGCCGCTTTGAGACAATAATAATAATAACCTATTTTTTAATTTGGATAGTTAAAGAAATTAAATCAAAACAAAACAAAACATAATTAACATTAATGATAACAACAAGCCGCTGATTTAAGATAAATAAATTTATAAGACAAACAGAGATGGGATTGTGAGTTTCACGTGAACTCACACTCACACTCACGCCGGCTATATCTTTTTGATTATCTATATAACTATTATAACCATGTGCTATTTTTTTAATATATCAGACTATCATACAAGTAGAAATAAAGACTTTCATCGCATTTTACGAGAAAGAAATCTAACGAAATTTGTTTCGATTGTCAAAAAAATCTAACGTAAAATAAAATTAACAACACAAGTAGACAACCAACAGCTAAACTTTGAGACATAATTCCAAATTTAAAGTCAGTTTAAGACGAAGACAAATACCATAAGCAACGGCGCGGCATCGACGTTGCATCGGCGTCACAACAGACGACTTGTAAATTTGTTTATTACTTTTTTTTTTGGTAGGATAAGCACTCAGGGGATAACCCCTACTCATGCAATGCATTGTGCTAGAACTAGGAAAATAGGTTATGGAGAGGGGAAAAGAGAGAGTAGTGTCTGTGGACATTCGATTTTCACGTTGAAAGTGACAGGAAATACTTCTGCAGGTAGTTTATTCCACATACGAACAGTACGTTTAAAAAAGGAATTCTCTCTGTAATGCGTAGTGCGATTTATTGGCCAGTCGACCACAAAAGGATGTGCCCTAAATGAAGCACGTGTTGTGCGTAAAAATGTTCGGGTTTCAGGAATAAGGTCCCTAATTTCATTAGAACACATTCCATTGTAGTAACGATAGAACAAGGAAATGCATCCCACATTGCGTAGATGTTCCAATGAAGCTGTCACCGATGAGCTTCTTCGACCTCTACTGTATGCGGTCGAGCCACGATTTTGATGCGCCAGCCCATACATGAGAGTTCTATTCCATTTTCGGTGGGGTATATATTTTTTATTATTTTTTTTTTTTGTTTTATATATTTTTTAACACGAAGCGTTTAGCTTGTGTGCGGAAAACACCTAGGGTCTTTGGCGGGAATTGAACCCACGAACTCTGGACTAAGAGGGTAGCAATGCTACCACTCAGCCGCAGGGGTACCCAAGTGGTATAAATAGTAAGAAGATCTGATGGGGTGAAGTATCACTTGCACTGTTTAAAAAATCCTAGACACTTGAATGCTTCTTTTGAGACTTAAAAAATGTGTTCAGTCCATGGATCATCACACGGAATTTTCATGCAAAGAACATCAAGAGCTTTCGATTCCTTAATATTTATACACGCCCCCCCCCCCCACCCCCTTGTTAACAGAGGCAGCAGCATTTTCGGCCATGTGTCTATGAGTAATCATACAACATTGGGTCTTACGGGCATTAAAATCGACCCATTCAGAAATTTTTGCTAAATCACGGTTCAAAGTTTCATTCACTGTTTCTCGCATAATCTCAACCTCCGGCAGGCTTGGTCTCTTGCTGAATAAGAAAGAATGACAGATGCTGCCTGACGTCCGCGAAAGAGTAGATAGGGTTGAAAGTTTGACATAGAAGGTCATTTCGAAAGATAAGGAATAGAGTTGGTGAAAGAATGTAACCTTGCGGTACCCCTAAATTTAACTTGAACTCATTTTTTTCGGTAAATATGTCGTAACTTTTTAATTTTTTTTTGCCGATGATAATAATTTAACGCCTACAAAATTAAATTTAAGATACAGGTTTAAAAGAAATTTTAGAATTTTTCTTTTTTGCCTAAGGGAGCAACTTAAAATACTGAATTAAAAAAAAAAACCTAAAAACTTCAAAGTTTTTTAAATCTAAAGGGTCGTAAATCAATGAATTTTTATCCGATCAACACAATATAGAAAGAAAGAAAAACGTAGCATTTCAGCGTTCTAAAATTTGTTCAATTTAATTAAATAGTCCTCAAGATTCTTGGATATATCTTTGTAAACTGCAAAAAAAAAACCAAATTTTTCGCGATTATCTCGAAAACGCTTCTTAAGAAAAATAAATGAAGGCCGTATTCGTGTTCAGCGACCCTAAATTAGCTAAGAAAACATCTCATTTTGGAGGTTAATTTTTTTTTTTGTTGCATGGTGTAATCAATCAACAGAATTACTCCCGGTTCACACATGTCAACTTTTCTTGGCCGACTCTTAATTCAGCTGTAAGGAAGACGGAGACGGAAATACAAATATCTCTTCTTTTATAGCAGCTGAATTAAAAGTTGATGAACAAAATTTGATGTGTGTGAACCGGGACTTAATGATTCATCTCAATTGAGGTGAAAATATAAAACACACGTTAGTGCGCGTGCGAGTCCCGGTTCACACACTTCAACTGTTGTTGATCAACTCGTAATTCAGCTGTAAGAAAGAAAGAGATATTTGTATTTCCGTCTCTGTCTTCCTTACAGCTGAATTACGAGTTGAGCAACAAAAGTTGAAACGTGTGAACCGGGACTTACATACAAAACTCTTTGAGAAAGTTGGTTAACTTTCAACTTTTTAACGCTTTGTATTGTTTATGACAACTAATCAACCGACAATAAATAAGAAAAAATTAAAAAAAATTAGAATCATGGACTAAAAACTTATTGAAGAGTTTGAGAAACATACGGTATTGGATTAAAAAAGGAATTGAAAATGTTCCAAATTTATTTTTCAATGTAAAAATAAGTAAAAAAAGCTGATAGAAAAGGCATGTTGTGTAACTCGCCATATTTCATGCGGTAAAGTTTTCAAACCCACAATACTTGTAGACGAACTGACGCGTGTTACGTACTTCTAGCCAAGGCGAATTCACATAAAGCGATTTTAATTCACCAGCTGACATAACTTCCCTGCTGTCAAATCAACCAAAACGTTAGGAAATATTCTGACAGCAGGAAATTTTACACTAACAAATATACAAGGCGAATACTCAGGGTTGCAAATCGAGACCACCTGGTATCAATTCGCCTTGTTTCTACCTTTAGGCCATTCCAGCTCAAATTAAAATATTTTGGAGGATTGTTCAAAAATCAATTTTTAAAATCTAAATATGTATCTATGTGTGTGTCAAAAGCCCGCCTAATTAATGAAGAATAAAATAGTTTATGTAAATTTTTACATTCAATAGAATGAAGAATTTTAATCAACTGATTCAAGAGTAATTTATGGCCATTGATTAAAATCAGCTAAGCGAAATTTATGTTATACTTTTGCTCTACTGGAAGGAAGGAAATGCGCAATAAAAGATATTTGTTAATGTGATTATAAATGATAAATATAACTTTAATAAAAAAAATAATTATATTTTAACCGGTTAATACTCATACATTTTGTAGAAAATAATAGGAATAATAACAAAACTATTATGACTTAATTTTAATTATTTTTTTTATATTTCTTTTAAAATATTTCAAGAAGCTAATAAAAACATATGTACATATGTAGGAATATATTAATACAGTGTAATCTCCCTTAACGGACACTTCCTATAGGCGGACACTCCCTTTAGACGCACACTTTTGACAGGTCCCGGCAGCGCTCCATTTAAATGTTTAGTTTTCTCTTGACCGGACAGTCTCCTTGTACGGACACATTTCAATGATCCCTTCAGTGTCCGCTCAAGAGAGATTGTACTGTAATATGAAAATAAATCAAAATATATAAACATACATACATATTTGAATGATTTATATAATTGGTTTGATGTAATTAAAAGTTGATTTAATCACGAGTTTATGTATTTTTCAAGTTGTTTATTATATCGTACGCAGTACATTGAGTTAATATGAATTGCTATACTTTTAAGATTTATGTATTTCAAATAATGTTGTTTAATATTTTGTTGTTAAACACTTTAAATTCAATTTAAATACGATTTGATAAATTTCAATGCGATTGGCTAATCTAATAATTTGCGCTTTATTATGCTAAGTACGAGGCTATATTTGAAGCAGTCAATCAGAGACCTGCAACGAACGGTCTTGTCGCCAAAACTGGCTTATGGAAACATTACTGCCGCTGCCTAAGTATAAGTATGAGTACACGAAAATTTATTCTATAAAAGTGTTACGGCTCACTGAAGGACAACATTCGGTTGGACACTTGCCACAACATTGTAACTTCTCAGCTAATTTCTAAAAAGATATTTTCTAGAAAACTTATTTTTTCTACAAACGAACTTTTTCGATAAATCTTTTTCTAAAGACTGCCTCTAACAAGCACTAATTAAAAAAAATCAAAAAATCCTACTGTGACCCAACTTTGAACCATTAAATTTACTAAATGGTCATTCGTAATGAAAAATTCATGAGAGAAACCTAAAGATGATTTCAAAATACCTGTCGAATGATGCCCATTTTGATATAGTTCGCCGAGTTTTTATTTTTTCGTATTTACAAAATGGCGTCTGTTGGCCACCATATTGAGTCTCGACTACTGTCATATCTTTAGTGACACTCACAGAATTAAGATAAATCGATTAATATAAGAATCATCAAAATCGGACCATACATAGGCTTTGCGTCGCGCAATTAATTCTTTTTCTGAAACGATATTTGGAATTTTTCCGCAAAAAGCTTTTTCTATAACATAACTTTTTTTCAAAATAATTATTTTTTGTACCTTTTCTAACAAAAAAATTTTATTTATGTATCAGACCAATTCCAAATATTCCCCGGGAAATTCACGAAATTAATTTTTTTTTAAACAAATATAAAATCCACCTATCATCCTAAACAGATTGAGCCAAAAGTTAAAATTAGAGGGACAACTTCTATATATTGTTTCCAGTTGCTTATGACCTTTTCAAATAGGGAAACAATGAATAGGGGAATAGTTAAACTCGTGGGCATATGTTATTCAGAATAAGGCTGTATGTATCTAAGTATAATTTTTCTGAAAGAGGTCTTTTCTAAGGAAAAATAAATTTTTTCAATACACTTTTTCTAAAAAGGAACTTTTTGTAAAAAGGTACTTTTTGTAAAAAGGAACTTTTTGTAAAAAGGTACTTTTTGTAAAAAAAAGCTATTTTTGTTAAAAGGTAATTTTTGTAAAGAACTATTTTTCGCAAAAATTTACCTTTTGTAAAAACGTACTTTTTGTAAAAAATTTACTTATTGTAAAAAGTTTCGTTTTGTAAAAAGGTGTGTTTTATAAAAACGTACGCATTGTAAAAAGGTACTTTTTGTAAAAAGGAAATTTTAGGGACAAGGTAATTTTTGTGACAAGGTACTTTTTTGAAGTACATTTACTTTTTGTAAAAAGCTACTTTATGCTAAAAGGTACTTTTTGTAATTAGTAACTTTTGCTAACAAAGTGCTTGTTTAATGCTATACAATTTCCAGAATAGTAATTCAAAATAATAATTTTACTACTTTACTTACTTACTAGGTACTTTTTTCATAAAGAAACCTGTGCTGCGTTTCTGTAACTTGTGAGAAGTTCTCGCATCGAGAAAAATTAAATAATTATATTGGTTGTCCTATTTCGCACAGGATTACTCCTATAAAAACTTATATAAACTTACACAAAATATCAGCAAATACAGTTTTTTTTTCTTATTCACCCTGTGTTTCACAGGATGATAAAAAAAATTTCGACTCGAAATGTTCTCACATTCCTTACAGAAACAAGGCACTGTAAAAAAAGCTTATGGTTTCGAATGTAGTAATCTTCTACAAAAAGTACTTTTTATTTTCTGCATAAGTTTATTTTTGTATTAAAATTCCCTTTTTAAAAAAGGAACTTTTTCTTAGAATATATTTGTTTTTTAACTTCCCGCTACTAATTTTACTCCAATTTTACAAATTTGAATTTTCATCATATGTATTTTGATATTTTGAGGTGTTGGGACTCGATTCTGGACGTTTCTGTGTGTACATGTATGTGATTGTGTCTGTGTTTATGCATGTATGTAAGCATTTCACAACTTAAGAACGAGTCAACGGATGAGATGAGAGTTTGACGCTCACTTACATAGATAGATAGTGAGATAGCGATCCGATTCGGTTCGGAATATTTCGAAAATTTTCGAACATTAGATTTTTACAAAAAAAAATGTAAACTACTTAAGCGATTAAGTTCAAAATATTAACCCTAAGTTATATCGATTGCTGCCATTTTGACTAATTTTTTGGATAATTCTTTGAAGAGATATCGTTGACGAAAAATTTTTGAAAAAAAAATTTATTTTTATAATAACTTCAAGTCTTCGGCAAATAGATTTTATTCATTGATTTTTATAGACTTTAGTGCATTGTATGGTGCAAATTTGAGTAAAATATCTAGCTTTGCAAAGTAAACCGATTCTCGTATCTTTTTTTAAACAATTGCCTTTCTAAACACTTACCTTTTCTAGAAAGAAAAGAAACTTTTTCTTAAAGTTACTTTTTCTAAAGAAAGTAATTTTTTTTTTGCTTTTTCTAACGCAGTACTTTTTTAATAAGGTACTTTTTCTTGAAATTAGTTTTGTAATAAGAGGTATTTTTCTAAATAAAGTGACTTGTTATGAAAACTATTTGTTTTAAAGTTACTTTTTCTTTTCTTTTTATAAAGGAACTTTAAAAAAAACATTTTCTAAAATTATGTGTTTTCTAAAATTTTACTTTTCCAAAATGGTACTTTTTCTAAAAGTATAGCTTTTCTACACCGCCTTCAGCGGATACTAGTCCTAACTTAACCTCAGAGCACCCTCCTTCGTCGGTATTGTGTAGCATAGTCATCGGCGAAGTAAAATAAAATGGCTACTAAGCACAAATTCGAAAAGTTTAATACGCCTCATTGACACCAGAGGCGCTGCAACACTGCATTATTAAAAAGGGTGCAAAAAGCAGAGTTGTAAAAGAATGAAGCTTTTCTTTATGTCTTCCTTCACCACCTGTCTTCACTATAACAATCCCTTTCCTAAAGAAGGTTATACCTAGAATAGTAGTAGGCATTGATTGCCTGAGTGTTACTTCTCTTTAAAAAAAATAGAGGGTTTTTTAATGTTTCGTTTTAATGTGCACTTCAACCACAAATTGTTTTTTTTTTTGTTTCTAAAGGAGTATATTCTTTTTTGTAACGTACCTTTCATATTTTATTTTTATAATCGTGCTTTTTTAATATAAATAAAATATTACAAGAAATTAAGTTACATAAAGAAGATGAAATTAATCGGATAATCTGCATCAAAATCATATTGTCGTTAGCCTCATATAGGATACAAGAAAATTTTCATAATTTGTTGTTTGCAGAGCGAAGCAAAAGTGTTGAATTCATGGCAGCGGATGCCTTATGTGTGCTTAACTTCATTCTATTTTTTAAATTAAAAAAAAATATTGTTAAAAATTTTAAGGTTATTTCAAAAGGCGCCTGCAATTATGAAATCTAATTATTTGTTGTTTTAATTATAATTATCAAACAAATAATCTCAAGCTGTATCTTATCTTTTCAAAACAGTTGAAGTTTGTCAACAAATAAAAATAAAATATATATACTACATATAAAATCCAATGAAGCTACATATACATATTTAAAAAGAGGGAAGAGAGAAGAAGGTATTATTAAATTGCACTCTGCAAACAAAATAATCTTAATAATATCTATAAAGTAATTGCTATTTAATATTGCTTGTGAAAATACAAATTCAAAAAGGTTCAATTTCAATAACACTCCTTAAAATTTGTCGATGGTTAGAGTAGAAGAAATAATAATAATGTTACAGAGTTTTTAGATCGCCCTTTATTGCAATATAGTCATAACTCAAAAAGAGAAAAATAAACAGTTGTGCAGAAAATGATTTTAAAGTTTTAAACTCAATGAATATAAAGGGTGTTTTTTATAGAGTGATACAACTTTGAGTTGGCATCACTGCTTTATTTGACCACCCATTTAACAGCTGATAGTTGTTTTTTTGTTTAGTTTGCTTTGATGGACTTACACCAGAGCAACGCGTGCAAATTGTGGAAATTTTTAATCAAAATAATTGTTCTATTCATCAAACTCATCGAGCACTTCTTCAATTTTCCAATGAAGCCCATTTTGGGTTGAATGGGTACGTAAATAAGCAGAATTGTCGCATTTGGAGTGCGGAGAATCCACAAGCTTTTGTCGAAACAGAGAAAATTACTGTTTGGTGCGCTTTATGGGCCGGCGGAGTCATTGGCCCATATGTCTTCAAAAACGATGATGGTCAGAATGTTACTATCAATGGTGAACGGTATAGCAACATGATTCGAAGTTTTTTCATACCTCAATTAGCTGGCATTAATCTTGCTGATATGTGGTTCCAACAGGACCGAGCCACATGCCACACAGCGGGCGCTACAAATGATTTACTCAAGGAAACTTTTGACGAAAAATTAATTTCACGAAATGGCCCAATTGATTGGCCCACAAGATCGTGTGATTTAACACCATTGGATTATTTTCTTTGGGGTTATGTAAAGCCACTTGTGTACGTCGATAAACCACAAACAATTGAACACCTGGAAATCAACATTCGAAGAGTTATCGGCGAGAAACGGCCGCAAATGCTGCGAATAGTTGGTTAAAATTGGTGTTCCAGATTGCGCCTTGTATGCGCCAGCCGTGCAATGTCATAAAATTTTCTATCCAATAAAGACCGTTTCATTGATATCAAAAATATATTACTATGCTTTATTATGATTTAAACTTGTATCACTCGATAAAAAACACCCTTTATTTAAAAAAAAAATGTTCTGCTCTCAAGATATTTGTGGGAATTTTTTTGGGATGTCATTGCGAGGTACTCTGCATTATGAAGTTCTAAATGTAGGAGTAAAGGAGCAAAATGTATGTTAAATATTTACATTAAGGTAGTTCATATATTGAAAGGAAAATATTTTAGTAGCTGTTGTTGCTTTCAGAAAAGCAAAATCTTTCGGAATACATATTTATAGAAGTAATAAAGAGTGCACCTAGAAAATAATGCCAATGTAAAATCAACTTGGAAAAAATTTTGATTGGAAATCATATTTAATGTGATATTATATTAGTTTATTAAAAAATTTCTACGTCAGGTAAGATATTCGATTATCTAGGCTAAAAAAATCGCCCAAATAGAAAAAATCACTAAAACTTAAAAACAGCCGAAAACTCGTCAAAAATCGTAAAACAGAAAAAAAGTTCAGAGGCTAAACAAACAGTCGCTAAAACTAAAAAAATAGCCAAAAATCGAAAAAAAAATCCTCAAGACGAAAAAAGCTCCAAAACTAAAAAATCGCTAAAACTAAAAAAAATCAGCAAAACAAAAAAGAGCCAAAAATAAAAAAAAAAGCTCCGAAACAAGAAATTTTATTAAAAAAATTTCTACATCATGTAAGATAATTCTATTATATAGAAAACTTAACAAAAACCGAAAAAAAAATCGTTAAAGTTTAAAAAAGCACCCAAACTAAAAAAAATCGCTAAAACTAAAAAACCGCCAAAAACAGAAACAAATCAGCGAAATTAAAAAAAGCCCTGAATATGAAAAAACGCCTAACCAAAAATATTTTATTAAAAAAATTCTACATCAGGTAAGATAATCGGTTGTACATATTTACATATATGCTTAGGTTCGTATGTAGTGTCCTTACGGAATCCTTCGTATGCGAGTCAAAGTCGCACTTTACTCAATTTTAAAGCGGAAATATGAGAATTGTGAATGGAATATGCACAGAAAAAAGTATTCACCAATTAATATTTTCAATTAAAAATTTAATTAATTGAATTAAAATTTTAATTGTATTTATTAATTTGAGAGGAAAAACTTAATTAATATTATCAAATTGCTTATAGGTGAATATTTAATTAATTTGTTAATTGATATTACAAATATTTTAATTAATATTAAAAAATCATTCATATTACTTCTTAACCCCCGACCAAAAAGAGGGCTGTTATAAGTTTGTAGTGTGTGTCTGTGTATCTGTGTGTCTGTCCGTGTCCACGTACAGCCCAAACGGCTGGACCGATTTTGATTCTCTGTTGGAAAGGTGACTTGATCGAGATGGCTCTTAACCATGTTTGAAGAAAATCGGTTCAGCCGTTTAGAAGATGTCACATCTTTTCTAGATAATTCGGGGGTTTTTAAAATTTTTAATTTTGTTATTTGTGTGTGATTTGGTAAAAAAAAAATACTTCGCTTGACGCTATCCACATTAGGCGTCTTCTGGCTTTTCTTTAAAAAAAAAAGGATGAGACGGCACGGAAGGAAGATGATCTCATTTTATCTTTCAATTTTCAATTTGCCAACTAGCTCTATACAAGTGACTACTAATAACGCTTTTCAATTCCAGGGCCATTATGTTTTTTTAATGAAATTTTAATTGATTTGTTGATTTGTAGAAAATAGTTTTTATTTTAATAAGCATGCTTTTCTGCCCAACCTGTTCATTCTTGACCCTTATGTGGTTTTGATATTCCAGCCTTTTCTTTTAAATTACATATTTCTCTAGCTATCTTTTTGTAGATATTCAAGCAAAAAATTTCTAACATTTCTTTGCTTTGGTTTTTCGTTACCAACTTAACCGACCAACTTCCGACATTTAACCATGAAAAATTGTTGCAATACATGTTGTATACTCATTTATTAAAACCACAATTGTGGATGATTTCTTTTGCTTTTTTCTAGTTCTTTAGCTGATATGTAAATCAACATGCTAACATTTCCTTCATATGGATACTTAGGGCTAATAAATCAGTCAAAGTTTAAACGCTGGTTTAGTTAAACTAAACTCAAATTTATATGTACATAGTTTAAACTCAACAGGAGTAAATCAGTGAATTATACCTTATGTGTAGTTTAAAAAATAATATTGTGGCAGCACTAGAATAAATGTCAAAAAACAGCTGTTTTGCAGCAGGCTATCAATTTTTTGCACAATCAAAAAGGCAAAAAAGGCAAAAAAATTTTAATTAAAGGCCGCCAAATTTTACTGATAAAGGAATTATATACATATATGCTTTTCGAAGTAGAATAGTATAAAAGAATAATAGAGTGTAAGAAAACAGGTCGAACAAGATCTGAAGAAAAAGCAGAGGCTTGGAAAAAAGTTGAGTGCTCTTTTAATGCAAAACATATGGTCTATAAGTAACAAAACCATATGGCCTGTATTGGTAGTTTAAACGGCCAATTTTATGCGTTTACAGATGATTTAAATACTGTATTGATTTATAGGTTTGCTAGTTTAAACACATTTTAAACCAAAAATAGAGATTAACTTGCACTGATTTATTAGCCCTTAAATGGAACTAAACACGTGTCGTTTATTATTTTTTTTTTTGGATTATCGCTTTATAAAGATCTTGTTATAAAAGGAAGGAGTGCTTTTGTAAAGGAAAAGACATAAAATTATCTACTCTGGGAAATAAATACATATTTTATTAATTTCAGCCTGTTATATAATACTGCTACGGGTATACTTTACTTGGTTATAAGGCTATATAGAACTTAATTTAAATGATAAATACAAAGTTCTTTTAGTTTAATATTAAAGTTTTTTCAATATTATTGGAAAATATTTAACTTAATAAGCACGTGTCTAAATCAAACGCTTTTATTCATTATTATTTAGGGGTTACGCTTATTTGGGCAAATGTTTGCCAAATGTTAACGTACCTTTAGAATTTTCCAGGAAAAAAAACTGTCGTGACCAAGAGTGACTGTGAAAAAGTGTATTTACAACATATGTGCAAATAGCTTGATCGTGAGCGTGTGTGTTAGCAAACAATTTTGAAATGGGTTGCACGTGAGTGAAATATTTTGGCTCGTGAGCGTGCGTGATGTGATAAAAAAATCAATCACGAGCACATCTCTAGTTGTAAAGCCAGAAGCTGATTACACAATGCTACAAATGTAACAAGACAGGAACAAGCTAGTAATTTATGACTTGTGCTAGTGTAAATATGTATGCAATTGCTCGTATATCACTTAAACTCTTTTTACAACAAGTACTTCAAAAAGCGATTAAATTAACCCCTCTTCAGGCGCTGTTAATAAAGTTTTCTTACTCGTAGTGTAGCATTCAAAGTTGTTTAAAATTACTCTTGGTTTCTTATTTTAAGAATATGAATTTTGGTTAAAATTTGGCTGTACTACATAGAGAAATGTTTGCTGTTGCAATGGTCAGCAATGGGTTAAAGGCTCATACGATTTACTATGCCAATGTTTAAAACAATTGTTACAGAATTTACAAGCACCCATATGTATTGTAAATTTATAAACATGTTCATTGTTTAAGTGAGGTTCTTGTTTTTTTTAATAGAAAAAAATTAAATGCCTACATACTGTAAAAACATAATAAAAAAGAAAGCACTTATTTATTTTTTACCTGATTATTGTGGGTCTGAAGCCAAAAATGCCGACTTTCATAAAAGCGACCGACAGCAGTGGCAGCAAAAGTGAAAAAAAGAAAAAAAAGTGAAATGACGTTCTACTTTATTCAAATGGTTATAAATTTTGCTGAAAGTCAAGAGAAAAAATTATTTAAAATTTTTTCTTCATTTTAGTTTTTCATAAAATTTTTCCATTCGAAAGTATGACATAATTTAAAATTCTGCTAAGGGCCCGCCCCACTTTCCCATAAATTTAAGTATAACTTTCTTAAGGAAAATTTTTGAAGATTTTATTGTGCTATCTTGTGGTGCGCGTCATCTTTATTAATTTTAGAAGAAGAGTTAAAAACACAGAGAAAGATAGTAGCAAAGAGGAAATATTTTTCCCAACATTTTCAAAAACTCCAGCTCTATGTGAAAACTTCTCTCACGTATGAGTTTAACTGATTTTAATCACTTGGGAAGTTTGGGAATTTTGGAGATTTGTACATTAAAGGGGCGGAACAGGATAAAAAAAAATATTTTGCTCTTTAAAAGAGTTTACGTTTTAGTACTTTCTAGTGGAGTGGATAGTTATCATGCTTAGTATCAGAATCATCAACTTGTGTATGGGAAAGGGAAAACTGAGGAGATTAGTGACAAGAGGTGCACCCCAGGGAGGAGTTTTATCACCTCTATTGTGGTTGTTGGCAATGAATGTAATTCTTAGGCGATTGGACAGGAGCGGACGGAAGATACTCATAGTTGCATATGCGGATGACGTGGTTTTACTGGTAGCGGGAAAGTTTCTTCCCCCTATCAGTGAAGTCATGCAGTCGGCATTGGGCGATCTATCCACCTGGGCCAGCAGAAAACCGAGGTAGTCCTCTATACCAGGAGATACAAAGTAGAAAGCTTTGTACTCCACCCTGCGACTAGCAGAGGGAGCGAAATACCCGGGTGTTTTCCTAGATAGCAAGCTTTCTTGCAAAAGGAACACGCTGGAAAGGCTAAAGTAAGGGCTCAATGCCTACTACGCATGCAGGAACAGCATAGGAAGGAACTGGGGTCTGCAACCGAAGATAGTAAACTGGATTTACACATCGGTTTTTAGGCCGCTTATTTCCTATGGTTGTGTGGTATGGTGGGAGGCATTGAGGAAGAAAAGTCATAGAAGATTGATGCTAAGGCTCAGAAGTGTGATTCTTTGGCCATCACAAGTTCCCAGAGGAGCACACCCTAGACTGCCTTGGACGTCATCCACTTACTTGCTTCCTACAGAATACTTTGTGGTGAGAACGGCTATTAAAAGTCTCCTTAGGCTCGTAGAAACAGGTTTGGCGAGGACAGGAATAACAGATCACACATTAATCTTAAATGAGAACAGTTTTAGTTAACAGGGATTCATAACCCATGGGTTTACGAACTATTAAGTCGCTGAAATCAATTTTAGTAGAACACCCTCACTGATAATTTCGGATAGGGACTATTGGGTCAAATTCGATAAGCTATAAGACGGATCAAACATGGTGAAAGGCACTGGCGCTGGTGCCTATATCTTGGAAACGAACATACGTAGTTCTTTCAGACTGCAGAATGAATGCAACGTTTTCCAGGCTGAGATCTTGGCGATCCTCAGGGCCACGGAAGTGGTGGCCATAAATGTAGCTGAAGGTGAAAAGGTTGACATTCAGGCAGCGCTAAAAGCTTTGAAGGGACAAAATGGCAAATCGAAATTTGTTAGTGACTGTAGGAGAGCCCTCAACTTGCTTATGGATAAATATAGTGTCAGACTATGTTGGGTTCCTGGCCACAGCAGTGTTTAGGAAAAGGAAATTGCCGATGAGCTGGCAAGAATAGGGTGGGCATTAGATGAGGGCATATATCAGACAGATCGGTGAAATTACCGATAGGTTATTATTATAGGGAACTCAGTAATTGGGTAGAAAGCAGGACCAACAGTTCATGGCGAAGTAGGGAGGATTATAGAGTGTCCAGGTTTGGGTACTGGACATGAATAGGAACACGATGCGAATCTTGATAGGCGTGTTGAAAGGCACTGCTCGGTCAGAGCAAGAACCAGCATTTGGGAAACTGGCACTACAGATTTTTGTAGGATGTGCGGGCATGAAGAGGAACCAGAAACCATTGAGCATATTATCTGTCACTGCCCGAAGCTGCAACGTCATAGGCTTAGATGGCTAAGCAGACGTTGCTATGAGAGCATTACTGATATCGGGAAGTGTAAACTAGAGGACATCAGGGGCTTAATCATGGGAATTCAGTGGCTTAAAGACGGATAATGGGGTCTTCTTCTGAGTAAAAAGGGGGAGGTAAGGGGGGGGGAGGGTAAATATAACTTTTTCAATGGCAAATAGAAGGGAATCACAATGGACATAATTGGATCTCCGAGTGGAGGTGCCTAACCTAACCTAACCTAGGGCAGATAGGCTTCCACCAAATGCCTTTATATACTTTTTGCCTGTATGTGTGCACATTATTATTATTTTAGCCCTACAGTACGGGAACACAGCTATAGCTACTAATATAATTTGCTGTAAAAAACGATCGCGATTGACAAGTGATGCTACTCGTACTACGAACTGCGGCGTAGCTAAATAAGCCCGCTTAGACAAGACTAAATATTAACAACAATAATCAATACAACTATGTGCATATTTAAAATATTAGTATAACCAAATTAATAGTTACAAACAATGAGGCAACGAGGCAGGCATAAACACCGAGACTAATTGACAGTCATGTGAATGAAAAAAAAAAAATTAACTGACACCATAAATGATCTTCTAGTAAAAACAACTACCAAGACCACAAACTGCCAATACGCTGGGGTGGTGGTCGTTTAAATATCTCATAGACAGAGTCAAGTCAAGTTTACTATATTTTTTTTTAATTGAAACCCAAATCAAACATGAGATTTCATTGAACTTGAAATATAATTGTTATTTATTTATTTATTACAATTATTTTGTTTTTTTCGCTTGATATTACTTGCATTTTGTTTTACGAGTATTTTGCTGCTGTTAGTTTAATTAAATAAACAATACGTTTTACTCACGGCATTTTATTGTTTTAAAACTTTATAGTTTCAGATAAACAAAAAAATTAAGTTATAAAGTAATTTGCCTGAAATAAAAAGATCATGACTTTTAGGATTTTGCGGTTGGATATTTATTTCCCATTATTTGATAAAAAAATTTTTTTTTTAATTATTATTTAAATGCAACTAAATTTTCCTACCATTTGTGACTAACATATATTATTCCGCAATTCATGGAAATATAGATGTGCAATAAATATGTACAGTCGAACTTCCATAACTCGAACTTCTCTAACTCGAATTTTCTCTAACTCGAACTAATTTGGTTGGCAGTAGCGTTAAAAGTACAAATCACATACAATTCTGTAACTCGAAGTCTCCGTAAGTCGTTTTTTAAGTTTTTTTTTGGGATAATGGTGATTCGAGTTATGGAAGTTCGACTGTATTTGCAATCTTATTTATTTAATTTTTAAGGTTTTTGCACTATTTTACAGTTGGCTTGAAAAATAAATTAGCAGCTTCTTGTTATTTGAATTTAAAATTCATTCTTCCAGGGTAATTATTTCATTGGGAGTTATTTATTTTGGCGTTGCTTCCACTTTGCTTAACAGCTTCCAAACTTCGTACTATCGAAATTAATGTCGATTCGTATGTTATTTCGCTCAAGAGTGCGCGAATTAGCATTTTGATCTTAAAAACAATCACTTCTATATCGTGAATAAAATTTGAAATTTTTGTTCCCAAGAAATTTTCATTCCCCATCAAGGGAAATTTGCTATTGTGAATTTTATGGGAACGTTTTTGTTCCCGCTATCAATGCGTAATGAATGTAAAGTTGTGTTTTTTTAATATTATTGTTATTAATCGTGGACATTATTTACTGATCTTGTCCTAAAAATAATTATTTATAACTCTTAATATATAATTGGGAGTATAATATTTAAATTACGCGATGTATAAATTCAGTTCTCTTGCAAAAATGAAGTGAACAAAACCAAGGGAAAAGTATCCATGTGAAAAATATTATTCACGATAAGGGGAAGCAAAATAGAGAACAGATTTCTGGGGAAAAATTATTCACTATTGCAATTTGGAGAAAAAGGGAAATATTTCGAGGGAAAAACTGTTCACGATAGAGGTGAATATTTTTATTGGTAATTTAACTAAAAACATAAAAAAAAATTAACTTTATTATATTTGCTACGATGTGCGTCTATATGTATGACGCGCCAAATTAGGAACTGACCTAAGGGTAAAAACCGATTTTGTTCAGGAGAGCCATTTTAAAGATTTAAATACGTGTATCTTTGGTGTACCTTCACTGAGCGTGTTGGTATTGGTCTCATTTGAAAGCGACACATCTCATGACGTCAGGAACGTGTTGGCCAACCTTGAAAACGCGCGTAGGTCGTCCCCACCTCTTGTTTTGTGTAGTTGGTTTTTACTGTTTTCTACCTAACGCGCTGTTTCCATGAGTTTGATATCAATTTTGCTCGCGTTTTTTCGAATCCAGGTTTATTATCTGAAATTATTAATTGTGAATTATAATAAATAGTCATTTATAATTCTTTTAAATCGTGAATATCACTCTGTTAGTACGAAAATTTTTTCACATAACCTTAGAATCGTCGACTTCAATTTCATAAAACGCGCATATCTCTGGGAGGGAACACTTTTGGGGCATGGGATCGGTCTCATTCAATGCTCAGATGTTGCCCACATCAAAAAAAAAAAATTGAAAATTGATTTTTTTTACCCTTAGGTCCCTTTCTCTATGAGCTCTCACATATCTGTTTGTCTGTATGTAACATGTTGTTTTCTCAAGAACCTTAAAAGCTACTGACCTGAAATTTTCACAGAATATGTAAAACTACACGACAGATAAAACTTAAAGGGAGTTCTAAAGTGAGCAATGAAAAATTTTGAAATCATTAGGATTAATATGCACACACTTGAAATTTTCAAAGTTAGTGTACTTTTATGCAAACCACACCAATTAACACTTAAATTTAAACAAATCCAAATTAAAGAGTATTCTATCAGTTAATGCAATTTTGAGTATTTAATTTTGACTACTTGGAAACTCCAAGAAATTTTAAAAAAAAAATCCCAAAGTTAAAAAATGTCGAAACCAAAAATCGCCAAAAGGAAAAAAGCTCTTATATGAAATATATTACCAAAGACAAAATAAGGCGTAAGTGCAAAAACTCATAAAGCCAATTAAATGATCGCCAAAAAACTAAAAAAAATCGCCAAAATCGAAAACATGCCAAAACGAAAAACATCGCCAAAACTAAAAAATCGCTAAAACTAAAAATATGTATTGGAAAAAGAGCAAAAAAAAAAAAACGCCATAACCGTCGATGCTAAAAAAATCGTCAATATCGAAAAAAAACAAATAAATCGCCAAACCTTAAGAAATCGCTAAAACTAAAAATATGTACATATTAAAAAAAAACGCCAAAAAACAAAAAAATCGAAAAACGAAAAAGCGCCAAACCTTAAAAAATCGCTAAAACTAAAAATATGAAATGTAAAAAAAAATCGCCAAAAACCGAAACAAATCGTCAATATTAAAAAAATCGCACAAACAGAAACAAGCGCCGCACAGAGGAGCATTTGAGCCAAAAAGACAAAAATTAATTTAAAGAAATCTTAAGAACTAAGTACGCAGCTCGATACACAACAAAATTTTACATCATATTGTAAATTTTGAAGACTTTAAGTCGTGATTTGTAGCTCTAAGATACTGTTTAAGTCAGGAAAGTGCAGAAATTACATGTGTTTTTAATGTTTTTCTTTCGGTTTCAAACATGTTTATATGATATTTTTTGTGGTTAAACGAATGAAGGTATTACGTTGATTTTCTTTTCGCTGAAAGATTTGATTAAAAGCTATTTTTAGTATTAAAACAAAATAAACTATCCTGAATATTAATCTCGAAACAATTTGTTTAAAATTAAAAAAAAATATTATAAACTTTTTTGCAAAACAAAAAAAAGTTTTTTAAAGTGAAGTTAGCTTTACTTAGAATTATGTTTTATAACACAAAATATAATTTGAAATTTTAGGCGCATTTTTTGTTATATTTTGAAAATTTCACCTTTTTTATGTTTTTGCTCATCTTGCATAGGCAAATATGAGCAAGAAGGGGAAGGATACTTCCCCCTGCCCATAAAAGCTCTAACGTTTAATTTTTATGATATTAAGGCATAAGTAGTACATTTTTTTTAATATTTACTTAATATTTGCAAATATTTTTGTCACCGCCCACAAAAGAAAGCGGGGAAGAAACTGACAGCTTACGCTCTCCTGGGTCCAAGTTTAGGGTTCTGAACTTTCGCCGACGTTAAAAGTTACATTTGTTAAACAAAAGTATGGGAAAAGTTAAGAAAAAAAATTTCGTTTTTCAGAGTAATGTTTAGTTCTTCTGAGAGGAATTTTTTTCCGCTTTGTCAGATTTTTCTTATTTTCAAGGTTTAACAGCCTAGGATATATTTTAACCAAGTTTCATTGATCTAGGGACACTCAGTAGCTTTTCATAAGGATTTTTAATTTTTTTTTTAAGTAATGGTCAGCTTTTTGGCTCAAATACTCCTCTGTCCGCCGTACGGAACCCTTCTTCGTGTTCGAGTCAAAATCGCACTTTACTGAATTAATTTTTATAAGAGTATAAAATGTATAATTTACGTAAATATCTTGCACGTCTTAAAGCTCATAAGGAATTAACAATGCATTGCCAGTTTATCGATAAATATGTATGTGTGTAAATGATTTTGCAGTGGATGCGAGAATGTTATTAATTAATTTATTTATTTGCTAATTAAATGTAAAAAATGTAAATAAGGTTTTATTTCGAAAATGTTTACTAGCGCAAACAACTGCGTATGAATCAAACTAATTAACGAGAATGGAATTTCCACAGTAATTATAAAATATATGTATGTACGAGTCAAATTGGTTAAATGAGTTAAAGTTGATGGGAAAACAATATCAATATCAATATCAATAGAAAATAAGCGAGCAAAAAGTATCTCAGTAACACAGTGGGATGGCTTTATACATTTTTGTGCAAATTAAGAAAAAAATGGAGTTTAACCAAACTTGGACATTCCCATCCTCCACGCTCCCGCGCAACCGTAATCGATTTTTTCGCATAACATGTTTCCTATTCAAGCAGCAATCTTCAAATTTAATTAGAATAGAGTTTGTTTCTGTTTAGGTTAGAACGAACTTATATTACTCTACTTAAGTATGATTTTGATATTTTTTTTTCTTCTAAACGGAAAAATACAAAAATAATAGTTATACCTTATAAATGCATTTACCAACGGTAAATCAATAATCTTATTTACAATATAATCATTTCTCATATTCCATTTCATTAAAAATGCATGTTAAATAGCTGATGTGAACACACAATCCCTGCCCAAAAGACATAGACATGGTGCTGATGAAGTTGAAGTGAGTGGTGGCACAGAAAAATGCCGGTATTTCCTCCCGCTAAGACCCAGTTTAATTTGTCTGCTCTTCTTTAGAAAATCACATTAATTAATAAAAATATGTCATTGTTAAGTTAAGCCCGATTAAGAAAATTATTATTATTATTTATGCAAAAATGTCTTACCATGAATCTGGGAATCCTTGTTAGTCTACGCCCTGCCTTTTCCAAATAACAAAAGATTTCATGAAAAATTTCATTGTGTGAAGTCAGTCCAAATCAGTGAATAACCAATACATGTGTGGAATTTAACCAAAACTTTCTAAATAAATTTTAAAATATCTATTCATTTAAATAAACGAACACATAATTATAATGGGATTACAAAGGAAATGAAGTACGAGTGGTAAATGATATAACAAAGTTTTAATTAAAATTATTAAATATTATTATCATGCAAGCGAAGAGTGAGTGTAATGGATGAAGCAAGCAAACTATTACGAAGAATTTTAATTATATTTCAAAAACAACAACAACAAATCAGTTACAAAACTAAGACATGATATCACAAAATAAAAAAGATTAAATAAATTATTTAGCAAACTTCATATGAGAGATTGTAAAATAATAATAATAATATGTAATTGTTAAACGCTACTGTTAAGCTAATGCGAAATTGAATTTCCATTAAGGAAAATTTTATAAAACAATACAATGAATCATAGTTTATTGATGAAAAAAAATTACTACTACAGTGTATAACAAAATAAAAACGTTTTTCAAAATAAGAAAAAACATATGTATTTATAACAGCTACGTCCAATCCATATGCATAATGTGCAAACTTTTATAAAGAGCTTTTTGTGCTTTCACATCGATGATAGTACAACATCCACAACAACAACAACAACACAGCCGACACCAATATTTGGTCTTACTTTGAAAAGAAACAAGAACAAATAGAAATAGAACAACAAGACAATAGACAACAAAGAACAAATTTAAGAGCTTTCAAAGCTGTTTACCTCAAATGCAAATATCAGTGTATGTGTGTTTGGACGTAGCTGATTTATAACTACAAGTGTATCAGCGTTTCTATAGTTTACGTTTAGATTTATTATAAAAAGGATTACAAGTTAAATTTTTGAAACCGATCCAGTTACAACATATGGTATATAAAATAAAATTTTAATGTGCGTACCTCCGCCCATTTTTTAAATGCAAGATTTTGTGTTATGCAGAGCTCAGGGTGTGTGTTAAGTTTAGTAAAAATCGGTACAGTAGAACAACTTAAAATGAAATATTAAATTTTAATGGGCGTGACTCCGCCCATTTTTTCAAATGAAATATTGTGTATATTTCTAAGCTCAAGGCGTGTGGTAAGTTTCGTAAAAATCGGTTGAGCAGAACCACGTGAAATATAATAATAGATTTTAATGGGCGTAGATCCGCCCATTTTTTTACTTTAAAATTGTGTAATTGCAAGAACCGAAGCTGTTTGCTAGGTTTCACAGCAATCAAATAAGCAGAATATCATAAAATCAAATAAAAAAAAATTTGGGAGTATCCCGCCCACTTTTTTTTACAATGGGACCAATGGAAAGACAAATAGAGGGCAATTATGAATAAAATTCCGTTAGAAATTTTTCTCGGGGAACAATTCCAACTAATGGCAAGTGATAGGGAAAACAAAAAATTCTAATTGAAAAAGAAGAAATTTTCCTCGGAATTTTATTCATAATTGCTCTGATAAAGAATTTTTACAATAAGTCTAAAATTTAACTTTTTTGAAGTCGGTTAGAAATATACAGCCTTCCCCCCTCTCCTGATTCTTTGAAAAACAAGGCTATAAATAAATAAATGGTGCAATAGTTCATATTTTTCAGTTTGATGAAAGCTATTAAATTCTTTCGGAATAGCACACGGTGACTCAAAAGAACAATCCTATTTGTTTAGCTCGCGGCGCACAGTGGGATGGCTTCATAAGTTTATCTAGGTCTAGGTCATTGAAAGTTGCCTAAATTCAGAAAAAAAGTAATTTCATAAAAATCGCCTGGCCCAACCTCCCACTGCCCCTGCGATCCAACTGAAACTGATTTTTATCAAATAATTTTAGACATACTTTTTCTAGAATGAACAAAGACGCTTGCCGAGTTTCATCAAAATCTGCCACACCCACCGCCCATACAAAATATAGATAAGAATATATTTTTGTAATTCGAGAAAAAACTTTTGCTTCAACTTTGGTATTTGTTGAAGTTCTCATTCGTTTAAATGAAAGTTTAAGATAATAACTCTAGTTGATCTAAGACATTTTGGGTAAAGGTTCCCTGAAGATCTGCATTGGCAACAGTAAAATGCGCATAGGATCCAGTTAATAAGCCCCTCAATAATAAATTTCAATGTATTTTTAATAAAAAATATTTTACTGAATATATTATCAAAAAAAAGTTATACCCACATATCGTGCCATAACCGTCAAAAAAGCTTAATGGGCCTATTTCCCACCTGCGAAAGAAAACGTTCGACTCAAAATTTATATTGAAAACAACAATAAAATATGAAAATTTGATTTTGGGAAATAGGCAATAAGTGACATTATTTTCGAAATTATTTTTTTTTAACAAAATCTATTCTTTGCGATCGCAAATAGTCGATTTTCCTCCAAAAAATATGTCGCTTAAGCTATTTTAGCGGTTATGGCTGGATATGTATATGGACAGCTGAATTGTGTGAAAATATAATAAGATTTTTTGCATGGACTTTGCTTAAATAAAATGACATTTCATATTTAAAAATTTTCTTTATAAAAACTACATCTTTAGGTTTCTGATATACAGTGGTAGGGAAATGGGGATTCTGACTCCAAAATCCCATTGTGAGGCATGAACGCAACGAATCTGAGGGGTGTGCGCGGTACATCAATTGGTAGTGTGGCCTTTGAGAATTTTGTCGCTATGCAGCGCGGCTCGGAGTGTGCTTTCCGAACATTGTGCATGGGCAAATTTTACTAAAATAGTAATTCGCCGGTTATAGGTTTGCAACAACACTTACAGGTTACGCCAACATACTTTTCGTTCGAAATTGTGCCAAAAAGTGCTTTAAATGTGCATATATCATCATTACATTGCATTTTACACAAAGATCTAAAGCTGGATCACTACAAAATTCAATTCGTATAAGAATTAAACTCCCAGAACGCCAGTTAAGGCCTTGACTTCCCTGAAAAATATATAACAAGGGAAGCTGACGTAAGTTAAGCTCTACATAATCATGAATTTACTTCTGTGGACATTTTTCTGTGGGGTTAATTAACTCCACATATAAAATCATTGCATGGACTTCACGGTGTTATTTTTTTTAAGAAATAGATTCACAAAGTTTTTATTTAAAGGGCCTAATTCATAAAAAATATTTTGATTTTATAAAATGTTTATCAATAAAATTTCCATAGAAAATCTGTTTCATAAACCTCTTATTAAACAGAAATATTTTTTGTGAATAAGGCAGAAATAATTTATCGATCCACTCCATGTACATATACTTTTTTGAGACCTCATTACCAAATTAATTTTTTTGGAATAAAAACAGTAGCTTTCACTATTAAAGAATGCTAAAAGTATTAATGTGGCATCTCTTATATTTCAACTGGATAATGTTGCCACCCTTGTATGTGTTTTAGGCATCAGTGTGAGTGTCAGTAAGGCAACTCTACGATCTCCCTGTTATTAATATAATTCTCGTATTTTCTTTATCGCAAAAATCATTAGTTCGAAAATATCTTTAAAGAAAGTTTATTATATGTGACCTTCTCCGAGTGTTTTTCTCATTTTTATCGATTTTGACACACACCTGTTTTTTGACACACTAGGTCCCTTTTTTTCGGAGAAGGTCGCATATAATAAAAAAAATCCTTATTCTCTCCTCTAAAGATCTATGGAAATCTTGTGAAAGGTGGATGCACGACAATGTTAAAGCGTGGAGAACCGACCTATTGGCGACAGCTCAAACAAACATATCATTGAGGAAATTTTCGAACAAATGGCCGCCGCTAAGTTCATGCGTGACAACAAGAGCGTCTATAATATTTCCATTAATGACCATGTAAATGTCAACATTCTCAGAAATGTCATTGATCCTCATTAGTGATATTTTTCAGTGAGTATATAGTCATCAATATCGTTTATCATGTCATGGCGACAATGTCACCTATTTAATCATGGAACGTTTTTCTTTCCCGTTTGTTTCCTTTTCATTCACAGTACTGAGTGATCTAGCTGGGATTCGAACTGAGTCTTCTTGTTGCTGCTGCACCACCTTAAACATCGACAACAAGTGACCAATGTATTCATTTGCTTGATTGAAGACAAACTGCAAGACATTGTCGCTTATATTATTTGCAACAAAGTTAGATTGAGGACAGCAATTAAGACATTGTCACTCACCTTGACCTGTCCTCAACAGAGTTGATTTCAGAACAACAAATTTGGTTTGAGGGCAAAACGAAAGAAATAGTCGCTCATACTGTCGTCAAAAGTGTTTTTTACTTGTGAACAACTTCCATGAATTTATCGCTCAGATTGTCACTGAACGAGGATTTCATTTAAATTGTGTTGCATATAAAACCAATCGATTGAGGACAATTCGCACAAGAATCCTAGATTAAAATGTTTTGCAAGGCAGTTTGGCCAGCTGGGTATCTAAACATTCATATAGAAATGTATTTATAAATTGTTTCCTAACCGCTCAACTATTTAATTTAACTTTTTACATATATTCCAGTTTATTTAAAACATTAGAATTTTAAACATAATCATGTATATACATATATATGTATTTATGTATGTTAGTTAAAATGCAAATTAAATTAACAATTTAGCTAATTTGCATACGTAAAAAGTACAATTGACATCATAAATCACTCGTACTTTGTACACTTACAAAACTAAAATTATATTCTGAAATAAAATAAAAATAAAATATATTAACTATGATGTTATTTAGAAAATTTATTAAAATTAGAGCTTAACACTAATTGAAACAATAGAAACGGCAGCAGAATAAATGAATTATGGGTACGCTACTACATTGCGTTGTCAAATATTTAACTAACGTTGGAGAAGTCGATAAACTAAAAATAAATTTGAAATTTATGGAGATTTTATAATATGAAATCGATTAAATTATTTTTAAGAAAGAGCAATTTATGTAGCATGATTATGACAACAATATTATGGTTACTAAAAATGGTTGCCTTAAGCAAATTGTGTATTCTATTTTCATTTTGAAAAGAAATAGGTAAAAATAACTAAAAATTCACTGTTATTATTATTTTCCCTTAATACGTTTAGCATTAATAAACATTAAAGCGTCTTCCAATAGGGACTTGCGAACTTTTACAGAATCTGCTATCATCTGATGATAGCGGCTATACTGCAAAATAAACATTAAAAAAATATATGGCATACTTTTAGGAGTGAATGTAAACTTCTATTGTGTTTGTTAATAATAGTTAGGTGTTGCGCCCTAAGACATGCAATGCTTTTGTTAGATAATCATTTTACGAAAACGTGCGAAAGCTGAAGAATTGCATTATGTGAATGAAATGTTTCATTGTTGTACAAACTCTGTGATAGACCTGATTTTTAGTTTACAAATATCCGAAACTGATATTTTCATGAGATGAAGAAGTTCTGCCCCGTTTAATAATTTGTTGCTCCTGAAAGCATGCAACAACTTTTTTACTTTTACTAAGGGCCTTTTCCACGATGTCGTCAACGTTCGACTTATCGCACATTTACATTCAAAACTAAACAAATTTTAAAATTTTGTTTTTGTTGCAAATGTAACAATGTCGTGGGACAGACCCTAATTTATTTCAAAATATCGAGCCATAACCGCCAAAAAACAAGCTTAACACAAAAAATTTCGGTGGCCGTTTTTTTTATTAAAATGGTTTCTTTACGATCGCAAATGATCGACTTGTTAAAAAAAAACTAAGTTCGAAAATTATGTCGCTTAAGCTTTTTTGGCGGTTATGGCACGATATTATGACCTGATCCACGGTTAGACCGATTACTTATGTACATATATGTATATATTGAAAACAAAAACAAATTTTCTTAGTCTATTGTTGTTTTCACTAGAAGTTGTAGATCAAACGTGTTCTGTCGGATATTGCGATGTCGGAAATAACATCGATGCATCGTGGAACAGGCCGTAATAAGTTAAATTTTTTTTCTTGCAAGAAAAATTTGATGAATTTTCGTATTGTAATTATACTGAGAATGTATTTTATATGCGAAAGAATTTGCACGTCTGGATGTGTACGTGCATATGTGACAGCGCATAGAGAAAGGGACCTAAGGGTAAAAAAATCAATTTTCACTTTTTTTTTTAACGGACAACATCTGAGCTTCGAATGAGACCGATCCCATGCCCCTAAAGTGTTCCCTCCCACAGATATGGGCGTTTTATGAAATCGAAGTCGACGATTCTAAGGCTATGTGAAAAAATTTTCGTACTAACAGAGTGATATTCACGATTTAAAAGAATTATAAATGAGTATTTATTATAATTCACAATTAATAATTTTAGAAAATAAACCTGGATGCGAAAAAACGCGAGCAAAATTGATATCAAACTCATGGAAACAGCGCGCTAGGTAGAAAACAGTAAAAACCAACTACACAAAACAAGAGGTAGGGACGACCTACGTGCGTTTTCAAGGTTCACCAACACGTTCATGACGTCATGAGATGTGTCGCTTTCAAATGAGACCAATACCAACACGCTCAGTGATGGTACACCAAAGATACACGTATTTAAATCTTTAAAATGGCTCTCCTGAACAATAAAGTTTGTATAAATATTTTTTTTTTAGAAATTTTGTACTAGAATGTTGGAATAAATTTTTGCAAAAGTAAAAAAAAGTACGAGTTGGATCCCTGGCGAGACCTAGTCATATCAACTTCACATATTTTCTCATCTTCTTAGTCGATATTTATAGCAATAGCAATAAGTCGCTAGTAAGAAACAATAGCTTAAATTAATTCAACTCCTTAACACCAGAGGCGCTGCAATGATGCTATAAAAATTAACATAACGCAGAATAGCAGAGTTGTAAAACGTAAAACGAGTTAAGCTCAATAACTTACTACTTCACTTCAACTATCACTTCTCTTCACTATATCTTGCCTAAAGAAGGTAAGACACATACAAATGTATGTTGATAGGCCTGAGCTGCCCATAGTAGCACCAGATTGCCGAACACCAATCGGTTTCTTATACAAATGAATACACATGCATATGTGAATACATTTCTCTCGTGTTTCTCCCGGTGGCCAGCTCTGTGATGGGCATAGTTTTCTACCTGAGTGTTACTTTTCTCTTTAAAAAAATTTTGTCCAGCTTTATTTAGCTTTAGGAGATATGAGTCAACTAATATTTTCTCATGATTGCTGGTATTAAAATTAAAATATGTAGTTGAACAACTACTCACGTGCCTGTTTATCTTAGTCCATAAAAAGAGTAATAAAGCTATCATAAAGATTCCAATATTAATTAATTAATCCTCGTGCTTTTTATCTATAAACTTTTAATTTTATTTATAGTTATTTTATTGCGTCTTTTCTTTGAAAACTAATTCTGTTTAAAACTAAAACATAATTAAATAAATCAATACCAGTTAACTGAAAATTTCCCAACACACCACACAATAATCAAACTTCAAGACAATTTGAGCAAAAGCTTATAGGGCTACACGTTCAATATATATTGCACGCGATCCAGTATCGTGATATTTATTGAACGTGTAGCATGCAGTATTGATGGATCGCGATCATATCGCAGAAAGGCCTATATTATGGAATCCAGATCACGAATCGCGGATCGCGTGATAAATATTGAACGTGTAGCATTTTCATGATATTAGATCGCGATACGTTAATAAGAAGTGAAATAAAACAAATAAAATAAAAGACGCGGTGCAAAAAATTTAACAAATAAAAAGTAAAAAAGTTTATTACATTTGTGTAAAGTTTGTTTTAATAAAGGCATTGCTGGAGCTGTGGGACTCGTCGGCTAAAGCTTATTAATAAATTTATTATAAATAAACGATCCGCACAGCACAAAAATAACGTAAATACTGACGCGATAAATATTGAACATGTAGCATACGCTCGTGATCCATCAATCCATTAGAATGGATCGCGATCCAAATATCACAATATATATTGAACGTTTAGCAGTGCCCATAAGAATAATAAATTTTAAACTTTTCGTAATAACAATATTTATAAAATGTGATATTCAGTGTTTGATGTAAATGGTCTTCACTGAAAGAATTTTCGGCTTAAATTCTATGAATTTCGACTTTAAACCAACGTCACGCTTCGTTGGATTAATGAAACCAGTTTCGTCAAAATTATTTTATTGAAAACTTCATCAAATTTATTTAACAGTGTAATTAATGCAGTGCTATAATTTCATCGAAACAATAAAATAATTTCATGAAAAGAATGAAATAACTTAAATATAAAGGGGTTTCTTAATAATTAGAAAATATTGTTGTCATAAATCCAATAAAATATTTTTACGCAACCACAATACCAAGGAAGCAATTCCAATGAAACTCTTTCACAATATTCATGAAATTTTGATTGGATTTGTGAAATTAGATTTGTGAAAAAAAATGTTAATGAAATTGTTTCATTGGACTTATGAAGCAAAATTCTTTCGGTGTTGAATAATTTTAAATGAAAAATATTCTGTTGTTGGATTTTAAACAAAAGCTACGATATTTTACATTTACACTTAAGCAAGACCATTCGCATCAAGCACTGAATACCGCTAATGAGTTAAAACGCCTGAGTGAAAGTAGTGTAAAGTATGTTATTCATAGTTTTATTAGCAATTTAACTCATTACTTTGTCTTCAGATTTTTTGCTGGGTTATTTAAATGTTCATGCTTACACATACCAGCGTACATACACATACATACATACATATGTATGTATACAAATATATTTAGATAATTTTAACTTTCTGAATTTTTGACATTGTTATTTTGCTGTTGTTAGTCGCTCAAATATTTTGATTTGATTTTTGTTTTGACAAGAGATGACTGTTAGGAATCTGAAGGTGCTGTCAAGCAATAAATGATTAGTATACTTCAACAAATTAAAAAAAATTCAGCGTATAAGCTTACAATGTACATACATACATACATACATATGTATTTATGATAAGGGTCTTAAAAACATGTTGGTTAAAAAGCATATGAAATTTTTATGCCAAACTTTTGCAAGCTGGGAACTATGCCACTTTCAGTCGTATACCATTATAGTCGCTCTTCTAAAATACTTATTAGTTCTACTATGAAAGCAGTTCTTCAGGACTTCGCACAAATAAATGAGTCACTTTTACATAAAGAATTTTCCTTTTAATTGTTTTCCAGACAATTGATATAATCGCTTAATTCAAAAAGCATGCAAGTGCGTTAACAGTGTATCGCGAACATAAGTCTGTCTGTTGGTTACACGATTGTGTAACTTCTGAAAGAATCTTCTGATGATGATCTCGCAAATAACAACAACAAAAACATATACTTTTTTTTAATTATTGCTTTTTTACAAATTTTCTGACATGCTCGTCTTTTAATCTTGAAGTGTTTAACATGAAAGTCCTAAAGAAAAGTCTTCTAATAATTATTTAAAGATTACAAAACCAACAGCTTTATGCAATATTTTTTGGCAACACTCGTCTTTTAATCTTGAAATGTTTAATGGACGATGATTAAAAATTTTTGTTGTTTTTTTAGTTTAAAAGTGAAAAAAACTGAAATAAAAAACTTAAAAACAAAAAATTCTAAAAATTCAAGTTCAAACCATCATCGAATGGGCCTTTTGTGACTCTCTGTATGAATCATATAAAAATTGCAGTTTTAAAAGTTGTTTAAAGCTTAAATTAGCAGTGACATAGCCATAACGCCATAGCCATAACCAAACCAAAATTCAATTGGTTTCTATGGTGAGAGTTATGGCGAGTCTCTCTCACTCTCACTCTCACCATAGAAATCAATTGAATTTTGGTTTGGTTATGGCTATGGCGTTATAGCTATGCCACGTCTAATTTAAGCTTAAAGTTGTTGGAAATTTTTTTAGCATTTAAATCCGCTACGTCCCAGCCATATGCTCAATGTGCAAACTTTTACAAAAGAGTTTTTGTGCTTTCACACCGACGAGAGTACAACATCCACAACAACAACACAACAGACAACAATGCTTGCTTTTACTTTGCAAAGAAACAAGAACAAATTTAAAAATTTACTAAAAGCAGTGGCATGATACAATAATACGGGTAACCGCGAAGCGCCAGCTGTTTCGTGGTGTGATCTGCCAAATGTTGTTTATGTTTTACCAACCCACGCGCACAGTGCCAATTGAAACTGTACTAATACAAACAAACAATGCAAAGCTAAGAGAAAACGCAAGTACATGTATCTTGTTTTCTCTTGGTTTTTGACAGTTGTCATCACAAAACAGCAATAAAAATCACTGTTGTTTTATTTGTTGTAGATTCGCGGCTACCTGTATTAGTGTATCATGAGCAGTGGTTTATACAAAGAACTGTCAAATTCTATACATAAAAAGTTTTTGTATGTAGTTTGTGAATTGCGTTGCAATTAGCTTGAAACAAGATGCAATTAATTTATCGTGCAATGCATTCACGTGTGTGCTGCGTTCTTCATGCACACGTATACGATGCTTGTGTCATGCATTTTGACCGTGAATACTGCGCTTAAGAAACGAAATTGCTCAGTTCCATCAGAATATAAAAACCACGAACAGACTTGTAAAACATCAGTATCTAGTAAGATGTCATCTTCCTTCGTATGTACTTATATAGTTAGTATGTACTCGTATATATGTATTAAAAAATTTGGTGTTTCTGTATATGCAAATATAATATTCTAACAACACACTGCATAGTGCTTTCCCAGACCCACTTGAATAAAAATCTTAAATATGAAATGAACATTGCAAAACTGTTCTATTTTTGTAACACAACTGTAATGCTAAAGATTAGCATGACTACCTAATTAAACTAAAACTGAAATTAATCGCTCATTTACCTCGAGTATTGTATGTATAAATTTTATTATTTATTATAGTTTATACAGCAATTATTGAATTTCACGCAATCTTAAATGTTATCATGATAAGTTTGTGTCAATAACACTTTTTTTTAATATTTGCACTTCACGTAAAACATGAAAATTATATTCAAGTTGATGTTACTCGTATCATTCCATTTATTATTTATAGTTTCGAAATAAACTTGTTGAAATATTTCGAACTTGAGAGCAATATTTTTGTTATCTTAATCCCAGTACTTATTGACAAATATTTGAACAATTGTTAACAAAATATTGGTGCTAAAAATATTACAAAATGCGATATTATTCACTAAACCTTTATTTATTTAATTTTTTTTTTGAAAAATACATTTTTGTCATTCATACAGGGCTTTTGGGGGAAGAGAAAAGCACGAATTCCTTAATTATTTAAAAACAAATAGGAAAGTAAGCAGAATTTTCGAAAATTCGAATGAAATTTCTAAATTTGTAAATCAGCTTAACAAAATGTAGCTTATTAAGAGAAATATAATTCCGTCTTTTAAGAAAAAAATTTAAAATTAAAGTTTTAGGAATTATCGAAAATTCGACAGAAATTTCGAAGTTTCTAAAATCAGTTTAAAACGTGTTTGCGGTTACAACTAATACGTTTTAGATAATCAAGAATAATATGAAAAATTGCAGTTTTGGGATTTATTGAAAATTCGAAAAAAAATTTCGAAATTTGTATAGTTGGGTTTAAAAATATAATCCTTTAAGAGAAATACTTTCTCAATCATTTTTTTTTTCTTCTAAAATTTGCGCCACATATTTTTTTTTCAAATAAGTTTAAAACTTTGTGAATAAACAAAAGACATTTACGAAATTTCTCTTTCTTTATCTTTTCGTTAGATATGTCAGCAATGTTTGGTATTAAGGACATCACGGATAACAAAAAGATCTGGCGCCAACTGTTGGCCGAATTGGTTGGTACATTTTTCTTGGTTGTGATTGGCGTTGGCAGCTGTACGGGCGGTTCCGAATGGAAACCCTCAATACCACAAATAGCCTTTACTTTCGGTTTAACTGTGGCCACATTGGCACAGGTAAGTTAATTTTGCATTCAATATTTTATTATTTTTGTTCAGCCACAATAAAAAAACTACACAATCATTGGATTGATCTGTTTGTGCAAAAAATATGCAAACAATTGTTATTATAAGTTTGAAGTAAATTGTATAGAAACCATAAGTAATCATAATATGACCATCATTTATCTACATATGTATACGCTACTTTGAAGTCATTTAAACTTTTAAAGATGAAGTTGTAGTAACTTGTTAAAAAATTTTAAATGTCATCTTTTTTTTTCATTAAATACATTTACCAAGAAATACAAATGAGACGCACTGCTCGTGCAGTGACCTACTTTTACCTGGTTTGTTTAAGTTCAAAATAAAAAATAAGTTACTTACCACTATGGTGAATAAATTACAACAAAGTATTTCTGCAAATATAAAAAAAAATTTATTAAATAAATTACATTTAATTACTTAAAATGTTTTTGTAATAATTTTTGTAATTAAATATTACTAGATATACCAAACGGACGACACAATCGTCCGCATTCTAAACAGAAACAAAATCTCTTTATTAAACCTAATTCAATTTATTGAACTCTCGTCCTATAAGTTTTATGCAGCGTGACCGTTTGACCGACTAAAGTGGCAAATTGCCACTTTTTTGACTGCCTTGCCACTTTTTTCCCCTTTTTTTAGAGTGAATTATATAATAATACATTAAAAATAAAAAAATTTAGTGTAGTTTTCACGTCTTTTTTTAATTTTGCCCCTTTTTTTGATAAATAATCCCCCATTTGGTGCAACTTTTTGAAAAATGTCATCGGCCACCCTGGTTTTATGACTTTCATACAATAACAAATAAGAAAAAAAAAATGGAATAGCATGAAAAATAGTACACAAATACACACACACACACACAGTGTAAACTAACAAATGAGCGTGTACTATGTTTGCATGTAGTAGTAGCAATTTTAAACTCTTATAGCTCCCAAAATACTAAACCGATTTCAATAAAATATAGATTCTGCACATCTGCGCAGAAATTCCTTTAAAATGATATAAATTTTTCCAAAATCGGTGCAGTAGTTCCGGCGTAAAAGGGATTACAAGAAACGTGTTCGCCTATTAATTATATAGATAGATTAAAATAAAAGTGATATACATTATAGTTTTACAAGGAGATGTAAAATCTTTATATATGTAATGGATGTTCGAAATTTCGAAATGAAATTAATGGTTGTTTGTTTTAAACGAATAACAGCTTTTACTATCATCCTTTTTTGTAATTACATCCCTGCAGAAAATTTGGTGACTTGAGAAAATGCGAATGTTACCAAAAGTATGGAGTAATGTATGGTGAAAAAAGACATATCGTGTAAATGGTTACATATTCACCATTTTCTTGATCTTGAGTCAATTTAGTTGAGACTCGGTCTAGTATTGTAGTAAACGGCACTGAATATGTGCTCGATGTGCTTGAATGCAGGATCTATCAAATAGTGTAAATATAATGTTAATTGTTCTCTCCAATGTACCTCTGGAACCAGTTCCTAACCTAAGCTTAACTAGTATTTATACTTTTGAAATATGAGTGGCCCTGTGGTCGAGTGGATAGTGTGCAAGCCTGTCATGCAGTAGGTTGCCGGTTCGAATCTCCAAAAAATTTCTGATTAAAACTAAAATGTCATTTCAATTGCAACAATAAAATAATTTATAAGTGTTCATTGTTACAGTTAAATGCGGGAATGACATTTATATATAATTTATATTATTCTATATCGGATAGTTCGCTATGGCATACTTCAGGTGCATACAAAGTATCAATTAGCCATCAATTAGGCCATTACCATCTAACAGTGACTGGTCCGTTGCATAGGAAGTGTTACAAGTCGGACTGGTCCCCTATCACTGGAAGATCGATCACGTGATTAGTATTGTGTCAGTTCCATTTCCTGCAGCGATATTATTAAAATCAAAGTAAGATGATTTATCGCAGTTGTAAAATTTTTATATTTAATGGATGTTCGAAAATTCGAACTTTTAAATTTAAGTATAAAATTTATGTTTGAGAATGGGAAGGGGTTTTTTAAACTCATAAAAGAATAAGTATCATCGTTTTCTGTACCCATTTGTTTGCAATTACAGCCATTGTTTGAAGAAGAATCTAAATTTAATTAAGTCATTAATTTGATGGTTAAAATTAGCTTTTTGGGGCACAGATAATCTACATGAAATGCATGAAAAGTCATTGCATTCCCTCCAGGTGACTGTTTCGCGTGAAAGGGTAATAGGGCCTTGGCAGGTAGACGCTATAAGAATATTTTTTTTTCTACCCCAAAGTAGCAACATTGGGTTTCAATAATTTTTAGTTTCAAAAAGACTGTGCAACCAAGCACAAGTTTCGATGTGATATATACAGTCGTTAAGCCGAGCCCCACTATAGGCACGATGTACCGATTTGCGAAATGTTTTCCAAGTACTAGCGTTAAATAGCTGAATTTAAAGCCTGCTACCAAAACACTATAACTACAGTGAAACTTCTATATAACGAATTTCAAGGGGATCCGTAAATACTTCGTTATAGCCATTGATTCCCTATAAATATAATCAGAAAAACCTTGATACAACTAAATTTGAAGAAATACGAAATAAATTCGTTATAACTATAGTCTTCTTTATTCAAATTCTATTTAACATGAGAATGCTAATAAAAGTTTATATTTCATGAGGTAACGAAAAAATGAAACAGCACACACACTAAGAATTCGTTCCTTTGATAACTGGACTTAACCATTTTGCTATACATAATTTTATTCTTACTTCGTTGTATAGAGGCTTTTGTACGAGTATTTCGTTGTATAGAGGCTTTAAAAATCCGCTTCTAAATACATTCAGACTTCGGGACTTTACCATTTAGGATTTATTCTGATTTCGTTATATTGAGGCATTTATAGGAATATTTCGCTATAGATATAGAGGGTTTTTTGCTCAGAATTTGTTCGTCAAAGCTATAGTGTATTTTTGTGTAAAAAAATTTGCAATAAAGAGGTTTTCGCAAGGGACTCAATAAAACATACGTTATATTAAGTTTTTCGTTATAAAGAAGTGCGTTATAACGAAGTTTCACTGTATATAACATAGAAAAGTATAGGTTTGATGACTGCCTTTATTAGCCAGTTGACTCTTCTATATCAATTATAATTTTAAAGTTTGTTAAATCATTTTAAAAACAAAAAGACAACTGCGCAAATTACCCAAATTGTTTTCAAATAATTAACCGGCAAATTGTAGCAAAATTTTAACTTAAAATCAAGCCCTAAAGCTTCTTAACCCACATATTTGCTATTTATTTTATTTCTTTGGTTTCTGAAGCACAGAAAAAATTCAAATCACTTGACCTTCAAGACAATTGGAAAAATAAAACACACACACACACAACAGCGACTGAAAGCAAAAACTCGTTAACGTTCGAAATGGATTTACGCAAAATAAAAAATAATAAGTAAAACGACAAAAATAAAATTATTTAAGAGCGAAAAAATATTTTTGAAAATATTTTTACACAAATTGACTGAGCGACTGCAATAACTATTTGCTTAAGTGACTGAAAACCTAAAGACCAAAACTGCAAGCAAAAATTACAAAAAAAAAACTATAAATGTCTAGATATCTATTGGATCGAATGTTATAGAATGTGCGAGCGTGCGTGCATGAGTGCGTGTGTGATAATTACACACATGAATGAATCAAATGAATGACTAACTGGCTGGTGCAGTGACTGACTGACTGACTGACTGACGCTTTGGGTTGGCTGCTGTTGTTTGTTTGTTTGATTTTTGTAGATTAAATTTATTAAGTTTTATTTAGAATTAATCTCAAAAAAAAAACAACTTAACGGATACACATAATTAAGCGTTAAAATTATGTCTATCAAATTGCAGGAAAAAAAAATACCTAAAATCTTTAAAGTTAGCTTAGTGCGTAAGTTAGTAAAAATAGCTTGTTGCATGTCTTTCTGCAACAAATAAATTAAAAAAAAAAATAAAGTACCAAAATGCATACATTCACATGTTTACCAAAATGCATATCGACACGGACACCATCATGGCTGATGTTTAAATTTGAATTAAAAACATTTGCACTAATTGCATAAATAAGGCTTAACTTAACGTATGCGTAAGAAGATTTTTTTTAAATTTATTTTTTAGTTTAAATTAGAAAAATAAGTTTTTTTGCATGATATTGTTTTAGAAACTTAATTTGAACAGGTTTATCAAGCTGTAATTAACAACGACATTAACAATTCTGATGATGATGATGATGATGATGATCATGATAATAATAATGTTGTTGTTAATGAAGACAATAATAGTGATGATGATGGTAGTGACCATCATTTTACTAAAAAACATTTACGCAATAACAGTTGAAGGAAAACTAACTCATAAAGCTTTTTTATTAGATGAACAGAAAAATATATTTCGAATGATTTTCAATTTATTCTACCCAAGGTTAAGCCTTTCAATGAAGATAATTACCCTTTTTGCTGAGGGATCGTAAATTTTTCTATAACAATGCAGAGAAAGATATCCCCAAAGAGAGAAATATACACAGACAAAAATTTTCTACTGTTAATACCTTTAATTGAAAAATATACAAATATTCAATTAATAATTTAATTTTTTTGTTAAACAAAAAAATTAAATTAACACAATTCAATTTTTAATTATTTGTATTTTTTTTAATTAAATGTGTAAATAGTGCAAAAATTTTTACAGTGTATGTTGAGGAGGTTTTATTAAAAATTCAAAAGAGTTTGTATTGCGTGCACTATGATTTCTCTGAAATAACCACATTACACCTTAAACTATAATGCATTAAACACATTCATCACATCAAGCTACCGACTACCAAATGCCAAGGATAGAATACACATGACAGGTTGTTGTCTATGCTGATTTTGTAATTTTTTTTTATTAAACTAATTTCTATTAATTTTAAAGGGTAATTAATTTTTATAAATGCAAAATATATAAATACTAGGTGCAGATGGTTCTGCTGCCGTCTCCAAAATAATTAAGTAGTTGGCTGCGAGGCGACAAATGCTGCTAGCAGCATTTGAAGTCGTGTGCTCGTGTAGCCTGCTGTGGTGAATGTGTTTAATGCATAATGCATTACGGCAGCAGCACCATCTGCACCTGGAGGCCTACTATGTAATTCGAAACGAAAGAAATTGCTTACGAATTTGTGTGCATTTCCTTTCGTTTCGAATTACAGAGTAGACCCCCTGATATTCAAGTACAAATACATAGTTCAGTATTGCCACTTTCGTACACAGAGAAAACAGTGCCTACTAAATACCTCATAAAATAGAACAAAATTAATAATAAATCTCTATGGTTTTTTTTTCAATAAGGAAATCTTATTAATTTCATAGAGAAAACCTTTTTGAAAAAATCAAGAAGTAATCTTGTAGTTTTTAGGAGGTTATCTTATTGATTTTTTCAATGAAAAAAAAAATTGCGTCTTTATTCTCTGTACTTATGTATTTTCATTTAAATTCTATACCATATACATATGTATGTATGTATGTAGTATATTGTAGATGTTATTTATTTATACATACATACATACATACATACACATTATGTTATATTCTTAACTAACTTACTCACCAAGTATTCAACCAGCAAACTGCTACCTGATAGACAAGCATTCTAACCAATATGTTAACAAGCAGCCTGAATAACCATTGAAATGTTGTGCATTCTTATATAAAAATGAAAAAGATCATGAAAAAAATTGCCTGTATGTCTATTTATAGAAACGAAATAACAAGACACCTCATAAAATCAAGAAGACTTCCTTATTAAAAAAATCAATAAGATGCTTTACACAGAATCATATAGGAACCTACTAAAATCAAGAGGAAAACCTTATTGAAAAAATCAATAAGATAGCCTAATAAAATCAAGAAGAAAACTTTTTTAAAAAAATCAATAAGGCAACCTAATAAAATTAATAAAAAATCCCTATAGTTTATAATTTATAAGAAAACCTAATAGAATCAAGTAGTTTTTCTCTATGGATTGTTTTTTTGGTGCCAAAAATAACGGAAATTGAGTAAAATAAAGTTGTGAAAAATAAGATTTTTTCTTGATTTTATGTGGTTTTCTTCTTGATAAAATTAATAAGATTTACCACATAAAAACAATAAGAAATCTCTATGAAAAAATCTTCGCTTCTTTCTGCTGAGATACCCCTTAGCCTAAAAACGTTTCATAGAGAAAATCTTATTGATTCTATGAGGCAGTTTTTTCTCTGTGTATATTTTGCATTTATAAAAATTAATTACTCTTTTAAAATGTACTTGTTAAACGTAAAAGTACAAAAATGAATCAATTTATTCTTTACATAATTTTTTTGTTTCTGGTAAATAATATGAAATATGTAATTCTACGATATCATGTATTCAACATTTTGTATTATACTGGCAACACTGCATTTGCTCATTGTAGCCAAAGAACTAGAAATTAGTTTAATTGGAGTGCAACGACAAAAAAAAATGTCATCAAAAGAATCATTCTCATCAGCGTGACCGACTTTTTTTTTGATAATCCCCTATTTAGTGCCACTTTTTGAAAAATGTTATCGGTCACCCTGATTATCATATAAACATCTGTATTGTATCCTTGAAATTTGGTAGTCGGTAGCTTGCTGTGGTGAATGTGTTTAATGCATAAGATTGAAGAAAAGTCAAAATAAGCGAAAAGCACGAAGAAGAATAAAAATAATAAATTTATGTGAGCTTGTGATTTTACATTTTTTTTTACTTCAAATGACAGCGAATATCGTTAAAATATGTGACTGACTAGCAAAGTTAAAAAGATAAATTTTCGTTATATTTATTATACCGATACGATTTTCGTAATAAAAGTTACGGAATCCAGTTACAGTAGTTCAAAAGGCATGCCATTATTACAGTGCTACTCCAGCTAGAAAAATAGATTTGCGTATTTACATTTATTTCCAAGAGGAGTGGACTAAATTACGATGTAGGCACCATTATTTTAGCCGCCACTGTACCATACCCCTTAAAGTACGAGTGTTTATGTGTGTAAGTATATCTATAAGATGCCATTTTTCTGTTCTCTTCATTATAGTATTCATTTATAATTAGATGCAATTATATATGTATGTATACAAAAGTATGCTTGCATGTGTGTATGTAAGTATATATTTTGGTCACAAACTAATCGAGGGTGGTGACTGCTACAAATAACATTAATGCGTTATTTTGCCCAACTTAACGATATGATTCCACCTTGTCTTCAATTTCCAAAAACAAATCAACAAAAAGTCGTTCACGAAAAAGTTGTCTTGTCTTAAATTCCACTTGAATTTGTTTTGAGTTAAAATTACATTAAAACGTCTAAAATTACATCTAAAGCTAGTTTAATCTCTAGATTAATCCAAAAACTAAATATGAAATAATTTCCAAGTGGGTGTGGGAGGGGGGCTCTAAGGTTTTTTTTTATTTAATACCAAATTAAGCGGCCATTAAATATTGAAAAACGTGCAAGTATGATAATTATGGAAATCAGCAGCAAGAAGTACAATACACACACACACATAAGTAGGTACACACGCATGCTTACATACATTACGTTACCTAAAATGCAAAATGTTTCATCAATTCCAGTACATTTTAGCAAGATATAATTTTAATAGACTTAAAGTTTATACTCATACATTATGCTGATCGCAAATTTTTTTTTTTGCTGACTGATTCAATCAAGTTTTTCAGTTTGAGATTATGGCATTCGCTATCGAACAATGTAATATGTAATATAGTTCGATATCGAATGCCATAATCTCAAATCGAATCAGCTAGTTATCGGAAACGACGTTTAGACCCCAGGCTTGCTGTCATAAGCGCGGTCTTAATTTTTTTTACCTCGATTCGACGGTGCTTTCTGGTGCCTAGTGGGACCTAAAGTACCCGATACACAGTGGGGGATTTTGTTTAAAAAAATGGAAATAGTTCTACAGTTTCTAAACGGGCCGGCCGAGTGTTATAAAATTTCATGCAGCATTTGAGGAGAAAAAATCGATTACTTGTGATCGTAAATAATCGATTATAGCCAAAATAATAAGGTTCGAAAATAATGTCGCTTAAGCTTTTTTGGCGGCTATGGCACGATATACATACATACATACATATTAGGGCGGGTCGATTTAAAAATCGCACAAATTACAGGGAAAATCGTATTCTAGGGATCAAAATAAGAAACTTTGCCGAAGGAACCATACCTCTAAAATGTATTTTGATGTCCCGACTTTTGATCCGAAGGGTCAAATTTTCTTGAAGGGTCAAATTTTGAAAAATATCACTTTGACCCATTTAGAGTTCTTCAATCGGGTCAAAATGTATGACCGACCCCCACTAATTTTGGAGGGGCGACTCACCTATGCCAGTGGCACACCCCCTGAAACCACCCCTGGGGGGTTCCCAATACAAATATTTCAAAAAATCACAAATGTTGGTATGGAAAACCCCCCAGGGGTGGTTCCAGGTGGTGTGCCACTGGCATAGTGGGGGTCGGTTATACATTTTGACTCGATTGAGGAACTCTAAATGGGTCAGTGAGATTTTTCAAAATTTGACCCTTCAAGAAAATTTGACCCTTCGGATCAAAAGTCGGGACATCAAAATACATTTTATATGTATGGTTGCTTCGGCAAAGTTTCTTATTTTGATCCCTAGAATACGATTTTCCTTGTAATTTGAGCGATTTTTTTGCCTCCATACAAATCGACCCGCCGTAATACATATGCATATATTTCTGTTATTTTACAAACTTTTCATTAGAATTCTTTCAACTACTGTACACGACCGTTTGTCTAAATTAAACAAACATTTAATGCGAATGCTTACAAATCGACAGCAACAACAAATTAAACAATAATAGCAACAGCATTAATAACAACGTCAACAAACATTAGAGCCAAACGTTTTTAAACTAACGAACAGTAGCACAAGTTCATTATTAATAAATGGCCAAAGCAAAACAGCCAAATGTACATAACAACAACAATAACAGCAACAACAAAACCAAAACCATGACAATGGCCAACGAGCAACAGGCAACATTTAGCAGCAACTTCAACAATATCAACAGCAACATTTACGAGTACAACATACCATTTAAGTGAGAATAGCAAAAAAAAAAAAAACTAACGCAGAAAAAATCAGCACTAATGGCCAGGCTCATTATGATTATGTAGTCAATATATTGATACACAAACATTCAACCAGATAGATACATATGTATGTATATACCCAGTTAGATAGTCGTTCGCAAACCGTCAGATGCACAATAACACAAACACACACACACACACGGATACGCACAAAAACATACACATGTTGAACGTGTACGCACAATTGTTGATAGCACAAGTGTTTAAGTTTGGATTTTATGTCTAAATGTAAACAAATTATCAATTTCAAAGTAGATACATACACTCACAGAAAACTTTTTCAAGAATTTCATTGAAACATTGAGATACAGAAATTTATGTATGTATATCGTTACGTTTTACCCTTTAAAAACGCTTTTCTGTGGACTCGAAGATTTGCAAATGAATAAGAGACCCCATTGTACTAATTAGGGTTAAGAATGACACTTTATTTACTAAATAAATACACTTGTACTAATCAAGAGCTAAAATACACATACCACACGGCGTCTACTCCGCTGTTGTATATACACGTCTCTTAAAACTCTCTGCGCTGGTATTGAAGCAATACCCCTTTCTTTGCTGTTTTTCACACAAGACTCACTCTGCCAACGCTCACTGCCAGCAGATGCGTCACCCTTTTTATACTTCACACAAGAGTTCCAGAATGTGAGAGCAACATCTGGAAAATCTCAGCAGCATTTGCAATACTTGTTTTCAATCGCGCAATTAGTTCATGGGTAAACTATGAATGTGAGAGAGACGAGGGGAAAAGAAACGTTTCTGTTCCCCTCGTCTCTCTCTCTCTCTCTCTCCAACAAACTAATCAGCTTAGCAATAAGACTTGCTTAGTGTAAATTAGGACTAAAGAAGCAATTTATGGTGGCTTTAGTTTATTTATTTATTTTTGTCTGCACTATCATGTATGTACTATGTGTATCTTCTTAACAAACAGAAACTTTTTCGTTATTGTTGTTGTTACAGTTTTTTTTATATTTATTTGATAATATACTATGTGCGTACGCATGTGTATTTAGTTCTTTCGCTAAACGATTCTGCAAAAGACATTTGCATTAACTCCGTTCGAGACCATTTCCGTAACAATATTTATCTCTAATTTTGTTTTTATCCTGATTTTCTATCGCTATCAAAATCAGACCTTTCCCAAAAATAAAAAGATTCCAATACAGTGACAAAAATGTACTTTTATAATTTTTAAGCCCTTCACCAAAAATGATATGCCTATATGTCGCTTCGTTTGTAATTTCCGAAATATTTATTCTAGATCGCTATGGATATGGTAGTCGAATAAGAAATGTCGGTCTGTCTGACGTGAAATCGATTCGCCGAAGCTCACAAAGAAGCTAGAGATTTCAGTACGGAACTGATGTGTCAGAATTTGCATTGACCCAATTGCTATTGAAAATCCTTAAAGTAAAAAACAGCTGTTACCAATATTTTGTTTATTATAAGCCAGGGCTGGTAAATTGATTTTTTTGTTTATAAATTTTTTTAAATATTTCTATATATAAATTTTTCTTTATTAATTAAACACATTTTATACGTATTTAAGAAAAATCATATGCAAATTTTATTTAAGAAATTTGTTATTTGACATATTATCATAAGTTTATTTTAATTGAAATTTGTTTGGTTAAGCATTATATATGTATATGCATTTCATTAGTGCTTTGCCAAATCATCAGTAGACTTCCATTTCCAATAGAACACACATTTTGAACAGCCATAAACCTCTTGAAGTCTGCTGACGATTTAGCAAAGCACCAATGAAATGCATATAGAAATGCCTAATCACCCGCAAATAAATTTCAATTAATACAAATTTTTTTTTAAGCTTTAGGTCTTTTATAAATAGATAACAATCTTATTTATTTATTTAGTAACCTCCTCCTCCCCCCTGAAGAAGCTACACCAAGTGGCAGCGAAATGTCTATAAATAAAAAAGACCTAAAGCTTAAATAAAATGTGTATATGCGACCTTCTCCGGGAAAAGGGACCTAGTGTGTCAACAAACGGGTTTGGACTTAACAGTGGATCTTGGTACCTAAAAGGCTGTAGAATAAGATGAAATGAGTTTTTCTCAAAACTTCATTTTCACACACTAGGTCCCTTTTCTCGGAGAAGGTCACATACATATAATAAATAAAAAGCTCAAATATATTACATACTATATTATTTAATAAATATATTTTTTCTAGATTTATTTATTATTTAACCCAATATAATCAGAAATTAGCCAAGACTTGAAATGAATTTAAGTCACTCACGCTTCAATTTAAGGAATTCAAGGAATCTAAGGAATGTGTGCAGAGCTCTTTTATGTAAAAACTTACAAGAAATATTTTTGTGTAGTGTTTTAACGATCTAACGCTTCTCTTTGTGGGTATTTTTTTCCTTTCATAAAAAAGTAAATGACGATAAATGTGTTTTGATGTAAATGCACTACCTGCTGTTACCCAAAAAGAATAAGAGAATTGTGTTCAGTATTGTTGGGCAAATTAACGTGAACTGACCTAATACAAAAAAATTTCCAGATATTTTTAGCTAAAGAGCATACTACACAAACACACAAACATACAAGACGATGCTGAAGTAAATATTCGAAGCAAGACAACAACTTACTTTTATTTATGTTATACTTTTGCTTATTAAGAAATGTACAACCACACAAGCACATAAGCCATTGCGGACGCCACCTACAAACAACAACAACTATAATGCTTATACACATACATATACTATTGTCAGCGTACATACACACAAACCAACAGAACTAATTGTAATTCATAGCTAGTTTTCGATCGCAACTTTGTAATGATAGGCTGTTGAACGTGCTGAGATCTTGTGGACGTTGCTAGCACTCTTCTAGAAGCTTTATCTAAGCAGTCTTATGTAAGGAACAGCAAAGTTAACATTGTGGTATTCCAGTAGTAAATTATTGAACATTGTCTGTTTTTAAAAGCTGTGAATTTCCGTGTTGAGTAAATAATCTTTTTGAAGGTAAATAGGTGACATTACATATAAACCAAAGCTTCTATTTTTTTATTATAGTCGTTTGACGAGAACAAAATCTAGATCCGTTTGTAAAGCAGTTATTTTTCCTCTTTAAAAAACTTATTATTTTTTTAATTTTGTGGTATGGGGTGTCACTTTTACACATGTATATATATGTATATGTATGTAATTTATACTACATATTGTTACGTTCAACCTTTTTAAACGTGTGATTGAGATTTGTTACTGTTTAGAAAATGTATACTGACAATTTTGTAAAAAGCGTTGCAAGAGGGCGGGATTATAATAATAGTCTTATGTAATATGTGAATAGCCCCTGAAGAAACTGTTTGATTTCAATTATACAAAAAGAATTTTTTCGTCCAGTGTGAATTTCTATATACATACATATATAAACATATTCACAAACAATTGATAACAAAGTCTTACAACAACAAAAATTCCATAAAACTCAGAGAACGTATAAATGGTTAGCAAAAATAAAACGAGCAGAATGTCAGCAGAGTTGCTCGACATAACCATAGTTTTCAAATACATATGTACAATTGGAATATAAAATCGTCATCTATTACCGTGTCAAATGTTCCAAAAAAAACTATTTTATTCTTCTTGGAAATTTGTTATAAGGACAAAAAACTTATATTGGAAGTTATTTGCTGGCTTTTGCGGTTTTTGACACTAAATTTAAAATTTGGTGGAAAATGTTTACATCTCTGATGATGATTGCAATACGCAAAGTTGTGCACAAATTATTTACAACATTAGCACTGTTGCAATGTTTATTTTTCAAAAATGTTAAAGTCCAGCAAAAAAAATCTTATTTTTTTACTAAATTTTTTTTTTTTTACTAAAAATCTTTTTTTTTTTGCTATTTTATTGAATGAAAACAAGTTAAAATTTGTTTTTTTTTCCAGTGAACTGTTAAACGTAAAGCCAAATAACATATGTGTAAGATTATTATGAAGCAAATCAGTTAGTCAAAGGCCCCTCAATAATATACTGAAAGTACCAAAAGTCACATTCTTACAAATCTTATTTTTGGATAAGAAATCCTTTTTTGTCGTTTTAACAAGTCTAAAAACTTAAAAATAAGATAAATCTTCACATATGGTAACACTGAGCACTAGTGTATTTTCTGTTTTAGAAATATTAAAATTTTATATTGATCACGAAAAAAATATTTTTTTAATAATTTTTTTAACCCAAAAAGTTTGTTTGTTGGGGGTTATTTTTCCTTATTAAACTAAATTATATCTGGTTCGAAAGGTCATTAAGTTGCCCAACGAATAATGGATCAACAAAAACTTACCGAGTTCCAGTGGATCGAGGTTGAGTTTTCATGACATTCTTAGTGATTTTCACCAATTGTTGTTATAGATTTATATTTTTATTGAATAGTTTATGTTTAAAAATTTTGAATCACTAGAGATCAAAGCTACATAAGAACTAAAAATGATGTAATTAAAAAACCAAACCAACAAATAAAAAACCGACAAAATAAGCATTTAAATTTCCTAGAAATTTGACTATTTTCTAATTTTTTTTATTTTTTTTTAATTTTTTTTATTTTTTTTAATTTTTTACTTTTTTTAATTTCTTAATTTTTTATTTTTTTATTTTATTTTTTATATAATTTAAAATAAATAAATTAATAAAAAAAATTTCATATAATGAAAAAGAAATAAAATATTGTATTCTCAGTTTTGATAATTGATTCACGATTTCACTCATTTCTGTGAATATTGTCTGATCTGGCAACACCTACAGCTAAAAAAAACCAACAACAATAACAGCAAGAGCAGAAACAACAATTACCACAACTGCAGTAAACGTGTGAATTTCTGTATATTCTTGTTTGACAAATGAAAATAAATAAATAAGAAAATATTTAGATGGAACTGCGTTTAATAACAACAACTGCATTTTTGTATTGAGGTATTGAGTCTGCGCGGCGGCTGATATCGCTTTTGACTTATCAACACATGTTTCAATAAACTTAATGCACAATTCATTTCGATTTTAATATTAATGCGGGCAGACAAGTTGTGTAGTGCACAGTGGGACTTTTCGCTTATTAATCAATCATCTTTTTTCCAATTATTTATTTATTTGCAAGCATTAATTAAATTAATTAATTAAACAGCAGGAGTTATGTAGCCTCAGGACTATATAACTATATGGGGCATTCCATGCCAAGTCGGACGGGTTGAAAATATTTTTGTTTTGATTTCCACAATTTTGTGGTATTTTTTGGCGCCTGACAACATTTACCGCTCCTTGGTAAGTTTGGGGATTTTTTTTACTGCTGGGTCAAAAGATATTAAATTTTTAAAAATTCCTTTTTTTTACTGGTGTTTATTCAAATTGGAAAAAAAAGTAAAAATAAAAATATTCCAAGTGTTTTTGATCAAGATTTTTGGTATTTGAATTTTATTTCGCGTTTTGAAAAATGCATGTATCCTATGAATTTTTTTTAAATTTTTAAATTTTAAACCTCTGACGTTAATAGCAATCTCCACATCTCTCCCTATTATAGACATGGGTGCTGATGAAGTGCGTGGGTACACAGAAAAATGTCGGCATTTCCACCCAGCTAAAGTCTATTTTAATTTTTCTTCTCTTGTTTAGAAAATCACATTAATTAATATAAACATTTCATTCAATAAGAATGGAAAATACTGGTATCTAATAGTGGTTTTCGATAACCAGCTGATTCGATTACGTTTTTTTCAGTTTGAGATTATGGCATTCGATATCGAACTATTCTTTTACTTACATTGTTCGATAGCGAATGCCATAACCTTGAAATTATTAATTGCTATTTATTTAAGTTGCGAAAGTTGGGTTGACTCGCAGGCCATCAAACTCAGTTGGGTTGAGAACGAAAATAGGGGTATAAATACTGAGCCAAAAGTGTTTTTTGAAATGATCTAAACAAATATCAGCTGATGACCATTTATGCTAATGCGAGTGAGTATCTTGCTTATTAACTAGCGATAGTGCAAGAAAATATTTATTGTGTTCAAATCGATATTTTTTAAGGCAAATACATCGTTATTAAAAAAGAGTAAACTATCGATAGAAAAATCGCTATGTTGCTATCTCTGGAATGCCTATTCAATAATATAGCAGAATACTCATGAATTTTAAAATCCTGATACTTGCATGTGCTTTTATTCTCATAATTTTTTACTACCATCCCCTTAGGAAATCAGTCACTTCAATTAGCAAATAGTACATGTGTATGCATGTACGAGTACATAGTATATAATATGTATTTTGTAATTCGTGGCGTTCGCAAGTCTGGTAAGAATGCTCATTTATTTTATTTTTATTTTAATTTGGATTTTGTTTGAACTTAGAAATTAAATCGTGTATTTCATTCAGTTGTATGCGTACAAGTGAATATTGTTTATTTTTAAATGAATTGTAAACTGCTCCTAATTCATACTCGCACACGGTCAATATGAATTGTGTCTTTCTATTTTTTTTTACGATTTATATGTATTTACGTTTAAACTTGTTAATATGGTTAGTAGCACACGTTACAATTTAACATTTATTTATTTGTATTATTTTTTTTAAACTTGTTGTTGTAGTAATAGTCATAAAGAGACAAGTTCATTGAACGTTTATTTATCTCTATCTGCACTATGGGATGAGTGTGAGTGTTAGATGAATGTTAACCTTTAAGCGTTATTTGAAATAGTGTCATATAAAAATATATTTTTCAATTCGACTAAAAAGAATGCAAACTATAAGACAAACTAGCTTTATTTAGAATGGTAAGCAGGGAATGAAATCAGGATCTAATGGAATTTACGACATGCCTTATAGTCTGTTTTTAAATGATACCGTCACCCTTATCGCGAAAAAAAACGGTCATTTTATTTCCCAGAGACACGAACACCCGACTTAATATGCCAATTGCTGCATTTGTCAAGTTGCAGTCAGCTACTTAATTACTTTGGAGACGGCAGCAGCATCATAAGCAGCTGATACTCAACTATATATATATTTTCCAGTGGTGCTACCTTCAAATATTTCACATTTATAAAAATAAATTTACTCTTCTAATATCACGTAAGAGAATAAAAATTAATTTTTTCCTTTAAATGAATTTAAATAGCATGAAATAATTGTAATTTCGAGTATATGTACATAATGGTATTTTTTGACACCGCAATAGTGTGTACTAGTGGCAACGTTTGGCATTTCCGATATTTTTCGTTGTGTGGCATTGATTTTCATATAAAAAAATATAATGTGAATCGCGTTGCACACATTTTGAAAATGTTACCACAAACTGACAACAGAAGAAATGAAAGATGTGTACTCAGCGTAAGTTATGCTAGGAACACAATTAAGACGAACGACGAATTTCGTCCACGTCGACGAATTCGTCGATAAGAGTTCGCTGCGTAAATTCGTCGTGTGAAGCACAGCAACGACGATTTTACGCAGCGAATTCCTCTCTTATATTTGATAAAGTTGGTTGTTGTGTACAAAGACAGAGAGTGAGAGAGAAAAAATTGTTTTTTCGTCGTTCGTCGGCGTACAAATTAGAAATAAATCTATCTCAGAATTCGGCACGCACGACGAATTTTGTTGTACGGCGCTGTTGTGTTCATTTTCATATGGACACATGTGTTTTATTTTGTATGACGAAAGTTCGCACCGAAAAATTCGTCGTTTGTCCCAGTTGTGTTCCTAGCATTATCATTTATTCCACCTGTCGCACTATATTGGCAGCACTGTATTTGCTCATTGTCGCCAACAAAAATAGAAATTAGTTTAAGGTGCAATCAGAGGTGCCATAACCATAGTCATAGAAAATAGCCGTACGAACCAAACTAATGGGCAACACTGTATTTGATTATATGTGACTCGCCATAACGCCATAACTCTCACCATAGGAACCAATTGAATTTTGGTTTGGTTATGGCTATGGCATTATGGCTATGTCACGTCTAATTTAAGCTTTAATTCGACTATTACGACAAAACCAGCATGGACAATACAAACGGCCTGGCCCACGATGTCACGAGAAATCTTTCGATCGACAACTTGTATTGCAAACAACAACAAATTTTCTAAAGTTATGTTGTTTGCAAATACAAGTTGTCGATCGAACGATTTCTAGTGACATCGTGGGCCAGGCCGAAAGTAATCGTTGCCATAATTGTATAAACATGTGCAATCTATTTTTGACTTATTGACGTCTGTAGATTGCTGTTGTCAATGTGTTTAATGATTTACATTTAATTTTTAACAGTCGCTTCAAAGCAAAGTGAGCAATCACAATTTAAATGGCAAACACATTCACATGAAATAATCATTCACGATAGGGGAGATATTTTTCGTAGTTGCCATATGTTTACCATTCAATTGTTTTCCCATTTTATTTTTACTACTTGCTTGCCCGCTTAAAGGTTAAACATAACGATACTATTTTACAGAGATGCAAACTTGCACTTGATGATGGTTTGTTTGCTCTTAAAAATTAAAAAAAAAATTAATGGGCAATTAATACGAAAATTGCATTGGGCTCTCGTTTAAAAGTTCGCACGCATTTACACACAAATAAACACACACACACACACATTTAATCTCACGTCATTTGCAGCCCCAGAGAATACAACCAAATTTTTGCACGATTTTTTTTTATCACATTGAGGTTCTTTTTATGAAATTCGAAGTGCAACATTTTTCGATACGAAAAAAAACAATAAGTTGCTTAAATGATTTGTTTATCGTTCATTTATTTATAATTTATTCTTATGAATATTTTTACTCGTATATTGGATATGTGCGTGAGAGGGAAAATTTAACTTTAACTTTATTTAAAGATTTTTTTGTGATTATATTTTTCTTAAAAATTCCAACATTAAACTTGTCATATCCCAGCTAACATTTCGTTGTTGCAGAAATCAGTAACTAGAAGCAATGGAAAAATCACCCTAAACAGCGTTACGATTAAATGACATTTTCAACTGCTTTAAGCATTTTCCGACATTTTTTAAATTGCCTTTTTGACTCTAAAAATTAAAGCCTAGTTTTAACATACATTTTAAGAATTTTATGGCGATTATTTTTGCAGAATATTTTAAGCCTAGCTTATTAGTTTGGAGCGATTTTCGGTAGCTTGCTGTCGTCAATGTGACTACATATAATTTTAAATGGTAGGTACAGTCTTAACAACATGTTTATGCAACCAGGCAGGTTGCATTGTCGGTCGCATAGTGTGTAGTCTTGTTTATGGTTGCGTTCCAAGTTGCATTCGAAGTTTCTAAAATATCAATATGTTGTGATGTTTATAGGTAGAATTGACGGTTGCATTGTAGGTTACAGTGTCTGTGTCAAAATATGCAACATGTAGTACAAACGTGTTGCGTAAACACGTTGCAAAGTGTGTACCCACTATAACAGTTCGTGAACAATCACAATTAAAATGCGAACGCATTGACATGCAAAATTTATTCACGATAATTCCCCCTATCGTGAATGATTTTTTCAATACGTTAACCATTTTAATTGTGATTAATCACTTTCCTTTGAAGCAGCGAACTGTTAAAGGTGAAGTTACATAACACGCGTTAATGCGCGTGCAAACTGTAGGCATCTGTCAAAAAAAGTTGAAATAGTGTTTTTGCATACGACAAGTTACATACCAAACTCTTTGACGCGTTTGCCGCAAAAAGTTGGTTAACTTTCAACTTTTTAACGCGTTGTGCTGTTTTGACAACTAATCAGCCGACAATAAAAAAGAAAAAATTAAAAAAAAATTAGAATCATGAAGAAAAATCTTAATAAATAGTTTGAAAACTATACAGTATTGTACAAAAAAGGATTTGAAAATTTTCTAAGATAATTTTTCAATGTAAAAATAAATAAAAAAGCTGAAAGAAAAGGCGTTTGTAACGCGTGTTGTGTAACTTGCCATTTTTCATGCGGTAAAGTTTTCAAGCGGTCGATATTCGTCGACGAACAAACGCTTGTTATGTATTTCTACCTTTAGAATTAAGTTGGAAGTTGCCATATGTTTAAAATAGCGATTTTGTAAACGAAGAACAAAATCCCGTATTTTTAAATGTTTTTATTTTTACTACTTGCTTGCGCGCTTATGAGAGTAGAAAAGAATACACACTCATATTGGGAAACTTCAATAAACCAATTTTAAACAATTAATTTTCTATTAAACATTTTGCAAACCCACATTGTCATTATCGGTTCAGGCTTAACTACTTCCCCAAGCCCATAAATTGCATAGTGTAGGGTACTCAGTTTACATTAAAAAAATATATATATATATTAAAGTAAATGTTGTTTGCATACCAAATGAGTTCATTTATGCTGAAGTACTTATAAATTAAGATTTAAATACACAAACATATACATACATAAATATGTATGCAGGCATACAAGTGCAGTCATACATTATATTTAAAGTACTCTTACAATTCATATATTCATACAAAATGTATGAATGTGCGTTTTAGAATCGCAGACGGGTGAAGTGCAGACCTGTTGAATGTGGGTTAAATTTTTATGCGTTTTACGAATTTCCAAATGAACTCAAATCTTGTAGTATTTAACGACTAAATGATTATTGTTTTTATTTAACATTTCTTGAATGAAAACACTAAGCAAATAAATTGTTGAGATTAATTTTTTTTTTGCAAAATTATATACAAGATTTACATTAAGCGATTTAAGGCGGAATGTTTTAGAGGAAAGTGGATCAAAGTGATGTATGGCATTTTAAAAGTTTTATTTTGTGCATTTGAATATTAAAATTGATGAAATTTCACAGAATCGATACGATCTAATGAGCCCTCATATTTGCCTAGACAATTTTATTTATTTTTTTTTTTCAAATTTGATACGGTTTTATTTAATATTTGATTTGCTTTGCTTAAATTCCAGGCTGTGGGACACATTTCCGGTTGCCACATTAATCCGGCTGTTACTATTGGTTTTCTTATCGTTGGCGAAATGAGCATAATCAAAAGTGCTCTGTATATAGCCGTTCAATGTGTTGGTGCTATTGCTGGAGCTGCTGTTATTAAAGTAAGTCTAAAGCCAAAAATTTTTAAAAAAAAAAAAACAAAGCTAAACCAAACATTATCACATTCCTGTTTAAATCCAGATTGGTGTCTCTGAAGCAGTGAGTGGCGGCGGATTGGGAGTATCCGGTTATGCCAGCTCTCTAACAGCGGGTCAAGCTGTGCTCATCGAAGCTTTGATTACATTCATTTTGGTGTTTGTTGTCAAAGCTGTCTCTGATCCCGGTCGTACTGATATTAAAGGCTCGGCCCCCTTGGCGGTAGGCTTGTCCATAGCAGCTGGTCATTTGTGTGCCGTAAGTGATATCCTTTCCCACTAATCTTTTCCTCACTTCCTAAGTAATAACTAATTATTTCTGTAACAAATGTTTAAGATTAATTTAACCGGTGCTAGCATGAATCCAGCTCGTTCTTTCGGTCCCGCTGTAGTTCAAAATATGTGGTTGGATCATTGGGTCTACTGGGTGGGTCCATTTGCTGGCGGTGCCGTAGCTGCCTTGCTTTACAAATTCGTTTTTAAAGTACGCAAGGGTGATGACGAGGCTAACTCTTATGATTTCTAAATACCAAGAACTCTCCCAAAATTTTTTAAATTTTAAGTAAATGAAAAACAAATACAACTTAAATTAACTTTATCGCCATTCTTTGCTTTTCTGTCCGCTAAGTTGTTAAAAAAAATTTATGTATATGTACATAAGGTCATATAAGGTCCCAGAGTAGTTACGAAAACGATAAAAACAAAAATAAAATATTATTATTGTATAATTATTGACTAATTTGTAATTTTATGTTATTTTTATATTATTAACCATGTTATATTTATTGTTACATTGATTTAGTTTTAAACGCGATAAAAAATAACAAAGGAAAATTAATTTTATACTTTGTGCATGTTTTTTTCTACGAGTATGTTAAATTATTGCTTAAAAATTATACAAAATAATTTAATAATTAAACTAAAATGACCAAAATCTAAAAGAATATTTTAGAGCAAATTCTCGAAAAAAAACATATTATATAAAATATGAATTATATATTAATGTTAATTAAGAATCGCTTGTTAAAAAAATGTAATATTATATGTTAAAAGAAAAATGTGCGGCTTTTATTTTTTTTAAAGAAAAAAAGAGAAAAGGTTTGAAAAAAAGTTTTACTTATATACCGGGGGAAAATATATTACATATACACACATGTAAGTAATATTTAAGAAATTAATCTCCACAAATTTTATCCAGACAAAATTTTTTTTATAAGTTTTTTCTCTCTTTTTCACACTGACATGTTTTAACATTAAAACCAACTGTTTAAAAACTGGTTTTACCATACAAATTGTTGTTGTTAAAACCAACTTAAAACCATTTTGAATTGGTTTTAAGTTGGTTTTATGAAATGCAACCCTGTTTTCGCAGTGCTAAATTCAGTGCTGGCAAGTTAAAATGACCGGCAACAGCTGATAATGATTATGCCAGTGAATAACAATAGAGGTCGCTTGAACGATTTTACACTTAAAAATTTATGAAGCAGCAACAAGAATAAAAAATTATGGAAAAAAGAGGTTTACGGAAGGAAAACAATGAAAATATTTTCATTGACCTCTGGGAAGTGAAAATAAACGATATGACTGACATCGATCCGGCGATAAAAAAAGTTGTATTTTGTGATTTATTTGTGCATTTTTTATATACAATAACTTGATTTTCAAGCCCTTCTTCATTTTTAACCCCCGACCAAAAAAAGGGGTGTTATAAGTTTGTAGTGTGTGTCTGTGTATCTGTGTATCTGTGTGTCTGTGTGTCTGTGTGTCTGTCCATGTCCACGTACAGCCCAAACGGCTGGACCGATTTTGATTTAGTTTTCTCTGTTCGAAAGGTGACTTGATCGAGATGGTTCTTAAACCTGTTTGAGGAAAATGGGTCCAGCCATTTAGAAGATGTCACATCTTTTCTAGATATATCGGGGGTTTTTAAAATTTTTAATTTTTGTAATTATTATGTATTACTAGTTTCATAATTTTAAAATATTTATTTACAAAATATAAAATTATTTCCATTTTAGAGTTCATTGTAAAGTTTCTTATTTTTTCATACAAACAAAAACAGTTGTTGTACAGTTTGTCAAATAAGTGTTATAAAAAGCAGAAAATATACAGCAACAAGATTTATTTTATTTTGAGCAAAGTTGTTATAGTATGTTTCCACCGACTTTAAATCAAGTAGGTTTAAGTAAATCACTTCAAAGTGTTTCCACCGAGCTTGTGAGTGATTTGTTGTTCGAATTTTCGTACCCAATTTATGCACGTGCTTTATAAGGTGGGAGCAGCAGCTGTAATGTGAATTTTATTCACATGTGGTTGACATTTAAAATTGATTGATTGTCATTTTTTCGAAATTGTCAATCACTATTGATGGATGACCCAGGGATGGAGTTTGTAATTTCAAAAGCAACGCAGGGTTGCATACATAAATCGAGTTCGAAAAATAGTATTTTCGACATTATTTTAAATAAATCAACCACTTTGAGGTGATTTATCCATATGCAAAATGTTTGGTAAATCATCTCGAAATTAACATGATTTGCACAAGTCATCATGATTTGTATAAATCATGCTGGTGGAAACATACTATTAGACAGTCTGTGAGTTAAAACCTGAATTTAACAAACTTGCAGTGTGAATGCAAAATCAGCTGTTTACGGTTTTAACGTTAAAACCAGGTTTTAACTTTCAGTATGAAAACACTATTTCACTTCAAGCGATGTTAAAAAAAAATATTTAAAACAAAGTTCCGGTTGAGCAATATTTTTAGTTCATGGGCGAGAGAGGAAAATATGATGGCTCGCTTCTTCACTATCTTCGTCCCTCAATTCTGTCAATCTCAAAAGCTACTCAATTAAAAATACCGCGTGTGAACCCAATAAAAACTACGAATTATTCATGTTTTACTGTACACATGCTGGATGACCCGTCAAGCATAAAATGAATGCTTTTGTGTTTGATTTTGTGCTGTCCACATCATATGAATGTCAATAGCGGAGAATTGATTTTAAGTTAGATTTTGTGCTGTCAATATCGTAAAAATGCCAATATGCCCAAAAAATTTATTAGCAAATAATAACATGAATGTTTGAAAAGAAAATAAAAATAATGAAAGAAAAAAACATTTGTGGATGACAGAATAGTGAAAAAAAAAAGAAATAAATCAATTCTAATATGTATTTCATTCTTTTCTTTTTTGCTTTCTATCAAACGCACACCCTGAAATCTTATTTAAAATGTGTTCATGCTTGATTTTCAAAATACACAAAGCAATATTTCTACACTAAAATCAATAATTTAAAAAACTTTAAAAAAAATTTCTTATACATAAATACGGCACACAGATTTTTTGTCGTACATTTTCAAGTACCTTATCGTCCACCAATATTGGTGAAATATATACATATGGTTAAAGTTGCTAAAAAATTCTTAGTATAAAAGTCGTAAAAAAACGTTTTAAATTTTCTTGAAAATAAACAACTTTTCATTTTTGGTTTTTTTTTACTTACAAACCCACATGTACTCGTATTTTTATAATAAAGAATAAATTCAGTAAAGTGCGATTTTGACTCGCGCACGAAGGGTTCCGTACGTTTTTTTTACGTTTTTTTGCGTTTTTTCAGTTTAAACGGTTTTTTTTTTGTTTTGTCGCTTTTTTCCAATTTTGGCGATTTTTTTCCGTTTTTTTAGCGTTTTTTCATTTTGGCGATTTTTTGGGTTTTTCGCGATTTATTTCAGTTTTAGAAATTTTTTTTAGTTTGATTTTATAATTTTGGGGTTTTTTAGTTGTACCGGTTTTTAAAATTTCAAGAGTTTGGCTCTTACGGTTTCCAAGATACAGCAAGTTGTCAAAATTAGATAGTCAAAATTACATTAACTGATAGAACACCCTTTAATTTTGATTTTTTTTAATTTTAATGTTAATTGTTGTAGTCTGTATAAGAAAACACTAACCTTACAAATTTCAAATACAAATTTACAAATTTCAAATACAATTGTACATATGTATGTATGTATATTATATGGGATTTTAAAATTTTTCGTTGCTCGTTTGAAACACCCATTAATTTTTAACTCTCATGCATTTGTTGTTGTAGCGTCCAAAGTTCTACAAACTCTGTCCAAATTTCAGGTTCTCGAGAAAATAGCCTGTGGTCCTTTCAAAAAAAGGTATCGTTTAGATTCTACTTGAATACCTGCGTGTAATAGGCAGCCACTTAAACCTTTTCACTTTGGTGTACGGAACCCTAAAAACATACGTGTCAAGTGGTCGAATTTAGACCACCAGACGAATTCGTTCGATCGACGACTTGTATTACAAACAACAACATTAGAAAATTTGTTGTTGTTTTCGATCGAACGATTTCTGTTGACATCGTGGGACAGGCCATAAATAAATACGGCAGCTTTATTAATAGTCATTATTGTTTTTGTTATCCCTGAAAGTATGCTATGCTTAAATGTTTATCTCACACACGCACACGCACACACCCACACCCACGAAAGCAACTTGTTTTAGTTTTCCCACACTGTAGCCAGATTAATAGAGATTCATCCCGGTGTAGGGGATTTTTTTCTGGAAAAATATATGGGACAAAAATATACGATTTAGAGAAATTTTTGAGGATTTCTTTGCATACTTTGGGAATTTTAAGGAGAAGTAACACTTGCAGAGTTAAAAAAAGTAACTCATGAATAGGGATAGGATTTTCAGGCATTTTAAATCGCGTTTTATGTATATAAAATAAATGTACATTAAAAATAAAAAAAATATGTATTTAAAACTAATAAAATATGCAACTATAAAAATTTTTCAACATTTAATATACATTAAAAACTGAAAAAAATCAGGTTCTTTGCTTTCTTAACAAACACTTTGTCATTAAAAACTTAAAAAAAACATCAAAAGCTCAGCTTAAATGATTCATTAACAAACATTTTGTCAAATCATATGGAATACAAACAGAAGCTTTAATGGATATACCCGCCTTCACCCCCGGTCAAGTGACTGGTAAAGTGACCGGTAGTGCTGTTATAGTGTAATTTATTAAACGGAAAAAATAATGCCGCATGTTCAAAGTAAAAAAAAGTATACTTTAAGAATTAAAAATTAGTATTTTATATGGTAATACTGGTTTTAAATTTGTAAAGTATACTTTGTTTTGACTATGAATATAAGCCAATATTTTTATATAGTTAATATTTTTCGCAAGCATAATTTTGCACTTATTTCTGCACGAAAAAACCAATGTGCAGCATTTTGTAAAGAAATTATTTCATTGCACACAAATTCGTTTATATTTCTTATCTGCAACACGCAAAAGTATTAAAAATTTACACAAGGAAAAAACATTACACACGAAATTTCGTGACGAAATAAATGCTTATACAATAGATAGATTTGCAACTACGAATTACGCTATATTTCAGGAATCCGTACAGCCAAAGGTGAAAAGGAATCCCAATGTTTTCGCTACGCTGTCCGTCTGTCTGTCACAGGATGTATTCCCCAGAACCGTAAGAACTACGGAGCTAAAATTTCCACAGAATATGTTAAACTTTGGCCGCTAAAACAACAAATGTATGACATTTAAAAATTAAAGGGTGTTCTAAGGCGAGCAACGAAAATTTTTTAAATTTTAATGTAATATACAGACAATTAAATATAAGCACTTGAAATTTTCAAAATTAGTGTATTTTAATGCATACAACACCAATAAACACTGAAACTTTAAAAATCAAATTTAAAGGGTGTTCTATCAGTTAATGTAATTTTAATTATGTAATCTTGACAACTTGCTGTATCTTGGAAACTGTAATAGGCAAACTTTTGAAATTTTTAAAATGCTAAACTAAAAATCCCAAAATTAAAAAAATGCCGAAACGAAAAAATAGCCAAGTAGTAAAAAAAGCGCTTAAATGCAAATATCACCAAAAATAAAATACATGGCTAAAATGCAAACAAATCACCAAAAGAAAAATGGTCGCTAAGAAAATTTAAAAAAAAAATCGGCAAAAACCGAAAAAATTCACCAAAACATAAAAAGGCCCTAAGCTAAAAAACAACCGAAAAAATCGCCAAAACTGAAAAAATCGCCAAAAACCGAAAAAATCGTCAAAATGAAAAAAGCAGCAAAACTAAAAAACTCGCTACAACTAAGAACAACCGAAAAACATCACCAAAAACCGAACAAATTGCCAAAAACAAAAAAAAAAATCGCTACAACTCACAACAACCGAAAAAATCGCCAAAAACCCTAAAAATTGCCTAAAACGAAAAAATCGCAAAAAAACTGAAAAAGGGCCAAAAAAAGCTTTACTGGTGGAAAAATCGCCAAAAACCAAAAGGAAATCGGTAAAGATAAAAAATCCCCAAAAATCGAAGAAATCGCCAAAACTAAAAAAAAACCCGTTAAAACTAAAACTAAGTATTGTAAAAAAAACAAAACAAAAACCGCCAAAACTAAAAAATATAAAAACCAAAAAAAAAACGTTTAATCTAAAAAGTTTAAACTAGCGCCAAAAACAAAAAAAAATCGCCAAAAAGAAAAAATCGCCTTACCTTTACTTTACTGAATTTATTTTAACTTCTCATACAAAAAACCAAGAGAAGTGTCTTAGGACACCCGATTATAGCTATGCTGCTTAGCTACATAAAATAAATTGCAGGTGTAAAATAAGAATGCAATGAAATTATTTGTATTTTTGAAACTATTTAGTTTATATTCATACAATTTATTTATTTTATTATTATTTATAAAATAAAACAAATTCGCCGCAAATATTTGCATGTGTGGACACCTGCATATCGTTAGCTACAATGCAAAAAGCCATAACTAAAAATAGAGTTTTTGATTGATTGTTATGAATGCCATTTAACTACATGGCTTGACAAAATTTTACACTTCTGCGTTCAAAAATTACACTTAATTAATTAATGACAAAAACAAGGGGAACTTAAATACAAGTTCGTTTAATTTTTTTTAGTTTTTTGCTTCTCCTGTACAATTATATTTTTGTTAGATAGGGCCTTTTGCATTTTAGCTAACGATATGTAAACGTAGACTTAGTACACCTGTCTTTTTAAAGTTCTTATTAGTAAGTCATATGAAATCTCCTTCTTTACGAACAGGGAAAAATAAAGAAAACGAAAACTAAAAAATGTATTATTTATTATTTTTGTTACGAAAATCACGTCCTAGGACCTGTGTTTGATATAAAGAGCATAGCTCTAATAGTGGGTTATTCAATCAACCACGAATAAAGAAACACTAACAGACGCTTTTTGAAAGAAAAATTAAATACATGTATACTATAGAGTGAACCGCAACTTAATTTAGAAAATATATTGTACAAACGATTTTTCTTTTAGTTTCAGTACATTTAAGGAATTTATTAAATATTTGTTTAGACTGAAATGATGCTTTTATTTGAAGTTTCCTTTCCAGCTATTGAATAGAAAAATATAAAATAAAAAATCGGGAAATAATTTGAGATTAAATTAATAAAAAAATAATAATAAAGCGCAAAGCACAAAGCCACACAAATTCACTAAATGTAAATGAATCACAATGAAAATTAATACATATATGTATAAATTTTTTTTATTCATTAAATTCAAAACTTTAAATATCAATTACTAACACAAATTATTGTCATCAACAATTAAATTTTTCATAATCGACAAAAGCAAAAGCAAAATAAAAAAATTTATATTTATTTCCACGAAGTATTCTTTGTAAAATTGCACATTCATTAGGTTTGATAACAAAATTAATATTTATTGAAAAAAAAAAACTAATAATACATCATTGTGGTCAAATGATTCAGTTTTACAAAAGGGATATAAACAAAAGTTCTCACTGTTATTCGATTACAACAAACAGTATGAAACTGACTGAACATAAATGGCAAATGGACCCTGAATATCGCATCAATGGATGAATAATAATAAGTAAAATATAATACAATATTTTGGCTTTTGTCACATATGTACATACTGTTTAAATTTCACAACACAAATGTCATTTAATATGCAAATTATTTTCAAATTCGCACTTATCAGTTTCGACTAGTTTTGTTGTGAGGGTTTCAGTTTTTTTTTCCAAAGGAAAAGTGAAACAAATGTTAAAATTGTTTGATACCTTTTCGTATTTTTCGTACCTATAGGCATGTAGAATCAGAGTTTTGAAGGAATTTATTCACGAAGAAGCTTGAAATTGCTTGAAAATTAGAAAGTATAAACTTTCTAAGATACTAAGGATTCTCTGTTGTATTTTCTTATGATTTTTACTGACACCTTACGAGCGTAACGTTTTGCTCTAAACGAACGCCAACTTGCATTTTTCATAATAAGAAGTTGCACTTGAATGTTGCACTTTTTCTAGAAAACAACACGGCAAAAGTGTAACATAAAATAATGCCAAAAGAGAAAAATAGTTGAGTATAACATCGAGCTAAGCTAAAAATAAAAATTAAAAACAAAAGAGAAATGAATACGTAGTTATACTTAAATATATCGACGGTAAATTAATAATTGCATAGAAATTCAAGAACTAAAAATTCTCGTATTCCACTAAACGAAATTTTTTTTTGTTAAATAGCTAATGTTAACTACTCATCTCCGCCCAAATGGATAGACATTGAAAGGGTGTTCTAAAGCGCGCAAGGAAACATTTTGAAATCCTAAAGTTATATACAGAAAATTATGTATAGACAGTGGAAATTTTCCAAGTGTATTTTTAACACTAACATAACATAACACTAAAATTGATTAAATCAAAATTAAAGGGTATTCTATCAGTTAATTTTATTTTGACTATACAACTTTGACAGCTTGCTGCATTTTGCAAAAAATAAGAGGCAAACTCTTGAAATTTTCAAAAGCGCTGCAATTAACAAATCCCAAAATTATTAAAGTGCCGCAACAAAAAATCGCCAAAATGAAAAAAGCGCCAAAATTAAAAATATCACCAAAAATAAAATAAATCGCTAAGATGCACACAAATCACCCAAAGAAAATAGGTCGCTAAAAAATAATAAAAAAAAATTCGCCAAAACCCGAAAAATTCACCAACACGAAAAAAGACCCAAAACTAAAAAAATAACCGAAAAAATCGCACAAAAACTCGACAAATTGCCAAAAACCACCGAAAAAATCGCCAAAAACTGAAAAAATCTCCAAAACAACAAAAAGCAACAAAACTTAAAAAAAACGCTACAATTAGAAAAGAACCGAAAAAATTGCCAAAAAACTCAAAAAGTCGTCAAAACGAAAAGAAGCACCAAAACTAAAAAAATCGCTAACTTAAAACAATCGAAAAAGTCGCCAAAAACCGAAAAAATTGCCAAAATCGAAACATTTTCATAAACCGAAAAAATCGCCAAAACGAATAAAAAGCTCCCTACACCTTAAAAAATCGCTACAACTTCAAACAAAAATCATCATTCAAAAATTGCCTAAAACCGAAAAATCGTAAAAACGAATAAAAAGCTCCAAAATGAAAAAATCACTACAACAAAAATCCAAAAAAAAAAATGCCTAAAACAGAAAAAATTGCCAAAGCGAATAAAAAGCTCCAAGAACTAAAAAAAATCGCTACAACTTAAAAACAACCGAAAAAATTGCCTAAAACAGAAAAAAACAGCCAAAACGAAAAAAAAGCACCAAAACTAAAAAAATCCCCAAATCGCAAAAAATGGGCTCAAAGAAAAAACACAGACAAACTAAATTTAGCGCCAAAACAAAAAAAAAATTTAAAAATGTCTACATTAGTACCTGAATTCAGTAACTTTTATTACGACAATCGTATCGCTATAATACGAATAAATATAACGAAAATTTATCATTTTTGCTACTCAGTAACATATTTTAACGATACTCGCTAAGGGTTTAAGTAAATAAGCTCAATTTCAAATTCTTAAATTCTTATTTGTGCTTTTCGCTTATTTTGCCATTAAAAGGTGAGTAAAACACAGACGCACACTATCGTTAAAAAGAAACTACAGAATCACATTATCGTTACGTCAAACGAATAAATATATCGATAAATATTACGACTCTCAGGTCGCAAAAGGTTACGGAATCCAGGTACAAGTGAGATATTCGATTATATAGGATAAAGTTCGTATAGTATTACATATCAATGGTCTCAAGTAGAAAGGCTCTAATTCGTACTCGTATTTTTTACGAAATTGATAAATACACATCGTCACAAAAATGTTGTGTAATAGTGTAAAAAATAACGATTTTGCCAGCAGATGTACAAATAAAGTTACTTATTGAATATTACTGTTTCTATTATGGTTTTACCCTCTCGTGTAAAGTTACAATTATTTGAGTCAGGGCCTTTCTACTTGAAAACAACGATATGTAATATATTGTGTACGTACGGAACCCTACGTGTGCGAGTTAAAGCCGCACTTTACTGATTTTATTATATAAATTTCACATAAATTTTCCCAAAAAAAATAGCTGATCACGAAATACAGTTGAAAATTAACTTTTTAACAAACTTTTATGTTTTTGCTTTTTTTTTGTTTTGTTTACTTTATATTCCGATTTTCTATAAATAGTTATAGAAGTGATCTTAAAAACATAAACTTTCTATAGATTAATAGATGTTTTCATTCCTTTAAATGTGTGCATGTATGTATGAGCATATATGTATGTATATGCGCCTTAGGCCATGAGGCATGATCATTAAAAATGATCTAGAAAAGGTTATCAGCAGTAATTTATAATTGTTAATGTTTTAAACATTTCGTAACAAGTTGTTTAATTGTTAAATGACATATTGGAAAGCAGGTTTTCGTAAATACCATCATAGAGATCACTACTCGTAATATAAAACACCCATTACATTTTGTTATTAAAAAGTTTTATGAAAACGCCAAGAAATTATCAGTAAATTATATATGAATGAAATATATTTAACAGCAAATAGAAAATAGTACAAGTATTAAAAAGGGGAAAATGGGGACAAATTGCGCTTATAAAAAATAAATAAATATAAAATCTATTTATGACTATAACGTTTTTTTACTTGAAATTTTTTGCTTAAAGTATAAAATCCCATTTATAAGTATCATTATCATGTACTAAAATATACTTCTTTATTTTTTGAAGTTTCGAACTTCTTTTCAAGATTTGTTAAAATTCAATATAATGCTCCGATTTTCTACATCGAAAGAAAATAATGATGTGAATAGTTTACAATTTAGACTTAAGTATCTTCTTAAACTTTTCCCGATTAAGACTTTATTTAAGCAATTATTCAAAATTGAGCTCCATGCAATAATCTATATATAAATAGGCAAGTGAAAAAAGTTAAGAACCATTTTAACTGACTTAAACTCAACGTATTCCCTTGATTTTTTTTTTTGTTAGATAGATTGTCAATAGGAGCAGTGCAGAATGTATTTTTTCTTCTACATTTTTGTGTCTAAGATAGTTAAAAACAGTTAAGAATATTAGCCAATCATAAAGCCATGATTTCTCTTTCTCTCTTAATTTGCTAAAAAAAAATTACAACAACTTGGCTTGGCAACTCCATAAACACTCAGAAGGAAAAACGTATTTGATTTATTCATTATATTCCAGAGCCCACCAAACGTGACTGAGCGCTTTTGTGCGCATGTGTATGTTCTTTCTGCTTTTTATGTGTGTTTGTTGTTCTTTTTGCAGTTCGAGTCATCATCATCACACACACTTTGTCCGAAGTAGCTGACGAAACAGCCAAACACACAACATCACACATACTTTGTACGAAGTATACGTGTGTCACCAAAACGTCGACTGCGCAAGCCCATGGGCTTGCAAATGAAATTTTGAGTGGCTATGTTCTATTCTTATTTCCATCTTTCTATGTACTTAAACGATTATTGCTGAAACTAATAAAATTTGGACATTTAAATAACGAGTGGTACTGTATTATTTTTCTTTAGATGCTTAAAAATAATATATTTTTTTAATTATTAATAACTTTGATTAAAGTTAAATTCACCTACAGCACAAAGTAAGTTTTTTATTGATGGTTTATTTTGTGTGCGTTTTGTTTTTGTTCATTGTGTTCATTATTTTTTCTGTGCTTTAAATTACTGAACATACTGGAATGTTGGAATATAATGGAATGTTTATATTATTAGTCTAGCAAATTCCTACATACATATGGGGTCTTTCTCAAAGAATAGGGAATAGAAACATTATTTGTAACAAATGTTTTAATGGGGAGTCTAAAATTTTAGAGAAAAAGCGTTTAATGAAAAAATAAACGAATATTTTTGTTTTGGGCAATAATAATGAATATGAAGTGAAAGCACTAGGAGCAAATATCTAATTACATTTAGTTCAAAAAGTGAACAACTTTTTTTAAATAGTTTGCTTAAAATCTATTCTTATTTATGCCGATAAATGAAATTTTAAATTTGTATTTAGTAGTTAAGAAAGTGGTTTAAGAGAGTGGTTTACCTTGGAGTCTATGCATACATATGTATATTTGAATATAGTTTTTAAATTGTGTTTTAAATTCATCCAACTTTAAATATTTTCATTCTATTCTCCACCTCTGTGCGTTAATGGTTGATTTTCAACCACTGGGCGAACACTAGTTGTATTAAAAGCGAAAAAATTGTTTAAGCGTTAGTAGCATTAAGTCTTCCCATTCAAGTAAATAAACTGATCTGCTTTATTATTCCTATTTATTTGTAATTCTTCGAATATATAATAGACAAAAAAAAAATAAAAATACGCACTCACACTCTCACACAATACGAAAAGGCCGCTGGTGCACTTAGATAGACATAAACAAATGAAAATGCTTTTAGTCGAATACGAAACGCGTTAAAGAAAACACAACAGAAAACTTTGCAGGACAAAAATAAAGACAACAAATTAAATTGCTGCTAAAAACGTTAAAATTTTTCCAGAAAATGGTAATTTAGTAAAAATTTAAAAATAAAAGACAAATAAATTATTACAAGTTATATTTTTTTCTAGTTTAAATATTTGCTGACAATAAGTATATTGGTAGTGGCAGTGGTAACACAAGATATGCCGCCACCTGATTTAGAGATACCCACCACAACTGCGGAACCAACAACTATGAAACCGATAACTACAACTACAGATATACAAACAACAACTTTAACTCCGGAAGATATCACTACAACGACGGAGGCAGAAACTACTACTACCGCTGCAGAAGAAGCAACAACCACAACTACAGAGGCAACAACTACAAACACAGAAGCAGCTACAACTACCACTTCAGAAGCAACAAGAACAACAACCAGCGAGCCAGTTACCACAACTCCTGAACCAACAACAACCACTTCCACTTCTACAACTACAAGAGGTCCAACTAGTACAACAATACGTAACGATTTACCCGTCACCGATTCACCTTTTCCGACCACTAGACGAACTACAACTACAATGCCTCCCCCCGTTCCTGCTCCTGAACCTCATCACCCATTTTATCCCAGTTATCCCGTTTATCCCCAACAAAGATGTTATTTTAAAAAGCAATACGGTTTTCCGCAAACGAGATGGACTTGTCGTGAAGGTATGTATGTATGCGTGTATGTATGTATATACCCAGCAAAAAATTTATTAAGTCCTAGTTTACACTATGCAAGCGTTATTGCTAAGCTGATTAGTTTTATGGGGAGAGAGACGTGGGGAACAGAAACGTTTCTTTTCCCCTTGTCTGTCTCTCCTAACAAACCAATCAGCTTAGCAATAAGACTTGCATAGTGTAAACTAGGACTAAGTTTCTGCAAGCAGTCAGTCAAGAGATTTTATACTTTCGAAATGTGCTGTTTTGAAGCGCTTCCAAGAATCTGCAAAAATAAAGGAGAAATTTCTTACTTCGTTTTGGCAACACTAATAATAGATTTTCATCGTTTTAAAGTTGTCATTTGCCCAGATTGCCCTATTTGGACCCACTGTGACTCTGTCCTTTAAGGAAAACAAAGTCCAAACGCAAAACTTAAGCTCGACTATAGCACTTCTTTGGCCGTGTGAAACTTCAACACGGATTTATTTCCCATTTCATTTTTCAATTCCCCACTGTGCGACGTAGTAAAATAAACAAAAATTTCAGCTGTAATTGATTATAAATGCGCATCATTGATGAGCTGCCAAATGGACCATCGCGAATAAAAATCATGTATTATGCATTAAACACATTCACGACAGCAGGCTACCGGCTGCAAAAATAGAATACATTTGCGCAGTAGTGGATTTAGGTCTGCTGCCGCCCTAAGCGCTCTTTGATATGCCGGCCTTTTAATTCAATATACATAAGTAATCGAAATCGTGGGACAGAACAATAATTTTTAAATATTTAAATGATTGCGTATTAATTGCATCAGCTTATATATAAGTACAGTGAAACTTTGATATAACGAATTCCAAGGGGATCCGTAAATACTTCGTTATAGCCATTAATTCGCTATAAATATAATCAGAAAAACCTTGATACAACGAAATTTGAAGAAATACGAAAAAAAATTCGTTATAACTATAGTTTTCTTTATTCAAATTCTATTTAACATGAGAATGCTAATAAAAGTTTATATTTCATGAGGTAAATAAAAAATGAAACAGCACACACACCAAGAATTCGTTCCTTTGATAACTAGACTTTACAATTTTCCTATACATAATTTTATTCTTACTTCGTTGTATAGAGGCTTTTGTACGAGTAGTTCGTTGTATAGATACTTTACAAATGCGCTTGTAAATACATTCAGACTTCGGGACTTTACCATTTAGGATTTATTCTGAAATTCGTTATAACGAAGTTTTACTGTACATACATATGTATATTCATTTAAAACCCAAAAAGCCGTAACTGCCAAAAATTTAAAGTTGACTTTTTGATTGATAATGATGTCAATAACAAAAATACATCATTCCTTAACATTTTACACGGATACGTTAAAAAAATATCGATTTTATTAACAGAATTCAAAAGAACGTAACTACATTGTCAACAAATGCGGAAATGCATCACTGCTCTGCATCATACGAGCAAACTTTAATTTAAGTGCAATTAAAGTTCACTGATAATATTTTTTATTAGTCATGTTTTCACTTCATATTTGATATTTACTATTTGTATGTTATCTACTACAGCGAAGCACTTCAATTCCCATTTTGAAGCTCAGTGTTGCATTTCCGAACAGGCCCACTACCTACACTTTTATATAAAAAAAATTTAGAACAAAGATTGCTTGCGTGTTTCAAATACATATTTTTTCGGATATTTTTTATGATTTTTTGTTTGTTTTGTCCTTAATAAAATAAATATTGACCAATTTTTTTTAAATAGTTGTAATGAATTTTGTATATTTTATATTCAAAACGAAAGGAATACAAAGTAAGTCCTAATTTAAACAATTGCTCAATTCACAACCTATTGTAGGAGAGTCGTAGTTCGTACAAACGTTATTGGTCATTTCTATGCAAACATTAGTTTATAAACAATGTTTTTATTGAAATTATCAACAACTCATGTACGAACTACGACTCACACAACAGGTTGTGAATTGAGCAAATGTTTTTTAGTCCTAATTTACACTATGGAAGTCTTATTGCTAAGCTTATTAGTTTGTTGGAGAGAGAGATGAGGGAAATAGAAACGTTTCTTTTCCCCTCGTCTCTATCACCTATAAAACTAATCAGCTTAGCAATGAGACATGCATAGTGTAAATTAGGACTAAGAAACATTTGCTCAATTCACAACCTATTGTGTGAGTCGTAGTTCGTACATGAGTTGTTGATAATTTCAATAAAAACATTGTTTATAAACAAATGTTTGCATAGAAATGACCAACAACGTTTGTACGAACTACGACTCTCCTACAATAGGTTGTGAATTGAGCAATTGTTTGACTCAATATACATGTTATTTTTACTTGTATTAAAAAGTCAATGCAGTTAAGGCTTTAAGGCAGTAAATACCATTAGGAAAAGGACTATTGTTTCTTCATTTTTTATATTAGATCAGATCCGCATTGGTTTTTCTAATAAATAGTCGTAAGAAAATTTATAAAATTTTCCGCTTCCCCTCTAAAAGAGAGTGCACTTATGGATTTTTGGATTTTAGGTATCGATATATGTATATACGTTTTTTTTTAATTTACATATATTTATTCCAATCTTTTGGCCACAATCTAATTTTTCATTAATTTAATAGAAATTTAGTATTCTTTTTTAAAGCAAACCTTAGCCAAATAAGTTTTCGAATTTTAATTTCACTTTAAATGTTGGCGCTCTTTACATTATTCCGCCGTAAGGCCGGGCCTCACCAGCCTAGGCCTTAATCTAGCACTGCATGTGCGTACATGAAAGTGATTATTATCACGACAACACGGCTACGCAACTACACAACCACGCTGGTAGCTGTCGCCAAATTAGACTAAGTTATATTTTTGTACGCGACAATTGAACAAAAATATAGTGCTGCCAATAAAATACAAAATGTGAAATAAATGACAGCTTAAAACTATTGGATATTTTTTAACATATAAAGAATATCTTAAAATTCACATAAAGATATACAGTCAGAGACTAAAGTTTAAATACACATCCCCAGATATGTAGTTTCAAGAGAACTAAAGCTTTTCTGAAAACTATAACAATGCAATTTTATTTAGCTTCATTGATAAGTAATTAATATATGAAAAAAGATTTAACTAAGTCCAAACATAACAATAATTTTTTAAAAATACAATAAAATCGGGGTGGGCAAAAGTTTAAATACATGTTGAGATACTTTAAAACGAAATTGAATTTCGTAAGAAATTCTTCTGCAGGACATTAGTAGCTAAGTACACGGCGATAATTGTTGATAGAGGCCTTTAGTAGTCGTGTAGTCGGTAGCCTGCTGTCGTAGATGTGCTTAAGGCACTCAAATTCTCGCTTGTAGACCTGCTTTAAAGCAGTAATTTTTGCTGGGTTTATATTTAAATTCGAATACACTTTTTTCTGCATAAAAGTTCATTATCAAAATTCGCTGCACCTTCCAACAATTCATGAACTTCTTTCCCCTCCCCTCTTTCCAAATCAATTTGTAATTAATTTTTTTTTTTTTTTTCATTTTATTTCTTTAGGCCTCAAGTTCATTTATCCCGTCGAATGCTACAAATGTTGCCTTTATCAATATTCCAACTTTGCTGGTTGTTATAGAGTCCAGGGTCATCACTGTAACACTGTGAATCAGCGTTATGGCTTCTACAAATGATAGCAAATTTTTTTTCAGGAATCTTTATCTGTTGATTTTGTTTTTAATATTAATTTATGTTAATCGAAATTTATATTTATTTAAACAGCAAAAAAAATAAAACTAGCATGTGAATATTTACTGTAACGTAATAGAAAATAACGAACGTATGAATAACCAATAAGCAATTTCAAACAAATGCCTGACAAAATAACCTTTAAATAGTTTACATGTTGTAAGATTTGAAAAATTTTACAAGCCGAAAGGCCGACAAGAATGAAATGAATTTGTAAATTTGTGATTGAAATTCATTATAAAAATGAGCAGGTAAGTTTGACCGCAAGAGTGACAGCGAACGAAGATGAATTCGACACTATATAATAAAAACCGAAATTGATTCTAATAACTGATTCGATTATTGGCTGTTTGAAAGCTTCCATTTGAGTATATTACAAGCGGAAGTTGAATTAACCCACTCCTAACACAAAACCCCAACCCCGGTTCTTTTTCCAAATTTTTATGTTGTATCGCAGTCATAGCAGGTACACAAATTAATCTTGTCCTCTCTTTTATTTTAAAATCTAGCAAGAATCGAACGCTACTCGTAACATGTAAATAAATTCAGACTTAGCAGCCTTCAGAATTATGTACATAAATCCCAATTCTTTTTGAAGGTCCTTTTAAAAATTTTATTTATTTTTTTCTTCTTAAAAATATTAAAATATTTTTATACTCTCATCTCAGCAAAATGTAAAAAAATGTGTGTAAATCTACTGTCATTGTTATAAATGGTTAAACTGCAGTTAAAGTGACTGACATCTGACACCTTCAACTTGAGTTTGAAATTAGTATCCTTTTCTCTGTTTTTTCTTTCAATGACATTTATGCTGTTTAAAAGGATTTCTTGTTGTTATTGTTGATTTTCATTTGTTTTTGGACGAAAAGAAACAAAGAAAAAAATGTCTGCAGGAATACGAGGGTTGCTATTTTCAGTTATAAATTTGTTCAGCGGATTTTATCATTTCATGCAATCCGACCCTATCTGGTCCAGGGTGCTTTCACATGGCCTGTATTTTACAGCTGACATAACAAATTTCCCACTGGAACATATATACATACATACATGTAGGCATGTAGTGTGAAAGCATTAAAGCTTTGCATCTGTAAAAGTCAGGTGGCAATGTTAGCGTTCTATTTTGATGTGACAAAGCATCTGACATCAGCTGTTTTGGTATAACAACAATGTTTATGTACGTTGAAGAAAATATAAAGAAAAATGCTATGTCAGATGTTACTAAACATTTACGTTTGAATGCAAAAATTATAAGTTGCCGTGTTTTAGAAAGAATTATATTGGCATTACAAATCAAAAAATACTGAAAGTATAATTCCAGGGCTGGAAAATTTAAACTTTTTTTGATATTTTTTTTGTTTCTTTATAAATACATAGAATATATGTTTTATGTTTTAGAAAGAAATAGTTTGGTATAAAAAATAAGAAAAGCAGCTCCAGAGCTGGAAACTGTTAGCTATTTTTGCTATATACACATATAAAAGTAACTAAATAAAACAAAATTTTCTTTCTTTGTGAATTAAGTGAATTAAACATATTATATTATATTTAGAAATATATAAATTTGTAAAAATTAGAAAAATGAAAAATATCGTTTCAAGGTTGGAAAATTTAAACTTTTTTGGTATGTAAAAGTAAACATAATCGAACAGAGCTAATGTAAATGTTTTTATAAAGAAAACATTTGTTAAATAAAAAGAACTATCTAGAAGTATTTAGCCAAAGAAATAAACGTAAGCACGTACAGATAAAAGTGGAAACACAGATGGTAATAAATCTGTATTAACAACAAGGCACAGTATTACCAACATAAAAGTCGATACACAGTAACTCTGAAATTCAAAATAACGGCCAATCGAATTACCTAGAAACAGTAACATGAATTTTCCAGATTGTGTTAGAAGACTTTGGTCACTTGGCTACCAATAGTAAACGACAACACAGATGGTAACATGCTCATAATAGCAATATATTTATGCAGCAATACAGTTTCTTCCATTTGGCTTTACTAAGTGCACACATTTCATTACGCCCTCTATAAGCACATAGCGAACATTCTAGAACTACTCCCTGTAGTATAAAATATGGTACCCTGTGTGAGAGGCAGTCAGTGCAAATCACATAATAGTGGAATTAACATCGTTGAAAGTGAAGACAACTTGCGGAAGTAATTAAGTGAAGGCAGTGAGTCTTGAGTGTTGTATAAACAGTGAGCATCAGCAGAATAAGTCCTGTGTGTGACAAACAGCCGAGTGGGAGTTTTGTTGCAAAACCAGTGTAGTAGTGGTAACCAGTTGTGGTATATTTAATTAATATATACGTGTGTATTTAAGCTCTTGAATTGTAAGTGGATTTATTGGTAAATAATGTGTCATTCTTAACCCTAATTAGCACACTGGGGTCTTTTATTCATATGCAAATATTCGAGTCCACGGAAATGCGTTTTTAAAGGATAAAAACGTAACAATATGTATTTTACATTTTAGGAAGATTTTTACTCAAGAGTTCTTATATTTGTTCATCTCTGATATGAAAGTATAATTTAGCAATAAGCATGGGAACTCATTAGACTTGGAAAACTTTGTGATATTTTGCTTATTATGCTGTAAGCAGAATTATGTTTCAAATCTTTTGTCATCCGTTGGCAGCTTCAACGTGTTCTTATTAATTTTTAGCAAATGGAGATGACATAAAATAAATCAATAAAGAACAGACATAACAACAAAATTAACTAAAGGACATATTCCATTTCATTTCCCTAAAACTGTTTCTTTCTGCTGAACAAAATCAAAAAGTTCTTTGGGAATAAATAATTTACATAACATCGCGTTATAAGTGAACGCGAATAATATTATGTTTTATTAAATACCCCGAAGATATGAAATAAGTTATCTTAGTTGGTACGTAGGTACAATACTAGCATTATTCAGCAAAACCTTTAACTTATATTTACATATGTCAGATTCAAGTTGATTTAGATGTGGATTAATAAATTGTCATTAGAAAGTTGAAGTACTCTTTAATTAATTTCTCTTCATTGATTTTTTTTTGTCGAATGATAAACAATATGTAAAAAAAATCTGATCTCTATTTTGTATGGGTTCCATGAGCGGTAGGCGTGATCGTGAAACTTATGCTGAATCTTTTTTTCTAGATCTAATTTTAAAGACTTCTGCTTGGATAAAAAAAAGTTGTATGCGAAAAAAATGATTTTAATGCAATTCTCCTTTTTTTCAAAACTTAGTCAATTCAATGCTCGGTGTCAATTATCAATGATCTAGCATCACTCCTTATAGTTTTTGTACAAAAATGTCTGAAGCCATCCCACTGTGGGTTGTGTGAAAAGACATAAAAATTCAAATAAACGTGTCATAATCATAACCATACAAAACAGCTGTTCGAACGAACCTTATTGGCAACACTGTGTAGCCATAACCATAACCATTGAAACCAATTGAATTTTAGTTTTTCGCCGTAACCATAAGCAACTGTTTGATGGTTAGGCATTTTTGTTGTTGCACTTTTGAAATGAATAAAGCTTAAATTAGACCTGCCATACGATATTGTCATAGCCATAACCAAAACTAAAATTCAATTGGTCTCTATGGTTATGGCTATGTCGTGTCACCTATAATCAAATACAGTGCTGTCCATTAGTTTGGTTTGAATAGCTGTTTTGCATGGTTATGGCTATGGCACGTTTAATTTAAGTTTAAGCAAATAAAAACATAAACAGCTGTTTATGGTTATGGCAGCACTAATAGGTGAAGCAAATGTATTTGTGATTATGACAATGGTTATGGCACGTGTGAAGTTTACTTCGCTTTTGAGAAGTATAATTTCCATTACGACTTTAGAAAAGCTTAATTCGAAATTTCGTGAGTTCACTGTAAATGGAGAAATACATATTGCACTTGGGTAAGAACTTATTTACTTCATCTTGTATGTCTGTCGTCCCAATGTATATTCTTTTTTTTTTTTTTTTTTGGCACACGCAGGACAGCTAGAAGCCACAGTAAAGTATGAGAAACAAAAAGGTCCTTAAAACGGTTTTAGTTTTAATATTTTTCTTTCTTGCTAAAAAGTTGTCTGCTACCAAATAACAAAACTACAATGCTACAGAAGAAAACACCCAAGACACATTTTTCTCTAGGACACTTAGTTGAAAAATTAAATGAAAAGTAGAATAAAATAAACAAAGATGACTATAATTTTTAATTTGCGTTTAAGTAGAACAAAAAACTGTCCTTTTTGCTTGTAAATTTATATCTACTCGTAGTTTACTTCTTTACTTTCCCACATTTAGTTGACATTTTCATATAAATTTGTTTTCCACCATTTATTTTTAAGTTGGGGATTCTTGTCTTTTTTTTTGTTCTTTAAGACCATCATAAATTTCGTTTAAATTATTGTGCACTTCCCTCCCCCGAAAAAAATTGTTTTATGAAATAGCAACAAGGTTGGTCGCATGTGTTAAATGGAAATAAAGTAATTTCACAAATAATGGCAGTTATTTTGTTTTTTTTTTTTTTTTTTTGGTTTTAAGACCATTAACATTACTTGTTTGCTTCAATAAACTTTTATATTCTTTTTAAGGACTATAACACTTTTCATTCCTGCATTTTGTTTTTGGTCCGTACAAGTTCAAGAAGATGGGAGATTTAGTCTTTGCCATAAATAGTTATTTGCTTATTGGCTTTATGATTTTGTTTACGGGGGAAAAAAGGATTTCATTCTATTTGACAATAATTGTTAAGAACATAGTTGAGTTTTTATTAATACGCCTGCTACAACATTCCACTCCCATCTTTTGAGGGTTATTGAAAAAGTCAAAGACTAATTTTTAACATTTTAAATTGGTATGACCTTTCGACTTTGTTGATGAGCCAGTCCTAATCATATGATTGGACTGAGTAAATATTTGAAGAAATGTACTCAAGCATCTTAGAAATTGGTGTGCTTTTTAATTTCAAATACGATTTTTTTAAGGAGAAGGTCAACACCATAATGGTGCGCACAGACGAAGGAGCATGTTAAAGTTTAAATTAGTCATGACATACCATATTTATTGCCATATCCCAAATTTAATTGGTTTATATTGTTATGGCTATGGCGTTATAGCGAGTCACGTATAATCAAATAAACTGCAAGTTTGGTGCGAACAGCTGTTTTGTATGGTTATGGTTATGGCACGTCTAATTTAAGCTTAAGAAACATATGCTTTTACTAATTTTTACTTTTTAAATACACACTATGGAACCAAAAACGAAACATCAGTTATGTGTGTTTATCGAGTGTAGCATTACTAAAGGACTCGTCAGACTATCATAAAAGAATGAAGACTTTAAGCTTAAATTAGACGTGACATAGCCATAACGCCATAGCCATAACCAAACCAAAATGCAATTGGTTTCTATGGTGAGAGTTATAGTCTCTCTCACTCTCACTCTCACCATAGAAATCAATTGAATTTTGGTTTGGTTATGGCTATGGCGCTATGCCTATGTCACGTCTAATTTAAGCTTTAATCACATTTTACGAGAAAGAAATCGAACGACATTTGTTTCGACTCACAAGGGGGATTAATTAATTAAAAAAGAAGTTCAAGTACCGTGAAATTTTAAAGTACTCGCTTAAGATTCTACATCACTATGGAAAAGGAAATGTCAAGTACGTAACGGTGCTTTTGTAATGACGCTTCGGTAATTCTTAATCAAAAAAAACTTGCTGATTAATTTATTAATAACTATTTTTTATCAGGGGTACCCGTCTCTCCCCTCCTATACCCTCAAGATTTTGGTGGAACATGCAGTTTGTTTATCCACGTCAAATTTAGTGTGCCTCACTATTGCAGTTCCGAATATATAGGTAAAATAATAATTACTTTGTAAGGGGGGTACCACCTCCTATTCCGGCTAGGTTTTGTTGGAACATGCAGTTTCTTCTCAGAGCCACCCAAATAAAATTTAGTGACAGTTGTGGAGATATGAATTGATCCGCGAAAAAAAAGGCATTTGGGCCCACTGTGCGACTATCGAAAAATTTAACGTAAAATGACATTTTGTGTTTACACTATCACACTTCAAATAAAATTAAAAACCCAAGCACAAAGTAAACAGCTGTTCAGAATTAACATGCCTGCATTAATCGTTGACTTGCGGCGGTAGAGTTATCGATTTATACAAGAGAAAGAGAAGAAAAATAAAAGTTAACGAATTACTTTGAGACATGGTGTACATTAAGGCGAATTCACATAAGATGATCTTAATTCTCTGCTGTCAAACCAATGCAAAACGTTAGAAAATATTCTGACAGCAGGAAATTTTACACTAACAAATATACAAAGCGAATATACAGAGTTGCAAATTAATTCAATTCGTATTTGGTATCAATTCGTCCTGGATTACATGAAATATATTTCCATACGATAAACAAACATATTCAAAATTTAGATCCCATTTAAGGCGAAGAAAAATACCATAAGCAACGGCGCGTAGTCGGCGTCAATTTGTTTGTTAATTGATATTGTAAAAATGCAACCCTGATCAGATGAAAAGTTTTATCGTTTGTATTAATACAAAGTATAATAGTCTGAACAGCGCTTAAACAAATACACAATCCGTTATCTTAATATAGGAAGGCCCTAACTCATTATTTTTTTTTTTTTTTTGAAATCGAGCTTTTTGTATATTTCGATAGAATAACATCTTATGCATCGAAAAATGCAAAATATTTCAATTTAAAAAAATAATGAGTTAGGACCTTTATATATTAAGGCAACGAAATATTCTATGGTTGCATTCTTAGCAATGTTTCTATATTCTGCTAAATTTTTATATCTGTATATATTCGCTATCAAACAATGTAATAATATGGTACGATATCGAATGCCGTAATCTCAAACTGAAAAAACGTGATCGAATCAGCTCGTTATCGAAAGCGACGATTAGACAGACCCCTGGTTAATTTATAAAATCTAAAAAATTTTCGTTATTATTTTATTTTTATTTGCTCCGAGAATAGCAAAATGTCCGCGAAATAAGACAGAAAAAACAGCAAACATCGATACAAACGAAGGAACATTGCGTTTAGAAACATCATATATACAAAAAAAGTTTTAATATTTAAGAAACCAAAAAGTAAACAGGCATTACAACAAGAAACATTGCTACACACGATGACAGTCTTTGTGTACCTGGCGACTTCAATTTAAAAAATATCACTTGGTCAATGTTATCTGACGGCTCATTACTAACGCCTTGCAACGTAAACCATAGTCATGAGATTAATCTTATTGATAGTTTATTTTCTCTTAATCTGCGTCAAATTAATAACTTTTCCAATCTATTAAATCGTTTTCTAGATCTTATATTTTTATCTGAATTTCTTAAATACAAAATTTATGTTCCTTTACTGTGGATTTCTCAACCTAATATTCATCACAAACCTCTGGTTATTGAAATTGATAACATAACATTTTTCAAATATTCTCAATCGGCAATTGCTAATGACTTTAACTTTAACTTATGTAATTTTGATGTGCTTAATTCCTTGTTTGAGGCTATAAACTGGACTGATTCGTTTGATAAGTTAAATACTAATGAATGTTATGATTTATTTCTACAGAAAGTGCGTGATATCTGCTGTAATAATATTCCAACTAAGAATAAGAAGCCTTATAAACTACCATGGTACACTAGGGGTCTCAAAAATCTAAAGAATTTGCGTAATAAATTTCATAGGAAATTTATAGATATGGGTGAATCTGAGTCTGAAGCCAAGTTTTTTCACTACCGCCGTGAATTCAACTTCTTGAATAAATTTCTTTATAAACAATTTCTCTTATCTAAGGAACAGGAGATAAAAAGTAACCCTAAGTCATTCTGGTCTTACATAAAATCTAAGAAACAATCGTCTGATATTCCTTCGACAGTTCAGCTGGATGGGATAGTTTCTAACTCTTGCGAAGAGGCCGTAATATGTTTGCATCATTTTTTAAATCTAACTTCGAACCACCTGGAGATAACATTTCTACTTCAGGGACTCATACTAACTTAAACGTGGGATTCTTTATTTTGTCTGAGGATGATGTATCTGAAGCAATCATTCAGGCTAAGATCTCATTCAAATCTGATTTTGATGGCCTATGTACTCATTTATTGAAGAAGGCTGCCTCGTCTTTTATTCCTGCATTGACTTTTATTTTCAACTTGTCACTTAAGGAGGGTGTATTTATTAATAGATGGAAGTATGCGACGGTCACTCCTATTTTTAAGGATGGAAGGAGAGATGACGTTAGGTGTTATAGGCCAATTTCTAAATTAACTTGTGTCTCTAAAATTTTTGAGCACATCATTCATAAGAAACTGTTCTTCCTGACAAAGAGTTGGATTTCGCCTTACCAGCATGGTTTCTATGCTGGAAGGTCTACTGTAACGAATCTGTTGCTATTTAAGGAATACTGTTTAGAGGCCCTGGTTAACGGCGCCCAAGTTGAGGTGATTTATACTGACTTTTCAAAAGCTTTTGATAAATTATCGCATTCGGTCTTATTATCTAAATTGAAGTTAATGGGGTTCCATTCTAATTTCTTAGTCTGGATTACGTCTTACTTGTCCAATAGAACTTGTTCCGTTAATATTGAAGGTTATAGTTCTGTGCCTTATCTGCAAATGTCGGGTGTACCTCAGGGTAGTATACTCGGTCCTTTATTGTTCAACCTCTTTATTAACGATATCGGTAGTTGTTTCTTGAAATCAAATTATTTATTATATGCTGATGATTTAAAATTTTTCTTAAAATTAGATTCGATTCATGATGCCCAAATTATGCAAACTGAGCTCTATAATCTTAGTGAGTGGTGTCGCCTAAATAGTTTAAGTCTGAACATTAATAAATGTGTGCATGTTTCCTTCTATAGGTCTGTTGCCCCCAGTGTTGTAGCCTTTTATATTGATGGTGTAGTGTTGAATACCTCTAATCTTAAGCTTGACTTAGGCGTTATATTTGATAACTCCTTGTCGTTTGATGCTCATGTTGAGTATTTACTTCCTAAAGCATATAAAATACTGGGTTTTCTGAAGAGAACTTGTTCTGAGTTTGCTGATCCATACACTCTGAAATATATCTATACGTCTTTTGTTAGGTCTAAACTAGAATATGCTGCTGTTATTTGGAATCCCCATGTCTCTAATCGTATTGCTCGTATAGAGAGAGTTCAACGCATTTTCGTCAAATATGCTACGCGCTCGTTACTTTATTTATCATCCGTTCCATATGAATCTAAATGCTTGTTTATTGGTCTACGTACTTTGGCGTCTCGTAGAAAAGTTCAATCTGCCTTGCTGTTATATGATATTATCAATGGTTCTATTGATTGCCCTGATTTGCTTTATGCCATACGGTTTTGCATACCTCCCAGGAATATGAGGTTCGCTAAACTTTTCGATGTTCCATTTCATCGTACAGTTTATTCCCGTAATGGTACCTTATCACGTACATTCTCTTTCTTGAACGAAATAAATTATAATATTCAAAAAGATTCAAAATCTTTTATCGAATTTAGCACTGAAAAATCAGAGTTTAAATTGCTTCTTTTTAGTTTATTGAAATAACTGTGATCTCAAAACTATTTAATTGTTTAATTTAATTGTAAACTTTTCAAAGTAATATTGTATATATGTATATATATGTTTATCCGTGATAGATTTCTTTTTTCTTTTTTAATACAAATTTTATAAACAACCTTAGTATTAGTTCCTTATCTTTGAATGTTATCTTAGTCTGTAAGGATTATTTGTCCATTGACTGAACTACAATAAATAAATAAATAAATAAATAACATTTAGTGAAACATGCCCATATTTCTACTAATGTTCCTTCGTCTGTGGCCTGCTTAATAATGTTAACATTTACAAGCGCTTAGTGTTGCCATTCGAATAAAAATGTTAAAGTGTACAGCATTTTTACTATTCCTCTTTGCTAGAATCAATTAGAAATTGTAAAAATGTTTCCTCTGCTTAAACAGTGCTCGAAAAAGCAGCTCTTAACGTCAATACATATTAAAAACTTTCTAAGTTGTTTTTAAGGCCTTCGATTTGCAACGCTGAAGTAAACTTTTAAAATCAAATGTTTTCTTTTACTCTGATTCCCACTACTTTTTAAATAACATACTTGAAAGTTTATTCTATTCCATACGTGCACTTGATGTTCATGATTTTCTTTATATTAAAATTGAAAATTACAATTTTACTTTAAAATGAGTTCAAGTGATTGCTGTTGCATTTATTTTATCATGTGATGGTGATGTATTCGCACAACTTAAATATGTTACGTTTATTTACTATTGCGGGTGCACATAATACTCGTATGTACATTCATACGAAGAATATTGTGGCTATTTTGTGCAACATAATCATTATGTGTATGTGTATATTACGTCCCTTATATGACCAATTGAGCTAACTATCGTTTTAGGTATTAATTACGGTTGCTGAAGTGACATTCCGCAACTATTTTGAAAGCAAGGATCTCTGTCTCGTAAGCTATACGAAGATCGAATCTCCTTGAGCAAATTTTGTAACACACATCTACTTGAGTTCTACACCCCTTCTTCTACCTGGAGTGTCATTTCTCTTCTCGGGATGGCAACCAGCTTCTGTAGAGATGTTTATAAAGTAGGTTAGGTAAGGTTAGGTTAATCTGTGCCTATGTTCTGTAACTTTGGTGAGAACTTTTCCAGACGAGAAGTTTGTTATCATTCTGTGAACGAGAGGGTGAGTGACAAAAACCTTAGTTCCTTGCTCATGTTTCTTGTAAGCTTATTTCAGGTTTTATATGAATCAGCCTGTGGAAAACAGGACAGCCAATATAATTAATTTTTCTCGATGCGAAAACTTCTCGCAAGTTACAGAACTCAGGTACTGGATGATCAAAGACCTCGCATAGACCGGGATTGATCCTTAGCGATACCAGCAGATGACAAGAAACCTGTAAATATAGTAGCCTACTTCATGGTGCTAAATGAATCCCACAAAGATTTAACAAACCTTAGCAGTATACACAGTTCCACTCTCGATTTATAAAGTAAAGTAGGGCAGGTTTGGTCAATCCTCTACATATATCCAAGCTTCCAGCTCCACAGAGACATGCAACAAAGACAAATTGCAGAGATTGTTGCCATCTATTGGCCTGCTAAAGCCAATGGTAGCAGGCGTAGAAGCATATTTAATGCATCCGTAGCAGTAGTGTGAAAAGCACACTGAAAACAAATCTTTGCACCTTGTGTAACATATCTGCAGGGAGGGCCACCTCACCATGACCACTTACATGACAATTGAATGGATTATGGTCGTATGGATGCAGTGTACGATTTTTGGAATGAGTTTGTAACTTTTGCCAATGGATTTCTTCCAGAGATAAAATCTAATCTAAAGCCTTCTTCTCCCTCTCCAGAATATTTATTTTATAACGCAACTTAAAAGAGTCCAGAATTAAATCGAGATACTTTTTTAGCAGTGTTGGACACTTTTATCTTCGTATTGTTAAAAGTAATGGGTTTCGAAATTAAGTATATTATACTTCCTCAAAGAGGGAACTAATTCCGTTTTGTTTTGATTAGCGCCGAAAATATTGCTTCTCCACCCGTTTTGATAGGTAAAAGAGACTATCCTGCAGTATATACTTTAGAGAAAAGCAGAATTTGTCTGTAACAGCTATTCCCACATCATCAGCATAAGCATTGGATAGCAAAAGAACTAATTCCTGTGGTGTACCCTTATTTATGAAGCAGGTTATTTTAGAAGATCCTTGATCCTTGTAAGGTAATACATTTTGAATCCACTTGAATTTTCCTTTACTCACCCCCAAAATTCGATAAGGCATCAATCAATATATAAGAATTTTTACTTTTATACTAACCAGCTCTTGTAGAGCCGATACGGTCGACTTTCCCCCCTGGTATAGATGCAGGTGCAGTGCGATGGTCTTGCGACCATGCATCCTTTCTAGTGTTTTCAGAAGTAAGGATGATAGATTTACATATCTGTTTGAAGTTTTTCGTTGTGGTATGAGAGCTTTTTCCAGCATTCGCAATGAAGACCAATTTCGCTTCCCAAAGCTTACTAGGAATATGACTCTGTAGGCTATGATACTTTCTTTAATTCAGCAGGTATAATACCGTCGGATCCTGGAGACTTTTAGGGCTTGGAGGTTTTAAAACCCCAGATTAAGGTCCTCATACTTACAATATCAGATTTGTTTTCCATATACATTGGGTACTGATCAAATATGCGAATTTTAGACTGAAAATTATGAGAGAGAGAGAGTGAGTGTCGAATAAGGCTTTTAAAGTATTGCTCACTACATGTAGTCCACGCCTCATCGGGATTCTTCAAATACCCCAAAGGGCAGGTAGTAGCGGAAGAAGTTTTTCTCATGCAAAAGGCTTTTGCAAAATTCTTGATGATTATTAACAAGGACCATTGAACAAACAAACTCACTTGAGCTTACTATTTAGTTTCTGTCTTGGTATATCAAAATTAGTGTATATTGTTACATATATATAGAAAGGCCCTAACTCATTAGTTTTTTGAAATCGAGTTTTTTGTATATTTTGATAGAGGAGTGGCACTTCATTCACAAAGTAATGGAATATCAATTAACCGATTTTCCGCACATTTTCTGAATCTATTAGAGCATATATCGAAGGTGTTTCACACTTATTTTCCCCCGATATATTAAGTGGGCATAGCAGCTCCCCTACAAAGTATATATTTGTAATCGGCTATAAGTGTCTAACAAATTAACTAACCTTCCTGAAATTGCAGGATGTAGTAGAGTGTGACTGGAAGGTAATTTTGCCTGAATTTTTTACGATTAAGTGGGCGTGACGAGAAGAGCGGAATAAATACCAAATTTGTATCGGAAAGTAAAACGCCATTAATTGTTATGGGATAGCGAAGGACACAGGATTACGGATAATAACTAATAAAAAGGCTACATAACTTAAAGTAATGCGCCCACTTAACATCAGGGGCGCTGCTGCAATGATGCTATAAAAATAGCAGAGTTGTAAAACGAATTGAGCTTATTTACTGCACCATCTGCTTTCTTTACTATCGCTTTCCTAAGAAAGCCTGGGTATTACTCCTCTTTGCAAAAATAAAATAAAAATAACATATTGTTATATATTCTTGTTATAGAAACAAAACGTCTTGTTTCTCTAAGAACTGTAAAACCGAAAGTATCAATATAATATCAACGAAATATAAATAATTTTTTTTTTTAGTTTGGAAATGTACATTTGCCTTGACTCAGAGAAAATTATTCACTCTTATTTTATAACTTTGTATTTGTTGCTTTCACACCAACACACCTGACTATTCTGTAAAGCCTAGAAAGTGAATACATGTATTATGACTAAGAAAATTCACTGCCACTTTTTGTAAGTAAAAATGTCTCTTATGTCAGTTGGTCAGGTAAGCGATGATATACATATGTAAGTGTGTGTACATTGTATATACATATGTATAGAGTATATATTTAAATGTACGCAATATTAAAAACATGGACATATTCGAAAACTAGGATTCTTCTCTTCTTGTTCTTCGAGTGTATTTCAAGTGGAAGCAACTTGTTTCACAAGTGGTTTACTTTGTGGCTATTTCCAATATTGTGCTGTTTATTATTTTTCCATTTTCAGAACTATTTTCCCTTTTAACATTTTCTATGTCAACAGGTCTATTTGTATGTATGTATGTGTAAAACAAGCAGGAGTAGGTGGATGTTTAGGAAATATATTTAAAAATTCGATTTTTAAATGATATACAAATGTTCATGTTTATCGAATAGTTGAACTGAGAAAAAGAGAACAAACTAGAATGAATTTGGTAAACTGGAACAGTTTATGCTTTAAGTGAATATGCGAAAATATAAATTTTACGATCAAATAAAAGTCCATGTAAAAATATATGTAAGTGTATCACTTATTTGATTATGCAGCTAATTTTGAAGCTCCCTATAAGAAAAAGCAATGTGAGTCCGATCACAGGGGAGATGTGTAAACATCTAGTAATGATTTTTTTGTAATATTGGCTTATGGTAACTAAAATAAGATATATAAATTTTTGACTCTACTGTATGGAAAACTGTTTGTATAGTAGTGGAATTATTAGTTGTGGGGGTTTGTGGAGAATTGCTCATATGCAAGTGGAAAACGTCAAATAAAAATTTTGATAAAGCTTGCGACTGTGGGTTTGCAAAATTTGTATTAAAATCTCCATCCATAATAATTGGCATGAGATGGAGATGGTTACCCAATTTTCGTGCACCAGCTTCAGTGTAAGGCAACAGTACGTAATGAAGATATGTTATAATATAATATTATAAAGACTGCTATATATCTTTTAAACAAATATTTCACATTTAAAACGTTCTTTTATTTAAAAGTTTATATTGATTTTATTTATTTTATATTTTTCAACTTTTTAACCAAATTATCCCCACTGGGAACACTATTACACTTCACCAGTGTTGTCATATTTATTTTCAGCCTCCTCGCCAAATGACTTGTCGAATATCGCCAATATAATAAATCATTAAATTTTAGCTACAAAAAATATTTTTTTTTATAATTGCATTGGAAATATTGTTAAATTTTAAGTTCAGTACGTAACTTCTATCGTAAAACATAAAAATTATATTGCTTAAGAAAATTTTTTACATTAACATATAAATTCTATCGTATAAAAAATACTTAAAATAATTTATTCCAAAAGATCAATCTAAATACGACAAATTGACTATGAACACCAAGATCAAAATATAATTAAAACAAATTTATAATTTAAGCAGCATCGTCGTGATCATACACTTTAGGCGAGAACTCGTGGAGGCTTTTTTGAGCTTTATTATCAAAAGGTTGGTTCCAATTTATAAAGGGGCGTTTTCCCCAATATATTTCATAAGCACAAAATGAGATTTTGTGGTCCATAATTTATTTTTAATTTCATGAATTTCAGAAAATTTTGTTTGAAATAAAAAATTGCAATATTTAGAATCTTTTCCACGATATATTTTGTTGTAGAAGAAACTCCTCACATAAAAAATTTCACATTTTTAATACATACATATTCTATTTTATAGAAATCGTAAGAATATAGCCAAATATATCGCCAAGAAGTTCATATATCGCCAAGTAAGTCGCCAATCGCCATTTAAAAATTTTCATCGCCAAAAACAAATTTTTGTCGCCACGTTTGGCGAGATATCGCCATATCTGACAACACTGCACTTCACAAGCAATTTCTATTAAAATTAATTAATAATTGTTCCTGAAGGTATGCTTTAAAATTCGCTCACACCGATTTGATAACATCTTACTCAAAATTTGTGATTGTATTGTGAAAAATATTTTTACCCCCTAGCGTATAGATGTTTACACATCAAAAAAACATTCAATTAAAAAATATTTGGATTGAATTTGTATCAGTTATATTTTAATAAAAATCTAATAAGACATTGAAAATTTCAATAGTGGGATGTGTGGTCAGGTTACCCGTAGCTGAATTTCGTAGCACCATAAAGGTTTCAAAAGTGTACTAAAAGTTTGCAATCTAGACTGAGGATTGAATTTCTACGAGTTAATCAAGAATTGATTTTAATCAGCCAATGTATCTGAGTTAATTTAAGCTTCATTTGTGTTAGCTAGAGTCAATTTGGTGTTTCCATGTAAGCCGTCGATCAAGGTGTATGTTGAGGAACAAGTTGGGAACAAGTATCTTTTTCTTCATAGGATAAATGTTACATGAAAACATTTGTTTTCGTTAACTTTTATTCTCCATTACTTCATCCATAGTTCAATAGGGCACTATTACGAATATTATACATTATATGTACTACGAATATTTTTTTTTTTTGTTTATTATGTCTATATAAGAAAGACTCCGCTAGGGCATGTATTATGTATTACGAATATTTAATTTTTTTTTTTTTTGGTTTAGTATATATACATATAAGGAAGACTTGGCTGGGAAAGTTACAACAGGTGTTTATACTTTTGAAATATGAGTGCCTCTGTGGTCAAGTGGGTAGTGTGCAAGCCTGTCATGCATGCACGAGGTTGTCAGTACGAATCGGAAATAAATTATAATTGAATTTTTAATGATCAAACAGAATTGCGGCATAAACACATTTTCCATACATATTGACACAAAAAATCAGCACCAGAAAGCAGTCGATAGATAGAATCTATTTTATTTTGACAACGTTTTTTCTTATGCTCTCATATATAAATACTCATTCTCTCAAGAATGCTACCATACTTTCAATAAATTTCATATATTTTGTGAACAAAACTACAAAGAAAAATAAGAACAAAAGAAAATAAAACTAAAATTATAGAGCATTTGAAACTGGCGTAGATTTTATTATGGGCTCTATTAATTTGACAACGATTTTTCCTGAAGTTGCGGACATATTCTGTTTGATCATTTAAAAATAAAAACAAAAATTATAAGTTGTCTTTGTTTCAGTTAAGTGTCGGAATAATATTTTTAAATAATTTATATTATTCTACACCGAATAGGTCCCTGTGGGATAGTTCAGTGACAAGTCAAAAGGCGTATACAAAGTATCAATTAACCCCATCCTAGGCCATCCCCATGTCAAAGTGACTGGTCGGTCCGCTTCATAGGAAGTGTTAGAACTGGGACTGATCCCTATCACTTAAAGACCGTTCACGTGACTAGTCTTGTGTCAGTTCCCTTTCCTGCAGGGTATGTATGTATTGTGATTAAATAAGTAAATGTAAAGACACAACCAGATGGTGGTCAATTAAGCCAATATTTCTTAATTAATAGATTTCTCATGCAAAATTTTTAAATAAATAACGAGACTTCAGAGACTTCATTTCGAATTTAAATATTTAATAAACATTTAACAAAGAAATGGCTTTATTATACCGCTTTTCCTTAATTCTCTTCTTTATCACTTGCAGTCGTGGCATTATAACCGCATGTGAAATAAATACATACATATGTATGTTCATATACATATATGAATGTACTTAAATAAGAACTGAAAGATTATTATTAAAAAAGAAAATGGCCAAAATCGAGTGTTTGTTTGTTGAATAGTTAATGTCTTTTTGTTGTGTCATTATTGCTATTGCTATTGTTTTTTTTTTTGTTTTTGTTAAGTATTATCTGGTCGTTCGCTTTCAATCCCAGTACATTCATTTGGTGACCCAATGGGGAAACACTGCATTGTGGTTTTTGTTTCGTTATTCTTGTTTCCCTTTCGCAATCATGTTCATGCAAGTAGTTTTGGCTTTTGTTATTGTTAGTGTGTCCTTTTCAATGTTGCATTTCAACAGTTTTCTGTGGTTCGGCAACTTATTTAATAATGCCAGGGACAATGACAGACAGACGGACAGACACTTTTCTTTTTTATTTTAGTTTAATTTAAATTTTTTTTTTGCTGAAAAAAGCCACAAATAATGTGAGAAAAACAATTGTGACAATAAAGTTGTAAAAATGTTGGTTGGATTTAAAAGAAAAGCTTTATTTTAAACGACTTTTTCTTTCTTTTTTTAGCGGTAAGAATAGTTATTTATTTCTTTTATTTCTAGCGCACTAGGAAAAATATGTACATGTGTGTAAGTAATAACGGTAAAAAATATTCATACAGAGAAGTTGGGCTATAACGAAGTCCGCGGAACCGGGAAGTTTTCTTCTTTATGGGTGAAGTTAGTTATTTAAAAAGTAAGCGTATGGCTTGTTTTTTATTTTTAGAATGTATTTATAAAACATAAACACAAAGAAAATTTTGCATTTTATACTAAAAACTATAAATCTTTTTAAATTTATATATCTGAGGTAAAACAGATGCAAATTAGCGATTTTTATAGAATTATAACTTTCGGAATTCGCTTAAAGCGTACTAATTTCTATGAAGTATTTGCGAAAACAAATTTTGGGACCGAAGAAGTGGTTGGTTATACCCGGTAATTCGCTATAATCATTGTTCATAACAACCGAACTCTACTGTACTTAAGCACTCGTATGCTTAACAACTCAATTCCTTTATAATTTATTCAAACTCTTTATCAACTAAAATTTAAGTGAAGATTCAAAGTTTAAAAAAGGCACAGGTCAGACAAACATTAATCAACTCAAAGTTAAATATGGGTTATGAAATGTTTATTGTTATATTTATATTCGTATATTTTAATACATACATACATATCGTTACTTTAATATAGAAAGGTCCTAACTCATTTTTATTTTTTTAAATCGAGTTTTTTGTATATTTCGAAGGAAGAACATCTAATGTATCGAAAAATTCAAAAATCTCGATTTTAAAAAAATTAATAAGTTAGGGATTTTCTATATTAAGGTAACGATATGTATGTGTGTATAAGAAGGTAGTTGGTATGCTTTGAAGGTTGTTGTAGATTTTTTCCCGTTTATCTTTCTTGTTTACTTTTTTAAAGGGCATTTTGAAAAGCCATTATATAATCTGCTATTTTGGCAAATATTTAACACCGTGACCCAACTTGGATTAAAAAAAAAAAAGAAATAGCAAACGTTTCCTTAGCTTATGCTAAACAAAATGACTGAGAAATATTTATTCAACCATCTATTTATTATAATGTAGATTGTGTTGGAATAGAAATGCTTTTATTAAAATATTACTAAATGTTGATTTCTAACAAAATAAAACAAAATCTGTCATGACCAGCGTGACCATATTAGCTTATTTTGAGCTAAATTTAGCTTATTTATTTCAGATTTAGCTTTAAAATTTTCATTTAGCTCTTAGCTTATTTTTTAGCTTTTTTTTTAAAACTCATTTAGCTTTTTTAGCCTTTTTTTAGTCTAAATTGCGTGTTCTCTAAAAATATATTAAAAACATAAACAACTTATAAAAATTAAAATTTTTTAACACTGTAAAATAGTTTACAAAATATGCAAAATGTAAGTTATACGACAATTTTTTAACAGAAATGGAAAGTTGAAAAATAGTAGATAATGGCAGAATGGTTAGAATTCCAATGGAAAAAGTTAAATTCATATTAGTGGCCAAAACACTTTTTGAGTTTTTTGGGTATAAAATTATTTGACTTGAGTTGAAAGTTCATTCAGCGGCATCAATTAACTTAAAACAAAAACCTGAAATAGCCTTGAGCCTGGATAACACTATGTACCGATTTTCGTCGGGCCACCACAATAAAGTCATAAGCAGAGAAACCACAAATATGCTCTAAAAAAGTGTTTTATGCGCACTCAATATGCACTAAAAACTTGTAACTATGCGCTTAAAAGTAAAAAAAATATGCTCTTAAAAACATAATAAATTGGTTTATTTGTAAATGGAAATATATTTTGAATCAAAAATTCAACAACATTTGCATACAAAATAAGAAAAAATAACCAAAAAACGGAAACATAATTAACAAAGAATAACTGGGTTTGAAGTGCAGTACTAAAACAAATAAGTTGCTTGCTGGCATTGAGGAAACAACACGATAACAAAATATTGACCTAGAATTTCAAATAAAAATCTTTTCTGTCCCATCTTATTGAACTTTCATACATTTACAATGTTCCTTCAAGGTCTTTTCGGGGCAGAGTAAATCACACATAGCTAAACTAAATTTGTATTGCAACTAACGCCCGTAAAACTGCGTTATATATAAAAAAAATTATGCACTACATGGAACATTGGAACAGAGATTTAGATGGAGAATATTAAAAATAATTTGTATGCATATTAACCCAGATAGCGCAGAATAAAATTTTCTTTAAAACTTAAATTTTTATTTCGAAACCGAAATTTTAATGAGTTGCTAGAAAAAAAAATTTCATAAAATTTCATAAAATTTTTTTCGGAATAGAGTGTTTTTTTTAAAGGATGGTGGTGCCAAGCGGGTTAAAATAAAATAAATTCTATAAAGTATCAAAATATGCCCTAAAAGCGTAAATTTTGCTCTAAAAATACGAAAATATGCTAAAATTATGCGTGTAAAACTGATATAAGCATAAACATGCTTTAAAGAGTAAAATATGCAAAAATATGCACTAATAAATCGATGCCAAAATTCATTAAAAGTTCTGAAACGGATAAATATTTTGTCCCCGCATTAATACGTGATACAAGAAAAAACATGCAATTGCATATTTGCGGTTTCCCTGGTCATAAGTAATAAGCCTAAATGGCATTATTACTCAATTAATTCTGGAATAAGTCTATATGGGCTTATTACCAATGCAGTGTGGCGAAATTATGTCCTTGTATTTCAAGTAGTCCATAAATTAGAGCAAACTCTTTACTTCTGACTTTATTTCACTGATCTGACGAAACTCCGTACATTGTGCAGATAGTGTGATCCATGCTTTACCTTAAATAGCTTAATTCACTTAAAAAGCTTTCGTATTTTAGTATAAATGTTTTTACATTTTTAAAAATTTTTTAAGATTATTTTGGGAAAGTTTTTGTTTTGTTCTTATAATAATTAATAAATAATTTCATTAAACAAATATATAATAAAAAAATATGTTTGTGTAGTATTTAACGTTAGTTTAGCAATAAGAAACTATTGAAAAGTGATCAAAGAAGTAGAAAAAAGTTTAGCTTTATTTTCTAGCCTAAAATGTAACTTTTTAGCTTATTTTAGCTTTTTTTCAAACGTGATTTAGCTTAATATTATTTTAAAATCTGGTCACACTGGTCATGACAACGAATTATTAACCCTTGTCAAGAATTTGCACACAAACTCACTTCATTACTAACAGATACTAGTATATGTATGTATACAGAGACTGCAAAAATAGTATTGTGATTCGCGAAAACGTTAATAGGGAGTTCCTCCGATGTAGACAATGTAATGAAGGTCTGTTTGGAAAAAATTTATCCAATGGCATTTCTAAAGGTTATACTTAGAAATACATAAATACACATTCATATATTGTTAACTGAAGCGCAACACACGCTAACGAAGATTTTTATAATTTTAAGGGAAGAAGAAAAACCATGTTAAAATGAATAATATTCAGGTGTTCAATAAGAATTTTTCCAATCGAAGAAAATAAAAAAATTATTTAAGTTTAACATTTTTAAGCGCAATAATAATCCCAAATTAATATTTTACTTATTAAATAAAATATTTTTTAATCAATAATATTTTACTTAATAAGTAAAATAATAAGTTGGGATTATTAGTGCGTTTAAAAATTTTAAACTTAAATTTTAACAATTCCCATAAAAAACAAACAAATTTATTTTTCGCCAGAAAAATCGCCATGTCGCCAAGTCAAAAATTTAGACGCCAAACAAGTTGAAAAATCGCCTCATTTGGAGAGAAATCGCCACATCTGACAACCCTGCATACGACTGGGACGTATGTAGATCAGAGTTTTTTCCCAACTGTTTCATTTCCCGGGAGAGCGAAAAGTTTTTTAAATATCCCGGAATACCGCTCCATAGAAATAATAAAAACTAAATTTGCTAGACATTAACTAGGGTTTCTAATTTCCCGGACTTTTCCAATTCCCGGGAATCGAGAAGTAAAATGTTTTATTCCCGGGAATTCCCGGGAAATTCAAAAACATATGAATTTAATTAAATGACCTCAATAAAAAATATAATTTTATGAAAAAATATACAACATTTAAATTAAAAAGAAAACAACTTTATTCGTTCATTTCACGAGCAACAATATTTAAAAAAGAAAACAAAAACAAATAAATTCATATGCTTTGAGTTATAGCATGGACGGAAATTCCATCTACATCTACCAATCTCTAAATACTATTTCCTGTAAAGACTTTTTAGGTTGAAAATATTTCGTAAGGCTTCAAGTTGTTGGAGTCACCTCGGAAATCTGTATTACACCTGCTTCTATGCTTATATTATGCATCGTTACAGAGTTGTATTTTTAAGTAATAAAACAGCAATGTAAAAAAGCTAATTCCAAAAACGGATATGGGCATTTCCTCCGAAGAGTCAACCAGGATGGAAAAATTAAATATTGATAATCATCGTGTTTTATTGTTTATAGTTATATTTTTATAATATGATAGTTTCATAGCATATTTCAGCTCTTTTACTTGAGGAAATTGGGCTGGAAACTGGAAAATTTGATATTTTATTTTTAAGCTAGTTCTAAAGACATTTTTATATTTAATTATTTTACATGCAAAATATATGTTATGGTTGCAATATTTCTTCAAAACGTCTTTATTACAATCAATTAAGAAGAGGAAAGTGTAAGGTGAACAAAAAAAGTTCGATTAACGGTTAATTTTTACTTTGTTTCTTATCTATGTTTTAATCGTACGTTCGCGACCGAAAACCTCATTTTATTGTAATTGCTTTGCATTAAACGTCAACAGGTGCCACACATATCACATTTTAAATAAGTTCGGTGTCACTAATTTGCAAATCAAAAAAAAATTCTGTGTTACAGCTAAATAAAGTTTTTTTTAGTTGCAAAATTTCGTACGTTCGCGACCGTAAGTAAACTTTTTCATAAACAATGCATTTATTTACTAGAAAAATTTAATGATATACCGAATATTCTAGGTATCGGAATGATGCGTTCGGTTTTCTGTGATGAGGACTTTAAATTAAGCAGCAGTGTTGCCAGTTTTTTCTAGAGCTTATCCCCAATTTTTGATTTTTCATCCCCAAAAATCCCCAAATTGAAATTTTTTGGTTAAAATTTTTTCTTTTGTGAAGAAATTTATTTTTTTAATTTTATTTCAACATAATGACAAAAATAACAGATTTATTCAATAAAATTCATTTATATGGCTATATTTACATTCATATTAATTTAATTTGTACTTATAAAACTTGTAAAGAAAAATATACACAAAGTTTAATATACACAAGTATAAAAAAGTTTTTAAGCAAAGTTAACTATTTCCAAAACTTTCGATTGAAATCTTCTGATTCATGAACCTCAAACTTTGTTGTACATAGTACTTGTATTAAAAAGCTTTCTTTTACCCATTTCAGCGGAAGTATTAAACTTGTCACAACAAATTGGATTATTTTTAAAGTGTGTGTTTATTCTAAGAAGTGCTTCCACCAACAAGTCATATTACATTTTGTTACGTATTTTTGTTTTGCTAGTGTTCATTAAGGCCGTTTCACACTATAATACAAGTATTAATACTTTTGACGAAAATGCATCCCTAATCTAATTTCTGTTTCAAAAATGTCAAAAGACAATAACAACTCAACATGTCAGAGTTGCATTTTCCACAAAAGTATTAATACTTGTATTATAGTGTGAAACGGCCTTTATTGGTTAATCTGCCTTGATACTTCTTCTTTATTAGAAACCATTCACTATGAATGACAACACATATTTTCAGACTTGCCAGACGCATATTTCTTAGTTCAAAAATCATTCTTGTTACCATCAGTTATAAAAATAAATCCCCAAAAATCCTCTAAAATTTGGTTATCATCCCCAAAAATCCACAGATCCCCTAAACTGGCATCACTGTTACGCACAGCTATAACGGCCCATTCAATAAAAACAAAAATATCATAAATTTTGTTAAAATTTCATTTCATTTCATAAATATAAAAAAAACGCCGAATATACATATCTAGACAAGATGTAATATCTTCTAAGCGGCTAGACGGATTGTCTTAAAACATAGCTAAGAACCCTTTCGATCAAGTCACTTTTCAAACAGAAAAAAACTAAATCAAAATCGGGCCAGCAGTTTGGTCTGTACGAATACTCAGAGAGACACACAGACACACAATACAAACTTATAACACCCCTTTTTTGGTAGGGGGTTAAAAATAGTCTATTTCTTGTTATAATTGTTACTACACACTATAAATTGAGCATTAAGTTTTTTGTTGAGGAAATTTTTAGATACTTATGTGAAAATGAATGGTGATAATAATAAAAAAACATATGGAAAAATCGTACGTTCGTGACCCGTACGTTCGCGACCGGTACTTAAGCCAATTAAGCAAAAACCAATATAGGTATTTTATTGTGTAAATACTGGATAGAAACCTACATTAATACACTTTTAAAATAAATTAAGAACTTTTCATTATTCCGATCCATTTCGCAGATTTTTACATTTCACTACTGTCAGCCAAAGTTGACTTCTATTAATATGAAAACTTAAACTCGATGAAATTAAATTTTTTGGACTAAACATAAAGCTACAAAAATGTTATCAAATCGCAAAAAAATGCTAGGAAAAGTTTTGTTTTCTATATTCTTTAGACATTAAAAGCGTACGAAGGTACGTTCGTGACCCCAGAAAATGCCCATATATTAAATTCCCGAAAATTCCCGTTGAGAATTTCCCGGGATTTGCAAAAAAATAATTCCCGGGAATTCCCGGGATTTCTTTCCCGTGTAGAAATTCTAACATTAACACGTTTTTTTCGACAAATTGCCATATCTGGCAACCTCTGCATTCGGCTTTTTAATTTTCCGGGAAAGAGGGAAATAATATAAACTAAATTTGCTAGACATTAACACAAATTTGATTAGAAAGCCTACAACACTGACCATTATTTTATTTTTAACTTTTACTTTGAGGGCGGACGCACCACCTAAAAAACAACTTATCGCTGTGAATTTTTTTTTTTATTTTTTTTTTACATAAAACTGAACCGATTTGGAGGAAAAAATTAACGGATACGCTAATGTACGTATATATGTATGTATGTATGTTTTTTCGTTTGACATACATAAATGGATAATAACTTTTCATATGAATTTAGAGTATTTCTGCTGTTTTCATATCATTTCCAAAAAGCAAAAGGCAAAGATATGGAAAGTATTTTTTTTTCTTTTGCTTTTGCCAACACGAAACGATAAATAAATAAATTCTTATATTCCACTCCAAAGGACATCAATATCAAATAAATAATCTATTGTAAATGTCAAAACTGCTTTTTAATAAAACATATTTACTAGTCTTATTGTCATCATTTAAGTTCTTTAGCATTCCATTTTTTTTTTTGTATTCATTTATTTTTTTAGTATTTATATATCTGCCGAGGATAAAAATGTCAATTTTGGAGAGAAAAAAATCATTTGATTTTGGAAGATTTGGTTTTATCGTATGCGGTGTTGCCCGAATTCGTTCGTATAAATACTAATAATAAATGTCTCTGTCGTATGTTTGCTGCTCGTATTTCGAAGCATCCTAAATAAACAAAGTTTTGTTAAGTTGATATTAGTTAGTTTTATTAATCCTTTGGTGTTTACTTCCCTCTTTATATTTTTCGTATTTATTTTTCACATATGTACATATAGTAGTTACGTACGTTAGCCGGAATGTGAAATATATGTACATATTATTTGGGGAATTTAATATGTGGTTTATGGAAATTAAATGAATGGAGTTGAAATCAACAGAAAATAAATGTTATGCTCTAAACAAAAATGTAAAGTTTTCTTATTTTATGACTACATTGCCACAATGACATTTTTGATAAATAATTTGATAGGAAAAGTTTAAAAATCTTCCATGTTATTCAAGTCATACCATATCATAGCTTCTTCACCGGTTGCTTATCCTTATCAAGTGAAAACATATCATGCAATAGATTTCATAAAAGATATCATCGCAGAAACAGGTATCAATTTATAAAAGCTTGGAGAAGAATTTAAAACTAATTTCGACGTGTTAGGCAGAGTCCCAAATGAAGGTTTAATTCGACGTGTTAGTGAGTCCTAACTTAAGGGTTATCTCAAATAAAAAATATAGGAATAGAGTTTGCACTTTCCGGGAAATGGGAATGAAAAAATCGCTTTCCCGGGAAAAGTTAATTTTCTGAATTAAGCACATTTATTAAATGAAAAGTGGCGAAATTTCGATTAATTTATTAACGTGCATAGAAAAAAGTTATTGCTGAATTGTTTTCAATTAAGTGATTGCTGAGAAAAAATAATATTTTTGATTAATATTTTAATTAAATATAAGTTTATATTAATTAAATTTACTGCTCTATCAAAAAAGTGTTCTCAACAGAGCTTTTTTTATATTACAAAATATTTATTTATTGTAATATAAAAAAAATAAATGAACTAACAATAAGTAATCAAATCTTAGGTCTATATATAATTAATGGGCTCGACCAATGCCGAACACAAATTTAGTGATAGTAAATAGTAATACAAGAAAGATGTACAAAAATATTCTCGAAAAGTTTCATCTGCGGTATTGCGAATTAGAGCCTTAGTGTCCTTCTTTTTTAAGCGGATATGCCCAGTAAAGTTCAAAATATTACGAGCAAGCGAATTAGGATGTGACTCGAGTTTAGTTAAATATTTGTCTGCGAATTTTGCAATTTCTTCAGTCACTAGTGGCATATTTAAATCACGATGCATATTTGAATTTTTGATGTACCATGGAGCCGCTGTTATTAACCGTAAAATTTTATTTTGCCGTCGTTGGATTCTCTCTATATTTGAAGCTGAAGCAGTGCCCCATAACTGAATTCCGTAGCACCATATTGGCTTCAAAAGCGACTTGTATAGTAAAAGTTTGCAGTCTAGGCTGAGTGTTGAATTTCTGCCAATCAACCAATGTATTTGAGTTAACTTAAGTTTCATTTGTGTTAGCTTTGAGTCAATATGGGGTTTCCATGTAAGCCGTCGATCAAGGTGTATGCCAAGGTATTTCACTTGAGAATGTTGAGGAATATTTTGATTGTTGATTCGAATGGGGGAACAAGTATCTTTTCTTAGGGTAAACGTTATATGAACACACTTTTGTTCATTTACTCTAATTCTCCATAAGTTCAACCATGTTTCCAGCTGAGTAATATGTTCCTGGAGATTGCGGGATGCCTCATAAGGGCTTTCATGCATACTCATGCAGGCTGTATCATCGGCAAGTGTAGAGGTGTGTATATTATTGCTCGCAGGCATATCACAAGTATATATTAAATACAAGACTGGCCCCAGAATACTACCCTGTGGTACACCGGAAGATATAGATTCGGGCACACTCATGAAGTCTCCTTCTAGAACAGTGAACTTCCTATCAATAACATAACTCTCCAAAAGTTTTTGTATGTTTACTGGCAGATATGTTTTCAATTTTAAAAATATGCCTTCGTGCCATACTTTATCAAATGGCTGAGAAACATCAATAAAAAGGGCAGAACAATACTTCTTTTCTTCAAATGTCCTCCTTATAACTTGAACCAATCTATGCGTTTGCTCAATTGTGCTATGCTGACTTCTAAAACCAAATTGATGGTCCGGGATGCACCCATTGTCAGCTAAAATTTTGGACATTTTAGTCATGAGCAGCTTTTCAAAAAGCTTTGAGATTGTTGACAGTAAGCTTATAGGCCTATATGACTCAGCCTTGGTAATGTATTTGTCCGGCTTCAGAATCATTTTGATCTTGGCAAGTTTCCAGTTATGTGGAAAATACTGCATTCGTGAAATTGCATCATTAAAAATAAATGGTGGTCTGATTACTCCTTGTTGAAACGGTTGGTCACATCCCATTAATTGCGACAAAACATACTTTGATATAAACTACCATCATATATATACTAAGATAATTTCTTCCAAGAAAACACAATACGCTGGCAAATATTTAACAAAACTCGAGTCACATCCTAATCCGCTTGCCCGTAATATTTTGAACTTTACTGGACACATCCGCCTAAAAAAGAGGGACACATGGGCTCTTATTCATAGCACTCCAGATGGGACTTCTTGAAAATACTTTATTTTTTTCCTTTTGACTATCACTACTTATGTATTATATATAACTATTACTAAGCTTATGTCCGACACTGGTCGGGCCTAATTATATTTTTAGATTTAAGATTTGAATACTTATTGTTAGTTCATATATGAAGATACAATAAATAAAAAATCATGCATTCAAAAAAAAAAAAAAAAAAAAAATTAAAAATAAATAGTAGGATTCTTATTGCAACATGAGGCAAGTTCATCAGCATCTTGTTACTAATTCCATCAATACCTGGATTCGGATTAAGTTTAGCAATTAGTTTTTGTACATCACGCATCTTAAAGTTTATGGGCCGCGGGGGTAGAGCAACTACACTCGGTAAATCAACAACACCAGTACATGTGTTTGGGGTAAATACGTATTTTAAATTATCAGCGAATATGTTACCTTTTTCAGTATCACTCCTTGCCCAACCTCCGGTAGATGTTCGCAGAGGTGGTTTAAACTCAACGGGTGTTTAAATCCTTTTTTAACATTGTGTAAAATAGGAAAACTAATATACATACATACATAATTATGTATTTAATTTTTACAAGTTACAGAAACGAGGCACTGGTCACGTTACGTATACGAAATATAAGAATAAAAATGGATAAATATCATTACTCATACGCCTGCAATCAAAGAAAATGTGCAAATTTTTTGCAAATGACGAAAAATTTATAAAAAAAAAAATCAACCACTTATTGTTTACTATTTCTTCAACAAATATTTTATTCTTATAGTATGTATACATACTATAGACCTGCGTAAATAGTCTTGAAATGTAAATACGTCTTGTTTTTTAAATGTATTCTCGTGGCTGCATTAGAGACCTGCGTAAATTGTCTTGATATGTAAATACGTCTTGTTTTTTAAATGTATTCTCGTGGCTGTAGAATACTAAACCAATAATAAATGCTGTCGCATTATAAGCAAAGCACGATAGATGCGTTGGTGTATGTGTATATGAGTGCTAACAAGCAATGTCGTCAAGACTTCTTGTCAGCGATGCCAACTTAGCTATTTTGGAGCTAGATTTAGCTCTTTTTGATTGCTTCTAACTCCAAATTTTTCCCTTTAGCTCTTTATTAAAGAAAAGAGCTAAGACAGCTCTTTTCAATTATGGAAATGGCACGTTTAGCACTTTTTTTTTATAATAATTTTTCCCGTTTTTATTCTATTGTTTCGTCTTTCGCTTCTGAATAATTAGTCAATTTTTGATAAATTATTGAAATTATTGAAATAAATTATTACTGCCAAAAATATAGGAAAATTTGGGAATCAAATCCCCGTTTAAAAAGTGGATTTTGATTTAGTACGCCATTTGGAGACTCAAAAGCATAAAAAATGTATGGCTCCATTTAACGAATTGTGCTATCCTAGCCTGACATATCATTTTCACCAGACGTTCCAAAACAAACGCAAATTGCGCACGCAAATCTTGCATTATATGCTGCAGTACACACACCGTTTTTAGCAATGGATCTTTTATTTTTTCTTACTATTATTTTTAAAAAATCTAGAAGCACAAATTGAATAATATATGTATACATTCATAGATTTAAAACGGAAAAATGCTAAATTTTTAGATTTAGCTCTTTTTAGCTCTTTTTGACTACTCGGTTGGCTCGTTTTGCCTCTGAATTGTTGGCATCACTGCTTCTTGTTATGAACAAACAGTCAACAAAGTAGTGTTGATACGTGTATGCTTGTTATTTTCCATATTGTACGTTTGAGTGTGTGTGTGTGTAATATGTATATGGTAAGCTATTATGTGTTTAAGGGAGGTTTTTTTAAAGCAAGCGCACACAACTAATGTAAATGCATGTGTGCGATTGTGTGTTCGCAGAAAAATAAAAGAGCATACACACAACGCGTTTCGTGTATGTACATGCATAACGCTTTTATACGCGCCCATGCGTAGAAAGAAGCAAGCATCAGAAATGTTTCAGTCACGAAGTATTTTCTTCTTTATTCCTATACCTGCAATAGCTGAAACAAATTATTGCAAACAGTGTTGTTTAGCGTTTGTTTTAGAAGATTTGTCTGTAGTAAAGCATTTGAAAAATCCCTCATGTCTTGAAAGTTCTTATAAATGGTCTTGTGCAGGACTTTAGGCTGCATTATACTAAACCAATAATAAATGCTCTCGTATTATAAGCAAAGCACGATAGATGCATTTGTGTGCGTGTATATGAGTGCTAACAAACAATGTCGTCAAGACTTCTTGTTATGAACAAACAGTCAACAAAGCAGTGTTGATACGTGTATGCTTGTTATTTTACATATTGTACGTTTGCGTGTGTGTGTAATATGTATATGGTAAGCTATTATGTGTTTAAGGGAGGTTTTTTTAAGCAAGCGCACACAACTAATGTAAATGCATGTGAACGTTTGTTTGTGTGCAGAAAAATAAAAGAGCATACACATGCATGACGCTTGTATACGCGCCCATGCGTAGAAAGAAGCAAGCATCACAAATTTTTCAGTCACGAAGTATTTTCTTCTTTACTCCTATACTTGCAGTAACTGAAACAAATTCTTGCAAACAGTGTTGCTTAGCGTTTGTTTTAGAAGACTTCGCTGTAGTAAAGCATTTGAAAAATCCCTCATGTCTTGAAAGTTCTTATAAATAGTCTTGTGCAGGACTTTAATACATACACATCGCTCCATTTACTCAAACAACGTCATAACTCAAAAAATGGTGGAGAATTAATCCTCATATTGTTCTTCATATTATGTAAAAATTTCAAACAAATATCATGTTTACTCTACTCTTAAAAGCAACATAAAATTTTATTTTTCCATTAAGTTGTGTGTAAATTGAAAACTTTTAAGTCGTTTTCTGACAAACTTGTTTTTTTTCGAGTTATGGCGTTCTTCGATTAAATGAGCAACATGCATATACACATGCACCCATATACATACATACATATATGTATGTATGTACTTAATTTATCTTCATCTTCAAACAAAAAGTCCATCATTATCATTAGCAGTGTGTTATTTGAATATTTTTATTTAAAATTTAAATAAGTCAGGTGAGGATGTGTTTCAAATATATTTTGTGGTTGATTTATTTTACATTTTTGTGTTTGTGTTTTTTTTTTCAATGCATTTCAATGTATTAATTTGCATTTTTATATTTCAAACTACATAATTACAACATACATAATACGTATGTATGTATTTAAAACTTTTCAAAAAATCTTACATCATTTCTACTTTATTACCAGCTACAGTAATGAGCAAAATAGAAGCAAAATTAAATCATAGTTTGTGTTTTGTTATTGCTAGTCAGGCACATAGAGGCCAAAAATTATTTAAAAACAAGTCAGCGCTACAAAACAAAGAAATTGTTTTCCCCAGTGTAACATACATTGTTGCTCAATGTTATGGATTTTTTCTAAATTCAGAAATGGTCGGAAACGCTCGAATTTTAAGTGCATTACTGATTACAAGGGAAGGAAGTTTCACTTCACTAAAAAAGTAGTTAGTGTTTTCTTTTAATTTTGGAAAATGTTCTAAATTTGAGTAAAAAAGTTGATGTGTGTGAAGATACGAAGATGAGAAGATACGGAGATGAGTACATATATCCCACTATATAGAAATGGTGCTCCTGATGGCTCATTAAAGAGCAAATTAAGTGGCATATCTGTAACCATTTTGGGACTTTGGAAAAATTAATTTGCTCTTTAACGAGCCATCAGGAGCACCATTTCTATATAGTGTGATATATATGTATCTACTCATCTCCTATTTCCCACAATGACCAATAATCTTCTCCAGAAATATGACTTTTTAAAAATTAATTTTTCGAAATTCCCAAAATGGTTACAGATATGCAACTTGATTTGCTCTTTAACGAGCCATCAGGAGCAGCATTTCTAGTGAGATATACATATGTACTCATCTCCTATTTCCCACAATGACCACTTTTCGTTCCAAAATAGGACCTTTTTTAAAATTAAGTTTCTGTGTTATTGATATATCTGTTATATATTCCATTAGTATAATTTCATTATTCAGATCTCGTACCATATTTTCCATTAATTTTTGGGTATAGCATTAGTCCCTGTTCCTGGATTTCACCACCGAATAATAATGTGCTTAACAGTGCTCTGTTAACTGCAAAATGAGCTCTGTAAAATTTTTTTGGTTTTTGTCTCTGCTAGTTAAATTTAAATTTATCTTTTCTAAAATTAAGTAAAATTTCCCCATAAGTTTCGGAGCTTTGCAAAAAATCCTTTTCATCTTTGATCTCAAATCTAGTAAATTTTCCAAAGTTTTTTATGTGTTTAATTCTGGTACTTATTTTTATTTTTAATTAAATTCTATACCACATGATATGTTATTTATGATAGATATATCTTCATATTATATACTTAATTAATTCACCATAACATATTAATTCCTTGAGAGGAGACAAGTATTAAACAACAACAATCGTCTGACTGATAGGCAGTTTTTAAATTTTATTTTATTTACAAAAAAATATATTTCAATTTCAGATATTCCTCGAAAATATGAAAAATGCACTTCGATAATTCAAAAAAAAAAAAATACTTAAAACTGGTAAGTACTTTTCTAAAATTTAGAATAGCTTTTTGCATCTTTTATGTTAGTCAAACTTCATTAACTAATCAGGAGTAAATGATTTCCTAGCATTTATTTTTTTTTTTTATTTAAAACGTAATTGAGTAGTCCTTAGTATGCAATTTCCCTAGGCTTATAACCATTTTCCTACTTTTAATAAATATTTCCTTTGTCAGTAAATATTTCCTTAAATGTAAGAAATTATTGTGTATTTTTGTGGACTATTTTTAAGGATATGAACTATTGATTTTTTACTCATATTAAGTAATATTTACTAGATTTTTTTAAAAATTTACTTGGACTTTTTTGGACTTGAATTTTTTTTATTTAAAGTTAGATTTTTTAATAATAGTACATGTCTTTTTTTTTGAGTGTTGGGATTATAACTACACCCAGAGAAAAAACAGATTAAAATCAATAAAAACCATATTGAATTAATAAGAACCATTAACGAAAGTCTAGTCATGTTGAAATTTTTTATATCAATATAGAAAAATATTAATTTACAGTATTAATTTCTTAATTTTATTTATTTTTAAGTATCTCAACATACATTTTCTATTATAGGTATGTTTTAATCGAAGTTTATATAAATATTCAGAACAAATTTAAGTGTGTATAAACTTATTAAGTAGCTATAGCTATAGCTGCTTAAAAATTAAGTAGGTATATGTTTCGAATAAAACACACCTTATATAGAAAATTATTGAATTAATGTGACGCGTTCGTATTTTTAAGTTGCAGCTTTTCCCTGAGTGTACCATTTGAATACCCCAGTTGTTTTTATCTCTTTCTATTACTAATAATAAAAACTAATAACTAAAAACATCCCTGAAGAAGTTGAGATTTTCCAACGAAATGTGGGTTGGAATAATAAAAGTAAGTAATCTATTATTTTAATTCAATGGCCTTAAAAGCCCGTTATAAAATGGTTAACAAAAATAAATACTGAACATCAGAAAATAAAATATTTATTACTAACTTTTTCTCCCGGCTCCGTTCGCGTTCAATTCAATTAATTATCAAACCAAAGATCTGTTTTCCAAAAAAATCCGTTCAAAAAAAATATGCTAAATTTGATGCTGTTAAAGTATGTAGCTTGCCATTGGTAAAATAATTTTCAAAATAGATTTAGCGTAACAGACAAACAAACTCACTTCCACACTTATCTATTATTACTACGTTTATACGCGCACTATTTGCAAATAAATTAACTCACTGTTTACACGGCACAGCAAAAATACACAAACTTGGTAGCACTTCTATAGAAAATTTACTTATGTTGTCAAAATGTACAAAATATCAAATAGTTATTTGTTTTAATTGTCATTATTTGCTTCTATCAATGTTTTTTGTTATGTTTTTTGTTTTGTTATGAAACATTTGTAAGCGTGGCAACCTCAAGGATTTTATTTGCAAATAGTACGTTAATCGTGAATAGTTTTCTGAGTTAGTAAGTCGCAATAAAAACAATAATATGGCAACAATTTACAGTTTTATTTGCAAATTAGCCCTGCGTATAAACGTAGTATATAATATTAGTAAGGAAACTGTATGTGTGGAAATATAAATTTTCCAAAAGAATTAAAGTTTTGTAAAGATTTCTGATCATTTGTGGTTACGAAATGGGTCACATTTTTGTCTCTCACTTTGTCCACAAACTACTGGCATGATTGTGTGGTATTTGCACTATTGTTATCATTAATGATGTTCATTTGTATCCCGTGCGTGTGTGTGTGTGTGTGTATGTGTGTCGAGAACTTGCAATACCCAGCGGTAAAATTCAGAAGACCTTCTTACTTCAGGCCTTATTAAAGGCCTGGGGTCTAATCGTCGCTTTCGATAACGAGCTGATTCGATCTCGTTTTTTCAGTTTGAGATTATGGCATTCGCTATCGTTCAATGTAAATAATATGGTTCGATATCGAATGCCAAAATCTCAAACTGAAAAAGCGCGATCGAATCAGCTCGATATCGAAAGCGACGATTAGACCCCTGATCGAATCAGCTCGTTATCGAAAGCGACGATTAGACCCCTGCTCAGGAATTTTTTGATATCATTACTATTCTTATCAAATTGCTAAAGAATGCCTTATAGAAGGCCTCGGCTTTTCCGCATAAAAGATAAGGTACACATTCCACATTCCCTTCTATGAAAAGGGAGAAGAGAAGGAGTAACATTTTTGTTTTTTTATTTTTCCAAAACAAAAGCAAACGAATTCATGTTTTTGACTCAGTAACACTTCTGAAGAAGGCTTTATATAAGAAGAAAGATGGGATGCATACACATACCCTTCTATAAGAAGGGAGAACAGAACGATTAAGGAAAAGAAAATGTAAATCATTTTAGTTGAGTTTTGTACGTTGAATAAAATATGTAGTTCGATCAATATTATGTATGTATGTATATAAATACGAGTACTATGTGGGTTCTTATTTTCAGAAGTTTTCTTTCAATATGTTCGACCCTTTTGATCAAAAAATAAACGTCAGAACACTATATGTATGGATGTCTATATTGCATACCTCGGGGCCTGTTTCTTAAAACTTACAAGTGCTGGAATACAAGTAAAATACTTGGGGAAGTAATTTATGTTCATATAAAATATATATGTACTAGTGTTTTTCATACGTGCATTTTCCGGGAAAGAAATCCCGGGATATTTGTGCGGGAATTCCCGAGATTTTTTGATTTCGCTATGGCAACTTAATTTGTATGCATACATTCCTTGATTAGTGTCATTATTCACATTATGAATGCGATGGTGCAATAATAAGGGGATGGCAATATCAAAATAGCTAAAGCTTTACAACAACTAAGGCCGAGTTTACATCTGGCACACATGCGTTCTGAGACTTAGATGCATTTATTTGGAAAAAGGATAACGCGACGTTCAAAATTTAATTCTACAACAATTCACAAAAGTAAAAAACAGAAATGAGCAAGGAAATAAAAGAAAATTACAAATAATTACAGATTCTCTTTGGTAAATAGTACGGTTCACAGCATTAACAGCTTATTCTGTACTAAAGTCCTATTTCCAAAGAAATATGCCCTTATGCAAAAACGATTGTTAAAGTTAAAGCATGCGTTAAAACTGATTTTGCCATAAAAAATTCGTTTGTTAAACCAACTTTAAGTTTTACAATGATTTTTTCATAAGGGGGATATTTTGTAATATTTTTTTTTAATAATACTCGTATAATTTCTTTTTTATAATATTGGTATCTATGTATTACTATTATATAAAGAACGGAAAAGTTATTATTTTTTGAATAATGTGTGTATAAAACGTTATTATTTAATCGATCTCATGAATTATAATTTGTTTTTGTTGAAATAAATTAAATTTAAAAATATTTTGTATTGTTTTGTACTGGGCGGGAATTCCCGGGATTTCCCGGGAAACCGAAAAATCTTTCCCGGGAATAGAAAAAGTTCGGGAAAAGAAAAACTCTAATATGTACATATCTTCACAACTATTTTACTTGTATTTCAACACTTGTAAGTTTTGAGATACATGCCCTAGCATGACCTTTATTTGAAGGCCTTTTAAAAGCCATTCTCTGGAAGGCCTTTTAAAAGCTATTCTCTGGAAGGCCTTTTAACAGCCATTCTCTGGAAGGCCTTTTAACAGCCATTCTATGGAAGGCCTTTTAACAGCCATTCTCTGGAAGACCTTTTAGAAAGAAGGGAGAACGGAAGGCCTACCTTGCAATGACAACGTGTGTAAAAAAGATATGAATATGGGATGGAGCGAGCAGGCCTTGTACATCCAAAAGAAGGAGTACAGAGGCCTTTTAGAAGGCATCCGTGTTCGCTTCTTTTTCCGGCTGGGTAGTTGTTGAATGTAACAATTGTATTGAAAGATTATTCACACATACATATGTACATATGCAAAAATATTTTATATGCACACTTGTAGCTTGTGCGGCATTTAGATATCACATAACTATTGATAAAATATTACTAATTGCAATATAAAGCAAATACTAGCTGTTAATTTTTTTTTATATTCATATTACAGCATACTTACAATGGATATTGCTATCGACACTCCACGTTGTCAGGACGAAACTTCAAGAAGTTTCGTAAAAGGATTAATCGTTAAAGTTAAAACAAATTGTAGTTTTTTTAATTATGGATGTATTGTAAGCTAATTTTTAATTAAATTTTAATTAAAAACAAAAGAATTTCAACCTTTAAGTGAAAGCATAGAAAGCATCTACATATGTCCAAGGTAGAGTTCGACCGATTAATCATTCCAAGCTTGAAAAATCAAATTATGTTTGGTCGTTGCTCGACGACAGTTTCTATTGTGTTTAACATTTTGAAAGGGTTGCTTTGTCATACAACCCTGTTGCTTTCTATTTTCTTTTACTTGGACGTTCTTGTGAGTGATCATATGAAAAAGCAATCTAGAAATTGCAAAATAGTTTTATTTTTCTTGTTATGTATCCAATAGATATTACAGCTATTGCAGTGATCTCAAAAAAGCAAACTTTTTTCTTAATTCATATAAAACGTAAGTATCATTTTTAAAATTTAAAACATTAGGCTTCGGCTTCGGTTTTGGCCGAAGTATAGGATTTTAGCCGAAGCCAGCTTCGGCTTTACAAAAGAGCTTCGTGCTTTCACACCGAGGAGAGCACAACAGCCAATCAGATCTCGTCGAAAACAATGTTTGCTGCTTACACCCTTTTTAGACACGGAAAGTTTACTTTGGAGGAATACTATCTCTTTCTGTCTTTCTCCCAGCTGAATTAACGGCCTGGCCCACGATGTTACGAGAAATCGTTCGATCGACAAATTGTATTGCAAACAACAACAAATTTTCTAAAGTTATTGTTGTTTGCAATACAAGTTGTCGATCGAACGATTTCTCGTAACATCGTGGGCCAGGCCGTTAATTCAGCTGGGAGAAAGACAGAAAGAGATAGTATTCCTCCCTCTGTCTTTCATACAGCTGAATTAAGACTTTTCAAAATAAATTTTTACCCCTTTTACACACGGAAAGTTTACTTTGCAAAGTCTTAATTCAGCTGTGTGAAAGACAGAGGAAGGAATACTATCTCTTTCTGTCTTTCTCGCAGCTGAATTAAGACTTTCCAAATTAAACTTTCCGTGTCTAAAAGGGGTATTTGCGTGTCTAAAAGGGGCGTTACTTTGCAAAGAAACAAGAACGAATTCTAAGAGTTTTCAAAGCTTTTTACCTCAAATACAAGTATTGTAGTATGTTTGTTTGGACGTAGCTAATATAAATAAATGCGCAAAAGCTTTATGAACGCCGATATACTGCGTACGTATATTTTTTGGTCTCCTCTGCCATAATCAGTCGTTGGATCTTTGTTATTTATGCTTGGGTTCTACAGTGTTTTACCCCTTTTAGACACGGAAAGTTTACTTTGCAAAGTCTTAATTCAGCTGTGTGAAAGACAGAGGGAGCAATACTATCTCTTTCTGTTTTTCACACAGCTGAATTAAGACGTTGCAAAGTAAACTTTCCGTGTGTAAAAGGGGTATTATTATACCGCTTTTACACAAGTAAAGTTTACTTTCAAAAGTCTTAATTCAGCTGGGAGACAGACAGAAAGAGATAGTATTTCTTCCTCTGTTTTTCACACAACTGAATTACTATTTTTGAAACCATATGGATCCATAACGCGCAAAAGTTTAGACTTTTCTGAATGTAGTGGTATTGAATTTATTTTTATGCATACATTTCCAAAGGAATGGTAAGAAAAATTGCCAAATATAGTATGTACTATGTATGCATGTGTGTGTAAACAATCGTCGAGTACGTTGTAAACAATTAAATTTTGCCAAGTAGTGGAGTTTGAACTCGTTGTCCTTTATTGCATATGATATTATAGGACATGATTATATTTCCCCTTTGGCGCTTCCTGCTGTACACATTGTTTGATGATTGGCCTCTTCTACGTTTACTATGCAACATTAAAAATATGTATGTATGTGTGGTGCGGTTTTGCGTGAACTTTTTGTTTGGTTTTGGCTTGTTGCAAAATTTTGTATCACTCCGTTGTTGCTTTATTATTGCATGTACATATGTATGTATATTGCAACAAATAATTTTGTTAATATTAAGTTTTTCTAGTAGTTCTTTTTTTTTTATTGTGCGACACAATAATAAGTGTGCATCATGTGGTATGCTAAATGTAAAACTTTATACGTTACGGTAAGTGTGTTTGTGCGGTGTGATAAGTGGTTTGTGGGTTGTCGTTTTTGTTGAATTTTTTTCACTTTTTTTAGTTTTCTGAAACTATTGTCCACAAACACCTTTAACTATTACAACAACAATTTGTTTACAAAAGCAAAAAATAGCAACAAAAAAATAACAACTCGGAAACTGTAGGAAAAGTTTATCAGTTACTCAAGAGTTGAAAGTACTCTGCTAGTAAATTGGTTTTTATGGTTTTATACTATAATTCTATATTCATTCATCTACTCCTAAAAGTATAGCTACTGGCTCCGACACAAAATTCATACGTAGATACACATGTACTATCTGCTGTTCCATTTTAGTCTCTGCATATTTTCTTCGTTTAATGTCTAAAAGCATGTATGTACACACAAAAAAGTAATATGAATGATTTTGTAATATTAATTAAAATATTTGTAATATCAATTAAAAAATTAATTAAATTTTCACCTATAAACAATAGTAAATACAATTAAAAATTTAATTGAATCAAATAAATTTTTAATTGAAAATATTAATTGGTGAATACTTTTTTCTGTGTATATATTGCAAGTCTACAACTAAAGTAAGTTATTAAGTTCCAGTTTACACAATGCAAGTCTTATTGCTAAGCTGATTAGTTTGTCGTAGAGAGGGACGAGGGGAAAAGAAACGAGTACTCAGCTTCATGTACTGTCAAAAAAGCACACATTTATACACAACACTATGCATAAAAAATGAGCTTTTTACTTTATAAATACACTGAAGTATTCCTATTAAAAAGAAGAAGTGAAACAAAAATATTTTAAATGGATTTCTGACAAAAATTTTTAATGACCAGGAAATAAATTAAGTAGACAATCTTCTACTGACTTGTTCCTTTTACTATAAAAGAGTGTTGTTCCACAGCAAAAGATTTTACAGCGAAAATGGCTTATTCAATATTTAAATGGCTGAATTGAAAACAGTTGAGTATACAATTATTAGAGCATTCCATGAAAAACTGCAAGTCTGAAAGAGATGTCACTAACGTTAATATTTTAAATAATTTTGCGACTAAATAGTGGTATTATATTTCCATCTAAAATAATTTATACAAATTATAACGAGTAGATTCCATTTGTTCGAAAAACAGGTAATTTTTTGAGACTTACAACAAGTAGACTTTTTAATTTAATTTTACAACATATTTTGCTACGTGGGTGTGTCATAAAATTTCTTTTATCCGTTCAAGTGGATAGTGAGAGCAGCATAATAACTTTTTTTTTTGAGGAGAAAATAATTACAACTCGAAGATAAATTTATATGTATGTCCAACATGTGACGCCTAATGGCTTTTTATAATGATAATTATAAATACAGTATCAGTCTGCACAAATTAATTTTCGCTTTTTAGTAGTCTAAAAATTAACGAAAGAATTTTGTATATAAACAGTTTAATAGTAGTTGATCCTTGGTGATTAAAAAGTGTCTGTACGTGACGACGAGAAATAAGAAATGCTTTGTCTTTCGATTTTATTAGTGTAATCTGATTACTGCTTACCAATTTTAAATAATACAGGCAAATCTCGGTGTAACGAATCTCGCTTTAACAAAAATCTGATATAACGAACGTGCAAAATTTTTACATTAACAACCTTATATAGCGAATATTAAACTAGTTTTATACTGAATATAAATCAAAATAAAAAACAAAAACTTGCTAGAACATATTTCTAACATTTAGTTCTACCTTATATAGTGAATGTTTTGATAAATGTGTGCTCTGTATAACGAATAGGCCTGACATTATATCGTTCGTTATACCGGGATTTTTGCCTGTACATACTACATATACGAGTGACGAACAACCTTCAATTAGCTCCAGCTGTATGCGAAAATCTCGCGAATAGCGTAAGGAAGAAGATCTGGGGGTAAATTGCGGCAAATTATCGAACGAAATTACGAAATATTTCAATAGAGTTTATATGGAAATATTTTAAGATTGCGAATCGTATCGAATGCCGCAATTTGCCCCCTGAACATCACCAATAATGAAACTAAAATAATATGTAAGCGAAGAAGAGAAAGTGAGTTAAATGCTTCTAGGTCTAACATAGCCGTAGAAAGGCTATTCTATCCGGCTCGAATTTGTATCCCGCTTCATCCCGCTTTTTAGAGTTTTGAAATTTTCAATCTCCATTCGATTTTTATTAAAATATAACTGATAAAAATTCATTCCAAATATTTTTATAAGTGCAGTTATTGCTTAACTAGCCAAAACCCTGTGTGCTTCGCTACACCCGATATACATAAGTGCGTTTTTAAATGAAAAGAAGCATTTTTTATAATTTTTTTTTTATTTCATTTCTATATTCACTATTTTGTAGAATAAAATTCTCATTATTAACATAAATAGTCATGAAGAGTTTCAAAATTATCACTGCCTTAGTTTCCGAGATATTTTATTAAGTAAACATTTTATCTATTTGAGAGGAGCCATGCTCACCTGTCCTATCTCTGTCATCGGCGGAATCAGAGTAATTTCAAGTTTGTGTTTGCAGCAGATGCCAAGATATTAAAAAATTAATATTTAATTTACTTAGCAGGTGACACAATTTTTGCTCCATTATTGGCGTTATTGCTGTTTTTACTCTTTTGGCCCCACTTGTTTTCTTCCGACTTTTTCTTTTTTTGAGCAACTTATAAGGTCAATGGAGTAACTTCTACAAAATCTCAGGCTTCCGAGATATTTCAAAATAAATGTTAATATATATGGGAGGTGCCACGCCCACTTGTGCACTCCTTAATACTATTTCTCTAAATTACTACGAATATCAAAAAAATGCGAAATCGAGGCAGATGTTCTTAATTGTTGCGATTACCAACGAACGAGATTTAATTTTTATTTATATAGATAAATATAGATATATTGTTCTTTACAAATATTTTTGTTTATTTATGTAAAAGCGTTTCTTTTGAGCAGAAAACTGTGTTTCCTAAGTGCAAACGAAACTGTGTATGTGCATATTAAACATCGGGCTTTCTAATAGATATTTATTTTTGAGTACCGCTTTCTTGCGTTATTTTTTATAAATCCCGCTTTTTGATCGATCATGTCCTGCTTTTTGCAAAACCCATCTGGTCACGTTCAATGTGAATAATGATAAATATTATTTAATGACGATCAGTCAAATTTTAGGCAGTTTTTATTAACTTTAAAATAAGCCAATAGGAAATTTATTTGCTGGTGGTTCAGCGATGTCTATATGCATTTCATTGTTGCTGTAACAAATCGTCAGTAGACTTCAACCACACATTTCGGACATCGCTGAACCACCACCAAATAAATTTCAAATTTAAAATAAACTTATGACAATATGTCGAATAATAAATTTCTTAAATGTTAAATTTAGATTTTATTTTTCATTTTGCCTTATAATTACTTTTATTGTTATCCAAAGGATTACTAATTGTATAAAGGTGTAGAAAAATAGAATAGATTCATATCGAATATAAATTATTTGCTGGGTTTTGTATAAGTTTCTAAGCCTACTATGCTTATTTTTCTTTTGTGATTTTCAAAAATATTATTATTTGCGAATTCTCGAATAGTTTTTGAAAGTCTGTACATAAGATAAGAGGTTTGTGACTGTTCCAAAATATGTGGTTGAAGTCTACTGACGATTTGTTACAGCAACAATGAAATGCATATAGACATCGCTGAACCACCAGCAAATAATTTCAAATTAAAATGAACTTATGACAATAAGTCGAATAATAAATTTCTTAAATATAAGCCAATAGGAGTATGACGTCCTTTTACATAACAATTTTTTAACATTTCATATTGCAGGCGTAAATAGAACCCCAATTTAATGTCCATAAATTTCACATATGTGCCCTTAATTATGAAAGTGGTCTAAGTCAAAAACATTTTTGCTTCGACGTATTAAATAAATATTAAAAAAAAATCAATAAACATTTAACAAATATGAAATAAACTTATGTTAATCAAGAGCAGAACAACTCTAAATTAAAATGTTGTATAATATAAAAAAATTTCTCATTTGTTCAAATGTAAACTACTAAATATCTCGACCAAAGAAATATATGACTTAGACCACTTTCATAATTACGGGCTGATATAATATACATTATGTATTCACTTTAATTTAATTAAAAAAAATACTTTTAATAAATTTGTCGCTAATTTTTGTTTTTGCTCTAAACAAAACAGAACACATGTATTATATTACTATTACACACTTTTGATTAAAATTTTTTGGCCCTATTTAAGCCCTTTTAATTCATTTGGCCCTAAACCAAAAATTTGGAAAACGAAGAGAATAGCCATGAGTAAAGTTTGGAGATATTGAAAACTCTGAAATTTCATATTTTTTAGAAACCCACTTTAATTAGAAAATAAAAGTATAACTACCATAAAGAAAAATCTTTCGGAGTGACCAATCAAACATTTGCGCTGAGACTATCAACAACTATATATATTTTATTTATTTATTACAAATGTGTATTCCTATACATAGATATAGTAATTTATATACCCTCTACTACGCCACAAAAGTAGGAGGTTCCACGAGAGTCTAGATATCGCGGTTGGAAACACGAGGATATCAGCGGTTTCCCCATGGCAATCAGGTGTCTCAATAACTTAATTAACCATTCTTTTTAGGTAAGGGGGAACCACTTTACGTTGCTTAATGGGATTCACAGTGGACCCTAAGGGTCTCTGGGTGGAAGTGTCTAACGTAATCCACGAGTATAATAACAAAAGCAAATTCTTTACATTACATAAAAAAAAATCCATAAACTTGTTACTGGTTAAAGTTACCAATTGACAGAAAACGAACTCCTGCAAAGCACGAGGTAAAATGCATTGAAATGCATTGTAATTCCAAGGCAAATCGAATGCCATAATTTACAACCACTAAAAAAAATTAAATACATAGATACCAAATGGTTCTGGTTATCATTGAGAAAATGTGGCCAATAAAAGTAAATTACTGGTCATTCAGACATACAAACATTCATATGTAACAGACAAGGCAGCCGCCCAACTCCTTAAGTTAGAAAGTACAACAAACAAAGGAACATATTAAGGGCAACTGGAACGACATTACCTATGTTCATGCTTAAGTTTGCAATTGTAAAAATTTATTAAATAGCCAAAAATATATGAAAAAACTTACATGCACAAGTTTTCGATGAATAATATGGACTGGAATAGAATTTTCATCACTAAAATCACAAACAATTGCTTTTCTGAAAAAAAACACTGATTTCGCACAATTTACTATTACATTTTCTTTTCTTTTTCCATATAAATTCACTCTACAAAGCAATTTTTTTATTAGCACTATCATAACAATAACATTATTACAAATATGGAAAAATTTACAATTATTTTCACAAGAAATTTTAAAATTCACTTTTCTTTCAACTAAAAAAAATGGAGTCGCTTATCTTCAAGCTTAATTTTGCACTTTGTTTTGGTTAGTCTTTTCCTGTCATACTGATTGAACGCATGCATGCGCTGCAAGTTAACTTAACGGTATATTTTACAAATTATAATATAGTGCAGCCTCACCCTGTCGTTATTAATATTATACTCAGTTTGACATTTCCGTATTAAAAGGCACTGAACATACTCCACAATAAAATGACAATTATCATTTTTTATTTTTTTCGGCATTTAACAGTTTTGCGGCGCTGCAAAGGGAAAATAGTAAAATAAAACTACATAAAAGAGAAGAAAAGGAATAAGCCATAAGAAAAAATTGTGCTTATATATTTTTATACAACAACAAAAATATTTAAAAGAGGAAAAAATTATTAGATTAATCGAAAAAAGTGGAAAAGAAGAAAGGACTAGGAGCGAAAGAAGGGAACTCTTCAGCTGAAAAACTTGTGGGAATCTTTTGCTCGGTCGAAAGAAAAAGGGAAGTGAAGTAAAAACAGGCAAGGTCGTCATCGTTGTGAAGAAAAAATAAAAGATCAACAAAAAGCAACATGGTACGTTTTGTTAGTAAAAGAATTAGGATTTTATAATTAAGTAGTAGTTTACACAAAATTATAAGTTTTGTGCGGTAACTTGAGACAATTTGCTAGCTATACGAAGGCTAAGACTAAACGCTTCGAATTTTACTAATGTACATACATATATACATATATTGTTGGTACTCTGGATTGAACTTTGACCAAAATTATAAAAATAGTTCAACAAATTGTCGTATATCAGAAATTTGTATTAATCATAATTTCATTAATCCATTTTAGGACGTATTTTTGATGATTAGAAGAAACAAAACAACAATATTTACGGATGCTAAAGAAAATACTTCAGTGGCTGAATTAAAACGTATGCTGGAAGGTATGTTTTACATTGGACAATTTTACTTGATTTAGAAACTAATTTTAAAATAGTATTTTCTTCCAAAAATACATTGGGCAATTTCTTAATTTAGAAACTATTTTTAAAATTATATTTTCTTCCAAAACGTATCAAAGAAAATTATCAAAAATAAATTATCATCTATTTTTAGGTATTTTAAAAGTCAACCCTTCAGATCAACGCTTATACAACCAGGACAATGATATTATGGAAGATGACAATACATTGCAGGATTATGGCATAACAATGTCAACAGCAAAAGCGCAAGCACCTGCTCAATTAGGCCTTGCTTTAAGGTACAGTTTTTCTTCTCCTCTTGGGTGATTATTTGTGATTAGGATTGTTAGCAATTGGATGGCCAATAAATCATTATTCTGACACGTTGCTACCTAAATGTATATCATAACATCATACTTTTCAATATTTGTTAAATAACTAGAGCTCATGATATATACTTGCGTGGATATACATATAATATAATGAACTAAGAAAGAATTTCTAAACTCTGGGAGATTAGTATATGTGTATATACATATCAGTGGTTATGGTGCATAAAGTCTTATAAATTAATTTTAATTTGCTATGATTCTTAATGCGGCAAGACTTACCAATAAAAAACTAACATATACTGTTACGCCATTTCTGCCAGAACATACATTGCAAGTAGAAAAGTGGAGCGTGCTATACCCGTGTTAATAACTCATTCGTAAAATTGCATACACGCATATAATAGAAATCGATTTCAAAAACGATTCCGTTGATGTGATGATATTGGTTCATTTCCGTATAGGTATATTTTAGAATTAAAAACTTCCATGCATTTTTGCTAATTTTTTTCAATGTTCTTCTACATAGATACATATTTTCTATTTTAAAAGGTAATAGCTTGCGATAAGCTGTAAAATAACTCATAAAATGGTTTAAAATTCATTACATATTTTCAAAACTTATCGTTATGAAATTGTTCGGCTTCTATCGCATACTTAATTATACATTTTATCTCCTTTTTTGTGGGTATCATTATTCAGATTATTGAGTCGGAATTGTCTTATCTTTAACGCAAGTCTCTGAGTAATACAATGAATATTTATTTTGGTTGAAAGTCTAAGAGTATAATCTTTTCTTCTTAAAATCCTTATCATTGATTTTTGTTGTGCGGTACAAATGTTTTATTTGCTAAAATTTATATAATAAAAGGGCGATATTCAATAATTAAAAATGTACGTACATACATATACTTATTTATAACACTGTGATAGTCCAAAAATTAGTTGATCTTAGCCAAATTAGGGCAAGGAATCGCATAGATTCAGGCATTTTGTCAGAATGGAGCAGTTTTAAGAAATTTTAGGTGTTTAAATATTTTCAAATTAAATTTATATACATATATATGGTAGCATCATATAATTCAGAAAATGAGTTTGATTGCTTTTTTTAATGTCTCCTTCCATTTTCTACCCTTTTTATTACAATTTTTTTTTTCACTTATTCTACAGAAAGGAAAGCGGTGATATAGAATCGCTTGAAATCACACCATATTCATCACCACCCGATTTACCCGAAGTCATGAAAAATCAAGAGGCTGCAAATGGTAAAGACCAACTGGCATAGGCGACAGTAAATTAAGACGACTGCTATCATCAAGAAAAAGAGCAACAACAGAGCAAAGCCAAACAGCAAAATGTTTAGCAACACTTTTAGGAAACAACACAAAAATCAATCAATTAATGTTTACGTTTCATTGTTTTTTTATTATTTTATTATTTTTTATTTAAATAATACCACAATAATCACATAACATAAATAATTGTTTTTAAGTCAAAAGAAAAACAATTAGAACGTCGTGCATCTTATTATAAATAACAAATATACTCTTTCAACAAGTTTATCAACTCCAAATATCATTTACTAAATCTAAATAATCGAATTAAAAGTAAACAAAAGTGTTGTATTAAATGCTAAATTTTACTGTTGTATTTTCACAAAAGAATTAAACTGAACACGAGTTCAGTTTTTTAAGAAAATCTATGCAAATATAATTAAAGGGGCTCAATGTGTTTGATTTTTCAATTTAACTTTTGCTTTTCTAACATTTACTGTTTACTCTTGATAGAAAAACAAAATTATTATTAACAAAAAATAAAAATAATACGAGTACTATAGTTTCGAAAACCTCACAAATCTGAAAAATTCTAAGTTTAGCGGAAGAAAACAAAATAAATTATTTAAATTAAATCTACAACTTCTTTAAAAATATAAACTAAAACATTTTATTATTTTATTATAATTTAAATACGATTTTGAAATACCAATTTTAAGATATTTCATTAGGAAAACTCCTTATTTACAAAAAAGAAGTAATAAACAATTTATTTAAACTTAAAGAAAGTAATAAATAAAACGCCTTGTTAAAATCTCGTTAAAAAAGATAAAGAATTTTTAAGTAAATATTAGAATTAACGAATGGAAAATAAAAATTTAACAAACACACGTTATGATTTTTAGTTCGTAATACAGATGCGATCGTGGGTAAATTTATAGGCTCAAAAAAACGTCAGTTATATACAGCCAAGCGCGTTTTGGCTTTTTTAGTTTTCTCATGCCTGCTCACGACCATGTCACCATAAGTAAGACTGGTGAACCTTTTAGTTTTCTTAAACACGTTTATAAGAATTTTATCGATTTATTTTTCAGAAATTTCAATCGGGGTTTTTTAATTATATACATAAATATATATTTCATAATTTTAGAAGAACCCCATAACCTTTCGGTCTTGTTTTAAATTTTTTGTTTATAATATATTCGAACAAGTTATTTACTTCTAAATGACAATTTCAATCATGCTCCTCACTTAGGCCGATTTTTTTGACACACACTATTAGTCGTGTAAATATTGTCGATCTCTAGCTCATAATTTAAAAATAAACACTAAACTAAAAATGCTTAATTTACTCCAAACGCAGTAATAATAATAATAATAACAATACATTTTAATAAAGAATATGCATACATGTGTACACAAAAGCAAAATTGTAAACAATTATTACCTTTTTTATTAGTTATTTTCTTTTACTTAATTTAAATTATAATTATGTTTTGGTTTAATTTTATTAATTCAATTTTTTTAAATAAAACCAAGTTTTATAAAATTACAAAATGTAGTACATATGTATATGTTTAGGCACTATTCCCTGAATCGGACATTATTTGCATATTATTATCAGCTTCGTTATCTTCTTCTGGTTGTTCATCTACGAAGGCGGCATTCGAGGTTTGTTGTAATTCTAAATTTTCCAAATACTCTTGCAGTCGATCTTGAAAGAAATTAATATAAGTTTGTTTTTGCTGCGATGTGGCTGGAAAATAATGTCCCCCATTGTGCTCCAAAATTTCCACATTTTTAAAGTTATTGGCCAAATTTTGGCTCATTTCTTTCGGTATTATTTCATCTGATAGTCCATAAACATGTAGTGTAGGAATGATAATAGATTCTTCGTAAGCACTTTTATGCACTAAACTTCCAGAGAGAAAACCAGAAGACAGTATGGCAAATTCTGGTCTTATGGATGTTACTGAAACAAACAAAAAATCAGGTTAGAGAAAATTGAATTTAAATTTCAACTCAATAGTATTGAGATTATCAGCGATGTATGTTTTTATGGCATTCAAAAGTGGAATTTATGAAAATCAAAATACAACAATGGACGACCTGGTGGCAAATTACAGCGCTCGTTATCGCACGAAATTACGAAATATTTCAATAGAGTTTATATGGATATATTTTTAAATTTGGAATCGTATCGAATGTCTTAATTTGCTCCCCGATTATTTCTTTCACTACTTACCATTTGCAATAAATGTTCCTTTTTTTCTTGGGAGAACTTTTTATTGAAATGAACAGATTTCACTTTTATTTTAATTCTATCATTTTTAATAACAAATTTAGTAAACTTCGATGGCCAACGCACAAAACATTTCCATTTAAATTTCATGGGGTATATAATTTGAAACTCAATTGATAACTTGAACAATTCGAAACTAAAGTTTGCTTAAACTTCTTCGTTTTTCATGTCTACCTTGTAAATATGTACGAATATATATTGTATTTATGCATATCTTACCAGTTCCTCTAAAGAGCATATTGCATTTTTGCATGATCACGATATACAGTGGTCTACATACTGTAAAAATCTCAAATCTGTAATCGTCGCTTTCGACGATTCAATCACGGTTTTTTCAGTTTGAGATTATGGCATTCGCTATCAAGCAATGTAATAATCACCATTATTCCAGTTCTCAACCAGAAAATATGAGCTTTTCTTCTCGCCCTCGAGAACAATTTTGTGCTATTGACTATATATTTATATTCCTTAAAATAGATAGCCTGATTTTGTCAATAGCTATCAATTGTTTTCGACAACGGGTAGACGAGCCCCAATTTAGGGTATTGTATTGTTGTGAGGTCGATGTTAACAACTATAATAAGGCTGAATATTGTACGATATCTAATCCAATAACCTAAAACGGATCAAGAAGAGGTCGAATCAGCTTTGTTATGGAAGGCGGCGAATAGTACTTAGTTTTATCCGTTTGTGATATAAGAGTATATCGTCGGCTGAAATGCAAAACCACGTAACTAATAAAACATTAAAAACTGCATTTTTAATTAATTATTGGGAATTAACTGAACCCGGCAAACGTTGTCTTACTCTCAATTATTTAAGTTTTTTATATACAAATTACTCCAGAAAGTGGTCACTTGTTGAGTCAAAAACAAAGCAAAAAACTACCGACCTCTTTTTATAGATCCAGAGATCAACCTGGTTGTACTTATCACATCTCAGAAATTTCAACTATTGATTTTTTGTTACAGAGTAATATTTCGCGCAACTTTTTTTTCATTCATATACATATGTAATTCTTCTCCAGACAAAAACAAAACAAACAAAAAAGAATCAAAGCACATGGCCTTATAAATTATCAAACCAAAGGCATATATCATATTAATGTGCCTTGTCCAAACATTTATTATAAAAATCAGTTGAATTAAAAATTAAAATAAATAAACTTTACTTTAGTCATTAGAACAATTTTGTCCACTTTTTTCTCTCTGCTATAAAATTTTGAAAACTAGTTACGTGATTTTGCATTTCAGTTAACGATATGAAAATAAATATAGTTATTTGCAGCTACCGAAAATTTATAAATTGTTTTATGAAGGAAGTCCGTAATATAATGGCTTGAGTGAACTACATTAGCCTCTCTAATGAATTTTATGTTCATAGATTCTTGTTTGAATTTTTACTTACATTTCTTTTTTGCCAGACCACATATCAAGCCCACAAAGCATGCACCTTGTGAGAAACCGAGCAGTCCTTGAAAAGGGCCTTGGGTCTTCCAAGTATGCTCGACAAGTTTTAAGCTTTGTTGAAATCCAAAAGCCGGCCCATTTTTATTTGTACCCTTAAAGGAGTGGTCATCTCTGTTAAACCACCAACTAAGCTGATCTGGCTGAGCTTCTTCACCCTCTGCCATTGGTTTAGCCTTATGGGGAGCATCAATAAATATAAACTCGGCATATTTGTTCACATATTTACGAAATGATCCCAATTTGCTTTTGAAGCCTTCCCCATTCTGCCGATATCCATGCAAACACAAAACACGCACTTTGTCCTTTATTTCTGGTTGAGATGTCGAAGAATTATGCGTGATTGATGACGAAAGAACTGATGATGAACCAGCTTCGTTATTGGTCATATTAAAATTAGTCAAGGATGATTAAATAATAAGTAATAGGAGGTATATAATTCTCAAGGGCTAGTTCACAGAAACACAAACAGGTGTAGTAGGACATGAGGTATGTTCAATATGTGTGACGGTATAAAAAAAAAATTAACAACCCAACGTCTACATCAAAGAATAGCAAAATAACGTGCCTTGATCTACACATAGCATAACTTATTGTTAAGGCAGTTTTCACACGATATATTTTTTACATCTGACAAATAAAATTGCTCACAGGAAGTTTATTTTGTCTCCTTCTATGATATATCAGATAGCCATCCATCTACACCAGAAATATTTTATCATGACAAATGTCAAATTGCATACAGCAAAAACAGCTAACATAAAAAATTTTAATTTTCAATATAAAGTTTGACTTTGGTCATGATAAAAATTTATCAGGTGTAGACGTACGGTAATTCAGCATGTATAAAAGTTTTTTGGTAACACTGCTAAGGCATTCCAATAACATGGTGGTATACATTTTACTCATACATCATGTCTGGTGTAGACGGCCGGAAATTTATAAATTTCTCTTACTTGCTCGTGTGACCCTACGTAATCAACGTACAAATGCTTGATTGTGTTTATTGTTATTGTTATTATGACATTTAGTCTTGTCAGGCAGTTGCGCGTTTTCTTATATAAAATTAATTGAAAACTTGCACATTTTTGGCAAAAGTATTTATTTTCTAATACCATAATTCTTCTTTGCTTATTTTTAACAGTTAGTTCTTATCCAACACACTGAAAGCTTTGTAATTACGCTTTAAGAAATGCTACTGACTGTTCCTCTTTTAAACAAAGGATCCTTTTTGGGTTCTTTGATTAACAAATGCAGGCAAGTTTTACGAATTAAACCAGTTATCAAACTTGAAACTAATATCAAACCCAACATCTCCACTTCTATAACAACGCACAATCTTACAACAACTGACACACTAACATCGCCTGCATCGTCGCTAAAATCGGACCAAACGACAAATAGACCAGCTACTGTTGCAAATATTAGTTTAAATAGCCCATCATATGTGGCAAAAACTTTGGAGGAAAAAGTTGGTCTCCCACCAAAACCAAAAAAACCTCTAACACCATATTTTCGTTACATGACTGAACAAAGACCCAAGATACAGGCTACAAATCCTAAATTATCCCTTGTCGAAATAGTTAAACACATATCCAAGCAATGGGAAACCGCAGATGCCTCACTGAAGAGTCGCCTGCAAGAGGAATATAAAAAGGAGCAGCAAAGATATATCGAAAGTCGAACCAAATATGATTCCAAAATTACGGACGACCAACGAATGCAATTAAAAGGCCTTAAACAGGAGCTCACTGATGCCAAAGAAAGGCGTATGATGCGTAAACGTATTAAGGAATTGGGAAGACCTAAAAAACCAGCTTCGGCTTTTTTGCGTTTCGTTGCCAAAGAGCGTACTCTAACACCGCAAACATCAAAGGAAACTTTTAGAGAATGGCAACAGAAAGCCACTGCTAAATGGAGTACATTGTCAGATGAGCAAAAGAGTGTCTATATAATGGAATCACGCAAAGAAATGGAGAAATACAAGTAAGTTGATGACGGTTTCTCATGTGATTTTATTTAAACATGCCCATACGTTTGATTTTTCAGAAAAGAACTCTCATTGTGGGAGGAAAAAATGATACGATTAGGTAACATTGATGTTGTACGTCATACCAATTTGATTGAACCACCCGAACCCAAGTCAAAGAAACATTAAGGTTTAAGCACATCATTCTTTCCATGAACAAATAAAATTTAAATTTTTACACAAATATTTTACTTGTAAACTTTATTGTTAAGTTTCATGCCAACAAGTTTTAATGATGAATCTTTTAAATCCAACTTAGAAATGTTCGTACCAAAAAAAAAAAGTATTTAATGTTTAAATTAACTTCTTATTTTAAATACACTCTTTATCTACAAATGTTCATTTATACGCCTTCATATTTTCTATGCCTGAAATATTTAACCATCTTACAAGGGATTTTAGTTAGCTATATATAAGCGAAACAATGAAACGAACTGCAGGTGACTACAATTACTGCTTTATTTACAAAAACGAAAAATAGATATACATATGTTTATTGTAATTTTATTTATTGTACTTGTAAAATATGGAATAATTTCGTTGGTGATGTATTTTATAATAAAATGCTATAATTAGGGACGGAATGCAGGCTTAAAATTACAATTATTTAAAAATTCATAACAAATCTGTAAAAACTTACACCTAATAAGACACAATTTTCATTACAGAGATTCCTTAACGTTTCGAATTTGTAAAAGTTTTGTTTGGTAAAAATTTGTTACTAACTGATTCCAGATTACGAGAGATCGCAAATATGGGTTATGTACAAAAAGAAAGTAGTTTGAGAATTATGAATAAAGAAGATAAAGATAATGCTTCAATTCTTCCAGCTCCAGCTTTATAAAAGTCCCAATCAAAAATAATATTAGATGCATCGGATGGGCGCCAGGGATTTGCCCCATCATCAAAATACATAGGACAATCGTCACGTTCACGTTCATATTCTATGGCATCAATGGCTACCGCTGCTCCTTCGCTATGATTCCAGGAAGTAACATCTTGATTGAGCTTGCAAAATGCGCCCACAGCTTATAAAAATTAACATGATGAATTAATATTACATTCTTTATGTTTAGTATTCATAATTACCTTGTGACATTAAAACTCTGTTCAGATCTGCCCTTTGATATACCCAACATCTATATTTGGATAAAGGGTCCAAGTCATCATAAGTTATTAGATAAGATTTTAAATTTTCTTTCCAAAATCCAATGCATTTCATACGGTAATCGGGATCACCTTATTTTGTTTATAAAAATGTAGAAGAGATTTTGATTTAAAATGTATTGTAAACTTACTGTAAATATCTGCAGGTCTTCCCAAATGATCCACGGATAAACAATAGTTTTCATCGACCGCCAGTTCTTTTTGATCTGTATCACAAACTGACAAATCCGAAATATTTTGTTGACAGTGTATATCTGGACGTGGGCTTAAAGTTACACCTCCCAAAATTCTGAAATAATTAAAAATAAAACAAGTAGAATTTTTTGACATTACGTCGCTTGTTATAATAATATTCTGCAGCATTAATAAGTGCCATTTAACTTACCTGGTTTGGAATTTATGCTCACCGCGTTGCGTAAAATTAAATTTACCCGCTACTGGACATCTAACAGCAACAGGATTTTTAGACAAAAACAAATCATATTTCCAAGCATCGTCATTTTTAAATTGAACCCATGAACACACAGTACTGAAATCATCCTTGATGACGGCTAAACCTTTACGATAACGAATGATGTTGTGATGTCGAGGCATGAAATCAAAACAAACATAATCTTTTTGGCAGCCATCTACGGTTAGACGCGCCATCATAATCCGATTACCTCGGCGTTCGCGACAAACGTATATTGTACGCCTATACCGAGCCTTATCTGGATAGTACGTTTCATTTATATGGGTCTCACTTATAATAACATCAGCGTCAATGTTGGCCGTATTAACCCATTCTCCCGAAAAATTTTGTGGTAAAGTGCATCCGGGCTCAACATATTCAGCTTTTACGGGGGTGAGTTTCAAACGCTCAGGTGAATTTTCCGGAGTCTTAAGTGTATTACATTCAGCGGTTATGGAAACACCCACATACAAATCATCATCACGATTTTTAAGAAAGCAACGATATTTTTCATCCTTACGCGATTCTTTTGTGTTGGCCACAGCAAAATAGTGGTTTTTGCCCACAAACCAATCGCCCAAGCAACTAAATTCCACAATACCACTAAATGTACCCTCCATACCTTCGCACTGTTGATAAGTTATGTTGAACTTTTGATTTTGTATCAAAAATTGAGTTCCTGCCGTTTGGCACGATTGTATTCTAGCATCAGGCTTGTCACATACGCCTGTAAACCGAAAACGATTTTGATAAGTAAAATGCCAAACACCTTCAAGAGAACTGCGGCAATTAATTGGTACAAAATTTTCATTGAATAAAGTAATCAATTGTTGGTCGTCCTTAATTCCTCGACATACATTTTGTACGGAAGGCTTGGCACCATCTGGTATAGTAACGCAAGGGCCTGATATATTAAAAATGTTTCATGTTAAACTGCAAGTTGCTTCAAAGATTTCACAGAACATTTCACTTACTTTCAAATTTCTCAAAAACATTTAGAGTTCTTATAAGGGTTTTCACACAGTGATAGCAACCTTTGCCACGCTCTTGAAAGACAAAAGAATATTCATCTCCATGATGTTTTTCCATCGTTATGCAGTAACCTCGTTTACTCATTTGTCTGGCATCTATTATCGTTTGTGTTGGTAAGCCAGATTCCCAAGAAAACCACGATCCTTGTAAAATTTTTGGAATAATGCAATGCGGTTCTTCCACTTGATTATATTGTCCTTTAGCTATATTACAAAATTAAAATGGGTAATATATGTAAGTTATGAATAAGCTGAAACTAGTAATGTGTATACATATATGTATGTATGTATGTATGGATTTCATTAAATATTTTAAATCACATAGGGGTGTGGCTAAAAACACAATTTATAGTTTGCTTTGGCTACTTTACCTGTGAGTAAAATACCCAAAAGGGTACATAATCCATATAAATTCATAATAAATTTGTTGCTCCACGGTGCTGATAATATAACATTTATATTTTAAAAATTATAAATAAATAATGAAAAATCTAACAACACAATTTTCAGTAGGAGTAGTATGGTAAAAAAACAAAAAGAGACTAAACTTTTTTAAGGATGGCCAGACTGTTGTGAAATTGTTATGGTGGCGGGATGCATTGTTTAGGACATGCCATGTTGGGGAAGTTCTCGCCCATTGTCGTCTGTTAGTTGGTACTCAGGGGGAATTCAATATCAGATGACCTCTTCCTCCCGGCTGATTATCAGCTGTTGATGCCAAATTGAGCAATTTCAACTAAAATGTCAAAATTTGCTTAGAAATCTTCTGGCAGATTGGTTTTGTAGCATAACAAACTATGTGTTGTTTTTTGTCTTGTAAAATTGTTGTAGGGAAGAGTTCACCTGATGCTGAATTCGCCTTGGTTGGTACTATAAATAAATTATACCAGCAAAAGGATGTTGTTACACTAAGATATATCTACCCTTTTCGAGGCCTATTCAACAGATGAATGCATAAGTAATACCACTGCAAAATATTGTTCATCTCTGTTGTTAAATTCCATACATAAAAAGCTGTAAAATATTGTTATTTTTTTACAGTTTTCGTATAGTCGTTGACAAATTATCAAGGGCTTAGCTGACTCAGACGGATAATGGAAAAATTATGAACGAACCGAGTAAAACGAATTTATTATATTTTGGATATTTCAAACAAGATCTGCCAATAGAAAAACGGTCTGGCAGCACATATTTCTTATTCAACACGTACACAACAGGGTGACTGCACTAGAGAAACAAAATAACATAAACCAAGGCTAATTAGTATAAGGATACTCGGCTCGGTAAAATTAAAATATAAACATAAATATAAAAATTAAATTAAACAACTACTAATTATTTAGGAAATCAGGAAAATGTGCAGGTATGTTAAGATTACCTCACAAATGTTACTTAAAACCCGTCGGAACTCATCACACGTCTTCAAAACGATTATTTTGAAAATGATCATTTTCCATCACATACATGGGGGGTTATTATGTAATCCGAGTCGAACGGAAATGTGTTCGAATTCTAATGTTAATAACATACAAATTCGTTTCCGTTTCGAATCGAATTACATAACAAATTTTTGTAAATAATAGAAAATATTTTTCTGTTTTTGTTGCGTTGCGCTAACTTTTCAAACATTTCATTCGTGGGTCAGAAGCATTTAACTTGGTAGTAAGGTTCCCAAAGTTGGTTGAATTTTTATTTGCTCTGGCAAAATATATTTTGTGAGAATTTTTTTTTAGGTATAATTTATTTTTGACTTAAATTAATACAAAAACTTATTGCATGGTATAACACAGTACAACATATGATTTTGGGACTCAATTCTGACAATTTCACGTGAAAGTAGGCCCAAAATGAAGAACTTGTGCATCATTCGTTTTGTCTTCTTACCTGCTAAAATATTTTTAATATCGATTTGAAGTTAGTAACTATCGTATAGGATCTTTTGTTTGACATAACTCGAAAAACACTAGTCCGATTTAGCTGAAACAAATTTAGAAATATTAAGAATTACAATTCCTCTAATCTGTTCTTAATACCGTTTTCGTATGTGTGCAACACTTTCGAAGTTAAAAATTAATGTATGAAGGGAATTTTTTTTTTTAAATTCATAAAAAATCAAAAAAAATTTAATTTTTAGTGGTGTCTTTAGTTTTTGGCCAACAGCTTAATTTAATTTTGTTTTTGATTTTTTATAAATTTAAAAAAAAAAATTAAATTTTTAGGCAAAAAAAAAAGGAAAACGGTATTAAGAACAGATTAGAGGAATTGTAATTCTTAATTTTTCTAAATTTGTTTCAGCTAAATCGGACTAGTGGTTCTCGAGTTATGTCAAACAAAAGGTCCTATACAATAGTTACTAACTTCAAATCGATATTAAAAATATTTTAGCAGGTAAGAAGACAAAACGAATGATGCACAAGCTCTTCATTTTGGGCCTATTTTCACGTAAAATTGTCAGAATTGAGTCCCGAATCAATGACTTCAAAAATGTTGTACTGTGTAATTAATAAAATACTAAGCTTACATTTCACTATGCAACAAATTACTTCGAAAAACACACGGACTGGACAGTATGGGTTCAATATTATTATCAAAACCCTATACTCAGAAATCCAAATATTTCGAAAATGGTGTCTTCAGTAAGTATTTGGCCAACAGCTTATTCGGATATGGTGATAGCTCTAAATTACATATGACAATAATGTAGCTAAGAGTCTCCAGTACAAATCTTATTAACATCTTATGTCAAAAATATAATTTCTTCGTGCACTTTTTTTTTTGCAAAAATTAAGAACATTTTTTTTTTAAATTAACTCCGTTGGGAATTTCGGGTTCGAAACTTTAAATAAAAACTCAATATGTGTATACATATGTACATATATATTTATGTATGTACATATATGTATGTGTTTTATATTTTTAATTATTAAAAACAAATTACAATGAACCAAAAATAAAACGTTTCACACTGAACAAAACCATACAAGTAATTAAATCAAGTAAATTATTTTATAAACGGCCTTATGAGATTGATGAATGCACTTGTCTTACAAACATTATTTTCTGATAGAATTTTTATAAAAGTTAATATTTAAAATGCATAATAATAACAGGTTTTAGGGTTTTCAGTTAATTAGTGCGAATATGTAAGCAAAAATAAAATTCGATATTTAGAAATAAAAACACGACTGCAATAAAAAAGTCTACTTCTCAGTAAACGCCATTTATATTGTTGTGATTGGAAGGTTGATTATTTTGCTGGACTACTATACGTCTTCTTATAGATGATGTAGTGGAACCAGAACTGCGATTGCCACTTACTTTTTCGGCTTCTATGCGACCTGATAGAAATTTAGCCAGGCGTTCCTATTCGAAATCGAAACCATGAAATTAGTTTTATATATGTATGCATATAAAATAAAAAAACGCAAAAAATTACCAAATAGGCATTAGAAAGACTTTGTATTCCACCATAAAAATTTACCATACGCTTGATTAATATCTCGGCTTCCTCTTTTGACAAATTTGTAACTTTATCCAATTTTGTTATGCTTATAAAACGGTTATTGAAATAAATTATGTGATGGACAACTTCCGTTTTGGCATGAGATACAGTTCTATGAAATAAAAAATGGTAGTTTTTAACTAAAAAAAGGCAGAAAACAGAATAACAAAATTACTTCGGTAAGTTCGCAGCCATACTTGCACCAAAATTAACAACATGAACCAATTTTCTGGCCGATTCTCGTGTTAATAATACGATCAACTGTTCCAATGTTGCTGGTCTAGCTTGATTTTCTGGTTCATCCTGACTTAAATAAGCCCACAACTCTTTTGCTTTTTGAAAAGCCAATTTAGGATCAGTGGCAATCTGTTTTTTGTTATTTTGTAAAAAATAAAAAATGTAAGGAAAAAATGTAAGGAAAAAACTGTTTTTGAATCATAAAAGGTTTATAAAACAGATTTCCATATAAAATTTGTGTTATAAAACCTAAAACTTTTTTATGAATAAGACAGTAAATTTTTTAAAATAAAATCCAGCACAAAATTTACCAATTCAGCAGCATATATTATTATATGTATGGCTTCTTTACTTTGTTTCTTTAAAGCTCTGGCTTCGGCTAATGTTCTTTGGGTCAAGCGGCGCTTGAGTTTGCGCGAGAAACGTTGACCGTGATGGATTGCTTTGATGGCGCCTTTTTCGTTCGGCGCATCTCCACTGATATCTTCGTCATTTGGTCCTAAAATTAAGAAAAAATTTCTCTTAATGTTATCATTAAAAAGTTTTGATAAAGTCATGTTTTAGACTCGGCAGTTTTTCTTGCTCACGTTTTGATTTTATATGAGAGAGTTGAGAAAGTAATATATGTGACTTTCTCCGAGAAGGGGGACCTAGTGTGTCAAAATCGATAAAAATTAAAAAAAACACACTAGGTCCTTTTTTTCGGAGAAGGTCACATATACCTTTTGTATACATATCTTTTTCTTTCTCATTATAAAATCAAAAGTTGAGCAAGAAAAACTGCCGAGTCTAAGACATGACAAATTATTGTTTTTGGATTTTTGAAAGTCCCGGTTCACACACGTCAACTTTGTTGATCAACTCGTAATTCATCTGTACGACTCCTTTTCGGGCGGTGATGGGTGTTTTAATTCAGCTGCGAGAAAGAAAGAAAGAGGAAGTATTTCTTCCCTTGTCTTTCGCCCAGCTGTTTGCAAAAGAAAGACGGAGAAGGAAGTACAAAAAACAAAAAAAGTTGAGGTGTGTGAAGCGGGAAAAACAAAATATAAATAAATCAGGGATCGCAAATAACGATTATTTTCCAAATTTAAACTAAAAAAAAAATCACACTAATGGAGAAGTGCTACGTGCACAAGGAATACAGTGGATTGATTTTTATTTATTCCTCAGAAAATATTATTGAGTTTTATTTATTCTTCAGAAAATAGCAGTTATTAATTTATTTTTATTTATTCCTCTGGAAATAAAAGTTATTGCTTGATTTTTATTTAACCCTCACAAAATATAAGTTATTTTGTGAATTATAGTTATTCCTCACGAAATAACAGATACTTTTTTAATTTAATTTTTTTTATTTTTGCTATAGAAATTTAACATGTGCGTGTCATTTAAAAGCAACTACTGACATTGGAACTACTGATTAGATAGTTCTTTAGGGACCATATGAAGACATTGGAAACAGATAGTCACTAATACATTTTAGTAATTCTAGTATACACTAGAATAATAATGAAATTGTATATTTTGTTCGCACGTAACGCAACGCTTGACGCTCTAATTGAAGTTGGACTCTAAAGAAGTAAGCGGGGCAAAGTCCATTAAAGATTAACAGCCGTATACTAAAATAATAATTTTAAGCTTGAAGTGTACGTTAAAACAAAATTTCCATAAAAATTTTGACAAAAGAGCACTTGAAGTTCAAATTAATTTTTTTGGACACGGCCGTATTATTATGTATATTTCACATGCTTCTACCTGACCCATTTTTACGAAACTTGGCACACACTTGAACTCTAAAAGTGACGATATGTTGAATTTAGAAGTGGGAGGACACTAACGGTCTTATGTATAAGCAAAAACTAGCATGAAGTTAGGATAAGTGGAAAAATTGAACATGATCTTAAAAAGTTTTGTCATGAAACTTCACATTAAAAATCATGTTAGGACTTAGAGGTTAGGGTTAAAATTCGTGCTGTTTGAAAAATGTGTTTCGTAAATAACGTCGTCATAATCGATCCACCGAACATGCTTTTCAAGCTGTTGTGATCAAATTTCGCACTGAGGAGAATATTGCTGTCACAGACGACAAATTATTTTTCATGTCAGTTTTTGTTCATTTTATTTAATAAGAACATCTCGAAGACATGTATTGTCAAGCAAAAACATAAAAATATTATACAAATTTATGGTACTAAATTTACGGAGTAAAATTATTTTTAAATGAAATTAAAATGTTTGATTAAAACACTTTCTTGTGTATAATGTTGAGGAAAAATTACACAAAAATGTATGATCCAAAAATAGTTCAAGAAAAAAATGTTTGTTCCATTTTTGGATAATTACGCAGAAATCGGCAACGCGGCTGCTCATACAAAAAACTAAACAAAAATAGAGAAAGTGTGTACGTGCACGAACTTTCTTCAAGTTTAGATTACGGTATGTACACTAGTGTGTCGCAAAAAAATTATTTTTTTTGTATTTTCATGGGTGCTCAATCATAATTTGAGATTTTTTTTCAGAGTTTTCGAAAGAGGCTTAAAGATCGCACAAATCGAATTTTCACCAAAAATCGAGTTAGCCGGCCGTTTTTTGTGTTTTCTTCATAACTTTAACCACTACTTCGATTTTTTTACTTTTAAAAATAAATAAAAAAGAAAATGTCCAAACTTTATTTTTGTGTGCAAAAACTACAAGTTTTTGCAATGAATTTGCTCATTTAGGTAGGTTAGGTTAGGTCATGATACAATTATACAGGTAACCGCGAAGCGCCAGCTGTTTTGCTTGTTTCGTGGTGCACTCTGCCAAATGTTGTTTATGTTTTACAGATACACACACACGCTGTTTATCTTTCATTGCTCTATGACAGTTGGCACCAGAAACTAGCAACAAAAAGCCCTGTTGTTTTATTTGCTGTAAATTTGTTGTCGATTTGCGGTTACCTGTATAATTGTATCATGGGTTAGGTTAGCAGGCTGCTGGTAAGGAAGGGTGAAATTTAGAGTCTAGCTCACTTGGGTCCAATACAATGATCCCTTTGTGTTACCTGTTAATTGAAGAGACGATAGCGGGAGAGGGTAATAGGGAAATGATAGTGATAGAGAAGACAGGTGGTGAAGGAAGATATAGAGGATAAAGGAAAGCTTCATTCTTTTACAACTCTGCTCTTTGCACATTTTTTGATAATGCAGTGTTGCAGCGCCATCTGATGTCAAATGAGGCGTATTAAATTTTGAAGCTGTGTTTATTTTATTGATTATTTTACTTCGCCAATTATTCTGCTACACAACGAAGGAGGGCGCTCTGATGTACATTAGGATTATTATCTGATGAAGTCGGTATAGTTTTTAGTGACCAGTGCCTGCCTTATGCCTGCATCACTAGAACTTTTCCCACAACAACCGATACAAATGCACATCAGAAAAAATGCGTGGTGTTGTTATTTTTAATGACTGTCGGAGACAGAGCTCGAACCCAGGCTACAGGATTTTGTAGTCAACGTGCTAACTACTTCAGCCAACGCCACCCTCCTCATTTAGGTAGCCTACATTACAATTTTTCCATAAATTTTGTAAATAACGCTTAATAACTTTTAAAATTAAAAAATAATAATAATAAAAACTAACGATGTAGTTTGAAAGGTCAATTAATTCTAAATAATTTAAAATAAATAATTTTTGAATTTCCTCTTTTCATTCCTGAGTTATACCCGTTTTTAAGGGGCAAATTCGATTTTTGGCAAAAATTCGACTTGTGAGAACTCTAAATTTCTTCCGAATGATCTGAAAAAAAATCTCAAAAATACTTGACATTATAAACTTCCAAATTATGCTTGAGCCAAAAAAAAAAATATTTACACAAGTGTATATGGACATACATACATACATACTTTTATCTGTTTTAATATCTCATAATTTTAACGGTTATGTCGGATTTATCGATACAAGTTCACTTTGTAAAAATTTTTTTCTTACTCAGATTTTCATTGAACAAGTAAAGAAGAATCATCAAGTAAGTAATCGACCTGGTGTTTTTTTTCATTTTCAATAATTTGAAGATTAAAAATAATTTATGGTTTTCTTTTCTCCAAAACAAATAATACTGGAACATGATAACCTCAAGACAACTTGTGTGACTTTTTTTGTTTTCTTATTTCACATAAATAAAAACAGATAAACAAAGAATATTAGTACGTACATACATATGTAATTACATATGTATATACATAAATAAATGTATGTACACATATGTACTTACACGAAAAGATACGTACATGTAAATACATATCGTCATATAAAGTCAACAAAAGGCGTAACTTACAAGATATTCAAAATAGTATTTTCGATTGATTATGATGTAATTGAAGAAAATCCATCTACCCAAAACATTTTTATCCGTGTATGCCCAAAAATATTGAATTTATTAACAAAAAAGTCAAAAGACTATTGAGAACATATTTAGTTCTACTAAAACTTATAATTGTTTTTGCTTTGTCTCTAAAATATTTTAATTGTAACTTACGCTTTTTTAAATTTATATGACGACATGTACATATGTATGTATGTATGTATACATATATACTATGTACTAAGTACATAATTTAATATTTTGAAATCGTTTTTTCTAACTTACCATCAGTTTGATCACCATCGCCTACAATAGGCACCAAATACTTGTCTACGAATTTGTCACCAGCAGTTAGAGCGCCATCTAAGCGATCGGCCGCATAAGTAGTTATTGGACTCTCCAGCATCGCATTGCCGATTTGTTTCATCGAATCAGCGCGTTTTAAAACAGGTTTAACCAAATGATCGGCCATGTATTCCTTAGTATTCCAATACATCTTTAAACCCGTAATAATAGTCTAATATAAATTTAGGCGAAAACTCAGTTGTGTTAACTTACCAGTTCGGGCGGTAAATACATCAAAGGGGCACGTTGTTCTAGAATATCTAGGCTTTTACACATTACCGTGTCCAATCGCTTAAGTGGTGCTTCAAATAGTCTTACGGCAGGCTGCACAGATTCATAAGCAGATGAAATTGTGTATTCAGCAGTTTCGAAATACCAGTTGATCAAACGATTACTTTTCTTAACTTTGGCATACATGCCTTCCATCTTTTTTAGACTTGTTTCGATTAATGGTATACTGCCAATGCGATCGACTGTTTCCAAATGTAGTTTTATACTTGGTGTATTGGCTTGGAAAGAGTATGTTAAATAATGTTCTTGTTAGTTTTATTTTAATTGGCTTTAAAAACATATTTCAAATATTATTTTTTAGTTTTTGTTTTGTTAACCAACCCATGTTTTATTATATCACGGCTTTAATGGAAAAATTTAAAACTCTATGTTTATTTGTGAATTAATCCGCTCTGACGCGCTATGTTCTACAAACTTCCTCGCTTAAACTGTTTATAAAAAATAATTCTCATTGCCTTCGAAGCGTACTTTTAAAAATTATTATTCTTGGTGCAGTTTTTGTTCGTATGTATGTACATATGTACATATATTGCAGTAATCACTGATAGTCTTCTACCTAATACAACAATACATCGGCCGTTTATTTTAAATGTAGCATAAGTATGTAAGTGTTTTTGAAAAATCAAGCACACTGGGACCTAATAGGATCCAAGTGATCCAAGCTGCTCCTCGTGCAAAGCCTAATTTAGCATATGTTACAATATAAGCCAAAAAGGAAGCAATTAACTTGTCTGCAACGTCTATGGCGGTAATCGAACCCGCGACCTCTGGACTGAGATTCTAGCATCGCTACCACTCAGCCAAAGGGACACCCAATTGTACAATTAATATTCCTAGAATACTTTGTGGGTTATTTTAGCGTTCTTTTATTGATTAGGGTTGCTAGATGTTGGAACTACTTGCCTATTGACCTTCTCTTGCTCAAATAATGCTTTTCGTGTGAAACTACTTAAACATTTTGCAGATTACCTCCAACATGATCAGACATGCAGGCAGTCCCTCAAACTTGACTAGCTACCTTTATGGATTGATTTTATGGATCGATTTCATTTATTCGACTTATTTTGATTTTTGATGCTGATTCACCATTTTAGGATTTTGTTTTTCTACCTGTTTCTGTGTTAATCTCTTTGTGGCTGGGGAGCCACTGCATTTTTTCAAAATATTTTCATGAAATTTTTTGATATGTTATTTTTATTTTTATTATCAAATAAAATATTTATATTTTAATTATTTTGTATAGATTAATTATAGTTATATTGCATTCAATAATTATCTCTCTAATATATTTTAATTGGCCGATAGGCTTCCATATTACTTTTTTGAAAATAAATACACCAATACCTCACTTTGCGCTTTTTTGAAGTTGCGTCGCTGCTGAATTTACTAATTTTCACTGTGCGTCGTTTGATTTTCGAAGTTGCGTTTTTTTTTGTTGAAATTTTCTCTTTTACCCCAATTAAAAATTCGTTTAGCAAATGTCTTCATGTATTTACGGCCTAATTTTCTAAAACTTAACGCCAAGCGTTGACAAATTTTATATGGAAAAAATTTTAATTACATAAACAAAATACATACAAAGTTTGTCAACGCTAAGCGTTTCGTTTTACAAAATTAGGCCATTAATAATTTTATATGTAGAATGAATAGAATGCACAAAACAATAAAATTTAATATTTTATTTTGTTTTAATTGAATTTGTAGAATGTATCAAGGCACATTCATTTCCAGGTAATATCAGGATTACAAAAACAATTAAAAAAACAACAATGAAAAAAATAACATTGCTTTTAGTTTATCCAAAATGTCAAAAATATAATTTTTTTAACATAATAATAATAAAAATTATTCACATAAAATTTCTCCACGGCAGCTACCACTAACAAAATTTTGCAACGTTTAACACTTTTCACAATTTCTTAATAGTTTTTTCATATTTTTAAATTTGTTTTCAAATATTTTTCATATTGCAATTTTTTAAAATTTTTTTAATTTCTCTTTCGTAAACAATTTTTGAAGTTTCAGATGAACTTTAATTTGAAAAAAAAAGCTCAGCTGCATTTCCGCTATTACCTGGTGAATTTTAAAATTAGTATTTTTAAAGAGTAGTATTTTCCTAACCTTGGAACCTGTCTTCGATCTTTACATGGTTTGCTATAGAAAATCATAATTCACTTTGCGGCAAAGTGAGGTATTGGTGTAAATTATTATTTAATTCAAAGTTATAAGAGGGGCCATTCACATATTATGTAGCCGTTATGGGGGAAGGGTGCTTAAGAATTTGTTACGGTTTAGAAAATGTATACGAAAAATGTTGTAAAAAGCGTCGAAAATAGCGTTACGTAATATGTGAAAAGTCAATAAGCCATTGTTTTGAAAAGCTGGGACGTTATAATGTTAATAACATATAAATTCGAAAAGTTTTCTTTTCGAATCGTGTTATTTTCAATACAAGTTGTCGAAATCGTGGGACAGGACGTTATAATGAAATTTACATATTTTGATGGCTTAATATAGGAAAGGCGTAACTCGCATTTTCGACATTTTACAGGAGAAGGTAGGTATAAAAACTAAAGCATTTACATGCAAAAATAAGTTTTTAAGTGGTTCGTTCTTTAAGGAGGCTACCAAAAAACGTTAAAAACGCGATTTCGAAAAAAAAAAATTGCTTTTTTATATTAAGCCATCGATTTCTATTTAGTATATGAAATGTGTACATAATATAAATTCTTTTAGAAAGTTGGTGTAATAGTTATTCTTAAATATATCGATTCAAAAACAAAGTGACTTATACCAAATTTAAAACAAGCGACTCATATTTTCTTGCGATTAACAATGGAAGACACTTGTACTCATTGGTAAAATTAAAAAAAAAAATCATTATCTGTATAGGTACCTAGGGTATGTCAATTTGCCTCATGCTTTAAAATGTTGTATTGATTATAATCGATGTTAATATGCTACGGCCATTGTTGCAATAAAATTTTTTTTTCCTTCCAAGCGTATTTCATTGCCAAATTCTTTTAGGTAACATTTCCACGATCAGTTTAGATATGCATGTGTACCTACGTAGTATATATTTTCTTTAATCTACCAACTACGCTTATTATAATAAAATATCACTGTGTTTTGTAATAGGTAGGTACCTACATAATATTTAATACAGAATGTAAATATCTTCTTAAACCAAGGACAAAATAGAGAGGGATTTGTGAAAAACTTTTCACTCACGACGATCATGCATAATCACGAGTCAAAGGAAATTTGTCTAGCTTCCATCTTGTTTTTTGTATCACATTCATTCATGAACATATGTACATATGTATGTATGTACACTTAGTCACAAGACTCTACATACGATTTTAGGTATTTCATATCTTTTATTCCTAATTTTTATTTAATGTTTAATTTTTGAAAATATTGTATCTTGAGTATTATATTGGACCCACTTTATAACTTCGATATAAAAAACATAAAAAATCTCTGTTACTTTTTTGGTAAAGTAAAAATTGCTGAAAAATGACGCTTAGCCAACGTCGCAAAAGTGTACATACGCGTTTGAATTGTATTAACTACAGATATAGTAGCACGTTTTATTTTATAATTTTGTATTCATTTAGTCTTGTTTTACCAATATGTGTTAGTTAGATTTTGCTTTGATTATTAGCAGTAGTTGGAACAAATGGGGAAAAATAAGGAAATATCAACCAACGTTCGAAAATTCGTCATCAATCTTTCAAATGAAGGGAATTAAATGAGAAAAACCAGACAAACCTTAAATTTTTATAAATTTACAATCCTAACTATCATTAAAATTGCAAAAGAATCAAAGTTTTCCACGATTGGGACGAATAGCAAAGCAAGGCTTGATGAAAGACTAAGGCGCAAAATTGTGAGAGAAATTGCGAAAAATACTAACGGAAGTAGCAATAAACTGAAAGAGGACATTAAAAATAATTATAGAATTCTTGTCGATGCTAACACAATTCGCCGTTGCTTAAATAAAGTTGGATTATAGACTTGTATAGCCAGAAAAATGCCATAAACAAAACTAAACGATATACTTATTAGAGTTCGACCGATTAATCGGCTTCGGCCTTCGGCCAAAAATTGGTAATCGGCCAACATTCGGCCTATGGCAAAAATCGGCCGATTAGCCGAAGCCGAATATTTTTCATTAAAAGCTTGAAAAATAAAATTATGTTTGGTCGTTGCTCGCCGACAGTTTCTATTGTGTTTAAAACGTTTTGAAAGGGTTGCTTTGAAATACAACCCTGTTGCTTTCTATTTTCTTTTACTTGGACGTTCTTGTGAGTGATCATATGAAAAAGCAATCTAAAAATTGCAAAATAGTTTTATTTTTCTTGTTATGTATCCAATAGATATTACAGCTATTTCAGTGATCTCAAAAAAGTAAAATTTTTTCTTAATTCATCATCATTTTTAAAATTTAAAACATTCGGCTTCGGCTTCGGTTTTGGCCGAAGTTTAGGATTTTAGCCGAACTTCGGCTTCGGCTTCGGCCAAAAAAAACGCCTTCGGTCGATCTCTAATACTTATGCTCTGGAGTACAAACACGTCCATCTTAATACATCTAAGTTTTTGAAACGAGTTATTTTTATGGACGAACGTAAGTTCAACCTATTTGGAAACGACGGACGACCAAAAACATGGATAAAATGTAATATTGACTTGGATAATAAAATGTATGTAGTGCTGTCAAACATGGTGGGGACTCCGTAACTGTGTGGGAGTGCATAAGTGCTGATGGGGTTGGAGAATTAAATTTTTTTGATGGAATTATGGATCGTCGTGGTAGTTTAGATATTTAAAACTATATTTTTTTACAGAATGTGAACAAATTGCACCTTAAAGATAAATATATATTTATGCATGATAATGACCCCAAGAATAACTTAAGGCTGGTTAAGGAAAGGCTTCATTATAAAGTAAAACCGAAGCTTCCACATCTTCCACAGTCCCCAGATTTAAATCTGATCGATTATTTATGGGCTTCCTTGAAGTAGAGGCGTCAAAATAGCGTCCATAGTCTCTTATCTCAAATAATTACAATTTTAAAGGAAAAATGGGAAAATGTATCGGCGAAAACAACTAAAGATCTGGTTTCTTCGATACCTAAAAGGCTTAGAGAAGCTTTTGATCAAAAAGCGGACACACAAACTTTTTAAATTTTAAAAAGATTTTACACAATATACTCAACAATACATCGTATGTACACTTTTGCAATCGGATAAAATATTGAATTTTATTATTTTTTGCTTGTTTAATATTGTTTAGTAAAATCAAATGTGGTGTTTTTATTTAATTTAAACTACTTCTACTTTAAAATAAAAAAAATTTACAAAATAAATGATTTTCCTTTAAAAAGTAAAAATTTTTTAAAATTTTAAATCGTATGTAGAGTTTTGCGACTAAGTGTATGTAAATAAAAAGAACTAATCGCGCTCGTGAAATGATCGTAGAAAACTATGTAAGTCGTTTATTTATTACGATCAATGGTCGCTAAATTAATGTTTCGTTTTTTGGCTTGCAAGTTTTAAAAGAACTGATACATATGTATACACTCGTACAGCAATTTCCGCTTAATAATATTAGTAATTAAAAGGAAAAATCATTTATCCGATGCTCTGTTAACTGATTCATTAACGCAATTAAAATAAAACCCGTTTAATTAAGCATTGAAATCAATAATGGCAAACATGCTACACACAAACGATGTCACCAGAAATCGTTCGATCGACAACTTGTATTGCAAACAACAATAACATTAGGAAATTTGCTGTTGTTTTCGTATTCGATCGAATGATTTCTGGTGACATCGTGGGACAGGCCGTTAAGGCTCAGTTACCCGACGGTAATGTAATGTAAAAGTAACCTAGGAAACAGCTGATCGATATTTTTATATGAGAAGTAGGTTACGTTACATTACATCTCTATAACCATTTGCACTACTTTTCACATAACAATATCGATCAGCTGTTTCCTACTGTTGCTGTTACTTTACATTACAGTCGGGTAACTGAGCCTTTAGAGTCAACTCAATTACATTTTCATTCAATGTTGATTACCCCTATTATCCGGCTAAATCAATTATGCGGGAAGCAATTCAGCGCTTTGTACCTGAAAAAGACACAGATGCATATGTACATAAGTACATGTGCTTTGTTTATTTTTATTATATTGAGTTTAGAAATGTCCATATCATAGGTACATCGCGGAAATATGCAATTACAAACAAGATAATAATAATATTTTAAAAATGTATTAATTTAAATAGCTGCCCCTTAATGGTTTTGACAAAGGGACTTACACCATTTTCAACCGGCTAATGTTCGAGTAATTAAATTGCACTCTCAATGTAAAATATAAGAAATAGAAAGCGTAATCTTTTCACAGATAAGCAACATCTATGTACATACATACATATGTATGTATATATCGTCACCTAAAATCCAAAAGGACGTAAGTACACTTTTTACTTTTTTACAGGAGAAGCAAAAAACCTTATAAATTTAAGACTATTTATTTGTTAGGTGCCAAATTGAACAATGAATAAAATCGGCATTTTTGAACATATGTATGTGAGTAAAATTTTAAGGAAAGATGTATTTTGGTCAATTACATCATAATCAATCAAAAAGTCTATTTTGAATTTTTTGGTTGTTACGGCCTTTTGGATTTTAGGTGACGATATGTAGATATGTATGTACATATGGCTGTATGTGTGTATATTCATATGTAAATAGTACAAGCTGATAGAACAAAAATGTTCAAAAATAGTAAAAATTAAAAAGAAATCTATATTTAAACTAGAAAATATAGATAAACACACAAGACATACATATGTATGTAATATGGGCTACATAAGTATGCCCACATATGCATACTTACATATTATGAACTATATATGTACATACATACATACATAAATATGCATTTATTACATACATATATTATACATACAAATGTTTACTAGAGGCACTTAAACATTTTTTACACGAACTGTTAAAGAAAAATAGTTTCCTCAACGGCATTACTTAGTGTTATGGCTCGAATATGGATGGCAACTTAACTTCAGTTCAGTGTTGCCGAATCGCGGGTAATTACCCGAATCAGGTGTAATTTTTATGTGCATGTGTAGCTCGTGGGTAATTGCTCTCAGGTGTAATTTACGGGTAATTTTAAGTTCGTTTGTTTTATATAATAAATCGTGTGTGTTCTGGCTTTCACATCATTTTCACATGTTTTCTTGTGAGTTTGGATGTTAAACACCTAAAAAAATTTATACAAAACAAGAAAAAATAATTTTTTTGATTCGAAATTTATATTACAGATGAACATTATATAGGAGAGTTTTTTGCCATCGGAAACTTATTTTGGGAAAATTTGAGTTGCATTTCACTGGGGCTGATACCAAATCATAAGTAGACCTTAAACAAGATTTTTGAAATGTGTCAAATATTTATTTTAATATTGGGTGTAATTCCTTTGAAATCGGGTAATTTTGGCTACTACGAGGTGTAATTTTAAATATATGTTTTGGTAACACTGCTTCAGTTGTAGTGTCAACAGGCAACACAACTAATATTAAAAATATGTAGTATTATATATGGCAACTTTCTCCAGTTACCAAAAATCTATAGAAAATACGATAATGACAGATTGGCAACTGAAAATAATGTAAACAAAGATTCCAAATATAAGAAATATATGTAAGTGCTAAAAAGAAGATGCTTAAAACATTACTTATCTTAAAAATGAATTAATTGGAATTAACTTTTTATGAAGAAAAGGAAGTATTAAAATAAGTTTTTGCAATCTCCTCTTAAGCTTCAAAACATATTTTCTTCAAGAATACAACGAAGAAATTCAAAAATAAAAATAGTATTATAGGTACTTACTTTTTAATTATTCCACGTTTTGCTTTAAAAACCATGCAGCAACTAAAACTTTCTGGTTGCCAATATGGCAACTGAAACTGCCAGCTGTTAATTGCCAGTTGTCATCCGTAATACCATTTCGGCAACGAGCAACACAACATAAATATACTTAAAATAAGTAAGAATCTTATATGTATGTATACCCTTCACCGACATAACTTTATGGAATATGTATATACATACATATACTGTATACAATAACAAAAATTAAAAATTTTAAAAACCCCCCTTATATCTAGAAAAGATGTGACATCTTCTAAACGGCTTCTTCAAACATGGTTAAGAACCATCTCGACCAAGTCACTTTTCAAACAGAGAAAACTAAATCAAAATCGGTCCAGCCGTTTGGGCTGTACGTGGACACGGACAGACGCACAGATATACAGTCGGGGGTTAAAAATAATACACACAAAAAAGTAATATGAATGATTTTGTAATATTAATTAAAATATTTGTAATATCAATTAAAAAATTCATTAAATTTTCACCTATAAACAATTTGATATTAATTAAATTTTTCCACTCAAATTAATAAATACAAGTAAAAATTTAATTGAATCAATTAAATTCTTCATTGGAAATATTAATTGGTGAATACTTTTTTCTGTGTAGATCATTTATTTTTTGCTATAGGGCAATTTATAGTAAGTGACCTATAGCAATAGTCGAATATTTTATTTTACAGTCTGTAATTCAGAATTTTTTTACATTATTCATATTTACCGTTTTTAAAATGCATGCGGAGAGATTAATTAAAAAGGACTTTTAAGAGAGATCAGCACTTTCTAATCGCAATTTATACACCCACATCTAAAGTAACTTGAATATGCATACCTTATATGTATATGTAAGTTAAAACTTTTGCCAGCCTTTACCATATTGATGCTGACAGCGAAAACTGAACAAATATAAAAAAATATTGAGTAAAGATCTGCCTAAAATATAAAGTATGTTTAATTATAACAAAAATTAAAAATTTTAAAAACCACCTATATATATAGAAAAGATGTGACATCTTCTAAACGGCTGGACCGATTTTCTTCAAACATGGTTAAGAACCATCTCGATCAAGTCACCTTTCAAACATAGAAATCAAAATCGGTCCAGCCGTTTGGGCTGTACGTGGTCACGGACAGATACACAGACACACAAGGCGAATTGATACCAAGTGATCTCGATTCAGCTGTTAATTTTTCTTGTCTCAAATCAAAGCAAAATTCGAATATTTTCTGGCAGCAGGAAATTTTACACTAACAAATATACAAGGCGATTTGCAGAGTTGCAAATCGAGAGCACCTGATATGAATTAGCCTTGATCACAGCCTTTACACATTAAGATAATCAGGATACACTCAAACCAGATAAGCCTATAAGGCAGCTCTGAAACGGCTGGACCGATTTTGATTTAGTTTTTTCTGTCTGAAAGGTGACTTGATCGAGAAGGTTCTTAACTATGTTTAAAGAAAATCGGTCCAGCCCTTTAGAAGATATCACATCTTTTCTAGAAATATCGGGGGTTTTTAAAATTTTTAATTTTTGTTATTTTATTTTTTATTTAATTTCAAAAGCAAAAGCTCAATAAAAAACATATGTACATACATAGTATATTGATTATTCTTTTAATATTAAAGATGACAAAATATGACTGATAATAAAAAAAGATAACAAAACGAGGACACAAATTTTATAAATGACAGCGAGTTAAAATAGAAGATTGCCCTTACCTTAGGATATAGCACATCGACTACAAAACCGAAGGTCCTGGGTTAGAGCACCGACTCCGACAGTCATTCAATAACCACATCACGCATTTCTCCGATGTGCATTAGTGTCCATTGTATCAGTTGTTGTGGGAAAGTTTAAGTGATGAAGGCATAGACACTGGTCACTGAACTACACCTACTTTAGGGGATACTAATCCTAATGTAACATCACAGCGCCCTCCTTCGTCGGTACTATGTATTTAGTTGAATCATCGGCGAAGTAAAATAAAAAAATAAAATGGCTACTAAACACACTCTATTGACACCAGAGGCGCTGCAACACTGCCTTATTAAAAAAACGTGCAAAAGAGCATAGTTGTAAAATAATGGAGCTTTCCTCTATATCTTCTTTCAACACCTGTCTGGTCTATTACTATCTCATTCCTAAGGAAGGTGACACCCAGTAATAGTAGGCATTCATTGCCTGAGTATTACTTCTCTTTCAAAAATAAAATATTTTTAAATAAGAGGATTTCAAATTTAAAAAACCGTCAAAATCATGAAGTAATATTGAGTACCCAAATGCTGATGACACAACTCAAAAAATTCCAGACGTTCAGGAGGGGCAAAAACTGTTGGCAGAGCTTACATCTGGCACACATGTGCCCAAAAATGCGTAACCACTAATTACTGATGAAAACCCGTTTGTATGTATGTATTTATTGATTTAAAAAGTTTCCAATCATCTTAGATTCTACAAAATTGACTTTTATTTATGTACGAAATTTTTTAACTTAGTAAATGCGTGTCTGAATCAAAGAGTTTTTCATTAGTAATTAGTGGTTACGCTTTTTTGGGCACATGTGTGCCAGATGTAAACTAGGCCTAACGTAAAAACTGGCATAACGGTATTTTATATTGTCCAAGAAGACTGTGTTGCAAAAGAAGTTGTTGTGGTTGTTAGAGATTTGTTCAAAGAACGGATTTATGAAAAAAAAACTATTTTGATAATTTTTAGTTGTGACTGTTAATGATTTAGTGTACGATATGTACATACATACATATGTACATGCATACATATCGATGGCAGAAGAAGCAAAAAACTGAAGAAAAAATAAATCATTTAAATGCAGAAATAGTTTTTTAAGTTGCCATAAGTCCTTGATTTTGAACTGTAACGTACTAAGATCTTCAGGGAGGATGCAATTATACGTTGTCGCCCAGAAAACATTAAAAACGCAATTTCGAAAAAAATTGAGTTAGGCCCTTTTTATATTGAGCCATCGATATGTACATTGTACATATGCACTATTTTGAAATGCACCAAAGTTCAGGTAGGTTATTCAGTTGCTTTCAATTATCAAACAAACTCGTAATGAATTTCAGTGGTACTACATAGTACGTACATACATACATACATATCGTTACCTTAATATAGGAGGACCCTAACTCAATATTTTTTCTTCAATAGTGTCACAACTAAAAAAAACAGTTTTGCAGAAAACGCGTTTTAAGTGTTCAATTTGCATTGTTGTAGGAAAGTTCAAGCGATGAAGGCATAGATACTGGTCACTGAACTATACCGACTTTAGCAGATAGTAATCCTAATGTACCTAAGATCAGAGCGCCCTCCTTCGTTGTGTAGCAGAATCATTGGCGAAGTAACATAACCAATAAAATGGCTACTAAACAGCTTAAAAAAATTCAATACGCCTCATTTAACACCAGAGGCGCTGCAAGACTGCATTATTAAAACTAATCGTGAAAAAAGCAGAGTTGTAAAAGAATGAAGCTTTCCTCTATCTCCTCCTTTACCACCTGTCTTCTCTATCACCATCCCTTTCCTAAAGAAGATAACACATAGCCTACTACTATATACATTCATTGCCTGAGTGTTACTTCTCTTTCAAAAAATATATAATGTATGTATTTATATACAAGAATCAGTAGCTATTTTAAAAAGCATTTCCCTAATAAAAAATATATAATTTTTATAACAAATGGTCACACTCTATACAAAATTATGCTGTGCAGAGATTATTACATTCGAACCATTTACTGGCCAGTCTTATCATTTTTTTTTTATAAAAATTGTACTTTGATTTTATGTGAAAAATGCATGGAGTTCTCCAGTGATCATGTCGTTTATTATTTTTTACGCAACAGTTCTAAAAATTATTTTTATGAATTTTTAAATTGATACTGAGTCATTAAAGATGTTTAATATCTTAAAATGTTAAAAATGAACAGTTTTTAAGATTCTTTATTTTTTTATTTGTTTCGATCGTTGCTAAGTAATTAAATAGTTTATTTATTATAACACCATTGTTTTAATTTTTCTTTTTTTAATCTGCTACAGACATATTTTATTATGAATATTTGTGTTCGTTTAATTAAAAGAATATGAAAATAAAGAACATTAATAGTTCAATATGTAAACGTTATCAAAAGTATAAAAGATGATGGAACAAATATCTGTCTGATCCCAGTCTAGTACTTCAAATATTAATAATTCCTTGCAAAAGTCAATAACCTATATTGTCTTTTGCTAATTTACTGCAATTAAATTTATATTCAAATTATTAAAAAAATATATATAATTTTGTTATAATTTCAGCTATAGTATTAAGCAGGGCTTTCATGCAAATACATGTGTTTTTTTAGGGTTCCGTACACTAGTGCTGGGATACTATCGATATTTTCTACTATCGATATCTATCGATAGTTCAGATTTCACTATCGATACTATCGATATTACTATCGACTGAATGTTTGTACTTGAGAAAGTAAAATATAACAATTTTTAATCGGGTTAAAGTTAGTTTTTTATCACTTTATTGAAAGTATATAGTCTTGTATATATTTTAATATGTATGTATGTATTTGCGAACGCTATTTCAGGTGACAGTTTTTGAAAAATTTTGCTGATGTCAGTTGAAAATTTTTTACGTTTTCAAAACTGCATTTGAAATAATATCGATGTCGATATTTTTTTCTATCGATATTTTCGATATTTTAAAACTATCGATAGTATCGATAGTCTATCGATAGTATCCCAGCACTACCGTACACCAAAGATGAAAAGGAACCTTATTGTTTTCGCTACGCCTTCCGTCCGTCTGTATGTCCGTCGCAGGCTATTTTCTCGAGAACTGTCAGAGCTACGGACCTGAAATTGGGACACAGTAAGTAGAACTTTGGCCGCTACAACAACAAATACATGAGAGTTAAAAACAAGTAATAGTGATATATTCGGCTGTGCCGAATCTTATATACCCTTTACCAACGTGTATATATGTAGTATACAGCTACATACATACATAAGTACATACATATACATATATTTGTTTTGTGATAAAATTTATAATTTTCTGTTATATTGCAGTTTTTAGTAAGTGACCTTTCGGTTTTTTTCGAAAAAATAATTTGCTTTTCTATTTCGACGTTCGGTAGATTTTAAAAAATTTTCAAAAACAAAATGTTCCCAAACTGTATTCAAACAAATTTTAAAATACCAACCCGATCAAGTTTAAAATCTAATCAGCTCTTAATATTGAATTGCCCTCACTCTTTAATAGTTTGCTTACAAAAGCGAGCGGTGCCACGCCCATACGAAAAAATATTGTAACGTAAGTTCCTTAGGCGCGCCATGCAGGTAAAACAAAAATTCTTTGAAAATTAAAAAATACTGGCGAATACTTGTTAGAAATAGTGGTAACAACTACATAGTATAATGGTGCTGTCACAACGGATGTTTTAGTTTTTTCAGAAGAAATGTCGGCAACTCCTGGGATTTTGGGGATTTTTAGCCTAGTTTGTGTTTTTGCTAAAAATTTCGTGACTTGGATAACTGGTTCGTGGCAGTGATAGCTGAAGGTATCTCTGCTAACTAATATTATACATGCGAAAGCAAATTTATTGTTTATTTGTATTGCTTTAATGGCTAAACCACGGAACCGATGTTGAGGAAATTTAGAATATAGATAGATCTAAGTCTAGATGGACACATAGATTATATGTTTTTTTAAAAGCTACGTTCACGAGGGGAGGTAGGGGAACTTTCTGTCTCTCAGAAACTATCTCACCGATTTTGATGAAATTCAAACCATAGATAGATCTGAACCTAAAAGAAGACATAGGCTTTACATTTTTTTTTTTCAAAAATAAGACCACGAGGGGAGGTAAGGGTAAATTTCTTTTTCTTTGAAACTATCTATCCGATTTGGATGAAATTCAAAACATGGATAGATATGATTCTAAAAGAAGACAAGCTGTATATATTTTCTAAAATAGGAAAATGAGGGGAGGTAAGGGGATATGTCTTCCTCTTTGACATTATCTAAAAGATTTTGATATATATATTTTATCAAAATATTTTATCTAGCGGGAAGGGGCAATATATAAGGTAAGTAAAACGTAAGGAACTACGTCCCTACCCGGTGTCTCATGTCACCGTGCCTTCTTTTTTGTTTTTCAGCTACACCTAGTTAATCGATTCCTGTGAAACCAAATTTATAACTAAAAAGCTAGTACCGGTCATATGCTTTTTTAACATTTAAACAAGTTTTGCAAATTTTAATTTTTTTTTGGAGTTATGACTGTGTTGCAATAATTTAGCGATATGTATTTAGACTTATATACTATATCATCCGATATAAACGAGACCGGAGGGCTACATTAGCTAAAAAATATTTATTTGGAGCAAAGGTCATGTTGCGTCATAAGGTTGGTATGTATGTCCCAAGAAGTGGTGAATGATGCGAATGAACTTATTACAGAAATAGAGTTTTTCTTTTCCCGGACTTTTTCATTTCCCGGGAAAGCGGGAAAGATTTTTCGGTTTCCCGGGAATTCCCGCCCAGTACAAAACAATACAAAATATTTTTAAATTTAATTTACTTCCAACAAAAACCAATTATAATTCAAGAGATCGATTAAATAATAACATTTTATACACACATTATTCAAAAAATAATACCTTTTCCGTTCTTTATATAATAGTAATACATATGTAGATACCAATATTATAAAAAGGAAATTATACGAGTATTATTAAAAAAAAATATTACAAAATATCCCCCTTATGAAAAAATCATTGTTAAATTTAAAATTGGTTTAACAAACGAATTTTGTATGGCAAAACCAGTATTAACTCATGCTTTAACCTTAACAATCGTTTTTGCATAAAGGCATATTTCTTTGGAAATAGGACTTTAGTACAGAATAAGCTGTTAATGCTGTTAACAGTACTATTTACCAAATAGAATCTGTAATTATTTGTAATTTTTTTTATTTCCTTGTTCATTTCTGTTTTTACTTTTATGAATTGTTGTAGAATTAAATATTGAACGTCGCGTTCTGCTTTTTTTAAATAAAGGCATCTAAATCTCAGAACGCATGCGTGCCAGATGTAAACTCGGCCTTAGTTGTTGTAATGATTTAGCACCATCGCATACATAAAGTGAATAACGAACTTATCAAGGAATGTGTAAATACAAATTAAGTTGCCATAACAAAATCAAAAAATCCCGGGAATTCCCGCACAAATTTCCCGGGATTTCTTTTCCGGAAAATGTGCGGGATCCCAGGAAATCCCGTATGAAAAACACTATACATACATAGGTCTTAACACAATCAGAAGAATCATTCATATTCACTGAAAACTAAAAAGTTAGAAATAAATTAATAGTAAAAAAACTTTTGTGAGGGTTTGCGTAATATACAAAATGCAGCGTAGCACTATCGACTATTAAACCTTGTTAACATATGTATGTACATACAGTGCTGAACTGCATTTTACATAAAAATTTTAATTTATAAATTATGTAATGTAATAATTGATAGTTTTGATTTAATTTCAAGTTTATTTTATTTCCTATTTTAAGGTATTTGAATAAAAAAGTTTGTTTGAATAATGTTTTTCTACTACAAACAAATTTATTTATTTTTTTTTTTAATTAATGAAATTCAGTTTTCATAGTTATCATAAAAATTTTTTGTTTTTTATTTATTAACAGGGCAATTATGAATAAAATTCCGCAAAACATAATTTGATAAGCTAATACAGTTACTTACATATGTATGTATATCTAAAAAAATATGTATATTTAATTATTTTCTAAAAATTTATTTAAGAGACATTTATGAAAAAACAAAGGAATATGAATAATAAACATAATAATCATACTGCAAGCTATGCGTATTTATAATGTTAGCAATCACATAACTAATAACACGAATGGACTGCAACTTCCAACTTGGGTTTAGTTAAAGGGGGTTTCTGCTTTTCGAATAATACGTACTGCATAGTAGTTCAAACTGAACTCTCTAACTTCACCCATTAAATGTTTACTGCCTTACTCATAAGAAATATTTTTGGTTTATAAATGTTCCTTAATCAAACTTTGTACGGAAATTTGTTCTATAAACTTCAAAAATAGTTTTTTATGAATTTTTAAAATTTAATGAATTACTGTTAAAGGAACTGCAAAATATACGGCTCTGTTATATAAACCGAATCGATTTTGAATCGCATGGTTTTAGAAAACTAGCTCCGATAATAAAATTTTTTTCACTTTTTAAATTTTTCAATTATATAGATTTTCATATGTATAATATCTGCAAGAAAATTTATCGTATAGGATTTTCAACACATCTGCAAGGCCATTATTAATTTTGGAAATCGTATGGTTTCAAATCGATTCGATTTACTGAACAGTGTCGATAACTAAAACTAGTCAAGTCGGAGGAGCTAAGGACCAAAAGTGCTATCATATTAGATTTTAATTTCATAATCGCTATCACAAAGTACTATTATCATCTGCTGTTTTAAAAAATGTCTGTCTATAAAATTTCAACTCGTTTATACTATCATAGATATCCTCTAAACTACGATGAGCGAATATTTTTTTAGGTGCTTCATTAAAAATTTTGGGATGCCAACGCCTAGCCAATTCTTTTATAGAGGAAACATCAATGTTTCGGTAATGCAAGTGCTCGTCCACAGATGGCATCCGTTGTTTTAAAAATAGCCTGAGATTATTAAAAATTGCTTTATTTCAAATATCAATAAAATAAATTTCAAAAAAATATCAATACCTGTCCATGTAAATCGTATTACCCGCTAAGGGACATTCACGTTTAGGTATATGCTGCACTAAAAATTCCAATATCAATTGTTCCCCTTTTTCAGTTGTTATTTGAGATTTCAAACACTTCTCTACCAAGCCGGATTCATAATGATGTTTCATACACCAATCGCTCATTTCCTGGAAAACATTTTCTGGATGGTGAACAGCAAAGCACGGACCTTCTGCTATAACTTTTAAATTCTTGTCTGTTATTAGACAAGATATTTCTAATATCTTATCTTTAAGAACATCCAAACCCGTCAATTCCAAATCCATCCATACGATGTTGGTACAAAAGTTCTTTTCGTCCATTTTTTGTGTTTTTCCCGAACTGTTGTTTAAATATCTTGTGGCGAATATTTTTTGGGAGAGCTGGACTAATGTTTTATGGTGTGTAAATAATTTGTTTAACACAGAAAACATTTAAAGCACTAATTTAATTTTAATAACACGTTAATGAGCACACTACCACACTACTATCATGAAATGCACACACATACAAAAATTTTTCTTTAGTTAATTCGTACCGTAGGGTTACCAATATTCTCTAGCGTCAGAATTAAGTGTCTTAACAAACACAATTTTGTTAGACATTTTTATGTCTTATTTAGTTTTTTTCTATTATGTATTGCTAATGACAAAATTTTCTCTGCGATATAAAATAATTATAAACATGCAATATGTTTTCTATGAATTTGTGTTATCATCCTCTCCAGTCGTACTATGTACTAGCTGTGAAGTGAAATCATGCGGGTTGAAATTATGTGAAATTAGTATTATGCCAAATTTTTTTAATTAAATGTCAAGCATCTTCAAATGCTATTTAAGTCCAAAATTAAATTATTTCAGTACAAACTGCAATTATTGCAATGACGTGGTGGCGATTCTCGAATACTTAACATGAAAAAAAAACTGCACCAATTTGTTGTAATCAAAAACAGTGTTTCTTGTTTTAATGGAAGTTTTATCCAAGGCGAATTCAGTATCAGGTGACCTTATCGCTACAACAATTTTACAACACAAAAAACAACACGTAGTTTGCTATGCTACAAAACCAATCTGTCAGAAGATTTCTAAGCAAATTTTGACGTTTTGGTTCAAAATGCTCAATTTGGTAGCAACAGCTGATAATCAGCTGGGCTGATAAGGTCACCTGATACTGAATCCGCCTTGGTTTTATCTTCCTGAACGCTTTTTTGAGAATAGCCACCATTATTATTAATAATTACACATAGTAAGTCCGCAACTTCAGGAAAAATCGCTGTCAAATTAACAAAGCCCATAATAAAATCTACGGCAGTAACTTCACATACAGCACAACGGGACCTCTAAGGACCCAAGTGGGCTGGTTTACTATAAAATCAGCAGCCTGTTATAACTTCACATACTCTCCAATTTTTGTTTAATTTTCTTTTGTGCTTATATTTCCTTGTAATTTTGTTCACAAAATGTATGCAATTTATTGATAGTATGGTAACATTGTAGAGAGAATGAGTATTTATTATATGTGAGAGCATAAGACGAAAACGTCAAAATAAAATAGATATTATTTCTCGACTTCTTCCTGGGGCTGCTTTTTTGTGTCAATTTGTATAGAAAATGTGTTTATGCCGCAACAAGGCGAATTCAGTATCAGGTGACCTTATCAGCCCGGCTGATTATCAGCTGTTGCTACCAAATTGAGCATTTTGAACCAATACGGCAAAATTTGCTTAGAAATCTTCTGACAGATTGGTTTTGTAGCATAGCAAACTACGTGTTGTTTTTTGTGTTGTAAAATTGTTGTAGCGATAAGGTCACCTGATACTGAATTCGCCTTGATGCCGCAATTCTGTTTGATCATTTAGACTTAAGTCTATTCAATGTGTGTTGGCAGCCCTGCTGCGAATATTTATACAATATGTATGCTACTATTTTACACAACAATGTAGTACAGCTTCCTAGCACTTAGTACATACCCCTTGACACAGCGTCAGCGTGACCGTTTGACCGACTAAAGTGGTAAATTGCCACTTTTTCGACTGCCTTGCCACTTTTTTTATCCCTTTTTTAAGAGTGAATTATATAAAAATAAATCCCCTTTTGGTGCTACTTTTTCAAAAATGTCATCGGTCACCCTGCACAGCGTAATGATCGATTGCGGACCGCCGATCCTTACAATCACCTAACCACCCCCCAAGTAATTCGGCTTTCAATGCGGCGCGTTTTCCCTGGTGTATATCGAAGAAACTGTATTTTGGTTTCATAATTTCTCTTATTTTATGAAAGCTTTATCCATCTCTCTGATAGGCATATCGCAACAATTATTTATAAGTAGTTCTGGGAATTTGTAATTTTCCCTGGCGGCTATTGAGCGCCGTCAAATATATTTTTGATTTGCCATCAGCCGTGACACAACACTGGCCTCAGTTCTCCACATTAAAGTTAAATGAAACACTAATAATTTGCCACAAATAATTTGTGAAAAAAATTAAATGCAGACAACTATAGACAAAAATTAGAAAAATAATTTCGTCTTACGTATTTGCAAGAGAAGACAATAGACGAATATTTGTCAATCACCCCGCACCGAAGATTTGCAATACAAATATTTTAATATAAACAAATTTTTTTAATTATTTTGATACAGAAAAAAAGAAACGAAATGAGTGCAGATCAACCCAGTACATCTAAAGAATCCTTTGATGATTTTTACACAGAAGTAAGTAATAGGCTGGAATCAAAAGTTATCTCAGCTCTTTTTTAATGTCGTTGTTTATGTAAAGAGCCAACCCCATATGTAAACAAACAAACATGAATCTTAAAAAGAGACGTTGTGTGTGATCATAATTAGGTTTAGAATTGAACTTGTAATTTAAAAGATATTTTGACATATTCACAGGTTAAAGAAATTGAAAAACGAGATTCCGTACTAACATCTACTCAACAAATTGATCGTTTACTTCGTCCAGGTTCAACATACTTTAATCTCAACCCTTTCGAAGTGTTACAAATTGAACCGGAGGCCACAGTCGAACAAATCAAGAAACGCTATCGTCAACTGTCAATATTGGTGCATCCGGACAAAAATCAGGATGACTTGGAACGCGCACAAAAAGCATTTGATATTATAAATCGTGCCTACAAGACGTTAGAAAATGAATTGGGTCGCAAAAAATGTTTGGACGTTTATGAAGAAGCTAAAGAGAGAACAGATCATATGGTACGACAAAAAATAGAGGAAACGTTAGGTTTCTAAACATTGCTTCTTTTGCAGATAGCGGAAAAGCGCAAAAAGATAAAGAAGGAGAACCGTTGCTTTGAAACGATACCAGAAGATGACCCTGTCAAATATAAACATGCCGTTTATGTTATGGTAATGAAACTGTTTGCCGATATGGAGCGTAGACGTCAACAGTTAGATCAACGCGATCAAGAGGAGCGTAAACGTAAAAGGGAGACCGAAATCGAAGAAGAAGAAAAACGTGAAGCGGACAAAGAATGGCAAAAGAATTTTGAGGAATCCCGCCAGAATCGTGTTAATAGTTGGCATGACTTTCAATCGGGCAAATCATCGAAAAAAGCAAAAAAACAAAAACGCCTTCATGGTATGATGATGCCACCCAAGTTTAAACCTGAAACTCGATAAATGGTGGTACTATTAAATGTAAACTAAGTTCGTTCTAAGTACACCTAACTACTTTCCTCTAACCTATACGTTAAAATCCTAATTTCTAATACAGACCGTTTTTTTATATCAGAAACAAAAAAGAAATTCAATATTCTTTCAATGATACATTCTAGAGGTTGATTTATGAACATAAAGATAAAGATCAATATTAAGTTTAAATGATTCGTATGGAAAATGTTCAAAATCTGTTATTTTTCATAGAAACTCTATTGTTTGCAAAAAAAAAGTGTGTTAAAAATAAAATCAATGAAAGAATTCACGTTTTATGAACAATAGAATTTGTGGGAAAAATACATAAATAAATAAAGTGAAATTCAACAATTTGTCGAAGTTTTAAAATTTTACAATTTTCTTTTGTATTCTTTTTAAAAGCAAAAGTTCAACACTATACATACATGTCGTTGGTCACAAGTAGAAACTCAAATAGAAGGTAAAACATAATCACCCTTATTTCAGTTGTCGACATTGACGTCACTTTAACACAATACCAAAAAATTAGGGCTGGTATACCCGTTGTGGAAAACAACTGACTTCTGTTGGCATGTTTATGCTATTTTCAAGGCCTTAGGGAACTGAAATATATTTTCAGTAGCACAAAATTGTTCTCGAGAGCGAGGAAACAAGCTCCAATTTTTTGGTATTGTGTTAAAGTGACGTCGATGTCGACAACTGGAATAAGGGTGAATAATAAACAGTACAACGGCTTGTAAAATCGTTATTTTTTACACTATTGCAATAAATTTTTGTGACAAGGTGTATTTGTGTGAAATGTATCGGAATAACTGAAAAACTCAATTTCGTGAAAATACGAGTTAGGGCGTTTCTATTTGTGACCAACGATATACTGTTTAAGGAAAAGCAGTCAAGGCCTTTTATAAAAACTTCACTTTACATAAAAAAAGGGTTCCATACGAGTTATTTTTAAACATGTTGCTTGCAAAAAATTTTAATTCGTTTACTATACAATATATTGCAATGTGTAAAAACTTTCGTAAATTGCGAATGTTTAGAAATATTGTGATGTAAAGGTTTTACTTCTGACAAATTATTTTTAAAACTAATTTCTCTTTATAAATATACAATTTATTGACAGTGAGAATTATATTATCTCAAATATTGTTTTGCAAAATAACTTACCCTGTATTTGCAAACAATGTGTTTTAAAATGTTGTATACAAACTGGCTGTAAATACAATGTCACGTTTAATAGCATTTGAAGCCTCTTCCATTTTACATTGTAAATCTGGATTACCAATGCGTATAGCAGCGGTTTTTACATCACGCAACGTTTCATCCAATTGTTGAATGCAACGCACAATAATGCCTTCTTGAATTTCAGTGAGCTTCATTATTTCAGCAAACGGCTAAGAAATTAACAGTTATAAATATATAAAATGGAAATGTGAAATATGCGATGCTTGCCTTATTACGGGCCCATTCATACACCACCTCGAGTAAACCAAAATTTAAGCGATCTTCAGATTCTACTACAGCCTGATGTCTTAACTCTTCCGCTAAGATATTGTCATTGATTTCTTCAAATTCTTTAACGCTCTATAAATATATGAAAGTTTTAAACATTTTTATTGCTTCTATACATCAAGTTGCAAACCTTTTTCAATTTTTCAGGTATAACAGGTTCGCCTTGAATTTTAGATTGGAACACTAAACCAGACAACAATGCAGCTATTTCAGCTGGTTCAAGATCGTTAAATATATTGCAAAGTATTAACTCTGTTATCAGCAATTCGTTTTGTCCCATTTCACAAGCCACTTTACCCTTAAGTGTCACTTAATGGTCAAATGTATAATTTAACTTATCTTAGATACAATTTTAACTATTTGAAAATTACCTTCATCCATTTCATCTATATATTTTAACGCTCTCAATACTTTTAACTTATTACAGTAATCCGGATACAAAGAAAGATTTTTTGTAGAATTTTTAAATTTCAATTCTTCAATACGTTGCTCCAGTAATTTGCGTTCATAGACAGTGGCAAATTCTTGTTCGAATCCTGCAATATTAGTATGTGGCAAGATATCTTGCAATTGGTGCCATACGTGCTCCAAATAACGTATTTGATTCATTTCCGTATCGGCATTCATGTTTATTTCTTTTAACATGTTAATCAATTTTAAACTATCCGCATTTTGAATATACCCTTCATTAATTAGATGTAATTCTGAAACTATTTTTACCACTGTAGCAGCTGGTGGAGAATCTCTAAAACGCTCAATTTGGCGTTGTTCCCAATTACGTATAATAATGTCAGCTTCAATTTTCATTGAAGATTTTGTAATTTCAACAAAATCTGATGCTCTCAAATCGAGTATTGTGTGACCTCCAATACCTTCAGGGTGATAAAATTTATGTTGAGGGGCAAGAGAAACCATTTTATAGTACATATCTCCACGTTGGAACTCATCCTGTATGGAATGAATTTCAGGAAATATATTTTTAGTATTAAAATATAAAAAATGCATAATAAAGTAGACTTCCTAGGAAAATGTATTAGTTAATTAAAATTCGTTTTAATTTTTTTTTAACTTCTAATCATCCTTAACACTGAAAGATCTAACGCTTTCTGCTTTTTGTATTAATATCACCTTTAATTAATTTAAAAAGTCGATACTGAAACTTGCTTATGCTTCATAACTTTTATAGTTAAAATAAAAGCATATCTATCAACTATTACTTTTAAAGATCCCTACACGTTTTCCTCATTATTTCTTGAGATATTTTTTTATAGTAAATCAAATTGTATGACAAATGAAAACTATAATCTCATATAAGTTTTCTTAGTTTTAGTCAAATAATATTACCTTATTTTCTGCTTTAAATTGATGGTCCAAGACTAAAACACGATAGATTGCATCTTTTCCAACAACAGATTTAATGGATAAGAGTACACCTAATTTATTATAATGTTTACTTTTGGTGACAATCACAATACGGCCAACTTTTAGTTCTTTTACAATTTTAGGTTGGCCCATTAAAAATTTCTGAAATGAAAATTTTTTGCATAAAAAATAAAGTTTAACTGAAAGGAAGAAATATATTTAAATTCTTGCCATTAGTCTCTGCTTCTCCGTTATATATTCCAATGCTAAGTCGTAAAATTTGGACAGAGGCTGCAAATGTTCTCCAAGTTCCGGCATTTGCGAGAACTTATTCTGAGCCACTTCCAATTGTTTCAGCTGTGCTGGTAACTGCAGTTTCTGATTGAATTCTTTGAATGAATATTTCATGATATCCTCCACCTTAATGCTTTCAATACGTAGACAAGTCAATATTACGGCGTAACGTAAAATAAACTGTGATTCTAATTTTTCTGGTTTACCCAGAATCATTGAACGCAGATCTTGCACTGGTGGCACATTTGACTTGCACAGCAAAATAACACATCCATTTTTATCATGACCTCTGCGACCGGCTCGACCAGCCATTTGTATGTATTCACCCGGTTTCAGATTTCGAACTTCTAGGCCATCGAATTTACGATGAGAGTCAAATATAACTGTTCGAGCTGGCATATTTACTCCCATGGCGAAAGTCTCAGTAGCAAAGAGAAGTTTTACAAGCCCAGATTGAAACAACATTTCTACAATTTCTTTAAGTATCGGCAAAATTCCACTATGGTGGACGCCAATGCCCCGACCGAGGGAGTCTTTCATTGTTAAAACTTGAGGCAAGACGCGATCTGGTGGTTTCAACTTGGACAAACATTGTTGGAAGAACATTTCAACGGAACCTTTTTCACGGGCGGTATTTAAATCAATAGATTGCAGAGCCTAGCATATTATATTAATCAAATGGAAAAAAAAACTGAATCAAGTCTACTACACTTACCAAAGCATTTCTATCACAACGATTTCTAGATAAGGTAAAAGCCACCACAGGCAATTTGTCATTACGTTTGAGGAAATCTATTAAGCCAATCCAGGTATTCTGATCTTGTTTTGGTGTCGTTGATTGGTTCTTAGAACCCAATCGACCGCCAATTCTTTTTGTTTTACTTTGCATGGCTTCCTTCCTAGCGGCAGCCTTATCATAGCCATCCTGTATAAAATTGCCATTCTCGTCCACCAATAAAAATATATCATCCTTACTTTTCCCTCCAGAACCGGTATATAAGTAATGCATTAATGGTACTGGTCGCTTTAAAGTGCTTATCACATACACCTTACGTTTTTTTGTACTTCCTACCCAATCAGCCAATTCCATAGTATTTGGCACGGTGGCTGATAACATTATAATGTTGACATGATCTGGTAAGAGTATAATGACTTCTTCCCATACATGTCCTCGATCCGGATCGTTAATGTAGTGCACCTCATCGAATATGACGTACTCAAGATCACGTGTAATATCACTACCACAGTAAAGCAAAGATCTCAAAATTTCCGTTGTCATTATCAGACATGTGGCAGTAGGATCTATTTGAAGATCTCCAGTAATGAGACCAACATCTTTAAAAGTCTTTTTAAAGTCACGATATTTTTGATTAGACAAGGCCTTAATAGGTGAAGTATAGATAGTACGCGTTAAATCTCTCTGCGATAAAGCAATAGCATATTCAGCCACAACTGTCTTACCAGCCGATGTATGTGCCGCAACAAATACATACTGTCTTTCCTCCAATTTTAGTATGGCTTGTTTTTGGAAAGTGTCTAACTCGAAGGGATAAGTCATGGCTGGACATGGAATTTTTTTCTCAAAATCCTTAATTGGTTGGGAAATATCCAGCATTTCTGCCCATTCGGTACGTAAGCTTAAATTTTTAGTAGTTGAAATTTCCAGTATTGGTCTCATTTCACTGGCCATTATGTGCTCATCAACATCCTTAAATTCTTCACCCTGCTGGTTGTTGGCATATGAAGACCCACCCTTATCATCACCTTTTTCATTTTGAGCTATTTCTAACCATTCTTTAACATCTAAATTGTCTTCCAAGTTCTGTAGTAAATTTACATTTTCCTCTGCACTTGTTTTATAAATTTCAGTTTTGTAGTTCAAGTTGTCTTTGAAATCGTAACCATTTTTAAAACCTGGCGGTATTGTCAGTAAATCTCCCTCGATTTCGAAAGCCCTTATATCTAAAAGTTTTATTTCCTTATCCTGTTCATCTAGACCGCCCGGCCAAAATGGACAATTCATAGCCGAACCCCTAGTTATTTCGTCTAATAGCCCAGGTTCACGTTTCATCGATGTGGAGTTATTGGCATTTGCTCCTACATCTTCAATATCTACCTCCACAAAGGCAATGATCTTACCAGTAATAAAGTCTCTTTTTGGAATCAATTTTGTACTTGCTAGTCCAGGTGGCAAATTCAGTAAACGCATTTCATTGTACTCACGGGGAATTACATCTGGCAATGGATCGTGTATTGATAATTCCGGCGACAGAATATAATTCTGTAATTTTTTTATATTTTCATCTCCGGTATTCACCATTATATTTCTTAAATTTTATCAGAATTAAATTGTTTTCACTATCGTTTTGTTTACCGCACTTTTTATCCCACATCCAGAAGAGTTACCAGGTTTCGTTCTTATTAAATGGAAAATACATAGAATTTAATAGAATATTTTCAATGTTTCTTTTTATCTCAAATTCTATGCACGTTAGTATTGTGACTTTTTAACCTGACTTTAGTTGGTGTTTTTAAGACAGCAACACACACTGTCATGTTTCCGACACATAATATTGTCTTTAAGCAAGGCCTATTTATTAGGTCAACGCAATCGTCCTGATGATATTAGGTTTGATCCCGTACTCCACATTGGGAGCCCGCGGGATCCCAATTTTACCGAAAACTGTTCCCGTACTCAAAGTTTGGGCAAGTAAGGGAGCTTTTGAGAGAGTAATGTTCTTCTTCTTGCACGAAACAGCCCGTAATTTTTCTTTGGGCTAGTTTGGGCAAGCCGAAAAACAATCAGCTGTTTGAAAAATAACCAATAACAAAGTAAAATTAAATTGTCCTAAACACTGAAAACATTGAAAAGTTGTATCAAAAAGGTTTATAAACAAGTGGTGAACTAAGTTTTATCAGTTTTTATGTAAAATTAAGAAACAAAACGTTCTAGTTATGACACAGCATGTAAGCAAACGCATGCGTGTGTATGTGTGTAAGTATGTATTTGCTTGTGCTTTGGCTTTTGGTAAAATTTTTGGTTTTTCGTGTTCCCGTACTTTTGTACATTTTTTGTATTATGGAGAGAAATTATAGCTTGTTCTCATTTTACCGAACTTTGCCCAAAAAGTACGGGATCAAACCTATTCTGTGTTTTCGTGTTTAAGCTGTCAAAAGTTATTTGCACCATATACTTTAGTTCATGTGTGTATGTGTTTCTGACAACTTAAACATAAAGTTGTTTTTTGTATTGCTGTGTTTTTGTAGAGTTGCGTTGACCTGATAAATAGGCCTTGTCTTTAAGCAAGTCTGAGTTTATGGGAGATCGATGAAAGAAGTAGAAGAGGAGTGCCGACTTGCTTGTATCTCTCACTCTCTCCACTCTCTCTTGTTATTTTATTTGCTGCATTAAAACGATATGATAATTGAACAAACAAACTGTCTGTGTGTGAGCAAACGGACAGTTTTAAGAGAAATGGAAGAGACTTGCTTCATGCGATAGATATCAGACAGATATAAATATGTATGTAAAATACCTGCTACGAACAGGAGCATAAGTCATACCTTCAAAGCCCGAGGAAAACTTCTTATGAATCCGTGTAATAGGAAACAATTCCCTGTTAGGGATGAAACGATACGAGTAAATACAAGTAAGTACTCGATACTTTTTCTTAGAAACCAAGTACTTTTGGTACCGATACTTTACTGCCGAGTAATCGGTAAAAAGTACTCGTATCGGTAAAAAAAAATACTCGTTTCATATTGGCTACAACAATGTTGAACATGACGTGAGTTTAACAAAATGTTATTTGTTCGTATTAAATCTCAATTTTTGTTTAGAATATATATTGAAGTAAGTTCAAGAAAATGGGACCCCGAGTTAAGTGTGTGGTTATATTTTATAAAAAAGACGATAAAATTGCGAGCTGAAATAATTGTTTTAAAAGCGTGTGTTATTGGGGCAATACACCGACTATACTGCTCCTGTCGACAAAAATATTGTTACGTTTTTATTCTCTGTTAAAAACGATTTTCCGTAGATTCGTAGATTTGCAATAAATAAAAGACCCCAGTGTACTAATTAGGGTTAAGAATGATACAATCTTTATTTACTATAAATACCACTAATCTAAATCTAATTCAAGAGCTTAAATACAAACACATAGGTTACTTCAATATTCACAACTGGTTACCACTATGCCTTCTTCGCTGTTGTATACGTACGTCTTAGACCACTGGCTGCGCTAGTGTTGACACAATTCTGCTTTCTCTGTTGCACGTCACACACAAGACTCACTCTGCCGTCACTCACAGTTGATACACCAATAACAACTCTATGGTAGACTCTCACAGTTGATACACTAATCAGGACTCGCTGGCTTCACTTACCCTACGTCTACACCTGATATCTTTTTATCATAACAAAAGTCAAACTTTGTATTGAAAAATAATTTTTTTATGTTAGCTCTTTTTCCTATATGGAATTTGACATTTGTCATGATAAAAATATATCAGGTGTAGACGTAGGGTTACACACGTTTATCAGCTTTCACTGCTCCCTTACTCTTTACTCAAGGGACTCCACAATAAACTCAAATCACGACAGACTCTAACTGTCACTATAGACTGTACTATAGTCTCTTCAATTTCCAACTCACGTATTGTAAAGCACAGACTCAAATATCAACTCACTGTTGTATCACAAATCACGGACTGCGCACAACTTAATTGTCAACTCACTTGATTAACAACAGACTTCTTATTAGCAACTGAGCTTCTTCGCAACTGATTTATTCCCAACTAACTTTTGATCGCGACTGAACTGCTGTTGGATGCGTCAACCCCTTTTTATACTTCGCACAACAACCACTAGAATTTTCATGCAAAGTCTAGACCGAATGATCATTATCTTCAATGTTGTTTACAAAGCGCGTAATTAAGTTCATGTGGTAACTATGTACATACGTGTGTATATGCATACATCATTAAGTGGTTGTTTACTTTTCATTTCAGCCTTTCGTTGGAATTGTCAGGCATGTATGTATGTATGCATGTAGCTATGCCTACCCTGAAGGAAATGTCGATGGTGAAAATGTACTGAGTCGCTTTTGACTTTGTCACCAGTACTACTCTCTAATTAATCCCCATACAATACTTTGTGCTATAGACATTTAGCATGTGCTTGTCATTGAAAATCTACTAGTAATACTAAAACAATTGACTAGATAGTGACTACATAGTTCTTATGGGAACATGGAGACATACCAACCAGACATTAAGTGGTACATTTCTATACCTTACGTACATACAAATATATGAATATTGACAAGTTGTTGCAAAATCCACCAGAAATACACCACGTCTGTTTTCTCTCTTTCTTTTATACTGACGAATAAAAGAGAAATTTAGACAATGTAACTACTACTAGAGTTTTAGTGTTGACAAAGAGCCATTTGGCCCCAGTCTGACTGCAGGGTATCTTCTTAATAAGCAGACGCTTGTAGTTGTTGTTGGTTGTTTACGTTTAATCACGTATGTATGTGCTACGCATGTGTATATAGTTGTTTGCTATAGTGCTTGTATGTGAATACGAGTGTACGTTTAGTTATCTATTTAAATACTTCTGGATGTTTCTTTATATCGATAGTATCGATACTTTTTAGGCGATACCCACTAGGTATCGATACTTTTGAACCGATACCGTATCAAGTAAAAGTATCGATACCTTAGTGGTATCGTTTCATCCCTATTCCCTGTGTCAAATTTTTAATCAATGTGGCGCAAATAACAAACACGGTATAGCCTCAGACTTGTTGCAATTGGGACATTTCCACTTGGCATCACTTCAATTTATAAACATACATACATATTGACATTCTCTTTTGAGTTTTCATTCGTTCTATTAAACACTGGATCATAAAATAGGACGATTTTTAGCTGTAGTTCTTAAAAATTATTAAGCAAAAATAAATCGAACAAATCAGTAATGGCTTTAAATATATTGCTTCGTAATGCTACAAAATTCAACAGTAAGTATAAAAGAAATAATAAATCTCTAAATTAAAGCTTTTAAAAGTGTGTATTATATAACCTGTGTAGCATCTGATATTCATTTATTGAAGACAAATATGATTATTTATAGCCGCTGCTGGTCTGCTGAAATCCGCAAAATTTACTCCCCTAAAGAGCTATACCACAATAACTACGGCCCAACGTAAGGCTTTAGTTAAGCCTTTGAGTATGGTTAAAATTAATACCGTAAGTACATGGACATTGATAAGATGCCAATTTTACAACGTATATTCTCATTGAAGCCCTTAACACGTAACATTTCATTGAGTGCCCCACGCATGTCAGCCGATGGTGCTAGCCATACAGCTTTGTGGACCATCGAACGTGGTGTTTCTGCAGCTCTTTTGGGTATTATTCCGGCAGCATTTTTATTGCCTTCTCAGACAATGGATGCTTTGTTGGCAGTATCCTTAGTCTTGCATACCCATTGGTAAAGAAAATTTTTATTTACAAAATAAGTACATGCGTGAAATGATTTTACGATTTTAAATTTTAGGGGTATGGAAGCCATGGTTACTGATTATGTCCGTCCATCTGTGGTGGGCAATGTTTTACCTAAAGTTGCACATGCTTCTTTGTTATTGATTTCTATGGCTACTTTGGGAGGCCTTTTCTATATGATCTACAACGGCATTGGTATTGCCAAATCTGTAAAGAAATTATGGGAAGTTAAGGGGGTTTAATTAAAGTATGGAGGTAATGATCTGATAACTGTTTTAGGAATATCCTGTGAAAAAGTGAGATTTAAGACGTATTTTATTATAAGTTGAAAAATTAGTCTCTGAATTACCAACAATATACTTATGTATGTATTTGATTTTAAGAAAATAAATTATTGAACTGAATGAAACTAAGTTGCCATTTTTGTTTGATTATTTTATTTCAAATAGCCGTAAACATGCCTAGTGGGACTATTTTGTAATTATATTCGAAAGAAAGTATTGCAAGATTCTGCGTCTTTCGCATTGCAATTCTTTCGAATTCGAATTGTAACCTCAAAGCTTAATTGAAGTATATTTTTGTGCATAATAGAGCGGAATGCATGCAAGGTTAATTTGGTTTCTAAAACGAATTGTTTTCTGTTGTGAAAGTTCTGTTGTATATTGAACACTACTTGAGTCATTACAAATAAGTTTAAGCTGTCAACAATTTACAAATACGGTTTCGCTTTATAAAAATACATCTAACAATTATTCTTTACTTTAAATACGCCATGTACGCACTAATTTTGAAAACTAATTTGAATAAAATTTGTAGTAAGTTTTATTGCCTATAATTAATCGTATTTATTACATATTAACCACATTTCTATGTTGTAGTTAAATCTTGCTATCAAATAGGCAAAAATTTAAAACTGCTTACCAAATACAGGTATATAACGAACAACTCAAAGTTATTGCAAAAACAACAAATGTCTGCAGGTGGTTCTGTACGCGCTACATCATCCAAATCACTTACTATAAAGCAATACGAAAGTAGTCGCAAATATATTATCACTTGGAAATTAGAAAGATTAATGGGATGGTCTTTGATCGTTTTAATACCAATGTCTTTCGCCATAGAATCTAAAGAATTAGAAATGTCATTAACTACTTTCGCTCTATTGCATACTTATTGGTACGTAACATTAAATAATTACTTTTCGTATAGCTTACGAGACTTATTTCAAATAGGGGCTGCCAGTCTATGTGCAGTGATTACTTACGATCATCCGTTGTGGGTAAATTGTTGCCCGTAATTGTGCGACTTTCAATAGTATTCTTAACAATCGGATCATTATTGGGAGCATATCAATTGATTTATGCCGATGTTGGTCTTGTAAGCATGATTAAACAAATTTGGTCTATAAGAGGGCGAGATTATGTACCCCGTAAACAGTTGCAGAAATTTGACAAGAAACCAAAAAATATTTTTAACATGTTTTTCACAAAATAGTTTAAAATTTTATTGTAATAACAAACATTAAAGATACTCTTAAACGAAAGACATTTATTTAGTCACACATGCATATTATAAAAATTACGTTTCTTGTGGTCATAATTTTGGTTGCAAGTGATTCTGGTGAAATAACCTCAGAGCGTCCCATTGTTTGGTGTGTAATAATACGTGAGGTCTACAGTTTCTCATGTGTTCAACAGCTTGCTCAGGTGTCCATCCGTTTTTCTTGAAATAAATATTATTGGTTATAAACAAGTGATTTAAAGCTAAGCAACCGATCAAAGTGACCGATCATTTTTTTCATTCTTATGCGATTAATTCAAATATGTTCGAAAATTTTATGCTTTCTACAATTACGGTTGTATAATTTTTCAATTCAATTTTAAAGTAGCCCACAACAGTTTCGACAATCTTAATAGAGATGAATGTGATGATTTTTACAAAATTGTTTTTCTTGAACAAAATTTTAAACTACTAAGCCGATCAAGTTTAAAATCGAATCAAGTTTAAAATCGAATCGAATCTTAACGTCAAAAAGGACAGATTCCTGCCAATTTCACTAAAATCAAATTATATGTTTGGGAGATATCGTTGAAAAGTTCGCTTTTTTTAATAACTTCAAGTTTAAGTCAAATCGATTTTAGATATTGACGTTAAATAGTGAAACGATTTCCATAGTTTTTAACATTTGAAAAATTTCTTTTAAAAATTCTTTGTTTGTATTTTCTCTTCTCATATGTTTTTACAAGTTAGTAATCAGATGATGGCTCAAAAATGCTTTTCAAAATCGTCGGAAATCCATTATATCTTTTAAGCCCGATCTTTTTTTTCGCAATATCAACAGATGAAATAAAATTGAGGAAACCTGTTCATTTCCTTGAACAATGTCATAAGTTTTCAATTTACAATTTTTTTTATTCATAATGTTGTTCAAGTAAATAAGAGATACATATGTAAATATTACTCACCAGCATTAAGTAACAACCAACTAGAGTGGCACTACGTGTTCGACCAGCTTTGCAATGAACGTAAACAGTACCAACATTTTCCGGAATTGAGTTAGTAGACAAGTTTCTTATGCGATTATTTTCAGGAAGAAATTTATTTATAAACTCTACACCTTTAAAGAGTTTATCCTGACAAGGTGATTCAAAAATATCGGTAGTTGCGAGTTGTAAAAATTCTACACCCAACAAATTCCATTTGGTGGCATTATTCGAAAATATGGTCAGTTCATAATCTTCATTCATAGAAACAACCGCTTTTATATTTTCATCTTTAATGAGCTACGACAATAAAGAAAGAAAAATAATCGTGCAAATGCTAATAAAATAAAGCTTTGAATGAAAACTTACATTATTTGCCTGTGAACGAAATGGTAAAGCCCCCAATATTACATTTTCATCGATACGATCATACCAATTGCGGGAAGTGGCCTTTTCCATTAAAACATTGTAAAGAAGTGTAGGGTAGAAACTGACGCGGGCAAACATAGCAGACTTATAAAATGTAACAATATATTATAAAAAATGTTTCTTAGAATTTATATTTGTTAAAAAATTTAAAATTTCATTTTATTAAGCTAAACTTTCACTTTTCACTCGTCATAACAAAGCGTGATAAACTTAACTCTCGAATCTTTAAACTAGTTTCAAACTTTTTCATAAGCTTTAACTTAATAATTCAACGTGCAGCTTAAAAATTAAAATTTTTTTTTTCAACTTACGCCCATTTCCATGCCTGTGTTATTTTTTGTACGTTGTTAGGAAAGCAGCGAGAATAATTGCAAATGATGAATATTATTTACATAAACTTCTAGATTTCCTTTTGAAAGTTTATGATAAGATTTTGTAGTCAACTAATTATTTACACATGCATAATGTCAATCCGGTGTTAAATATTCTTTTCTTGGTGAATTAACAATTAGCAAAACAAGTCTGACCCCAAATATTTATAATAATATATTTTTATATATAACGTGTGTTCGCAGATAAATAAACAAAAGAATTTTTTGGGAACAGTAGCCGTTAAACAGCTGATTTTTCTACGTATCTTACCCGGTGGTACCCGAAGAACAACAAATACAATAATAATTCAAGGCGAATTCAGTGTCAGGTGAACTCTTCCCTACAACAATTTTACAACACAAAAAACAACACGTAGTTTGCTATGCTACAAAACCAATCTGTCAGAAGATTTATAAGCCGTGAATAAAATTGATTTTTGTTTGTGTATTGTGCTGGTGTTTTTAAATGCGTAAGACATAACATAAAGAAACTAAGCAAAATAACCTAAAGCATTTTGTTTAAATTGGTTTTGAAAGCCAAAAAAAAAAACTCTTCCAAATTTTTTTAAGTCACCGAAATTTTAACCAAATTTATACAAATGTGACAATATGTGGCATAAATGTACTTAGAGCCACATAGCCAAGTTCATTATATAAGGCCAATGCAACCCTCCTGATGATATGTTGTTTTCTTTTTAAACTGTCAAAAGTGTTTAACATTTTTGGGCACTATACACTGTAGTTCATGTTTGCGTATGCCAAGGCGAATTCAGTATCAGGTGACCTCTTCCCTACAACAATACAAATACACAAAAACAACATGTAGTTTGATGAGCTACAAAACCAAACTGTCAAAAGATGTCCAAGCAAATTTTGACATTTTGGTTCAAACTGCTCAATTTGGCATCAACAGCTGATTATCAGCCGGGCGGGAGAGGACACCTAATACTAAATGGCTAATGGTGACCGCTCATGTCCATGTTTCGCCCAGGCTCTGACATCGATGGCTGAACATATAGGTGTTTGCCATGAGACTCGACGACAGCCTCTGATCGGATGTATTCACTACAACAAAAGTTGGTGAATTTTAGTTAATTTAATTATTATTTTTCGAAGTTTAGTGGCCTTCGAAAACGGCTGGCTGTTCCGTTCAACTATGTGTTGTTGTCAGAATATTTACAACTAACTCTGATGTTATTTGTTCATTAACAATTATCACATGTAATTTGGCTTAAAAAGCGTTAAGAACAGAGTAGCCTATACCAAGGCGAATTCAGTATCAGGTGACCTTATCGCTACAACAATTTTACAACACAAAAAACAACACGTAGTTTGCTATGCTACAAAACCAATCTGTCAGAAGATTTCTGAGCAAATTTTGACGTTTTGGTTCAAAATGCTCAATTTAGTAGCAACAGCTGATAATCAGCTGGGCTGATAAGGTCACCTGATACTCAATTCGCCTTGGCCTATACTATTCATAAGAATATAAAAGTTGGTGAATGTTTTACAGTTGCGTTCTGTTCATGCATGTCCCAGTCGATTATGTTTGACATTCATCGTGACATAAATTATTCTAGTGTAGACAGAGTTTGTGACGATTATGGCTATCGAATGGTGCTACACAGGAAATAAAAAATCGCGTATATCTATCACAAATCATGAAAATTTTATTGGTAGATGAAAATCAACATGAGTATGCTGTCAAAATTTTTATTTTTAAGTGAAACAGAGCTAGAGAGAAACACAAAATGTATGTATTTCTATTTCAACACTCTCCCACATATTCAAGAACTGCTGCAACAAAAACAATCAATGCAAAAAAAGTATGGACAGAATTTCAATGTTTCTTTTCGTAATAAAAAACAATGGTTGGCAACATTGAGTTGCTTTTAACCGAATTAATTTTTTGACAGTTCTGCAGCTCCACGTCAAACAGATATTGAAACCAATTGAAACTTTCTCACTTTTGCTATTTTCGGCTTTTAAATTAGTGAAAAAGTAATAAAATGGTCAGCTTGATTAATACCATTGACACTGGTCACGAAGACATGATACATAATGCCATACTGGACTATTACGGTCTACATTTAGCAACTTGTTCCTCGGATGGTTCAGTAAAAATTTTCGATGTAAAGAATGGCAACCAAATATTAGTGGCTGACTTGAAAGGCCATCAAGGGCCGGTGTGGCAAGTGGCATGGGCCCATCCAAAATTTGGTAACATATTGGCGTCATGCTCTTACGATCGCAAGGTTATTGTGTGGAAAGAAGGTGGATCCAATGACTGGACAAAAATGTAAAAACAAACATCAAAAGGAAATGTTGCAATTAATTATTTCTTGTTAAATATTTCAGTCATGAATATAGTAACCACGACTCTTCTGTGAATTCGGTGTCTTTCGCTCCAGCTGAGTACGGTCTGATGTTAGCTTGTGGGAGTTCTGATGGTTCTATATCTATTTTAACTTGTAACACAGAATATGGTGGATGGGATTGTAAAAAAATTCCTAATGCTCATACTATTGGCTGTAATGCAGTTTCTTGGTGTCCCTCTACAGTACCAGAGCCTGCCTTTGACCAAAAATCATCAACACGTACTTCGGGCTCAAAGCGTTTGGCCAGTGGTGGATGTGATAATTGTGTCAAAATTTGGCGTGAAGATAATGATCGTTGGGTGGAAGAAAATCGTCTGGAAGCGCATTCGGATTGGGTACGAGATGTAGCTTGGGCACCCTCTATTGGCTTGCCACGCTCCCAGATTGCATCGGCTTCCCAGGATCGTCATGTTATAATTTGGAATAGTAATGATTTTACCACATGGTCTCCAACAATCTTACACACATTTGATGATGTTGTATGGTCAGTTAGTTGGTCAATGACCGGAAACATATTAGCCGTGACTGGTGGAGACAACAAGGTTACCTTGTGGAAGGAAAATAATGAAAACCAATGGACTTGTATAAATGATGACGCCTCTACAGGTGGTGCTCAACAATCAGAACAAAGAACTCTTTGAATTTATTTCTAAATTTTAATTACAACTTCGTCGCTGTACGTTAAGCATCATACACATACATACATATATTGAATACAAAAACAACTAAGAGTTGTAGATAAGAAACTTCCGTTTTAAAACGAATGGTCTGGTTCTATGATAGATAACTTTGATGTAATTACAGCGAAAAAATTCAAGTTTTTTTATATATTGTTTCAAATGTTTCCCATATTAGCAGTTATATATTCATACGCAAAAAATCAAATTTTTTAATAAAGTATATGGTTAGACAACTATTGAGAAACAGTTGACCTAATCGCTACATGTACTCCAATACAAAAAAAAAAAAAACATTTGGTTAGTCCGGCTTCCACTAACCCTATTTTTACAACTATCAACAATCCAGACAATCATGAATAAAATTCCGCGTTATTATACCAAGCCAAATGTCAAATTTTGATTGTGTAGTTATAAGCCTAAAATGATGCTTTTATTTGGGTATCCATAAACACCTAACGAATATTCAGTTTTGTATGGTGTTTGACATTTCTTATAACAAACATACAATCTAACGATGCTACCCTGTTTTGAAAAGTAAGATGGTAATTTATAGCAACAAAGTACATGTGTTTATTGCTGTTGTAATATTTGTTGTAGAAATGCGGTTACCTGATTGATGTGCCTTGATTCCTCCCTCCGTCTTTCACACAGCTGAATTAAGACTGCAAAGTAAACTTTGCGTGTCTAAAAGGGGTATATCATCGTGTGAGTTTGCTTGACACTGTTAAATATTTTAATACTATTATATCCAACTCTGTGTGATACCTTTTAATACAATTGTGTGTTATTTATGTTGGCAGGCGGATATTAAAAACTAAACTTTTTGTGTGGGAAAATAAGTGAATTATTGGAAATATGTACGTGCTAAATACGATAAAGATTAAACTGTTCATGCTTCATTGTTTATTTTAAATTTGGAATGCAAAAACCGTTCGTTTGTGCCTCTGATTATGAAAATTATAAATAAATTAAAAGGCAGTGCTGACTTCCGATGAACTTTCAAATAAAAGATGGTGAGTTAAAAGAAAATAAAACTATATGTAGCTATTCACTAGTAACTTGGTCACCAGTATTACTGACGAATTATAACCCACACAATAATTTTTGCTATATACATTTAACATGTGCATGTCATTGAAATTCTAAATATGTACTACTGAAGTTGGTACTATTGACTAGGTAGTTCTTTGTGGACTATATGTAGACATTAGAAACAGACTAACTACTACATTTTAGTAACTCTAGTCCACACTATTGGCGTTAGTATCTACTATTGACTGGTAGTGCTTTTGGGGAAAAAATGTCGTTTGTATAAAAAAATTATGCCGCCGACAAATTACCATTCAGCTCTAGATGCCAAAAGTGTTGATTTGGAGACACTTAATTTTTACAAATGTCAAAATGTTTACAAATGTTGGGGAAATCTTCGGTGAGCTATTGAAGCCTGATGCTTAAAATATCAAAAAATAACCATCCGGTATACTACAGATGTGAGTACCATTCTTTTGTCATTTCATTGTATAAAAGTCACAAATAGGAGTCTATTCCAGAAACTGCACGCAGTCCTACTGTTAGAGTATATATGATCTCCACCAGTCATTATTATATTATATGATCTCCAACTGGGTGAAACCACACTGTGGTTTTCTTGTCTATTCTTATGAAGCAAACAAATCTATCTAGCATACCTGTGATCGCGTTAAACGTTGTGTATCTAAACGACTTTTAATTTGAATTACGAGTGTCTTTTAACGAGATATTCCAAACTAGGGCTTTTCTGGTTAGCCGCATGAAATTGTTCGCGGAATTAGTATTGCTGGTAGAGTAGTTGGCAGTAACAGAAGATGGTCAAACGATAAGTTAACATGAATGTAGAATGTTTGCAGGAAATCTATCCTGGAAATAATCCCTAGGGATTAACTTTGTTAACATTGTTTGGAGGTGTTAACAATACATTGTTATATATGTATGTATATTATAAGTTTGTTGGTTTATTAAAAAAGTTTATTAAACAAAAATGTAGAGACAAGTTACACTATGAATAGTCAACAACAGAATGAAAAATATTTTTCCATATATCAAACAATATAAAACATAATTCTATGATTGCTTTTCTATAACACCCCTTCTCAATCATGCAATCCTAAACTAGCACAAAGTTTAATAAATCTGTTATTATCCAAGGACTTTGTAAATATATCAGCTAGTTGATCCACAGTCCCGATAGGTTGCACGTTAATAACTTCTTTTTCTATGTAATCCCGTATGAAATGATGCTTAATATCTATGTGTTTAGATTTTTTACACTCCACATTTGATGCCATGCAAATACATCCATTGTTATCTTCATATACAGTGATAGCCTCATTTTCAATTTCTCTCAAATCTTGAAGTAATCCACGTAACCAAATAGCTTCTGATACAGCTGTGCTCAAAGCAACGTATTCTGCTTCACTTGAAGATGTTGAAACAGTTTGTTGTTTTCTACTTGCCCAGGAAACCGTACAACCATAAACTTTGAAAACATAACCGCTTACTGATTTTCTATCGATTTCATTACTAGCCCAATCTGCATCAGCATAACCAACTAAACCTTTTGAATTATTACCATTATACGAGTATTTCAGCTTTTTCTTTACAGTTCCTTTAAGATATCTTAATACTCTTTTCAAAGCTTGCCAATGTTCATCTGATGGGTACTGCTGGAAACGACCAAGGTATCCTACCGAAAAACAGATGTCAGGTCTCACACACAGCATTATATACATTAAACTACCAAGCAATTCTTTATATGGTTTTTCAATGGAATGTTGCTTTAGGTTTGTAGATAATTTCAGACCTTTATCCATAGGTGTCTTCACTGAGTTACAGTCCATCATACAAAATTTGTCCAAAACTAGTGATACTTGCTTCTTGTGATATAATTATATTTAGTTTTGCACTACTACTTGCAATTAACAAATCATCCACATACATACATAATTACAAATAACATATCAGAATGTTCAAATTTCGTATACAAGCAATAGTCATGCTTCGATCTGGTAAATCCAAAATCTATAAGAGTATCGTTCCAACACTTTGGAGCTTGTTTTAATCCGTAAAGGGATTTTTGAAGATGACAAACCATACCATTTTTCGTTTCGACCCCATCTGGCACTTCCATATAAATTTCTTCTCGAAGTGTTCCATTTAAAAATGCTGTTTTAACATCAACTAGAAATAGACTTAATTTTTTTTAACAGCTATAGCTAGTATCACGCGAACAGTAGTCAATTTAGCCACAGGTGCATACGTTTCTTTATAGTCGATTCCTTTTTGTTGAAGGAAACCTTTTACTACCAACCGGGCTTTATAGCGCATTGGAATACCATTTTCATCACTTTTGATTTTAAAAATCCATCTTGATTTTAGTAATTTGGTATTTTCTGGGCGTTTGACAATTTTCCAAACATGGTTTGATTCCATTGACTGCAATTCCTCTTTAATAGCTTTGTACCATTCAGATGCATCATGACGAGTAGCAATATCAGAGAATTGACAAGGAACATCCACAAAATTAAGACCTTCACTGCATATGGAATGTCCAAAACTAAATCCAAGAAACTTACCTGGAGGTTTTCGTTCTCTTTGGCTTCTTCTGGGAAAATGTTCTTCGCTACTTTCAATTGTTATAGCGTCATCATAATTGTCATTATTGGCATCGCTGGTTTCATTACCACCATCATGGCTTACATCTTCTTCGGAAGTTAATATATCTGTTTCAGATATATTTTCAGGTATTTCCATAGGACTTTCGTCATCATTAAGAATAACAGGCACATTTTGATTTTCATCCCCTTCTTGCATTTTACTTCTTATTATTAAAGACGTTGTGTTTGTTTGCCCATCTGCATAAGGAAATTTCGTTTCATCAAACTTTGCATCCCTTGAAGTTACTATCTTCTTGACCTTTATGTCCCATAATTTGTAACCATTGGGAAAATAACCGATCATAACAAATTTTTTGCTCTTAGCATCGAGTTTTTGGCGTTTTTGTTTCGGTACCCAAGCATAAGCTTTACAACCAAATATTTTAAGAGAACTTATATTTGGCTTATGCCCGAACCACATCTCTGCAGGAGTAACATCTTGCGGTAGTGCTTTTGTTGGACTTCGGTTTATTAGATAAACGCCAGTTAAAGCCGCTTCATTCCACATATATGTATTTAGGCATACTTGATTGAAATAGCATTGTTCTTACCTTTTCCACTAACGTTCTATTGAATCGCTCCGCGACACCATTTTGTTGTGGAGAATAAGCTATGGATTCTTCAACTTGAATTCCTTTCTGTTTGTACCAATGCTTTTGTTCTTTTGATCCATATTCCCGACCTTGATCTATGGTGAGTTTAGAAATTGATGTTCCAAATTTAGCTGTAACCATCGCCTCATATTCAATGAAATTCTTAAACACGTCAGATTTCTTTTTAATTGTATATATCATTGAGAAGTGCGTAAAATCATCAATAAAAGACACGAAGTATCTCGAACCATCCCAAGCCAAAGGATCTATCGGACCACAAACATCAGAATGAATTCTCTCCAGTGGCCTCGTAGATTTAACGCGGGACTTATTAAAAGAATCACGACATTGTTTTCCTTCAGAAGTCGATCTTTATTGATTTAATATTGATGCCACAAACCATATTTTTGTTAACCAATTCACTAAATGAAGACTGATTGATGTGGCCGTAACGCTTATGCCATAACTGATTCTTCTCGACATTTGTGAAACTTGCTACAGTTTGCTTAACGCTTAGGTTAACTTCATATAAGTTGCCTTGTAAATAACCAGTTGCGATCAGTTTATTTTCTTTCAAAATAAAAGCTTTGTTTTTACAGAATCTCACTTCTATACCAGCTGCAGTCATTTTCTTGACGGAGAGTAAATTATCTCTTAGCTCTGGTACGAATAATACATTTTGTAGTGTTATATCAACATCTTTGTTGCTTTTTCCAACGATAACGCCAACTTGGTTTGAAATTAAGGATTGGTCATCTTTAGCAACTTTAATTTCAATTGGATTTGGCAAATTATTAATTTTATCAAAATACCATTTTTCATTTACCAAATGGTCACTTGCTCCAGAATCTAATTTAAATTTCAAAGATGACTTGCCACTACTTGATATACTAGTATCAGCCATAAAACAAATAGAGTCTGTTTGTTTAACACCTTTGCACTACGTGCTTCACCCTGACGGCATTCATGAGCTCTATGCCCAATTTTATGGCATTTAAAGCAACGGCCTGAAAATTTTTTCTTAAAATTTTTCTTTCCTGCAAAAGCTGTTTTTGTAGATCCTTCTTCTTCAACACGATTTGAAATCTTGGTTTCTTCAAGTAGCAAACGTTCCTTTACCATATTGTAACTCAATTTAGATTCTTCTATATTTTGCAAGGCAGTAACTAATGGATCGAATTTATCAGGCAACGTCATAAATAGCTGCGTAAGGATATCACTTTCGTCTATATTAGCACCGGCCATCTTCAGATTCCTTACCAAGTTTTCAAATTTCATTAAATGTTCCATTACTGTTTGACCTTCGTTCATTTGCAGATTCAATATTTGCTTCCTTGCTAGCACTTGATTAACAAGGGACTTCTTTGCGAATACATTCTGGAGGCTTTCCCACATTTCCTTGGCAGTTTGGTTTTCGCGAATGTATCCCAAACAGTCATTAATGACGAATGAAACCAGTTTGTCTCTTGCTCTTCTGTCATTCTTCTTGAACTCTAACAACGCTGCAGCATCCGTTGGTGGTAGGCCCGTTAAAACTTCCACCAAATTCAAATTTTCAAAATGAATTTTTACACGAAATTGCCACTCATCGTAACCGCGACCATTAAATTGCGGTATACCAACACTATCTTTAAGATCGCCCATAACCTATTATAAGTTTGTTGGTTTATTAAAAAAGTTTATTAAACAAAAATGTAGAGACAAGTTACACTATGAATAGTCAACAACAGAATGAAAAATATTTTTCCATATGTATATCAAACAATATAAAACATAATTCTATGATTGCTTTTCTATAACAATATACATAGGCAAGCATACTGAAATTTTAAGGAAGAAGAGTAAATTAAAACAAAAAAAAAATTAAAAAATTGCCTTAACATGAAATATCTAAGTAATTACATACACACACAGTGAGGCTTTTGATACAAAAAACGGGAATTAATTGCAAAAAGAAATTTTGAAAACTGAAAAAATTTCTGTAATTCGGTAAATTAAACAAAATTCTGCATGGCAAACATACAAAAATAATTCTTAAAACATTCACATTACGAACATCTGCGCGATTATTTTATAATTCGGGACATTTTGCAAATTCTGATTTTGTTCTTCAAAGCAGGAATTTTAATGAATATTTTTGTAGTATTTTTTTGAGCGTGCCACTTATTAATCAGTTATTATTCATATAAGGTAGTCTTAAAAGACTAATTTTGGTGATAGTATTTCCAAAAACAATCTTTTAATTGCTGACTGGGCTATTAAGTATTTATATATAAATAAAATACATATGTATATGTATGTACTGTATGAACTGTTTCGTGTAATAAAAAGAGTTGTAACAAAAAATAAAATTATAAAAACAAATATCATTGAAATTGGTGAAGTCATGAATTGCGTGCTTAAGCAACGTCATGAAAGTTCAAAGGAGCATCCCTGTAGGAAATGTCAGTATTGAAACTGTACTGAAACACACAGCAAAAAATTTCAAAAAAGGTAATCGGGCTTGGAATTAAGCATTTTTGGTGGAAGCTGTTCCTTACTGGATTACCAACTTAATGATTTTAACAAGGCGTGAGACTAAAATAATCGATTCTTGAGAAGTATTTACTTTTTTTTTATTTGGCAACTTGTTTACGTAATCTATTCAATCTAAAAAAATTATTCTCCTCATTTAGCAACTTGAACATAATTTTTTTTTAAATTTTAGGTAATGTGATTTGTAATCGAGTAATGAAGTTTGGTAATCAGAAAAGTAAGTCATTATATGGCAAGTAGTTCTGTTGGTAATGTATAATTTTTTGCTAGGCAGTAGTTATTCATTACTGACATTGTCACCAGTACTACTGACGAACTACTCGTATACTACAGACAATGTTTTGTGTTATAGACATTGTAAATACTAACTAGATACTCCAATTGAAGACATATGTACACATTGGAACCAGAGATCCACTACAGACAATGTTACTACTGACTAGGTACTCCCCTTGAGGACATATGGAGACGTTTGAACCAGAAATTCATTACATACACTGGTACTACTGACTAGGTACTCCCCTTGGGGACATGTGTGGACATTGGAACCAGATATTCACTATAGAGACTGGTATAATTTTGTAGGTACTTCACTTGGGGACATCTGTAGACACTGGAACCAGAGATTCACTATAGACATTGGTACTACTAACTAGGTACTTCAATTGAAGACATATGTAGACATTTGAACAAGAGATTCACTACAGACACTGGTACTACTGACTAGGTACTCCGCTTGATTACATATGGAGACATTGGAACCAGAGATTAACTATATACACTGGCACTACTGATTCATTCTAAGATTCATTACAGACACTTGTACTACTGAATAGGTACTCCGCTTGGAGACATATGAAAACATTTGAACCAGAGATTCACTATAGACACTAGTACTACTGAGTATGTACTTCAATTGAAGACATATGTATGTAGACATTTGAACCAGAGATTTACTACAGAGACTGGCACTACTGACTATGTATTCCCCTTGAGGACATACGGAGACATTGGAACCAGAGATTCACTATATACACTGGTGCTACTGACCTGGCACTCCACTTAGGGATATGTGTAGACATTGAAGCCCGAGGTTGGGTAGATCTTTCGAAAATTCATATCATTAAAAGTTGATATCACATCTGCGCATTAAAATAAGACTTTATAAAAATATTAAGTTTCATATTTGTATATACACGAAATCTTTAAGCCCCTTTTTACCGAAAGATCCATCAAAATTAAAATGCATTATAAGACCGTGGCCAAAAATTTGGTCAAAGTTACGTTCTACATTAGCCCCAAGAATTAACTTAATTTTAGCATATAAAAAATAGAGTTAAATAAAAAAATTTTTAAATATACATATAAGACCTTAAAAAATATTTTTTTTATTAAAAATATTTCTACTTTTGTATTTCGAACAAGAAAAATGGTTTTTACGATTACTGTTTGTGTGCATGGTGTAATATGGTGTATACTTATGTATGCGCTACTAGACTGGAAATAATTATACTCTGAAAATGAAGGACAATGGGTAAGGTATTTATTGTTGTGCCTAAATTGTTGGAATTCATGTTTTGCTTAATTCGTTTATACACGCATATTTATTTTTTTTATTTGAATTTTTTGGTCATTTATGTTTTTACAAACAATTTTTTAGTTTAACCTGCAATCAAAAATTGTACTCGTATAATTTATTGAAATACATACATACATACATATGTACATAATATGTATATATGTATGTATGTATGTATACCATAGCTAATTTGGCAGTTATGTTTACAGACTTTTGATTAGGCTTCAATTTTGTGTAAATAATAATAACATTTTTTGGAAGTTTTCGTAATGTTTTTGAAATGTTAACGCAAACAGCATTTACAAAATTTTTATTTAAGTATCACATTTTGCTCTTATAACAACATTTACTGTTATAAGTACAACGCATGACTGTTAATGTTTTTGAAATGTTAACTCAAACAACAATTACAGAATTTTTATTTAAGGAGAAAAATTTTTCTGTTATAACAACATTTACTGTTATAAGTATAAAAGCATGATTGGTATACAATATAGACCTGCGTAAATTGTCTTGAAATTTAAATACGTCTTGTTTTTTAAATGTATTCTCATTGCTGCATTATACTTAACCAATAATAAATGCTGTCGCATTATAAGCAAAGCACGATAGGTGCATTGGTATATGTGTATATGAGTGCTAACAAGCAATGTCGTCAAGACTTCTTGTTACGAACAAACAGTCAACAAAGTAGTGTTGATACGTGTATGCTTGTTATTTTCCATATTGTACGTTTGAGTGTGTGTGTAAGATGTAGATGGTAAGCTACCCTCTAGTCAGCCTAGAACCGTATGTCTCTATGTCAACACTCTTTTTTCTAGCGACAATTGCACTAGTTGAAATGTCGACAACTTTCATTTTATGCGCGAGTAGAGATACGTTAGAGACAACAGTTCTAGTGTATTTCTGGTGACATTGTCGATGAACGCGTCAATAGTTTGTTATTCTCTTTTATTATGCTATGCAATAATGTTAAAAACTTACGTACACATGTATGTATTGAAGTTTATTGTCCAAACCCTTATAAAATTGTAGATGAGGGTCACTAAAATGTACTAGTGAATTTTTAGTTCAAATGTCTCCATATGGTCGTAAAAGAATACTGCTAAAGTCTACTGGAAGATTTTCAATGACAATCCTATGTTATATGTCAATAGGCGATTACATTGGCTGCGGTACACCTATTGACAATGTCACTAGTAAATCACTACAATTTTACTATTGACATCAAGCGAGGAAATGTCGATATTGTAGACTAGAGCTCCTAAAATTTACTAGTGAATCTTTGGTGCCAATGTCGTCATGTGATCCCAAAAGAACTACTTAGTCAGTATTGCTACAGTCTAGTGGTGGATTTGCAATGACAAGCTAATGTTAAATGTCAATAGATGATTACATTGGCTGGGGTACACCTGGTCAGTAGTACTAATGACAATGTCACTAGTAAATCACTACTATTTCACTATTCGCGTTCCCTGCAGGGTATTATGTGTTTAAGGGAGGTTTTTTTTTAAGCAAGCGCACACAACTAATGTAAATGCATGTGAACGTTTGTTTGTGTGCAGAAAAATAGAAGAGCATACACACAACGTGTGTGTGTATGTACATGCATGACGCTTGTATACGCGCCCATGCGTAGAAAGAAGCAAGCATTACAAATTTTTCAGTCACGAAGTAGTTTCTTCTTTACTCCTATACTTGCAATAACTGAAACAAGTTCTTGCAAACAGTGTTGCTTAGCGTTTGATTTAGAAGACTTCGCTGTAGTAAAGCATTTGAAAAATCCCTCATGTCTTGAAAGTTCTTATAAATAGTCTTGTGCAGGACTTTAGTATACAAGTTGTTTTAGGTTCTAAAATTTAGAGTGTATAATATCGAAAATAGCAATTTGATACAAATTAAATACTTTTCTTTCTTCGGATAGTAACAAAATCAAGATTTGAACAATGAAGTCTCAAGTTGAAGTCTCAAGTTTTCTAATCAGAAAACTTAGAAGCAACTCAGTTAAAAGGGAATATGTCACATACAGATATATCCTTTTTAGACAGGGAAAGTTGATTTTGCAAAGTCTTAATTCAGCTGGGAGAATGACAGAAAGATAAAGTATTCCTCCTTCACAGAAAAAAATAGACAAGAATTATTTTCAATAAAACCATGTTAATGAATAATATTTTTAATTTCAATAATATTTGTCATTAACTTGAATATTGTATTTATCAATTCCGAACATTTTAAAATATCATTTACTTTTGTTTTGCTTGTGTTGGTGTTTATCTTGCTTGTTGATTGACTGGATATGGTTATGTGCTGATGTTGTTGTTTTTTTGATTGGTCGTGTTGTATACGTGTGAATTACAACAAGTAGCCGAAAATCGTCGTGGCTTGTTTTTTTTTCTCAAAAAGTTATTTTTAGATTATATCAAAACGCAATGCGCAAATGTAGAAGAACCATGATTTCTCATGTTTTGCCTGTATTCATTATTTGTGAATCCAATAACCATTTGCTCTTTAGCTGAATGGTAAGCACGTCAGTCTATTAGTCAAGAGATTCCCGGTTCGACTCATCCCAAATACATTTAGTTTTAATCGCAGCCAAGCAAAAACAAACTAACATTCATCCATCAACACACACACATACAATAAAATAACAATTATCACTGAAAATAAAATTTCAGTCAACAACTTTTTTCTTTGATTCATTACATTTACATTAAAAATTATTGATAAGATATTTTATTAATTCAAATATTTATATTATTGAAGAAAAAAAATATTATTATTTTACAATTTTTGTTATTGATATAGCGGATTTCTTTATCACAGGAAATTCGAAAATTAAAATGATTGAATACCGGGATTTTTGTTATCAAAAATTAAACTTATTTTTTTCTATGTTCTGTCTTTCACACATCTGAATTAAGACTTTGCAAAGTAAACTTTCCGTGTCTAAAAGGGGTAAAAGATAAAGTATTCCTCCTTCTGTCTTTCACAAAGTAAGCTTTCCGTGTGTAGAAGGGGTAATAGATGCAAACGCCCTGCATGAAAAAATGTATGAAAATGTTCACCGAGCATCTTTTACCTGGGAGAATGAAAGAAAGAGATAGTATCCCTCTCTCTCTGTCTTTCACACAGATGGTATTTCTTCATTCCAAAATTATTCATGGTTGCTTGAATTGTTCTGACGGATGACTGTGCCGATGAGTTTCTCGAGCTGAACGAGACGTTGATAAGGTGTCAGTCTGTACGTAATAAATTGACAAATCCAGATAAGCAATAAATAAAAATAACTAACAATTGTTAAAATGTTGCACAACTTAAAGAAGCAATTGATTTGAATACTTGACAGAGATTTAACAGCTTTTGTATATTTGTAACGTAAAATTTCGCCTAATTCCATTTTTGCGTTAAAGTGTATCAATTTATTTTAAATGAAATAAAATGCTTTGAATACTTACGTCTCTTTCTGAAAGTTTGTTAGCAAGTTAAAAGTAAAATATTTAATAAATAAATTTATTTGATATCAGAACTACGTGAAAATCCACTACGAAATGCAATCGTTCAAAAGAAATTATAAAAAATCGTTTCTAAAAGTTTTAAATTTGTTTGAAAAATAACGAAAAATTTTTTTTTAATTCTTTTTCCATATATACAAAATATATCCCTAAGTATGAAAGAAGTACAAATACAGCTTTTCCCAGAATATTTATTTAATATAATTCTTTATTTAAAATCCGTACACAAAAGGACATTAAGAAAATTTTCTTAAATAAATATCAATATATCAAAAATGGAATACAAATGCTTATATCAGAATGATTATTTTGACAACAGTAGGTCAACACGGTGCACCCGCGGTTGTGGTTTATTGTCCATGTTGTTGTTTATTTATTTTTGGGCGAAAATGTGAAAAATTGTGCTGAATATAATAAAAATTGTGGAATGAATGAAAGTAATAATTTTAAGTAATTTGATTAATTTTTATATTTTTACGTGATATAAATAAGTACATAAATGTACTTGAATATCAGCTGCTTATGGTGCTGTTGCCGTTTCCAAAATAATCAAGTAGCTGGCTACAAGGCTACAATTGCGGCTAACGACATTTGAAGTCGTGTGTTAGGCTGAGTTTACATCTGGCATTTCTTGTGTGTCATTTGCCCAAAAAAGTGTAACCAACTAATTACTTATGAAAAACTGTTTGATTCAGTCATGAATTTATTGATTTAAACAGTTTCAATCATGTTGGATTCTATAAAATTGTCTATTAGTTATGCATGGAACTATTTAACTTAATAAATATATGTCTTAATCAAACAGTTTTTCATTAGTTAGTTAGTTGGTTACGTTTTTTTTTTACGTTTGTGTGGCATTTGGCACACCGATGTAAACCCGGCCTTAGTTTAGTTAATGCATACATCAAATTTAATACCAGGTTTCATATTTGAAAGTCTAAAAATCATTTTATTTCAATGTGGCAATATTGCGACTGAAGAAAACAGATGTGCAAGAATTAAAAAAAATAATAATAGAAAACGCAATGCGAAAAAGGAAATTGCTTTTTGTGAATTCTGCAATTAAAATTAATTTTAAAATAATAAAACAAGAACGAAAGTTGTTTAAAAAAAGGAATTTGTTTTAAAAATTATGTATTGTTCATAATGAAAGTTTCAAGATATCGCAATGTTGCCATATTAAAATTTTAAGATGCCTATTGTGAATGCCTTTAATATTTATATATCGTTAGCTAAAATACAAAAAGACGTAACTAACAAAAATATAATTTTACAGGAGAAGCAAAAAACTAAAAAAAAAACTAAGCACATTTACAGTTTCCTGTTATTTATACGGCTTTTTGCATTTTAGCTAACGATGTATTATTTTTTTATTTTATAAAAGCAGATTTACTGCTTTTTCCCTAATTATGGTGGTAGGGGTACTATATAATTTTAAATATCAAAAGCCTCCAAAAATGTCATGATTTTGTTTGTGCATGAACTAAACAATTAAACTACGTCCTTTTTATAATTATGGATGTCGTTATTAAAGCTCATCACAAGTGCAAGGAAACAATTACACCTCGATATATGTATGTATGTATGTATAATAAATACTTACATACATGAAAAAGATGTACATATGTATTACAAGATGTATTATATATATATAATAATTCTATAAAAAATCAATCTTACAGAAATAATTCCTTGGACACAATACCAAATAATTGCACGAAAGAAAATATCCAACAGTTTGGTAACTGAATCATTTCGTATTTAAGTCATTTCGTATTTAAGTTATTTGTTTGCCAGCAGGCAGAACAAAAGTTATTTGATTTGCTGCGCGACAAGCAGGCGAAAAATATTTCTGTATTAAATGTATACGTGAAAAAATTTAATTTTATTAGAGTTCATGTTCAAATATTTAATTACAAGGCAAATAACTTTTATTTTTATTACTGCAGACCTAATTAATCAAATAATTTTATTTTATTTATTTATTATTATTATTATTGTTATTATTTTATTTCTTTTTCGTTTCTAGAAAACACTTAACATTATAAACGCTTTCCAAAAATTCACTAAAAGTACAAGTTTGCTTATAGCCAAAGAAAAAGGAAATGAGCAAAAACTTAAATATTGTTAAATGTCGTGAGAATTTGAAATAATTATAGTCGTTTATGAAATTATTGTTTGTTTTTTTTTGGGACTTTCACCCTACATCGGCATTATAAGTTAAAAGAATATATAATCGCTACATGGCATACAGATTTTTTTTTAAAGATTTTTGGATTTTGTGTTTGCATCGATATCATAAAACATTTATGAAAATGAAAAGCCAAATTTATTTGAAATTTAATAAGCCAAGCAAAAAACAAAATGGCGGATTTCTTATTAGGTGACATCAGTACACCAGGTGACTAATGTCATTATACCAAGCCAAATGTCAAATTTGGATTGTGTAGATATACGCCTAAAAACATGCTTTTATTTGGGTTATCCTTAAACACCTAACGAATATTCAGTTTTGTATGGTCTTTGACATTTCTTATAAGAAACATACGCTCTGACGATGCTACCCTGTTTTGAAAAGTAAATTGGTAATTTATACCAACAAAGTACTTGTAGTTATTACTACTGCATATAGTACGATATTTGTCAGCTAACACTCAACATCACGATACGATTTTACTAGTTCTACCTTTAAGGTTTAATTAAACGTGTCATAACGATACAAAACAGTTGTTGTGGACAACACTGTATTTGATTATAGGATACTCCCCATAACGCCATAGCCATAACCATAACCATGCATAACATGTAAATTTTGGTTTTTCGCCGTAACCATAAACAGCTGTTTGCTGTTTAGACATATTTGTTGTTACACTTTTGAAATTAATAAACAAATGAGAACATAAACAGCTGTTAATGGGCGCATTCATAAGATGTAGCTGTTGAGCTCAACAGTTGTGAAATTGTTGGCAACTGTTGGCCCCAATAGTTACGTCTTAGAAACGGCTTGATGGATATGATTTAATTTTATATCCTTATTTCGTTATTTTATCACATTTGTAATGTAACATTTTAACAAATACTTTCTCCTGCCACCTAACAAAGCATATAAAAATTTTGTGATGGAAAATTACTCAACTGTTGAGTGGAGCGGTACTACTCAGCTATGCGTTTCTAAGGCCGGGTTTACATCGGTGTGCCAAATGCCACACAATCGTAAAAAAAAGCGTAACCACTAATTACTAATGAAAAACTGTTCGATTCAGACATGTATTTATTAAGTTAAATACTTCCATACATAACTAATAGACAATTTTATAGAATCCAACATGATTGGAAACTGTTTAGATCAATAAATACATGTCTGAATCAAACAGTTTTTCATAAGTAATTAGTTGGTTACGCTTTTTTGGGCAAATGACGCACAAGAAATGCCAGATGTAAACTCAGCCTAAGACAAAAACTCAATGGTTGCGCAACAGCTACGTCTTATGAATGCACCCAATAGGTGAAGCAAATATATTTATGGTTAATTGATTGAATCATTATTCATTTACGAAGGACTCGCCTCATCTGAGGGATATATAAATTATAAGCGACAAAAATAGTCACCTGGGCAATTGAGAGCACTTGATAGGGATTCGGCTTGAACCTGCAGTTAGCTTATGGGTTACTTTTACGTTATAGTTAAGTTGTAATAATTGAAAAAATATTTATCTAAACGATAATATCCTAACTTTGAAAGTTGTAGGAATGATCCTTAAATTAATGAAAAATTATGTATGAACCACTGTCCAAAATAAGAAAAATAAATAAAAGAGAACGCAAGCTTTTTAAAAATATATTTTTTGGACACCTTGTGATAATATAATCTGAAGTAGAGGGTTTCAAAGTTGACCACTTCGGGTTATGTAAACTTTTCCAAGCGCATAAAAACTCGTAGTGCCAAGCTTGAGCTTGGTAATTAAATTGTAATTATTTTTAAGTTCTATTTAAATGCGTACTTTTGTGGTTAAGCGCATATTTAAATATTTATTACTTAAATGCCCACCCTTGTGTATTTAAATAATAATTAAGTCTTACGAGTGTATCATATATTTTTGTGTTTGTGTGCACTCAAAAAAAAAAAAAAAAGCGTTACGAACTTTAGCCTATTCAATTCATAAGAATATAGAAACAAATACAGTTCGAAAAATAATAATTAAATTAACTAATTAATAGTCATTGGCTTGTGGCAAAAATTAAAAATAAAAAATATACTTAATAGTAACAAACCAAAAAAGTTTGTCTTAAGTAGAACAAAAATAAGCAAATTAACAAACATGTGTATAGTTAGTAAGGAACAAAACGACAATGGTAAGACTGTTGTAATATATATGGTGGTAATATATATAGAAGATGGTATATATATATAGATGGTAACTTGCGTATACATTACGAAACACATTAGCAAATTGAAATGCAATGAATCAAACCAATTCACATATTCCATTTGCAATAAAGTTACGTATATAAGGCAGACATCTACATCAACTGACACCACACACAGTGGACCAAAACACAGAAGAACGCTGATGAGGAAGGTTTAGTGGCCTTCGAAAACGGCTGGCTGTTCCGTTCAACTATGTGTTGTTGTCAGAATATTTACAACTAACTTTGATGTTATTTGTTCATTAATAATTATCACATGTAATTTGGCTTAAAAAAAAGCGTTACGAACTTTAGCCTATTCAATTCATAAGAATATAGAAACAAATACAGTTCGAAAAATAATAATTAAATTAACTAATTAATAGTCATTGGCTTGTGGCAAAAATTAAAAATAAAAAAAAATATACTTAATAGTAACAAACCAAAAAAGTTTGTCTTAAGTAGAACAAAAATAAGCAAATTAACAAACATGTGTATAGTTAGTAAGGAACAAAACGACAATGGTAAGACTGTTGTAATATATATAGAAGATGGTAATATATATAGAAGATGGTATATATATATAGATGGTAACTTGCGTATACATTACGAAACACATTAGCAAATTGAAATGCAATGAATCAAACCAATTCACATATTCCGTTTGCAATAAAGTTACGTATATAAGGCAGACATCTACATCAACTGATACCACACACAGTGGACCAAAACACAGAAGAACGCTGATGAGGAATGTTTAGTGGCCTTCGAAAACGGCTGGCTGTTCCGTTCAACTATGTGTTGTTGTCAGAATATTTACAACTAACTTTGATGTTATTTGTTCATTAATAATTATCACATGTAATTTGGCTTAAAAAAAAGCGTTACGAACTTTAGCCTATTCAATTCATAAGAATATAGAAACAAATACAGTTCGAAAAATAATAATTAAATTGACATGTACTATTATTAAGACATTTTTTTTTAGTAATTTTTTCTAAGTTTAAGTAAATTTTTACAAAAATCTTGTAAAAAATAAAAAGTTCCTATCCTAAAAAATAGTTCATAAAAATACACAAAAAATTTCTTACATTTTAGTAAATGTTTACTGACTTAAAGGAAATATTTACTGGAGGAAATTTTAAACTAAGGACTAGTCAATTTCGTCTTAAATCAAAAAATAAATTTTAGGAAATGAATTACTCCTGATTAGTTCATGAAATTTGACTTACTTAAAAGATGTAAAATGGTATTCTAAATTTTAGGAAAATATTTACCAGTTTTAAGTATTTTTTCTTTGAATTATAGAATTTATTATTGATTTGCATTTAGCAAAAAATCTAAGTAAATTTTTCATATTTTCGAGGAATATTTGAACTTGAAATTTATTTTTTTGTAAATAAAATAAAATTTTAAGACTCAACAATTTCAATGCTTAATCAGGCTGCCTTGTTAGGCAATTGGTTCGAGTCCTTGCCTATCAGTCAGAAGGTTGCTGGTTCAATACTTGTCTCCTCTCAAGGAATTAATATGTATGTGTGGTTATGGATGGTGAATTAAAAGATTATAATAAGAAGATATAATAAATAACATATCATTTGTTATAGAATTTAATTAAAAATAAAAATAAGTACCAGAATTAAAGACAAAAAATATTGGAAAATTTACTAAATTTGAGATCAGACGAAAAAAATTTTTTGCAAAGCTCCGAATTTTATGGGAAAATTTTACTTAATTTTCGGAAAATATTACTTAAATATGAAAATATAAATATTAAATATGAAAATATAATTACTATAAACTAGTTCATTAATGAACTAGAAATTTAGTAAACTTTTTTTTATTCAAATTTAGAAAATTTTCCAAAGTTTTAGTTAGTTTTTTTTTTGAGTGTGTGTTTATTGAAAATATGTATATAAATATCATGTACATATATATATATATATATATATATATATATATATATATATATATATATGTATATATAGGTTAATTTTCAAAAATGTATAACATATATCGTGCCATAACCGCCAAAATAGCTTAAGCGACATAATTTTCCAACTTAATTTTTTGACCAAAATCGATTATTTGCGATCGTAAATAGTCGATTTTCGTCAAAAAAACGAAGTCCAAAAAATGTGTCGCTTAAGCTATTTTAGCGGTTATGGCTCGATATGTATGTACAGTAGAGCGACTCAAAAAAAAAGGTGATTTTGTCTCCCCTCTGAAAATAAAGCTTGATATGTTTTATGATGATTCCCAAAATATTTTGGTTCTAGCATTGACCATCCGTGAGCTGGACCATTTTTAAGAAAGGTCTTTTTCTCAGTTTTTCGAATTTTTTTGTACTTTGCTCCAAGACGACATAAAAAAATTTGGTATCATCGAAAAGAGTTTTTGTAGCAGCATCCAATGGTAAATATATAAAACTTGACACCACTTGCGACCTACTAATTGAGATATTTAACTAAATAGATATTTTTGTATCGGGTTTTCATACAAATTCTACTTATTTGGAAATGATTTTTAAGACAGGTTTCCATAAAAAATTTAGTTTTTTAAGCCTTTACCCTACATCTACACCCGATATATTTTTATCATGACAAATATCAAATTCCATATAGAAAAAAGAGCTAACTAACATAAAAAAAAAATTATTTTTCGATATAAAATTTGACTTTTGTTGTGACGTAGGGTTATATATGAAAAGCACTAACATTTTTGAGTGATTCCTATACACATTTTCTAAACAAATCGCTTGCTTGCATTGTGGAAACTACACATTAATAATTTTTATAAATAAGGCTGTAAGTCAAAAACTTGGGATTAAAATATTGTAAATCATTACTATACAACAGTGATGCATTTTCAGTTTTTTGTTTTAGGGCCAAATTAACGATTTAAAAGGGCCAAAATACCTTTGATAGGGCCAAAAAAGTTTTTTAATGTACTTGACTATAATATTTTAATTTAAATACAAACAAAAGTATGTATTAATAATATAATACATGTGATTTATTTTGTTTAGAGCAAAAACAGAAATTAGCGACATAAATTAAAATTTTTTAAAGTATTTTTTTGTTAAATTAAAGTATATATTTTATATGTATGTATTTTTTGTTAAATTAAAGTATATATTTTATATGTATGTATGTATGTTGCTTAAAAAATTAAATTTTAGTTTAAAAACATTCTATATGCAATTCTAACCCCCAGTTTTTGACTGGCTAATCAAACTGTAATTATTTTTAAGTTCTAATTAAATAAGAAATTGTGTTTTTGAGTGCATAATTAAATAATAATTAAATACCCAACCTTGTGTAATTAAATACTACTTAAGTTTTATGAATGTACCATATGTTTTTATGCGTGTATGTGTTTATTGAAAACATACACATGACATCATGTGGTCGGGTTGAAAACATCATGTGGTCGGGTTAAAAAGAATTTCGTTTAAATTTCATAAATATATAACATATACAACACAAAGTTACATATTATGGAATAAAGTAATAGAAAAATGTATTATGATGTTCGTTTGATTTCATAAAATGAAATTTTATGGAATTTTAATTTTCTACATGTTTATAACCTAACTTTTTTGTTTATGCTAAACAGCTGTTCTTTGGAAATTTTGCAGGGTTGCCGTGCTTTCAACGTAATTTAATAAGAACTTTAATTAACCACTGAAAAAATGAAATCGTATATAATTACAACTTAATTTTAAATAAAAATTAGCTAATTACGTACTTAATTATTAAGTTAAAAACTGCGGGTAATTTTATTATACATAATCTCTAAATTATTAGTTCAATAGTTCCTCAATTTATTCCTGTTTAGAAGCATTTTTTGTATAAAGTTTGAAAATATCTCCAACATAACAATTATTAGAATTAGATTTCATTAAATCTTTTATTTTTTTATGGCCTGCTTGACGATATCGAAAGAAAACTCTCGACTAAAAATTTATATTGAAAAAAGAGAATTTTCTTATTTTATTGTTGATTTCAATATAAATTTTCAGCCGAAAGAAAAGATACTTTCCACACATGCTGAGGAATGGGGATAGAAAGAGTTGATTGAATAATTCTGTATACATTTGTATGCAAAGGTTTACCTAAACGATTTGTAATGGTAGTAATCGTTTTGCAAAATTTACTTCTACTTCTTCTTCTACAAAGGTTTGAAGGAATTAGTTGAATTTTGAGTTGAAAGGGCCAAAATAGCCTAGAGAGTACCACAGGGCCATCAAACATCCAAAAGTGCCTCAAATGGCCCAATTGTGCCACATTTTGCATCACTGCTATACAACCTACTATTTTGCATATTTGTAAGTACGTATGAGCGATGCATTATTCTTCAGTATTACAGTATTACTAATACGTACTTTTACGCATAATAGCAAGTGGTGAATAAATGTAACAGTACGAGCACATTTGAAGGTATTTTTCTTATTCACCCCTATCGTGAATAAAATGTGAAATTATTGTTCCCATGAAATTTTCATTCCCCATGAAGGGAAATTTGCTGTCGGGAACTTCATGGGAACGTTTGTTCCCGCTATCGATTCGCAGTGAATGTAAAAAACGGGAAGAAACTTGTAAAGACAAATCTATGTTTGCTAGTGAGAAATACACAAATTTTTTGTTTCAAATGCAATATTTTTAAGTTTAAAGTAGTGTTTTTTTAAATATTTTGGGTGCAGTGGAAAAAAATTCTTATGTATATGGCATACATAAAATTTACAGCATGTGAACCAAAGACGTTCATATTCAATGAAAAAAGGTGTTGTACGGAATTATTCTTATTAATTATTTACTAATATTGTCCCAAAAATAATTATTTATAATTAAAAGCAATTAATTCGAAGTTTAATAATGAAATTATGCGATATATTGCTTCAGTTCGCTTGCAAAATTAAAGTGAACAAAACCAAGGGAAAAGTGAAAAAAATCAATGTGAAAAATATTATTCATGATAAGGGGAATCAAAAAAGGGAACAGATTTCTGGGGAAAAATTATTCACGATTGCAATTTGCGGAAAAGGGAAAATATTTTAAGGGAAAAACTTTTCACAAAGTGGGTGATTATTTATAACAGCTTATGTCCAAACACATATACTCTGACAATTGCATTTGAGCTTAACAGCTTTGAAAGGTCTTAAATTTGTTCTTGTTTCTTTGTCGCAGATATCTGATTGGTTGTTGTGCTCGCATCGGTGTGTAAGCACAAAAGCTATTTTGTAAGAGTTTGCACATTGTGCATATGGCTTGAACGTAGCTCATTTAAAACAATACATATGGAAATGTATTATATACAAATGCATAATTTTCAATATATACATATATATATTCTTAGAGCTTTAGAAGTACAAAAAAGTATATATTGGATACTGCGATGTGTCAGTTAAGCATGAGACAAAAAAAAATCACACAACGCAATATCGAGCCTTATTTTCGTTTTTATCGCAAGCGAAGATATACTTTTTTTATTGAAATTAAAATTTTATGGGTCTACCCATAATTTAGAATTATCAAAATTGCCAAAATTGTTGGTAGGTTAGGAAGGGTGGTGCTATACCGCACCCCCACTCGGAGACCCATAATCTCATATGGAATAATAGCTAAATTAAACTTATATTTTGATATGTTTCAAATTGAATGTATTATTTACAGTATATAGAACGATATTTTTGTAAATAAAGTAAATCCTTAAACTGAATTTCCCAATTTAATTACAAAAGAAGTAAATTTCTGAAAATCGACTTGAAAGCTTAAAGCTGCTCTCCTGCAAAACAGTAAAATATGACTTAAGGACTTTTTCCTTATTGCAAGATTCCTCCGAAATATTTTCTTGATCGTTTTTCTCTCTCTAGATACATAGATTACTTGTATGTTTTAACTATTCTTTCAAACATGTTTGAAAAGTTTTACCGGAATGATTATTTTTCAAAAAGTCTAATTTTCTCGAAAATTTAAAAACACAAAAATTCCAAATAAGCGAAATTTTTTTTAAATACCCGTTTTAGAAAAGCCGATATGTATAGTACTTTTAGTATAGTCTCTCATATTTTTTTTAGTGCTTTTTTAGTAATCAAAAATTTTGCAACTGAAACATTTAACTATTGTTTTTAAACACGTGTGATTCCTTTTTTTCCTCTTCCTATTCGCAAACGCTTCTAGACTTCTCAAGCAATTTTCTTTAGCAATTTAGTTCCCTATAATAATTATTTCCATTCATTTGTTAAGCAGCGATTTTATTTTTATTCGCATGCGCGAACACAGTTAAACAATGTGGATTTGGCGTTTGTTCAAATTTAAGAAATAACAAAAATGTGTAAAATTAAAAATGTTTGTTAAAAGTAAGTTTTTCATAAATTTTTTGTTAAAGTTTATTAACTAAAAGTCATCTTAAAGTTTTCTTTAAGATGAAGAAAATAAAAAATAATAGAAAATCTTCGGATAATGATCCAGCTCGTTCATAAGTTGCTTAGACTAGCAAAATGTGCAATAAAGAAATATTGTGAAATAAATGCCCGGTATTATAGGGATTTTGTACGTGAAACAAAAAAATACAGAGTATTATAATAATAATAATTATTATTATTGATATATTTCCGTTATAAAAACATTAATAACAAGTAATATATAACTTGGTGCTTTTTCATCCGCAATTTTTTTTTAGTTTTTACCCTTTTTTTACCCAATTCTTATATGCTCTCACAGTGATTTTTATAATCCAAGAGTTGGCATCACTGTCTACAACCTATTGTAGGGTGCTCAGTGGTATCCATGATACAATAATATAAAGGTACAACCACATTTGACGTATAAAATTAATTTTGACTTTTACCAAAATTGTTTGATTACTGTTTTTTTGTAAAGAGAGAGGAAAACGTTGCCACACGAAATTACGGGGAACTTTTTTTTAGGAATGTTTTTGGAAATGTGTAATTTTAAGTTTAGAAATTATGGTTTAATACACACTTTTTTAAATGTTGTATTAATTGGATACGTGGATAACGAAATATGCATGTGTATAATATGATGTAGAATGGATGAGCGTGTTTCATGCATATAATACACATTTACATACACTTCGTGTGCAAATTTATTGCAGCTTACAGTACAAATTAATGATTTTTTGATGGGCTACATCTGAATAATCTGAACAAAAAAAGACATGCAAAAGAAATAGTTAATGCATGGGTTCTATTGCTAATGACTTGGTTCAATTTAGGTGCAGAACGCATGATTTTAACACAGGCGTGTCATTGACGAGCATGGGCGAACATTTAGCAAAACTGCTCATCATTCCAATGAGTGCTTAGAACCCATGATACGTTTATTCGTTTATATATACATACATATGTATGTTTAAAACAGAGCATAACGAAGTGCCCGCGGGTGGCCTTTTGCTTATAATTTTAGGCTCTAAGCAGGCATACTCTGATGATTGTATTTGAGGCAAACAGCTTTGAAAGCTGTTAAGTGTGCTGTTGTTTCCTTTCAAATTAAGAGGAAGCATTGTTCTCGCCGAGATCTGATTGTCAATTGTGCTCTCGCTCTTTTAAAAAAGTTTGCACATTGTGCATATCACTTGGACGCACCTGATGTAAATCAATAAGCCAGAGAAGTATGAAGAGAAAGTCCCACCCTTGATTCAGAGGCTTTTCCGTTGGTAATTTCCCTTGAATTGTTTATGCTGATGTAAATTTTTTTTATAATTATAATTTAAATACATATTCTTCAATATTTTTCAATAAATAAAAAAGAACGTCAAAAAATTAATCAAAAACTCGGATTTCATAAATTAATAAGGTAGCATTAATTTTGAGAGTAAAAAATTGTCGGCACAAACGTCAGAAGGTTAATATGGCGACGAAAAGAGAGAACGGTTGTACCTTTATATTATTGTATCATGGTGGTATCCCATTAATTTCGTCAATAATATTAACACTTGTTTAACGTTAACGAGCATTTTTTGGATGGTCCCTTTCTTCAAGAGCTTCGTCGTCTAGTTAAATAAATGTGTTTGATTTATTTATTTATTCTTTTTTTTTTTGGCAAAACTGTGTCTAGAGGTAAAAAAAAAAATAAATAAGATTATGTTATTTTGCTTTAGTACAAAAAATTTCTTTTGCTTAAGAATTTTGCTTCACCAGCTAAACGAGTAATTATATGAAAAAGAAAATGCATAATTTACATATAAATAATGCTTTAATCACTTTAATATATTTGACATGTTGTATATACTACACAATCTTTATTGTTAAGCGCAAGGTTTGTTTAATTGTTAATAAATTAGAATTATTATAAGTGATTTTAATAGAAAATTTTATATGTGCATAAAATCATCGGATGTTTATATTATATTCATACAAAATTGCTTAGGGCAGACGAACAATTAATAAATTAAAACAATCCTTGAAAAAAAAAAAGAAAAAACGTACAGTTATACGCATTCATATAAAATCTAACGCTTGCCTACTAACAACAAATATTATTCAAAGATGAATTATTCTTTTTATTATTTCGTTTAATAATTGAAAGAACATTTCAGTTCGTGAAAAAAGTTAGCAATATTTTATAAAAAAAAACAAAAATTGGAGCTATTACTCGTATTTTTGAAAGTAGCATAAGTCCACTTCTTAAGAAAAATGTGTTACCTTTATTAGATATAGATGCCTTCTATCCATATTTATTATCATTTCTTCAATGTAGTGCGATTTGGCCATAAAATAAACAAATTTGTTTAGACTTATGAAATGGTATAGCAAATTATTTTTCAAAGTGGAATAAGTTCATTCCTTATAATTATAATTAATGATATTTCAACAATTTATCACAAATACTTTACAATCAAACCCTAAAGTAAACTGTGTTTTTTGGAAAGTATCCAATATTGACGTTGGTAATGTAGTTTCCTGTTGGTGAAAGAATTTTTAAAATCGGTTTAGCGGTTTAAAAATCCATACCAAATATAGAAAAACCTGATACGAACCGGATAAAAAATAGGCTATGTTTGAAGCTGGTAATGTAGCTTTCAGTTGGTAAAATAAATTTTAAAATCGGTTAAGTGGTTTGGGCATGAAAGCGTAGCAAACAAACAAACAAACTCATTTCTACATTTATAAGGATAAAATGTTATTTTTGAAAGTGGTATAAATCCATTTGGATAGAAGAAAAATCTAATATTTTTCTAAATATTTATAATGATTAAGTTTTCATAATAAAATTGAAAGGGTGTAGAGTGGTAAAAACTTTAATCTTATAGAAAGATCGTTCGGCAATATTTTTAAATAAACTCAAACGCAAACCCTTAAATATCTCGATACATGAAAAAATGGACTTATACCACTTTCAAATATATGTAACAGCTCATATACAGTCAAATCCCGATAATTCGTACCCCGATAAATCGTAATTCCCGATAATTCGTAATAAACAGTCGGTCCCTTGAAAAAATCTCGTTAATTCGTAAAATTTCCATACATTTTGGTCCCCTCGATAATTCGTAATTTTTTTTTAAATAAAATCTCCTTTACCTCTTATAAATCGTAATTTTTTCCTAACTACCACTTATAATTCGTAATAAAAACAACAGAAACATGGAAAGAATGATTTTTTGTTTAATGCTATTTTTTGGGTTGGTTTTTGCTTTTGCTTGTGTGTGTGTTTATTTTTTTAAGATCAGTTTTTTACATGAATAATAAAGAAAAATGTCAAAGCGCACGCATAAAACTCTGTCGGTGTTACAAAAACAACAAATTTAGTAAATAAATTGAAAAACCCCGTTAATTCGTATTTATTTTATTTTAACCCCGTTAAATTGAACTCCCGCTAAATCGAAAACCCCTATAATTCGTAAGAAATGGCCGGTCCCTTGCGATTACGAATTATCGGGTTTTGACTGTATTAAATTACTGTGCACACATACTATACATATTTACATATGTATGTGTGACATATTAATGGAAGGTAGACTCACCTCAATTCGATTTTAAAGATTTATAGTTGGTATCAAGGCGAATCAACAGCGATGCCAACTATTTATAACCCAAATGCGCTATCCCCCTTCTCAAAACGCCCTAGAATGCGCTAAGTTACAGCATTATTAACTATTTATAGCCAAAATGCGCTATTTTCCTACGCGCTAAATTAAATTTTAATAAAATTTGATGAATGTATTAGTAAATACAATTAATTCTTTTTGTAACCCTTTTCAGATTTTGCAATATTGCTTCTTCGAAATTATATTCTAAATAATTAAAATCATTTAATACAGAATCAGGATCGCCTTCCAAATAATCGAAATCCTTAGTTTTTATTTTAATTTTATTTGTCAAACTTTGTAAAGCACAGTATTCACCATCCAAATGCATGACACAAGCATTGTATACGTTTGCATGAAGCTCTCAACATTCCGTCGGGTGGTTATTTGTTTGCCGCAATAATAATGTATTTTTAATATACTGTGCGGCAAAACAGTAACCACCCGACGATACACGTACATGCATTGAATGATAAATTAATATAATCTTATTACAAGCTAAGTGCAACCTAATTGTCAAACTACATACACCAACTTTTAGATATAGAATTTGACAGTTCTTTGTATAACCTACTGCTTTGAGTAGCTTATCTTCTTATGTTTGTGTTGCCTTGCAATTAACTTGTAACAAGATGCTATTAATTTATAGTGCTATGCATGTATCTTTATGCTGAGTTCTTCATGCACACGTATGCGATGCTTGTGTCATGCATTTTGACTGTGAATACTGCGCTTAGCAACATATAAGTTGTCCAATAGTTTTGCGATTCAAATGCTTTTTGTACTTTAGCTAGAATAGATGCTTAATAAGTTATGTTAACTTTTTGTATTAAAATGAGATTTTAATTCTAACCACAGTCAAGGGAATTTTATTAGCGGCAGCTGAATCATTAACCAATTTAAAAAGTTTTATCAGAGTTTTGGATGCTAGAAAATTGTTAAATTTATAAAAAAAAGTAAAAAAATATTGAACTGAAATGATGTTAATGACTTAATTCAAAACGCGCTAATTTAGAGCTTTTTTTTATTAAAAGCACTAAGACGAAGAAAAAGCGCGTTTGGCATAGTTAAAACGCGCTAAGTCTAGCAAGAAATGCGTTAAATTGGCATCTGCTCAAGTGACTATTTTGACATCAAAAGTATAAATTTCTCGAAATGAATTCATACTAGGAATGTTAAAAAATTGTAATTCAAAATGTTTTTTGACATCTGATATATATTTAAATTACAAGGCAGACGGTGTGTAGTTTGTCTGGAAATGTAAGTTGTGCTTAATATAAGTCGATACCAGTTTTTTGCTGGGTGCCCTTAAAAAATTTTTGTTTAGTACCTTTTTGCATTTCTCTCAAGAGCAGAGCCCCAAAAACCCATAATTAATTTAAGAGGGCTTACAAATAATATACATAATAATATTCACATAAGCTAAGCTGCTCTAATATGAACATTGAAATAACAACATTTGTTGTTACGGTCGTCGTTTTTATTACGCTTTTTTTATTTCTCTCACGTCAATTAACAGTTGAAGTTAAGTTCTACTGTAATTCATATTGCAAAGATTACACACCAAAATTCATACCTACGCACTAAAAGAATATTGTTAAAATTTTTATTACGACATCAAAACAAAACGATTTCAAAAAATATAAATTCTCAAGTTGAAAAAATCTTTCGTGCCAAAGAGAACAAAAAGCACATAATAAATAAACAATGCAGAACAAAAAACAAAAAATTACCGAAAATAATGAATATTTATGCAAAAATTGTGTGCGTGAAAACAATTAATTATTTGTACAAGAAAAGCTGACAAAAACAAAAACCGAATGAATATTACGAGTATGAAATAAATGTTTTAGATTTGAGTGGTGAACTTTATAAATAATTCAGTGTATGTACTTTGAAGTGCATCAGCTTTTTTTTAACAGTTTTTCTTAATATCTTGCATGTACTATGTACTCATGAATGTATTTTATAAAATTAAAAAAAAGATATACATATATATAAATACATGGATAAATTTTTAGAATTTACATACTTATAGTTTTGAACTACAGTATATGATGTTTACAAGAAACTTGAAAAGTTTTAATAAAGCTTTTTTTTGTAAGCGATTTTTTTACAAAAAATTTAATTATTCCATCTTTAACGTACCTTTTCACAATGTATGGTTAAAAGATAACAGAGACTTTAACTGCAAGTTTTGTATGAAGAACTGTCAGTTAAAATTCATGTTAACTCTTAACCATACATTGTGAAAAGAAACGTAAGATGTTTAAATTATATGGAAAATTTTGAATTTTCAATTCAATTCGTCTTGCTCTGAGAAGCTCAAAGTAGCGTTTTGAGTGTTTGTGTGTATGTTTTTTTTAATGAGAATACATTAGGGCGGGTCGATTTAAAAATAACTCAAATTACAAGGAAAATCCTATTCTAGGGATCAAAATAAGAAACTTTGCCGAAGGAACCATACCCCTTTTGATCCGAAGGGTCAAATTTTGAAAAATCTCACTTTGACCAATTTAGAGTTCCTCAATCGAGTCAAAATGTATGACTGACCCCCACTAGTTTTGGAGGGCCGACCCACCTATGCCAGTGGCACACCCCCTGGAACCACCGCTGGGGGTTCCACATACAAACATTAAAAAAAATCACCATTTTAGTGCGTATGAGTGATACTGATGAAGAATAATATATTACTCATACGTATTTTTTATACACTTCACCAAAAATTGGAAAAGGGTATATAATATATACTCTTTTCCATTTTCGACGACGATTCGAATTGCTATCATCAAACAAGATTGCTTTGTCAATCTTGTTTGATGATAGCAAAGACAAGCGAGACTGTGCTTTAAAGAAAAATCTAATTTTATAAATTTCACTCGATTGAGGAACTCTAAATGGGTCAAAGTGAGATTTTTCAAAATTTGACCCTTCGGATCAAAAGTCGGGACATCAAAATACATTTTAGGGGTATGGTTCCCTCGGCAACGTTTCTTATTTTGATCCCTAGAATACGATTTTCCTTGTAATTTGAGCGATTTTTTGCAACCATACAAATCGACCCAACTGTGCACAGAAACATTTTCTCAAATGCAGTAAGAATTTTTTTTTATATATCATTGGATCCAAATTGGATTGAAATTAACTGTCATAAATCGCGAAGTAAGGAGCATACATGTTTTTTGCTGGGGACTCTGTCTAAGCTTAAAGTTTTTTAACACATTCCTCAATTCGCTGAGCTTGTTCTAATGACTCAAAGTTTGTACAATTTAAAATAGCCTACGATGACTTTAAAGAAATTGCAAATTAAGGCAAATCTATATCAGATGATGGGCCTATTCGGAAATGCATCTATGCGCTGCATCTGATGCGTCTGTGTGATTATTTTGAGCAGCTGATAAAAAACAGCTGATGCAGATGCTTAAATGATGCGCAGACAAAAAAGTTCATTTGATTACAATTTTGAACACGAGAACATTAAAAATGGAAAAATTAATAATTAACTTATTTTTTGACTTGGATGAATGCAAAAATTAGTTGAAAAAATAATAATAAAAAAATTTATAAGAAACAATAGATTAACAAAATAAAACAAATCAAATACTTACTCATCTATTGCATCAGCCATTTTGGTCATTAATTTTTGATGTTATAGTCGAATTTCCATAACTCGAACTTCTCTAACTCGAATTTTCTGTAACTCGAACTAGTTTGGTTGGCAGTAGCGTTAAAAGAACAAATCACATACAATTCTGTAACTCGAAGTCTCCGTAAGTCGAAGTTTTTTTTTGGGATAATGGTGATTCGAGTTATGGAAGTTCGACTGTATTTTGCTCATCATATACTTCAGCGATGCATTTTAGAATTTAACACATTTGAAGTGTTGCAATCTGTTGATTTTCAGAACGCACGACGCATCAGATGCAGCGCAGTGATGCATTTCCGAACAGGCCCGATCTGAAAAGCACATATGACTACTTTTAGCGCTGGGAATTTTAATATCTTTCAGAACAAAGTGAATCCATATTAGGTGGTAGCAAATGCTCAGGTGACTATTTTCGCCGTCGCAAATTGAATATATCCGTTAGATGTCAAAACTCATTTTTAGTACACTTTTTGTAACATCAAGAGTATAAATTTGTCAAAGCGAATTAAACTGAGTATATCTAATATGAATTTACCTTGTTTCAGAATTCAACACACACTTCTTAGTACATTTGTTTGACATCCCCAGCATAAATTTTTCAAAGCGAATTGAGGTGAGTCTACCTTATGTGAATATGCCATGAACTATTATTTGCAACATGGCGTATTCACATAAGGTAGACGACTGACCTTAATTCGCTTTGAAAAATTCATGCTTGGTATGACAAAAATGTAATGAAAAATGTGTGTTGACATCAATTTGCGTTGGCGAAAATAGTCACCTGATCGATTGCGACCACGTAGTATGGATACGCCTTGGAGGTGACTATATCTTATATGAATTTGCCTTGATTTGGTTGAGGATCAAAATTGCAAAATTTTTTAAAGAAAAACTAAAAAAAATATTTCCAAATATTTCAAGAGTTAACAATCATTTGTGGAAATTTCCACAAAAGCCTACGAAACGTAGTTTTATATCTGCCAAATGTACAAGTATCAACTACAAGGTGGCACAAAAATGGTCACCCTGAGGTCTGTGAATGTTTTTTTTTTGTAATAAATCAAAAACAGTATGCACGATTGCTCCATCCTGTTGAAAAAACATGTTCTCCAGTCCCAATTCATCTACTTGAGGAAGGAGAAATTCGTTCAGTATGGCTCTGTAGCATTCGCCGTTCCCAGTAGTCGTTTGGCCAGCAGCGTTTTCGAAAAAAAAACCGAGAATTTTCAGTGCCCCACAAGTGATAATTCTACTTATTCACGTATCCATAGAGTTGCAAATTGGGCTCGTCACTTAAGAAAATTTTCGATAAAAAAAAATCCAAAATATATTTGATATTCAGCCATTGGCTCAGCTAATGACTGGTAATTTTCATAAGTAATATTAAAATGGATAATTACAGGTAAATTTTAATAATTCTAGGGAGCCAAAGCAATTCTTGGGAGGCAATGCTTCTTTTTTTAAAAAGGTTTTGAAAAATTAAAAAATTTATGATATGCAAAGATATTTGTTTGAGGCTCTTAAACTTATTATGTTTGTATATTGTGATTCTCATTAACATATTAAAAATTTTACTATAAACATAACAGGTTTTTCAACTTATTTCAAAAACATTCAGTTGACGTATACTGAGAAGTTCCCTAAGCAGGAACGAAATGCATATAGACGTTGCATAATCATCAAAACCAGCAAAAATTCCTAATCGAAACAATTAATCCGCATTCTTGAGGAGTATAGCGGTTCTTCATATTGACATATATTTCAAAGCGGAACGGAAATTTACATCCAATTGCAAAAATTATAGCATCATATGATAGGGTAATTAATTTTGCGCCACCCTGTATATATACAATACACACCAATCAATGTATGTATGTACATGGTTATTTTACATTTGATATTAAAATAAATACAACATTTGTAAGGTAAAATACATGTTTAAGGAAACCAAAAACGTTCAAACTATTATTGTTGTTTTGACGACTTAGTTTTTTTTTGAGGTAAATTCAAACCGATACAAATGATTTTTTCATTTGTTTCCGTTGTTTTTTCTAAGTGGAAAGTATTTTTTTTCGGCAAAATGTTGAAATTACATGTTCATTGTTACTATTTAATGCCAAAAATTGCGACATTTATTTACTTATTGGTGTTACCACAACTGGATGACCTCTTGTCTTCTCGTCATTAGGCTCTAAATACTGGACTAAAATGTCTATGAAAGAGAAGGATGTTTAAGGAAATATGGCATAAATTATTATTGTCTTGCTATAAAAAAACTAGCATATCACACTCAAATGTACGAAATGCTGTGAAATAATTTCTGTAATATTGTGTGATTTGAATACACACGTACATCCATAGATATGATATTGAGCAGTTTTATCAGGAGGTTTATTTATTCTAATTCTGTTCGACGATTGTATCGTCTTGTCTATGGACGAAAAAAACCCGCAGTTGTGATTATTTAAAACAATTATTAATTATTGTCTATGCTAGAAGGTTCGTGTGTTTGCTTTCTGATTTTGTTCCAAACATTATATCCAACACTTATTATTTTAATAAATTTTTCAAACTATTGTATAACACTTTAGTTTAATTTTTATGTTTTAAAAACATGTTAATAATATTTTTATTTTCCATTATCAAGGACAACAACCATTTTTGAAGAAAATAACTTAGAGAATTCAAAAACAAGAACTCAAAAGTATTTTCAAACAAAAACGTCCTAAATCTTCTTACTGAATTAGGATAAGCCTGTGCCTCGTTTTTGTAAATTGACAGAAGTTTTCGCATTGAGAAATATTAAGCAATTATATTTATTGTTTTTGCGGAGAATTTTAAGAATATTCTGGCCAAGGGTTATTTATATCTATAGTAGGATATGAAAGCATTCCAAGCAACAGCCTATAGCTACGGAAATAAAAAAGCATGCAAGGCGGTGGATTATCCATATTGCTAGAAGTCCAAATAATGACATTACACGAAATGCGATAGAATGGAATGCACAGGGCAAACGAAGGAGAGGACGTCCTGCTCGCACATGGAGAACAGAGTTTGAAGCAAAAATAGATGCCATAAGGATGGCGTTGGCTGAAGTAGTTAGCAAGTTGACTACAAAGCCGAAAGTTTTGTGTTCGAGCCTGGTCTCTGATAGTCATTAAATATCAACATCACGCATTTTTCTGATGTGCATTAGTGTATCAGCTGTTGTAGAAAAGTTCAAGTGATGAACACCTTCAGCGGATACTAATGCTAATGTATCATCAGAGCGTCCTCCTTCTTCGGTATTGTGTAGGAGAATCATCGGCGAATAAAATATTTAATAAAATGGCTACTGAGCACAGCTTAAAAGAATTTAATACGATCCATTGACACCAGAGGCGCTGCAAAATTGCGTTATTAGAAACGTCCCTTTCCTAAAGAAGGTAACACCTAGTAATAGTAGTAGAAATTCATTGCCTGAGTGTTATTTCTCTTAAAAAAAAAAGAACTGGAGTGAAGTGAAAGAGATGGTGCAAGACAGGAACACATTCAATAAATTTATTAAAGCCTTATAGGATCCTTATGGAAGTGTTAAAAAAAGTAGGGCGTAGTGTATGGTGAAAAGAAGATATATCGTGTAAATAGTTACATGTTCACCATTTTCGTGATGTATCTAATATATTGAAAAATGCCAAAATCTCGATTTCAAAAAAAAAAAAATTGTGAGTTAGGCGGTTTCTATATTAAGGTAACTATGTTATTTAAATTTTCTTTACGCTGCATTACGTTAATTCTAATGCCAATTTATCAGAAAATTTCCAACCAAATTCTTGAAAAAATTGGAATTATATAAAATCTACCATAAAGTAATTGAGAATTACTAAATATCTTTAAAGCTAAAAAGCTTCAACAGACATCACAACATGCTTCGTTATAACTCGTTCTAGTATTGTAGCTGAGTCCAGAACCTGTCAATAATAATAATATAAATATATGTTTTTTTTTTGTTCGGATTTTATCTACATTGGAAGCTGAAAGCTGGACATGATCCATCAAAAACTGGGATTTAAAAATAAATATGTTTTAGAAAGCGGAATGTGTAATATGCACATAAACAGTTTCGTATGTACTTAAGATACACAGTTTTCACAGTTTCTAACATTAGAAAATGTTAATACAGGTAGGGCAAATTTAAAGTTTTTTGAAGAACTCCTGAAAACTCGAACTTCAAGAAATTCTTAGTATTCACGTTTTTAGAGGACCACTTGAACATTAAACTATGACCAATATTATTCACCAGCATTGACTCCCAAAAAAAGTGCGTATCCTTCAGAAAATGCCAAGTTGAAAACTTGGCAATATGAGTATCTAATTCAAATTCATGCTTTTCAGAAACAGATTCATGGGTAATGATAAAGAAGGAGCATTACTTTTTTTATTGTGCTTAATACAATATTTATGTATTATTAATTACTATCACTAAGTTTATGTCCGATACTGGTCGGGCCTAATAATTATATTTAAATTTAAGATTTGAATACTTATTGTTAGTTCATATTTGAAGATACAATAAATAAATATATGTATGTGTGTATAAAAAAAATAAAATTGTTTCCGTCCGGGTTGCCTCATTTACTGGAAAAGTCCTTTAGAAATGCATTATAGCTTAACAGAGCTCTGTTAAGACATTAATAAAACTCTGTTAAAGCACAAGGCTTTATATATCTATACAAGCACAAACTTGAATTTACGCCGATTCCGAAAGAAAATAATGCAGTGATAATTTTAAAACTCTTCATAATAATGAGAATTGTATTCTACAAATTAACTGAACTACGAAACACACAGGGATTTGGATAGTTAAGCAATAAGTGCACTTAAAAATATTTAGATTGAATTTGTATCAGTTACGTTTTAATAAAAATCTAATAAGAGATTGAAAATTTCAATAGCAGGATGTCTGGTCAGGTTACCCGTAGCTGAATTTCGTAGCACCATAAAGGTTTCAAAAGTATATTAAAAGCTTACAATCTAGCCTAAGGACTGAATTTCTACTAGTTAATCAGCCAATGTACCTGAGTTAATTTAACCTTCATTTGTGTTAGCTAGAGTCAATGTAGTGTTTCCATGTAAGCCGTCGATCAAGGTGTATGTTGAGGAACAAGTTGGGAACAAATATCTTTTTCTTCATAGGGTAAATGTTACCTGAACACATTTTTGTTCGTTAACTTGTATTCTCCATTAGTTCATCCAGAGTTCAATAGGGCACTATTACGAATATTATGTATTATATGTACTACGAATATTTTTTTTTTGTTTAGTATGTCTATATAAGAAAGACTCCGCTGAGGCATGTATTATGTATTACGAATATTTTTGTTTTTTGGTTTAGTATATATATAAGAAAGACTCGATATAAATGGACCGTCAAGTTACAACAGGTGTTTGTTTATACTTTGGAAATATGAGTGCCTCTGTGGTCGAGTGGGTAGTGTGCAAGCCTGTCATGCACGAGGTTGTCAGTACGAATCGGAAATAAATTATAATTGAATTTTTAAAAATAAAAACAAAAATTATAAGTTTTCATTGTTTCAGTTAAGTGTCGGAATAACATTTTTAAATAATTTATATTATTCTACACCGAATAGGTCCCTGTGAGATAGTTCAGTCAAAAGGCGTATATAAAGTATCAATTAACCCCATCCTAGGCCATCCCCATGTAAAAGTGACTGGTCCGCTTCTTAGGAAGTGTTAGAACTCGGACTGGTCCCTATCACTTAAAGACCGATCACGTGACTAGTCTTGTAGTCTTGCAGGGTACATACTAATTGTCTTATTTTCATATAACCACTGATTTAAACTGTGTTGCAGTACGAGAAATTTGCATGCAAGAGAACTAAAAGTTTAAAGCAATAGTCGATTGCCCTTGGACTTGCAATGGAATCTTTGTCACCAGCACTATGGCAATTAAATACTATTTTTCTTACGAAAATGTATAATTATTAAAACCGTTTTCATGCCACTAAGCCAACATTTTTATTTAGTTTGTCACACTTGTGACATTATTTTAAAATAACATCTAATTCCAAACAAATTGCCTAACAAGAAGAAAAAAAATTATTTTCATCAAAGAAAATTAATATTGTGTGAGATTAAATGAATGATTTTGAAATTGCATGTTGATTAGCTGCTATTTAACTAACACACACACGCACACACACACACAAAAAGTTTTCACGTACACATGCACGTTTAAGTGGGGTGAGTGAGTGTAAGTAGCAACTAGCACATAAGGGTGTAATTACCAAAAAAATATAACGTTATTTAAATATTTTTTTCTTCTTCTGAATTATTGTTTTTGTTTCTATTAGAAATAAAAACGGAATGTATAAGAACTAAAACAACAACAAATACAGTCATGCTAGTAACACTAAAAATACAATATACACTAGTACATTCATACTTAAGTTGTTGTATTTGTTTTGTTTACATTTTACCTTTAGCTTAAGAAAATTTTATTGTTGCTTTTGCTTTGTAATGTTAGCATAGCCTTTAATATTCCGAACATTAGCGTAAATATTGTGTTCTTTATTTATTTATTTTTTTTTAACTCTATTTCATTCAAAGCATAAAAGAGAGTCAGTATGTAAATAGTGCGATTGCACTATTTTGGAGAGATGCCGTGTCGATCGTTATATGAACATTAGAGCGTACCACCTTGCAGGCAAAATTAAAAAAAGACCGCCGTAAAGCTTCGAATATGTAGTATTATAGCAAGGCAATTTCGAAAGTTTTGTGAGTTTTTTTGGTTATCTTTTTAACGTTTGCAGTTTTGTATTCGGCATACACAGATACACTATGTATCGATTTTGTTGTCTCGAGGAGAAATAATGGGTCAGTTGACTATGGGTCACTTAACTCAAGTATTCCGTTCTAGTATTGATCCACTAGGTCTCAGTTTTTATATGTACACTCATAATGTCAGAACGAGTTTTTAATTGTGTATAATATTTTTTATTTCATGGCTGAGCATAGGGGTTGATCTTTTAATATTTTATATTATACATTTTGTATATTTGAGGCATTCAAACGATAGTCTTAAGTGTCATGTGTCATAATGTCTCTATATATTTTAATACAATTGTTTTTGTTTTTGCTTTTTTTTTTTTTAAATTTTAAAACATTATGACACCATGTTACTTATATTACCGTTTGAATTCTCCATTTATATACTATTTTTATTTATATCTACTATTTGTTCTACCCTTGGTATAACTCTTGGCATTGTGCTTTCTTTTTTGATAACATCAAAGCTTATGCGACCTTCTGGTTTCTTGTGAAAAGCCAACAACAAGAGTTCATGGAAGTCGCTATATTTTTTAAAACAGATCCTCAGTTCGTTCATGTACAACAACTCGTATTTTTTCCACCCCGAGAGTATTTCGTTATCGATGATCCTCTAGAACGTTCACATCGCTATGGTAAGATTTTTATCAGATCGCAGCGAAGCAACGAGATGCTTATACTAAATATTCGCTCCAGAAGTTGATAATTTTATAAAATTAAGATTTACTTACGAAATGCATATAGACAATTGCTTAACCATAAAAGTCCCAGTCCTGACTTGCAATTTTTGTTGTAGCAATTTTTATTTTTTTAGTGCAAAAGAGCGAGAGAGGAATACAAAAAGTATATATTTCTATTTCAGAACTCTCACACATTTTCAAGAATTGCTGCAACAAAAATTGCAAGTCTCAACCGGCACAAAACAAGCCAAATTTTCAAATTAATTAAGATTTACTCATACTTACCAAAATTCTGTTGGTTTCTAACGCTACTGAGTTATGGCAAGTCACCTATAATCAAATGAAATGTTGTCCATAAGGTTGGTAACAATAGCTGTTGGTAATTAGCTGTATTAAACCTTAAGGGGCTCAAATGCAGGATTGACGCCCAATACTTTTTCAAATAAAATATTTTTCGGAACATTCTTAAGCTATGTACACACCAGGAATTTCTTACGTTGTCATTTTGTGGTGTCATTTTCAAAGTGTGTGCAACGCCCTTCAGGTTATGTTTTTTATATGGAAAGCAATGCCACACAACGAAAAATATCGGAAATTCCAAAAGGTTGCCAGTAGTACATAAAATTGCAATGTTATAAAATGCCATAGTGTGTATTCGGCATTTCCGTCTTTCTTTAACCCTTATATATCTGTGGCAATATGGAATAGTAACTTAAGTCGACTTAAGCAAAGCACTGTTTTTTTGGAAGTTTTGACGCTAGCGCTAAGAGATTAAAAGGCTCTAACGCATGATTATAGTTTCGAGTGATTATTTCTTTTCATATGTATTTTATTTTAATCACCGCAAACTCTGACTGGAACACAATACAGCATAATAAAGCTAAATTTTCTTAAGCCTACTATTCTATATTGGCACAGATATATTTTCCTTTTATTCCTCCAAGAAACATAAGGTCTCAACAAATTTATTTCATTCGACCTTGCTTCTGGCTGAGATCTTTAGTTGATTTGTTCATTGCGGCTTCTTCGGTGTCAAGTTGCCGACGCCAAGCGTGGCTTGATCGTCCTGTTCTTCTGCTGCCTTGAAGACTCCAGTCGATACTCAGTCCATAAAGTAGAATACATTTTTTATTTTATATAAATTTTGTTTTTCAATATTTTTTTCCACTTGTTTCTGAAGAAATTTTTTAAGGATGATCAATATTAAAAAGAAAATTAAGTATACGTACTATAAATACATTTTTGGTGATACAAGAAGGGGTCCACCCTATAATGCCCACAGTTAAGAAATAATTCATTAATTTCATTAACATATATTTTTTTTTTTAATTTAAAAATTATTTCAATAATTAAACGTATTTAAAATTATAAAATAACGCACACAACTATTGTTCTTTTACTTTAATCATTTTATAGAGTTATTTTCTGCTGTAAATTTTAAACATGATTTTTCGTTTAAGCTAAGGATTTACTTGTACTGCACTAGACCACTGATAGTATTAGTTTTGCTTGATTGTTTATAAAAAGGCGCTAATTTGAAACATTCCAAACCTTTTTACAAAATGTCTGGCAACTCCATGTTTCAATATTTGTTTGTTTGAAAAATATGTATGTATGTATGTATGTAAGTTGTATGTACATATTCAAGATTTAACTGAGATTCATGGACTTTTGCTTTCGTCATAGTTTACGTTACAACCTTAAAATTTATAGTTTCGTTTGGAAGGCAAAATATACAAAGAAAATAAAAAAAAAAAAACTAAGAATAAAACGAGGACGTAGTTAAGGAAGGTCTCACTCAGTATGCTAAATTATTATTTGGTTCACTGTGTAAAAGGTAACTTTTTTAAATTACATGATTTTCATGAGAGCGTTATACTGGACAAGCAAAGCAGGCCTGTTACTTACAACGGTATGGGTGAAAATTTTGGCTTTTGTTTTCGTTTTCTGTTGTTGTTGTCGTTGTTAAGCAAGTCTTAAGGTGTTAGGTTTAAGTGTTTGTTTTTCCTCTTGTTCATTTCTTATATTTATATTTCTCTCACTATCACACTAACTCTCAATTACGACTTGTACTGTTTGTTAGTGATGTCAACGAATTTATTTCTTCTTTAACAACTTTTAAAAGCAATTAATTTAATCTCATTTCAGAATGCAATACATACAAAGGGAACTAATTTTATAAACCTTTGGCAAATTCTTATGAATATGTCTCATAATTCAGCTTGTGAACTGATCACTGATCTTCTATAGATCAGATTAATACACATACATATGTATAAGTATTCTCAAAACATTTTGAGGTTCTTGCGATGCACAGTGGGGCCAAACGCCCTTTTTTCGATGTGAATAACAGCCTGTTTTTCGAAAACATAAGCCCTTTCGTTTTTATGTTTCATTTATAAACGATAACGTTTAAAATTTGATTTTTATAAAACATTTTCTAAAGCTTTAGTTTTGACATAAAAAGAGCTTTTTAGTTATAACCAAAAATATAAACTCAAAAAATTATTACAGTGAAAGAATAAAAAAAATAAAATTTATTAAAAAAATTCGATGAAAAATTTGAAATAAAATTCATTTTAAATTTATTTTAAATTTTATGAAAAAGTCATTCACATTTTCTCGTTAATTTAATTTTTTTGTAACTTAAAGAAAAAAAATATGTAGACCGATTATTAATTAATTTTACATAAGAAATTTTATGAGTGTGTAAAACTGAAAGCTCTTTTGTTGTGACTCACATGAAAATTAATAAATGCTACCAAAACGTAAACATGATTTCTTTCGTTATTTTAACGAACGTATACACTTATTCATTTTCGAAAAACAGGCTGTAACTCTTAGAACAAACTATATGTTTCAACAAAATCTTGGCGGTATAGGAAGAGGGAGTCGAGTACCCCCCATATAAAGTGATCAATGATCATTAATTAATTATTGTTAATGATTGTTTTTTATATAAGAAATACCAAAGCAGAAACGAAATGCATATAATCAGTGCTTTACAGGGAAGGAAAATGACTTCTTGGATTTTGTACCAACTGGGAAAACAAAATGTATTTTTTGTACCATGGCGGTCCAAACGTAAAAAATGTGTAAAATTCAGAACTAAAAAATAAAAAGCAGACACTTAACAAAAATGTGTATAAAAACTCAGAATAAAAAATAAAAAATAACATAAAAAAATATTAAATATTGTATTCATAAGGGTACATTCGTAGATTAGACTTGTTAGAGATCGGTTATTTTACAAATGTCGCTTATTAACAGGCCTGTTATTTTCATGCACTATAAAATCTAACAAATTAAAGACAACATAGGCAAAATTAATGTTACCATATAGTGAAACATTGGCATTTTTAAATTGTACCAAGTAACTCGCGGTAGTACCACGGTACCAACGAGGGAAAAAAATGTACCATAAAAAGTACAATTGTACCATGATTTCCATCCGTGGTGCTTTACCAATAAAACAAGCAAAAATTCATGACTTTGCTTATACACACACACGCTCCTGATGAATTGCTTGCCGTTGACTGATTTCGAATACGAATTATACGAAAATAGATTATTTAACAGGCCTATGAAAGTTAGCTAATGTTATTTTTTTAAATCATTATTACATATAAATACAACCACGATCACGCGTGACTAATGCATGACTCACGCGTGACTAATACGTGACTCACGCATAACAAATCATGGCAATTGCACATCTTTAATAAAAATTCATAAAACAATGACAATAACATTGTTAGAAGAAAAATACTTAAGTTTAGCTATCTTTTAGCCTAACTCTGTACGATATTAGCCACGCCCACTTATTTAATTCCAACATTTTCGTCTTTAACAACTACAAAATAGCGTATTAGTTCCCAAGCTGTTTAAAAATAAATATTTGCTATACATGAGAGGAGCCACGCCAACTCCACTTGTCCACTTCTTAATATTATTGCTTTAAATTACTACGAATATTAAAAAATAGGTTTGGCGTTCTTCGATTTTAGATAAATTTAAAAAAGCAGGCGTGGTAAATTTTTCTCTACATAAAAACCTACATAAGTTGGCTTATTAACATTAGAAAAATTAACGAAATCAGTGCAGCCGTTCCTTAGTGATGCGATTACCAACGAGCGACATATGATTTTAATATATTTATATAGATTTCTTCTGGTGACAGAATGTATTTATTCTTGCAGAGATTTGCGATATTTGAGTTTTTCTTAGTTCTACAGGTACATTTCCATCTGTTACGAATTTCTTAATAAAATCGCTGTATTGGCCTCACTAATTATAATAGCCTTTATATTTTGCATACTTTTAGGCTTTAAGTATAAAGTTTTCCTACTGTTATTGTTATTGTTGTTGTATATGACTACCCAACAAACACAACTGAGGGAAAACTACGTTACTAAATATAACGAAATTTCTAAAAATTTCAATGGAAATATTTTAGAATTTCGAACGATATCGAAAGGCATAATTTTTCTCCTGTAATTGATTAACTTTTTGTGAACCGAAAGCCGTAATATATGTATGTATATGTATATACAGTGGAATCTCTCTTGAGCGGACACTGAAGGGACCATTGAAATGTGTCCGTACAAGGGAACTGTCCGGTCAAGAGAAAACTAAACATTTAAATGGAGCGCTGCTGGGACCTGTCAAGTGTCCGTCTACAGGGGGTGTCCGCCTATAGGAAGTGTCCGTTAAGGGAGATTCCACTGTATATAATTATTCGTTTGCGGTAACGGTAATGTGATTCTGTAATTTCTTTTTTACGATAGTGTACAGCAGTGATTAACTAAATTTGATACGATTATCGTAATAAAACTTTGTGAATCCAGGTACTGATATCATACGTTTTCCAAATGTAGTTCTGTCTTTTTAAACCAAGACCGAGATTTTAGGCGCTATACAATGGATGGAAATCGATGGAATTTATTTGATGCATCTAATACCATTAAATTTCAAGAGCTCAATGTTAGTTTTGTTATTTTCCGTCCAAAATATTCTCTTTGTCTACAATTTTTTGATTATTGTTGCGGCTTCATCCATTTATAAGTTGAAAATCTTTCAATGGGTATCTATTCTTATTCACTGTAATAAACATTATCAGCTGCTTCCGGTCATTTTAACTTGGCAGCACAATATTTTAACACACCGAAAACAAGGTTGCATTTCATAAAATCTAGTTAAATCCAATTCAAATATGGTTTTAAGTTGGATTTAAAACCAAATTTTATTAAAACCGTTTCAATGTAAAATACCATAATATATATTGAGGCAAATCATTTAGAAATTAATGTTAAGGATTTTTTTTTGAAATCACAAGAAAAAGGAACTATCTTAAATATCATAAAAAACATAGATTAGGTTAGATACTAAGTTAACAATTCCCAAACTACTTTTAAAATTATGTATCTCAAAGATTTGACATACATATGTATGAGAAGAATATTTACTTGAAATCATCTTAACAACTAACTATGTAGATGTTTTCTGGGTAAGACCTCTGCTAAAAGGACCCATTTAAGAAAATAGCTGAAAGTACTCGCGCAGCAAATAAAATAAAACGAAATGAAAAACTAAACTTAAGCTTTGAAATGATTGAAATATTATTCACTTTCTAAACGAGCGTTCAAGCAAGAAGGTCGGCGTAGTTAATATTGCCTTTACTATTTTAATACAACAACAATAAAAATATGTACAATTAAACACATAAGTACATTCTGAAAGGCAGTGATAAGCATTATTTCAACAAATAAACGCTGATCAAAGTTCTAAGTATTAAAAAGCTCACAAGAAAAATAATACAAATAGCAATCGAAAAGTACATACATTCTAAATACAAAAAAGCGGAATTTCTATTTGAATTTTAAATATTCAATAAATTAAACTAAATCTACGAGTATATAAAAAAGTGTAACAAAAACTAATTCCCATTTAAAATGCAACCCCTTAAACGTTTTACACAATGTGGCAGTTTGACCATGTTATTTGGAGTTTTCATCATTTTATTTGGCGTCAGTTCAACAGCTTTAACCACATTTGGCAAATCTAGCAACAATCCACAACCCACACCCGGTCCGATAGGTAAGTTTAAGTTGAACAGCGACTGTGTGGCATAAACCAAAAAAATTATTTTTTACCTTCATTGTTATTGATGTTTCTTTTTTTTTTTTGGAGAAAATTTAAGCTAAGAATAAGGTGTTTAGCGAAAAAAAAAAATTGAAAACGTTTTCTTAAAGAAATGAGTTTAATTTACACCAACAAAAAGTGTGCCATGATTTTTATTCCATTGCGCTTTTAATTATGTTCTAAGAGAAACAATTAAAAAAATTCCTCGTTGTTGATTCCAACGCAATAAGTGTACAGTGGGACAGAATCAATCTACATATGTGAAATAATGAGCTAATTAAAATTAAAAATTCCAACACATCTACTTATGTAGTTAAGTTTTGAATGGTAAGCCAACCAGATTGCTTAAGAGAAGTCCCAAAGAGATAAAGATTTTTTCTTGTCTACTCTTATTATATTTGTATCCTTGAAACTTCAAAAAATACGTGCTTGCATGACTTCTATCTATCTTTTTATTATTATTTATACGTCTGATTTGTACGTGCTCGACGTCTTGTTACAAATTCATGGGGATGTTCGCGCATAAATCACAAGTCTTTGAAAATATTCAAATACTAACAAGTTAGTGGGCTTCTGCAAGTGTTTTTAAAACCGAGATTTTTTTCCTGTAGCAAACAACTATTTTTGTGTCATCCTCTTTGCATTCATGTTTAGTTTGTGGCATTTAAGTGTAATGTGATTTGTTCAAGGTGTGTGGAGAAAAGCTATTCGCACAAGTCGCATCTACAAATCATACCTTTGTGTGGGCAGCTTTATTTAGTTTTTTCGCAAGCACTTTTGAGATGTCGTTTCCAATAATCAACCGACCTTTATACTGTCAAGAGCGTGCGGTTTTTTCACTGTTGCACAGTGGTATTATTTGAGTGGTTAGCAAACCACCTTATAACAAAAATAAAAATATTCACCCCTATCGTGAAAATTTTTTCCCTCGAAATATTTCCACTTTTCACCAAATTGCAATCGTGAATAATATTCCCCTTATCGTGAATAATATTTTCCACGTGAATTTTTTCACTTTTCCCTTGTTTTTTTTTTGCACTTTATTTTTGCAGGCGAACTGAATTAATACATGAAATAATTTCGATATTTTCCTTCGAATTATATATTAAAAGTTATAAATATTTATTTTTAGGACTAGATTAGTAAGTAACCTTTACGATTGTTAACAATAATTCGCTGCAACACCTTTTTTCATTGAGTATGAATCTCTTTGGTTCACACACAGTAAATTGCATGGCAGTGCACTGCGGTGGTATACTAAAAAATTTTTTTCCACTGCATCTAGAATATTTAGAAACACAACTTTTAAGTTAAAAAAAATTAATTTGGGACCTAAAATTTGTGTATATCTGATTATTAAACTTAAATTTGTCTGATTTTCAATTAATTTTTAAGCTTTACAAATCTTCTTCCCTTTTTTACATTCACTGGGATTGATAGCGTGAAAACAATTTCACGGGAGATTCACGATACCATTTTTCCCTTCGAGTGGAATAAAAATTTCACGTGAACAAAAATTCCACTTGTTATTCCCGATAGGGGTGAGTATGTTTTTGACACAATTTATTCAATATTTAAGAAAAGGTTGAGTTGAGTGTAATTTTTGTATTTTTAATTTAAACAGTAGGGCAAACTAAGTAGGAATATGTCAAAAACTATAACAAATTTAAAAAAAGAAGTGCATATTTTTATTCAGCACATAAAATTTCTCAATAAACAACTTTAAATTCTTCAAAGTTAAGGAAATGTAATTTTGGACTTTCGGATATTTTTTTTTAAAATAATTAGGACAAACTTAATTTCAGTCAGGTAGCTAATTAACGCCTTTATTTTGGCTATAACGCTATATCTTGAAAACTAGAACCAATGTAGAGAACATAAGGTATACCTTAACTTTAAACCTGTAGGTTTCATTTCCTCAAAGAACGTCATAACTTAAAAAAAAAAATTATTTTTGAGTTAATGATCTATAATTAATCCTCATATCATTCTTCATATTGTGTAAAATTTTCATACAAATATCTTGTTTACTCAACTCCTGAAAGCAAAATAAAAGTTTCTTTTTCAATTAAGTTGTGTGTAAACTGGAAACTTCAAACTCGTTTTTTGAGTTATGACGTTTTTCGAGTAAATGAGCGAAAAAAATATATACACCCAGAGAAAAAATGACACAATTTGACAACGAAGATTGACACCCAATGTGTTCAAATTGGTAACCTGCGTTCCCAATAACCAAAAGTTGACAAAAACAAATAAATTTAGAGAGGTGCTACTTTGATTCGCCCACAAGGGATTCCGTACGGACACTATATGTCGCTGTTAATAAGTATAAAAACACTGACACAAATAACTGTAACTTTACAGGAGAAGATACAATAAATGAAATTTATTTGCTGGTGGTCAAACATTTCTTTAAAATTGCTTGTAAAAGCGTTACGAGTATTTTTTCAAACTATTGCAATAAATTTTTGTGACGTATTTGTGTAAAATGTTTTGGAATCACTGAAAAATTCAATTTCGTGAAAATACGAGTTAGGGCCTTTCTACTTGTTAACAGTGATATGTAATTCTATACTCATATTCATTTTTGTTTGGTTTAGCGTTTTTTAGGTTAAACGCTTTTTTTATTTAACCTGTTTTTATTTTTTGGTTTTGGTGATTTTTATGGTTTTAGATTTTTTTTTCGATTTGGCGTTTTTTTTGGTGATTTTTGTTTGGGTTTGGCGATTTTTCAGTAATGCTTTAGTTCCAGCGATTTTCTTAGTTTTGGCGCTTTTTTTGCGATTTTTTCAATTGTTTATTTAGTTTAAGCGATTTTTTTTTGTGTTGGCCCTTTATTTCGTTTTCGCGAATTCTTTCGGTTTTTGGATTTTTTTTTCAAGTTTTTGCTGACTTTTATAATTTTAAAGTTTTTTTGCATTTCAGTGATTTATTTAAATTTTTTTATTTTTGATTTAAGTGCCTTTTCCATTTTGGCGATTTTTCGTTTCGCCTTTTTTCAATTTTGGTATGTTTAAGTTATTGTGTTTTTGAAAATTTTAATAGCAACAGCAACTTGTCAAAATTACATTAACTGATAGAATACCCTTTAATTTTGATTTTATTAATTGGTATAGTCTACATAAAAATACACAAAACTTTGAAAATTTCAAATGTCTATATAAAATTGTCTGTATGTTACAATAGGATTTCAACATGTTTCGTTGCTCGCTTTAGAAATCCCTTTAATTTTAAATGTCATTTGTGCCAAAATATTACATTTTCTGTGAAAATTTCAGGTCAGCTCTTATGGTTCTGGAGAAAACATTCTGTGACCACAGTCGTTGTTGATTTTGTAACCTCATTTTCCCCCTCAGCGTATGTACATATCGTTTCTTTATTGCAACATAGGCATATGTGCCTCAAAAAATGCGTTATATTATATATAATCTTGTATAAAAATTTCATATAAAAGTTTTGTACACGCCTTGAGAAAATAGTATAATTTAATATCTTAATTGAATTGTATGAAAATTGAAAACTTAAAATTAGTTTTCTATAAAGCTGAGTTTTAAGCAATGTATGTATGTATATTAATGTCGTTAAAATCTTTTGCAATGTGAGCCAAATACCGATTATGCCGATTTCCACAGAAGAGGAGTTGACTATGGTTTATTAGGAAAAGTTTCTTGGAATTTCATTTTGATTAAATTTTTAATACACCCAAAAAATATGATCCGTCCCACTGTAGTTACATATCTACGCAGATAGTTCAAAAACTAACATCAAAGTAAATATTTTTTTTTTAAATTCACTGCACACTTTTTGCATCAAATATAAAAATTGTACATGTCATAATTAATAAAACTCATTTTACAAAAATATCTTTTTTGCTTACATAGCCAGGCCGTTTACACATCAAACATGATCGAATGTAACAATACGTGTGTTTGTATATAAGTATGTATGTATGTATGTATGTGCATGTGTAAATAGAAACAATAGAATTCATTGTTGCTAGTTATCATTGCAATGCAATAAATGAAAATATTTACTAATATATTAATTAAATATCGTATGAATAAGCTTTTACAGCATTTTGTTTGAGTAACATTTTGTTGACGTTATGGTTTTTACGCACGGCTCAATGGTCTAGGGGTATGATTCTCGCTTTGGGTGCGAGAGGTCCCGGGTTCAAATCCCGGTTGAGCCCAACATTTTATAACATTGGTATTGACTCATTCAATTTGGAATGATATTAATATTTTTTTATGTGTGACACAGCACATTTTGAAGTTCGTAACTTGGGAACATTTTAAAGCAAAACGTTTTTTTTTTTAATTTATGAAAACTTAGTTTTAATTTGCTTGTAAGAAAATTCATTGAAAATACTTGAGGCCATAATTCAGTAAGAAGATTTGAGACGTTTTTGTTGCAAAATTCTTCTGAGTTCTTGCATTTGAAGTCTCTAAATTATTTTCTTCAAAAATGGTTGTTGTCTTTGATAATGAATAATAAAAATATTATTGCCATGTTTTTAAAATATAAAAATTAAATTAATAGGGCATTTACATCAGCACAAAATCTAGCATATTTTGATTAAAATCTTTATGAAAATCTATACCAGCTTTTTTTGACATTTATTAAGATTTTTTTTATCCAAAACAAAACCCATCAACTGAATTGTTTCCAAAACTACAACCAAACAAATGCAATGTAGCCAATTCACACGCTTTTTCAAGCAGACCATAGCTAATTTACTCACCTTTTGTTGTACAGGTTAGTAAAGAATAAATAAAAACATTAGATTTTTATTAGATTTCCCACAAATCTACTGAAAAATTAGATTTAGTTTTTATGGGAAATCTGAAAAATGCAGCTTGATTTCGCTCGAAATCTCGAAAGTACTATGTCATAAAAATGTCAAATAAACAATAATTAGAAAATATTGGGCTCAACCGGGATTTGAACCCGGGACCTCTCGCACCCAAAGCGAGAATCATACCCCTAGACCATTGAGCCGCTTGTGAGAGCTCATCTCAATTTTCCTAAAGTTTTGCAAATGTTTGTTAAAATATGTATGTACATTAGCTATGGCATAGTTTATATGGGAACTCTTAGTAAGGAGATTTCGACTTCCAAGAACCCCTCATTTTGTGAGGTTCGGAAAAAAAATATTCGAGCCAAAAAATGGTGGCGGTCAGATGGGGGCAAAGGGTGCCGCATCGTCCACAAAGTTGAGGGTAAAAGCAAAAAAAACTACAAAAAATCATATAACTTTCCCGGGGTCACCGCTACTAGAGTCAAATGTATGACGAGCACCCATTAATTTTCTCCGCCCAACATCTTTTGTAAACACACCGACCGCCTAACTTCTCTCCTTAAGGGGGCTCCCATACAAAGGGGAAATTTTTATAAAATTTACTCGCAGGGCTCTAACTGCCCCTAGGGCGTACCTATCGAAGTCAAATGTCTGATTGACCTCCAATATTTTTCATTACAAAGATTTTCTCTGAACATACTTATCGTCTATCTTCAACCATTAAGGTGGTCCCCATACAAAAAAATAATTTTTTGAATAATTTTTTTTAAGAAATCCGCTTTTTCCGCTTTTATGGTGCCTCCTAGGGGGTAAAATGTAAGACCGACTCGCAGTAATTTTTCATCTTCAACTTTTCCTCCGAAAAAACCTATATCCTATCTCGACTCATTAAGGGGGCCCCATACAAAGGCGGAATTTGTACAAAATTTACTCGCGTTCATATTTACGAATTCTATTGAAAGAAGTGTTCGATGCTAAATTCGGCAAAATGTCTGGGCCAGGAGTGCCATTATTTGCACGTTTTAAGGATCAATGGGAAAATATTAAAACCAAACCATATATTCCTGGCATAGAAAATGATGAAGTACTTCTGTGGCAGCTAACGTAATTCGCTTCACACCTGTGAATCCAATGACTGGGCGAGAACGACATTTATCTTCGCTGGCGGCACTATTTATTTTGTCGTCTTTTGCCTCATTATCATCTACGCCGTCGGTGTCTTCGTTTGATGATTCGTCCACCTCTTCGTCGGACAACTCTTCCTCATATTTTTCTCTATCTTCTTCAAAAATACGAATATCATTCTCCATTTTCCTTTTGATGTCACAGGTAACATTCTTGTCAAATAATGCGAGAGCAACAGGTTCATCTCTAAGGAACCAGAAATGTCCACAAAATTTCTTCACCAAACGCTGCGAAACTGTATTATCAATTGCATCATAATGAGCAATGGCTTTTAAAAAGCTCAAATCGTTATTTGGAGCACTAAACCAAGCTTTTACATAAAGTGTGACGATGAATATACTGACCTCGCGGACTCCATCAAATTCATTCTTGGTTAAACCCAGATATTCTCGAAATAAGAAAATTTTAAGGCAGTATATCCCTTTCGTCATCCAACGAGCATGACTGATGGGTCCTGGTGGTGCGAAGTGAAACTTTTTTATACCTTCACCTAGAAACAGTAACACCATTTCAAGAAATTCCTTGTAGTCGCCTCTGGCTTGTTCGTCGGATTGAGTACGACAAAACCTCTTGATCTCAATTTGCACTTCTACTGGAATTTTGGCTGCTACTTCATCATCTTCTATGCCAGGAATATATGGTTTGGTTTTAATATTTTCCCATTGATCCTTAAAACGTGCAAATAATGGCACTCCTGGCCCAGACATTTTGCCGAATTTAGCATCGAACACTTCTCTCAATAGAATTCGTAAATATGAACGCGCCAGGGGCAATTAGAACCCTGCGAGTAAATTTTGTACAAATTCCGCCTTTGTATGGGGGCCCCCTTAATGAGTCGAGATAGGACATAGGTATGTTCGGAGGAAATATTGAAGATAAAAAATTACTGTGGGTCGGTCCTACATTTTCCCCCCCTAGGAGGCAACATAAAAGCGGAAAAAGCGGATTTCTTAAAAAATATTATTAAAAAAATTATTTTTTTGTATGGGGACCACCTTAATGGTTGAAGATAGACGATAAGTATGTTCAGAGAAAATCTTTGTAATGAAAAATATTGGAGGTCGATCATACATTTGACTTCGATAGGTACGCCCTAGGGGCAGTTAGAGCCCTGCGAGTAAATTTTATAAAAATTTCCCCTTTGTATGGGAGCCCCCTTAATGAGTCGAGATAGGACATAGGTATGTTCGGAGGAAATATTGAAGATAAAAAATTACTGTGGGTCGGTCCTACATTTTCCCCCCCTAGGAGGCAACATAAAAGCGGAAAAAGCGGATTTCTTAAAAAAAATTATTCAAAAAATTATTTTTTTGTATGGGGACCACCTTAATGGTTGAAGATAGACGATAAGTATGTTCAGAGAAAATCTTTATAATGAAAAATATTGGAGGTCAATCATACATTTGACTTCGATAGGTACGCCCTAGGGGCAGTTAGAGCCCTGCGAGTAAATTTTATAAAAATTTCCCCTTTGTATGGGAGCCCCCTTAAGGAGAGAAGTTAGGCGGTCGGTGTGTTTACAAAAGATGTTGGGCGGAGAAAATTAATGGGTGCTCGTCATACATTTGACCCTAGTAGCGGTGACCCCGCGAAAGTTATATGATTTTTTGTAGTTTTTTTTTTGCTTTTACCCTCAACTTTGAGCACGATGCGGCACCCTTTGCCCCCATCTGACCGCCACCATTTTTGGGCGCGAATATTTTTTTTCCAAACATCACAAAATGAGGGGTTCTTGGAAGTCGAAATCTCCTTACTAAGAATTCCCATATAAACTATGCTATAGCTAATGTACATATACATATGTACATATGTACATATGTACAAAGGTATATAATTGCATTCGTGAAAGTGTCTTGTGTTTGCACCCTGTCGGAAATTTGGCGAACTTTAAACTTACTTTAAGCTAACTATTTCGCAACTAGTACTGACTATTTTAAAATTGCGATGTCCTAGGCGGTAGTCAATTGTCTCACTCTGAACTATTTTCAGCTAGCTAAAGTTGACTTTTTTAAATCACCTGGTAGTTAGTAAATTAAAAAAAATTCTGGGGTTTGAACATGTAACATCACACGTTGTGTACTCAACGCGCTACCACTCGGCTAAGCTGTCATATAAAAAAAAACAGCAACAAAATGTTAATATAAAACTGAAATAAGTTTTAAAGCCAATGACTATTAATTTTAGTTAATTATTATTTTTCGAACTGTATTTGTTTCTTAAATTCTTATGAATTGAATTAGGCTACTGTTAAGTAGAACAAAAATAAGCAAATTAACAAACATGTGCATAGTTAGTAAGGAACAAACGACAATGGTAAGACTGTTGTAATATATATGAAAGATGGTAAATTGTTTAGCCTTCATTACCAAACATATATATGAGCAAATTGAAAAATGCAATGAATCAAACCAATTCACATATTCCATTTGCAATAAAGTTTCGTATATAGGGCAGACAGCTACATCAACTGAAACCACACACGGTGGACCAAAACACAGAAGAACGCTGATGAGGAAGGTTTAGTGGCCTTCGAAAACGGCTGGCTGTTCCGTTCAACTATGTGTTGTTGTCAGAATATTTACAACTAACTTGATGTTATTTGTTCATTAATAATTATCACATGTAATTTGGCTTAAAAAGCGTTACGAACAGTAGCCTAATTCAATTCATGAGTTTTAAAGTAGCTGAGAATAAATTTGTTGGCTCTCATCAAATTCGATTACGTACTCAACTTAAGAATTAATTTTGGGTTTGTTCTGGATGATTTTGCAGCTAGCCTTTAGTCAGTCTAAGAAAAGCTAACTATAAGTTAACTATTTTTGTAGTCAACCACACATTCTCCGATAGGGCAATTTCATTTATTTTTCAAAATAAATCACCAAAGCTTCGCAGGAAAACTATCAAAAATATCTTGCTTAAGTTCTTGCTTCTGCTGCACAAAAAAAAAAAAAATTGTTTTAATATGACTAAAATAAATGCAAATGTATGTATGCACCTCCTGAAGAATGACGTCCAATTTTTTTTTACTGTGTAGTTTCGTCTTAATTGCTTTATCAATTCTACTATTAAAATATTTACATAAATGCTTTCATGAACTTATTTTGAGTTTGATTAATTTGATTGAAATTCTAGGCCCCACCAAAATGTTTGAAATAATTATTCTTATTATTTATTTTACATACAATACTGAGCTGCAAGTTAAACATTATTATATTTAATAATAATATGACAGCAATATGACACCCATACGTACAAATATGTATGTATGTATGTATATATCGATTTTATTGTCAATATGTTGTCAAAATCCATAAACATGCACTTGTAATATAATTGGCTGTGTCAGCCTGAAGTTTTGCCACTTGAAGCCTTTAATATAGAACTCATTCATTGTTATAAGGTATAGATTATTTATTTAATTAACCATACTCAAAGTAACTGACAACAATATAATAATGCGTTTGAAATAAATTTAGAAATTTGAATAAATCATGCTACTACCCCTACTCATATACATATACTACATATGCCCAGCCCGTACATATTAAATGGGATTTTGTTTGAATTAGAATTTTATAACTTGTTACAAAAAAATTTTTTTATATGTATATATATACATACAAAGATACATACATATGGACATATATCTGCTTAAGCCTACCCACTATAAGTCTGTGGCAACAAGCAAAAAGTGCTTAAGTCAAGTTAAGCTGATTTTGAGTTAATGCTACCTCCGTAGTCTGCATATTTGAAAGTACCCTTGCTCAATAACTCAATTTATTTGTGTGATTTTTGAGGAACCCAGCAAAAAATTACACATTACCATCGGAACTACTTGACATATAATGACTTACTTTTCTGATTACCAAATTTCATAACTCGCTTACAAATCACATTACTTAAAATTTAAAAAAATTATGTACAAGTTGCTAAATGAGGAGAATAATTTTTTTATATTAAATAGATTACGTGAACAACTTGCCAAATAAAAAAAGTAAGTACTTCTCAAGAATCGATTATTTTAGTCTGACGCCTTGTTAAAATCATTAAGTTGGTAATCCAGTAAGGAACAGCTTCCATCAAAAATGCTTAATTCCAAACCCGATTACCTTTTTTGAAATTTTTTGCTGGGAAGTTATAGCAATATGACTTCCGACTTATCTTTCTTAGACACCTAATCTCATTTGAAATATTAGCTTAATTAAATTCATACTTTGGTATATTTCAAGTTTAGTGTATTATTTATAGTGTGTAGAACCATGTTTGCTTAAAAAAATATAGGTTAACAGAGAATTTCCCAATTAAGATGTAAAAGAAATAAATTTCTGAACATCAACTTGAAAAAGTGCTCTCCTGCAAAACAGGAGCACTTTTTCCTTATTGCCACAGAAATAATATGTTCAATTTTAAATAAACCAAAGCTTAATGCCCTACTTCAGTAAGAAGATTTAAGAGGTTTTTGTTTGAAAATACTTCTGAGTTCTTGTCTTTGAAGTCTCTAAATTATTTTCTTCAAAAATGGTTGTTGTCTTTGGTAATGAAAATTAAAAATATTATTACCATGTTTTTAAAACATAAAAATTTAATTAAAGTATTATAGGGTATTTACATCAGCACAAAATCTAGCATATTTAGATTAAAATCTAATCACCACGCATTTTTCTGATGTGCATTAGTGTCCCTTTGTGTCAGTTGTTGTAGGAAAGTTCAAGTGATGAAGGCATAGTCACTGGTCACTGAACTATACCGACTTCAGCAGATACTAATCCTAATGTAACATCAGAGCGCCCTCCTTCGTTGTGTAGCAAAAATCATCGGCGAAGTAAAATAATCAATAAAATGGCTACAAAATACAGCTTCAAAAAATTAATACGCCTCACTGCAACACTGCATTATTAAAAACGTGCAAAAAAAAAAGCAGAGTTGTAAAAGAATGAAGCTTTCCTCTATCTCTTCCTTCACCACCTGTCTTCTCTCCCACTATCCCTTTCCTAAAGAAGGTAACACCTAGTAATAGTAGTAGGCATTAATTGCATGAGTGTTACTTCTCTTTAAAAAAAAAAAAAACCAAATAACTGCAATGTAGCCAATTCACACACTTTTTTAAGCAGACCGTAGCTAATTCACCCACCTTTTGTTGTACAGGGTAGTAAAGAATAAATAAAAACATTAGATTTTTATTAGATTTCCTACAAATCTACTGAAAAATTGGATTTGGCTTTGTATGGGATATATGGAAAAAAGCAGCTTGATTTAGCTCGAAATCTCGAAAGTACTTGATTTCGAGACAGTGTAAATGCACTATTAAGGAGACCGTAGCTAATTCACTCACCTTTGGCTGTACAGGGTAGTAAAGAATAAATAAAAACATTAGATTTTTTTAGATTTCCTACAAATCTACTGAAAAATTAGATTTGGCTTTGTATGGGAAATATGGAAAAAAGCAGCTTGATTTAGCTCAAAATCCCGAATGTACTAGATTTCGAGACAGTGCAAATGCACTATTATACAATAGTTTGAAAACTATATGACAAAATATGTGTTGGATATAATGTTTAGAACAAAATCATAAAGCAAATACACGAACCTTCTAGCATAGACAATAAATAATAATCGTTTTAAAGAATCAAAACTGTTTCTTTTCTTCATCCATAGACAAGACGATACATTCGTCGAACAGAATTAGGGCATACGACAAATTAAGCTACTGTCGCATAAGTTCAAAAAAGTCTTGAAACTTTGCACAAAATAACTGAGACTTCACCCTGAAGTACTTTTGAATATGAAGATTAAAGCATTATATTAATTTCGAACAGTTGTTTTTTTGCGTAAATGCCACCAATTTTAAAGTAACACCCAGTGTAAAGATTTTACTCAATCATAATTTTATTTATTTTTTATAGTTAAAGGACGTGAATGTAACACACACGATGATTGTGCAGCGATAGAAAGATCAAGTTGTGTTAAAGATCCGGATGATTTAAAGCTGCGCTGCTTATGCGGAGATGACACGCCACCAAATAACGGTTTATGCGCAGATGTTTTAAAAGGTGAGTGAGTCCTTGTTGCTAATTTATGCAAAAAAAAATTGCATCCAATCTAAATGTTAAAAATAGAACCTAAAAGTTTTCATTTACTCAATGTGTGACGTTTATATCTGCATATATGCATTTTGTGTAGTTAAATAAGTTTGTTTATTTTGCTCTCAAGATAGTGCCGTCCTAATTATGATTAGCAACACAAAAAAAAAATTGTTAAATGCAACTCACAGCTGCAGTTATGCCTTTTCTAGATGCATTTTCTAAACAATAGTGCACTGAAAAAAAAAAATGTGTATTAAATTAAAATGACAACTAACTATTTAAGTATGAGTGTAGTTTAGTTTCATTCAGTGTTTTTTTTTTAATATGATGAATCAGTTGGCGATTTTATTTTGCTGAGTGTAGCAAAAAGAAATATTGTTAATGATGTTTAAACAATGCAACATCTTCAAGTGAGTTTTATTTGTTTTTTAATTCATATATGAATATACCAACATATGTATAAGTATACATATCTTACATAATCGCCTACATAATAATAGCTTAAAAGCATGTTAAAAACTGTTCCAATTTCGCCTCTAGTTATTTGAATAAATATAATGAATAATATAAGCTTTAAAATACACTAACTTCCCTTTTCACAATGTATGATTAAGAGTTAACGTGAACTTTAACTGACAGTTCCCCACACAACACTTGCCGTTAAAGTACCTGTTGGCTTTTAATTTTACATTGTGAAAAGGGCCGTAAATTGTTTTAAATAATTTCCTTAAAAAGTTAAATATTCCGTTTGGAATATGTACATTTTAGTCTTGTGAAATAAATAATAATAAGTAAATACAAATATTTGCGACAATCAAAGAAATTACACCAGGCGTTTTTAGGGTTAGGAATTTATTATTGTATCTATGGAATAATAGCTTAAGTCGACTTTAGCAAAGCATTTTTTTTTCGAAAGTTTTGACGCTACCGCTAAGATGTTAAAAGGCTAAGACGCATTGTACATTAGGGCTGCCAGAAGTCTGAACCCATCCACCAGGGCACTTATATATTCCTAGAACAAAGACGGCTTTTCCACACGCAAAATTTACTTTGCAAAATCTTGAGTTTGTAGGAGATCTTCTCTCATTCTCTTTTACCTTATCTCCTGCAAACTCAAGACTTTGCAAAGTAAACCTTGCGTGTTGGAATTCTATCTTTTCAAAAAAATCTAGTATATTTCTCATACAAAACAAAATCTACTTCGTTACTAGATTTTGTACAAATCTACACGCAAAGAAAAAATATGGTTGAGATAACCATAATTAAACAGCAACATACTATGATTGAATTATATGGTTGCAGTAAAATCATATTATTGTCAACGGAAAAGCAAAGTTTAATTAAGATTATTTTCTGAGTTAATAATAATATTATCTACAAAAACAATTAACTTTGTTATACCTAATCTTATTATTGTAAATAAGACAACACTATTGTTAGATGTGACTAAAATATAATTGATACTTACCATACCATGTTCTAATATTATAATAATATTGTTAAATATGACCATAGTATTATATTATGTAATAATAATATTTTGTTTTTTAATCATATATTTATTGGCAAATCTTTCGTTTAAAACAGCTGTGCGGTAAATCCGAAATAAAAATAAATTAATATTGTTGAAAGAAAATGTATGTATACTTACATATATGTTTGTACACGAAATACAGACATATCTGTATAAAGAGATATACATACATACATATGTACATATTATTTTTATTTATCTACCCTTTCGTTTATACTTTTTTTTATTAATTTAACACCACGCGTGCACTACCGATAGCTTACAAACGAAACACTGAAATGACAAAAGATGTTTCTGAAAAAGATTTTTTTAAAAACTTGACATAGGATGGTTTTGAATAACATTATATTGTTATTTAGATCATATTATTTTTACACAATAATACAAATTGTATTGTAGTCATACATTTTTAACAAAACTATATTGTTAAACTCTAACCATATCGCACTTTCTATAAATATAATAATGTAATTATTAAATTCAAACATTACTGTGTTTATCGTAACGAAATTAATGTTTAAAATAACAATAACTAGTTTTCAACGACCACACATTTGTTTCAGAGAACATAATATTGTTTTCTCAACCATTTTACAACCATATCTTTTCTTTGCGTGTACTTAAAATCTAATAGAACTTAGTGCTGCAACTATGGATTTTTTCCAATTTTGTATTAAAAAGCCAGCCTGTGTACTTGAAAAGGCATGTGAATTGGCTATATTGTAGTTGTTTGGTTGTAGTTTTGGTTAATGGCTTATGTTATTTCTAAAAGATCTTGATAAATCGTCGTCTCCGAATTGAAACAACGAGTTATGTATAGAGTATATATATATTTTGAATACCCTCTTTTTGAATCAAAAACGCATTTCACGAAATTTATTATGGTGTCTGAGATATTAAGCTTTAACTTTGCTTCATATCAACTACTTTTAGGCTCAATAAGTATTGTTTTGCTGTACACGACACAGTTTGGCGATTGCGTTAAATTCCTTATACAAAAACGTGCAAAGTAAAGTTAGGTCTTGTTTTGCTTCATTTCTATAAGAAATTAATAATAAAAAAGGAAGGTGCCGTAAGAAAAATTCAACGGCAACGATTAGGCAAAAACATCATCACCCAGCAGACGCTGGGTGACGCTAAAATAAAATAAAATAAATCTTCTTCTTATGCATGTTTGAGTGTAGCAGAAACCATTTAATTTCATTCTTTATATTAAATACACTTCAATTACTTGTTTTTCTTGTGTAAGTGACACCAGCTGGGGTGATGTGGCTTTTACCGTTGACGTACCTTCGGTACATTACAATGGATGTGCACATATTTAGAAAAGGAAACAGGTCTGTTATGTCAACCAGGTGCAGCGCCACCTGGAACTTCCCTGAGCTCAAAAGACGATAGAGGTGAAGCCTTTGGGGGTGGAACTTCGAGGTATCACCAGATCACTGATTGGCAATGAATAATGTTTTCACTATTCATACTGAATCATAAAATTTTATATATAAATGAGTAGACATCATTTAAAATCAACTACTCTGATTTACGCATACTCACGATGAAATTGATTTATAAAAATAGGTTGAAATAAATATGAATGCGACGTCAACATCATAGTCATACCACACTCACACTCATAAATCACCTCAGTTTGATTTCTAATTTCAGGAAAATACTTATACTACTCATATTGATTCAGCTCACTCAACTCATGCATGTAGGTTTATTTAAATTTTTAGCTATTAAAGAGTTTGCAAGTAGTATACAATAGTAGTAAATAGAGATGCTTTTCAATCTATGCAAAAAAAACCAAAAAAAGCAAGAGAGAAACACATGACCTTATAATCAGAACTTTAATGTTCGTATGCGAAGTTCGCATTGTGAATCATACTTATTTTGCATCGTCCATAGGCATTGATTTAAGGAGAGTCGAAATCAATAACGTCATAAATATTGCTAAGTATAAGTTCGATGCGCACAAGAAATTATAAATCATGATTCAACGCTACTCACTTTTTCACTGCTCATTGCGCTTCTCTGCACCAGATGCTTGTCTCTGGTACCACGGGTGCCGGTTGCCCGACAGTAAGGCTGCTATAGGAGTTTGGATGTATGTAGCGGTTGTCAATATCCTTTGCTAAAAGGTTGGGTTCGGCCTACCCCACGGGGTTAAAGGGATGATTTTGAGCAGTGTGGAGTAGCCACTGCACAACTACACTCGCGGCATGAGAACTTGGAGAATTTACGTGGTGGTTGTTGGTTGCCAAAATTTGCTGGGAGAATAATTTTGGCTTTCTGGTGTTAAACCAATCAATGCAAGTGGTTGGTGTGACGCGGTAAGCCAGATAACTATTCTAGGTGCTGTTGCCATACAACAGATAGCACTGTTGACAAAGTCATTACGGCAAAGAGTTTAGATAGCTCTGAGCACCCCAGCAAGGTACTTGACGTAGTACAGGGATTACTACTGTGATGGAAGATTGCAACCTATGTGCCTTGTGGAGTGGGCATATGGTTCATTCTAAAGGGTACATTGCATGGGGGAAATTGTTTGGCGTCTTACCTACACTCGGTGTTTAGAACACCCGTGAGATTAGACCGTAATAGCAGGTACTCACGTTAATCTAGAACACACACCAGTAAAGTATACGTATGGAGCACAAAAAGCTACTTTTTAAAAATAAATTGTGTATGCGGCACAAAAACTATTTTTTAATTACAATAAAGTAAATAATAACTTCTGGCTTCATTTATGAAATTTCACAAAAATTTATATTTTTCTTCAAAACATTTTGAAAGCAGTGCTACTAATACAAAAGCATTCTATCGGGTATATTTTGAAAAAAAAAACTTCATGTAATCCTACTTTGTCGTTTTCCTCCATTCCGACTTTAGCGCATCATCAGGCGCTAAACCAATTCTGAGGCAACGAAATGTCAAAGAAATAGTGCGTCTTTGGCCAATACATATCGTCGCTGTTTTAACTAACCAACCTAACTGACAGTTTTTTGAAAAATGAGTTAAGTCTACTACTAGACTTTATGAGTCATAATAGACCTTGTCTACAATTTTCATGACTGTAAATGTTACTGTTGAGCCTATAACAGTAAAATAGAAAGCAATCATAAAAGCTGCTCTCCTATAAAATTTTAAAATTGTTAGATAGGTCAGTTAGACAAAACAGCGATGATATGTAATACTATACGAATCGAATATCTTACCTGATGTTGAAATTTAAAAAAAAAAACTTTAAGTACCTGGTTAACATTTGTTCGATTTTTGGGAATTATTTTAGTTTTTGGCGTTTTTTTTTGTTAGTGTTTTTTTTTTGTTTTTGGATTTTTTTTTCGGTTTTTGGCGTTTTTTTTCGTTTTTGGCAAGTTTTTAGGTTTTTGGCGATTTAGTTTAGTTTTTTAGTTCTGGCACTTTTTTGTCGTTTTGCCTATTTTTTTTTGGGTTTTTGGCGATTTTTTAATTTTCAAATTTTGTAGTTTCAGCGTTTTTGAAAATTTCAAGAGTTTGCCTCTTACGGTTTCCTAGACACAGCAACTTGTCAAAATTACATCAACTGATAGAATACCCTTTAATTTTGATTTTTTAAATTTCAGTGTTAATTGATGTAGTCTGGATAAAAATACACTATCTGTAAAAATTTCAGGTGTCTATATTATAATTGTCTTTATATTACATTAGGATTGCAATATTTTTTGTTGCTCACTTTAGAACAACGGTTCTCAAATGGGGGTCCGTATGAAAATTCCAAGGGATCCGCGAAGAGCTTAACAAATATTGTTATGATTCCTCAAAAGTTAATATTAATAAGATTTAGTAATATGGCTTTTGTATAATAAATGTAAAACGTATATTTCGCATTGCGGTAGGCCGTGCTACTATTAAAATTTCTGAAGGGGTCCCCGAAGAAAGAGCTTGTGAGAACCTCTGCATTAGAACATCCTTTAATTTTTCTACTATCATATATCTGTGGTTGTAGCGGTCAAAGTCTTTTATATTCTGTGAAAATTGCAGGTCCGTAGCCTGTGGCGGACTAACGGACAAACGGACTTCGTAGTGAAAACAATAGGGTTCCTTTTCACCTTTAGCGTAAGGCAGATAGAAATACACAAATGAAAACAAATATTTAACATGTTAGACAAAACCATTTGTAATCGGTTTTCGATTATTTATGAAAGTTATTTATACGGTTAAAATTTTTACAGCAATTAATTGAAACGAAAGTTGAATCAAAGTCTAGAATTTATCAAACATAAAAAACTTTAACTTGTGCTAATGTAAAATTCCCTTTGTCAGGACGCATCACACATGAATAAGGAATTTATAAATGACATTATTTCTTTTTTCTTTTCTTTCGAACTTTTAAAATGCAATTGCAGATTTTCTAAAAATAGAAACAACGAGTGAAAGTAAATGTGTGCAAGACTACAAACTATATTTGATTGTTTGTTTTTATTTATTTGGAATATCTAGCAACCTTGTCAATGGTCAATGTATAAACGTATATAAGATGTCCTTGCTGTAATTAATTTTGTGATTTCATGTTTAATAAAACAAATACTATTCGTACATACAACTACTACTAAGAAATTTTCTTAGCACGGATTACTTATTTTTTTTTTGATTTACTCGTAACAAAGGCCAAATTTAATTTTTTATTTCTTATACATATATGTATTTGTTTTGTGTGTAAGCCCTGACTTTAACATTGCCAATGTATGGCGTTAAGAAGAGAAATTTTAAAGTATATTAAGCGATTGTATGTATGCAATACTATATTATTTAATATTTAATATAAGGTAGTTTTGAGGACCTTCATATCGGATGTTGACACTATCGCAAAGGAAATTACATGTGGAACTGTAATAAATAATAAACTATATCGTACCTTTATTGCAGCGTAGACATATCTCCAAATATACATATGTTCTTGGAGTTAGTTATGCAAAAAAAATAATCGTTATAAGATGTTCGTTTCTTAAAAATGTTTTGCTCTTTAAGACGGTATAACTATTCTCTAATAAAATTACTCTCACTAATAGTGGAAGGCACTGCACTTTACGCCCCATGTAGTAAATCGTCAGTCAGAATGAACGTTGAGAAATATCGAAAAGTGGCACAAAAAGGAGATTTAAGAAATAAAATTGGCACAAAAGACAAGATTTCTTGCAAAAAAGGGCAAATATTTAAGTAACAAAAAATTCAAGGTTAAAACACCATTTTAAGTTTATTTTGTTAATTTTTTTTTTTGCAGGTAATAACACTGTAAGTAAAATTTTAACTTTCGAAATGACACAGAATTACCTCGAAACACACCAAGTTAATTTTGGTATACTTTGTTTTGAAAGATTAGGTCAAAATCAAGAGATGTTGCTTTTTATAGCTATGCTATTTATGTCACGACACAGGACGTGATTTCCGTAACAAAAATAATCGACACTATTACACAAGGCGCATTTATTAGGTGGCAGCACTACACCAGGTGACTAATGTCATTATACCAAGCCAAATGTCAAATTTTGATTGTGTAGGTATAAGCCTAAAAACATGCTTTTATTTAGGTAACCATAAACACCTAACGAATACTCAGTTTTGTATGGTGTTTGACATTTCCTATAATAAACATACAATCTAACGATGCTACCCTGTTTTGAAAGGTATGATGGTAATTTATAGCAACAAAGTACATGTGGTTATTGCTGTTGTTATATTTGTTGTAGAAACGCGGGTACCTGATTGATGTGCCTTGCTATTACAGTTATAAATTTATTTTTGTTTTGATTTCTTTGTATTTAAAACCAGAGTACGGAAATAAACGAAACAAAAATTTTGATTTTGTTTTGTTTCGTTCTTTGAAGTGAGTGAAACAAAAACAAAACAAAAACAATTTGTTTTTGTATTGTTTTTCCACATGACCACAACCCAGAGAACACAGCCGATCAGGTGTAAGCCAGCTAAAAGTCGCCACCGGCCACCGGCCACCAACAATACAGTAATTTAATCGCACACCGCTAGAAAAGAAAATAATGACAAATAAATGGAAACTTTTTGAAATATTTGCGGCGAATTTGACATCATCATATTATATAATTTCGTATCGCTCTGCAAATAACAACCACCATATTCCACTTGCACTGAAAAGCTGAGTATATAAAGCTGAAATCTACATCAACTGACACCACACACAGTGAACCAAACACAAAGAATGCTGATGATGAAGGTGCAGCAACATTCGAAAACAGCTAGTTGTCCCGTTCTGCTAGTGTTTGCCAGAATATTTACAATTAACTGTGGTATTATTTGTTCATTAACAATAAACACAATTAATTTGGATTACAGGCTGATACGAACCTTATCCTAATCAAATCATAAATATAGAAACAAATGAAGTTCGAACAATAATAATTAAAACTAACTAACACCATAGTTAATTGTAAATATTCCGACAAACACTAGCAGAACGGAACAACACGCTGTTTTCGAAAGCCACCACATCTTCATCATCAGCGTTCTGGTGTTTGGTCCACTGAGTGTGATTTGAGTTGATGCAAATTTCAGCCTTATATACATACATACATACATACATATTTTTCAGTGCAAATGGAATATGTGAATTGCTAAAGCGGCGGAAATTGTAGCTGGTTGAAAAGTTATGACAACTAAACACTACTCTCTTCCCTTCTCTCATCATGTCAGTTTGATGTTATGCCAGCACAATTATGCTCGTGTATGACTAGCCAATGAAATCAAGACTCGCAAAAATAGGGAATGATTCTAAGTGCCATTCAAGTGAATGTATGCAGCTGTTTAGTAAACTGATGATACTGATACACTATTACATATTTTGGAAAGTCCACTCTATTGATTTTAGAAATGTTGTCGAATCCTAGTACAATTTTCTCATCTTGTTCAGCCTGCAGTGCAACTTACAATATGTTCATTTAAAAAAATTGTGATATTCAATTAAACTTAATTTTTTTTTGCAGGGCTGCGCCATAAGTGTGTCAGCAGCAACGACTGCGAAGACGGTCTGGTGTGTCAATATGAAAATTCGAATCGCACCATTGGTGTGGCAAAGTTTATGTCAACAAAAGCTAAAATTTGCTTATGTGATACTGAAAATGGTTATTTCGAAGATTTAGTTCATGACATTTGCAGTGGCGGTAAGTGCGCAAATAATTGACTCAATTATTATAGTCAAACAAAATTGTTACAAATAATTAAAATGTTTTTTTTTTTTATTACAGCGGCCAATGTTGTTCTATCGCTTTTGACAGTCGTGATGCCGTTTGTGGTTTATGCCAGTTTGAAAAGTTATTTCTAAACAATTAAGTGCACATCTAGATTTTATTTTTATCTTCTTTATGTATTTCATTTAAATGTAGCCATAGCAAAAGCACCAATTTTTTCTCATTAATAAAATCAAGAATTATGTATATAAAAAAAATATTTTTTGGTCAATTACAATAAGTCAGTAGAGAATAAGAAAATTTTAGCTGTAATGCGTACTCGTACATATATATATATACATATATACATATACATATATACACATACATACACATACATACCTACAATCATTTATTTAACATACATAAATCAATATTTGAATAGTAGTTTTACTATTAGCTTCAGTAATTACGCATTAATGAAACACTTTTGCTAAGAAAAAAATATTATTATCCTTAACATACATACATACATAGACATACTATATATGTATATGTATGTACGTATATCAAGGTGGGTCGAAAAAAGTTTTGCCAGTCACCCCCCCATGGAATAAAAGATATGTCAATGAAGAACAAAACATTACTTTTACCGCGCCGCATAACTCAGCACTTTTTGTTTTTTATATATAGCGCCAACATTTAAGGCCGGATCTCAACATGTTACATTTCGTTGTTCATGTCTTGACTATGGCTTAATTTTTGCCCTTAGCGACTTTTAACTTTGACATCAAATTCTCGGTGTCACTTATGTCATCTGCGAGCCTTCCCCGCTAATGTCTTAACCCTATAGCATATAGGTATTAAGAATTAGCCCGCTTTTTTCTTTTTCGCATACATGCTACATTAAGTCGGGTCGATCCCAATGTTAGGTTAGGTTAGGAAGGGTGGTGCTATAACACACCTCCACTCGGAGACCCAGTTAGGTCCATTTTGATTCCCTTCTATTGCCCGTTGATAGTAATATTTAGCCCACATTTGTAGTCAGAAGTGTCCCTATTATCCGACATGAAGCCGCTGAATTCCTATGATGAAGACAGTTTACACATCTCTATATCACTAGTACTCTCATGGACACGTCTGCTCAGCCATCTTAGACTATGACGTTACAGCTTTGGGCAGTGACAGTTAATATGTTCTATGGTTTCTGGTTCCTCTATATCCCTGCACATTGTACAGACATCTGGAGTGACAGTTTCCCAAATGCTAACTGAGCAGTGACCAGTCAACGCGACTCTACAATCCTCCCTACTTTCCCGTGAACGGTTGGTCCTGCTCTCTACCCAATTACTGAGTTTCCTGTAGTAATGACTTATCGGTAATTTCACCGATCTCTCACACATTTTTTCATCTAACGTCGGTAAATTCATTTCCCTTAACACTGCTGTGGCCAGGATCCCAACATTGTATGACACTATTTTTATCCATAGGCAAGTTGAGGGATATCCTACAGTCATTAACAAGTTTCGATTTGACATTGTGTCCCTTCAAAACTTTCAGCCCTGCCTGGCTGTTAACGTAGAAGGTTACCTTCTCACCTTCAGCTCACATTCCTGGCCACTAGTTCCGTGGCTTCGTAACGCTGCATCGATTCAGCTTCGTAAACGCTGCATCGATTCGGCAGTCTGAAAGAACTACAAATGTTCGTTCCCAAGATATAGACACCGCCTTTACCCTATAGTCCCTATCCGGAATTAATAGTGAGGCTGTTCTAGTAAAGTGAATTTCAATGACCTTATAATCCGTGAACCTAGGGGTTACGCATCTCTGATCACTAAAACTGATCTCATCTAAGATTGATGTGTGACCTGTTATTCCTGTCCCCACCAAAGCTGCTTAAACGAGTCCAAGAAGACTTCTAGTTGCCGTTCTCACCACAAAGTCCTCTATAGGAAGTAGGTGAAGAATGACACCCAAGGCTGCCTGAGGTGTGCTCCTCTGAGTACCTGTGATGCCAAGGTTATCATCTTATCATCCATCACAATATAAAACAAAAAATTTCCAACAGTCAACCTCTAGAACGAAAGATACATATGTCAAATTTGTTTTTGCCACACCCCAAATTACAGTAATTTTTATTTTTATTAATACATACATATATGTAGCGGCACCATTTAAAGTCCGGTCTCAACATATCGTAGACTAGAATATGGCTTAATTTTTGCCATATCGAATCCTTCTCCTGTATTGTTATTTTTTCATAAAAGGAAAATATGACCTTCTAAATCTTTGTAAGCCAAGCATTTTATATGCTAATTTTTTTTCACGATTTAATAAAATTTTATTCATAATAAGATTAAAGAGAAAAGTGAAATATTTCATGCTCTTTGCATATGATTTATTATGAACGAAGACGATACCATTTGACTAACGAAGCCATACGGCCCTGTTCTGTAAAACGATCGATTTGAAACTGCACGATTTTAGAAAACTAGCTCCGACAATAGAAATATTTTTTAGACTTTTTTTATTTTTTATTATATATACTCCCAAATATTATATCTGAAAGAAAATTATAGTGAATATTTTTAAACACGTCTGTAGGATCATTATTATTATTTTGAAAACGAGAAATTTACTCGGACTCGGCTTACAGAATAGGGCCGCTAAATGTAAAAATTCCGTTTCACTTTTCGAAGTTAACACTACCAAAATAAAGTTTATAATCCTGAATTTCCGTTCTCGTGGGAATGTAAAACTCAGGCAGAACTCAATGCCAGGCTTTATTTAGAAAAATATCAATACAGAGAGTGTTAAGACATATTCAAGTTTTAGAATTACTTATTTATTAGAGACCAATTATATGACAGTATAAGCAATTATTTTAATTTGTATTAAGAAAATATTTGAACTCTGAAATGTTATGATCCTGAAGTAGTGCAACTGCTCAATAATATTGAAATAACCCCCATCCTTTGGTGTATTGTATTGGAAGTCGCGCAAGTATTCTTCTTCATTGGACGAAATAAGCGGAAATTTATTGTTAATTTTCTCTGTACACTTGAAATACTTATTTATATTAATTTTAACAATCAAATCAAATGATACTTCTTTCATACAGGATTACACAGCACAGTATACGGTAACTAAGTATTTCTTATTTTCATTTATGATAGAAGTATCATTTGGCTTATGTTGAAATAAGTATGTATAAATAAGTAATGCAGGAATGAAACTATTTTTAAATTTACATTAAATCACTCTAAAGTCGATTTTATTCTCAAATTTATGAGTTCTTAGTATGAAATATTTTACTACACTTTCAACGGACATGAAAAAGGAACATCCAAAGTTTGGCGAATGGGTTTAATAATAAAAAAAACATATAAAGTTTCACCAGTAAGTCATTTTAAAAAAAGTACGTATGATTTAAACTTAAACAAAATACACACACACACACACATACACACACACATAAATTAGTGTTAAGAAATCACATAAATATATGTATGTTTAAATATTTACTTACATATGCAAGTTATAATCATAATATACAAAATGTATCTTTAACATTAAAGTCTATACAACAATACGATAAACCAGTAACAATCTACATAATTACTATAAGCATGATTTTAAATAATTAATTAATTTAATACAGTGGAATTAGGTTATAACACCTGTAGCGAACTATGGTTATAGTATTTTTCGCTCTTACAAAGACAAAAAAAAGAAGAAAAGAGGTGTCTTAGCACACCCGGTTATAGCTATGCTGCTTAGCTATACATATAAAACAAACTTAATGTGTTAAACAACAATGAAATAAAATTATATTATACTAGCTGACCCCGGTCCGCGTTGCTAGCTCTAAGCAAACATTAGTGTTGTATATGGCATTGGTGGTACAATATGAAAATTGGATTTTGCCCACGAATAACCTAAATATTGCGCCATCTGCCGGACGAACTTCAAACGCTTCTCACGCCCTATAGAGCATGTATATGAAGTTTGGTCACAATCGGTTCAGTAGTTCTTGAGTTACGGTGCAATACCACAAAAAAAAACTAAAAATTGCGCCATCTGTCGGACGAATCATTATTTCCGAAAGGGGCGTAGCATTTACCGGGATAGAATATATATAAAAACACGCGCCGGTCTTTTACAAATATTTTGTGGGGTGGAAGGCGAAAATCTGTTGGGGCATTGAAGAGTTCACCCCTAACAAATAAACGTGTTTTTGATTTTTATATATATTAAGATGATGATGTTGAATTCGCCGCAAATATTTCAAAATGTTTCCATTTATTTGCCATTATTTTTTTTAGTGGGGTATGATTAAATTAATGTATTATTTGTGGCCAGCGGTGGCTGTTAGCCGGCTTACAGCCCATCGGCTGTGTTCTATGGTTTGTGCTCAACAGTGCAAAAACAGTACAAAAACAAATTGAACGATCATTCTCATTGTTTTTTCTTTTTTTTTGTTTCACTCACATCAAAGAACGAAACAAAACAAAATCAAACAATTTGTTTCGTTTAATTTCGTACTCAGTACCCCATTTCTGTAACTTGGGAGAAGTTCGCTCATCGAGAAAAATTAAATAATTATATTGGTTGTCCTATTTTACACAGGGTTACTCACATAAAACTTATATAAACTTACAAAAAATATCAGCAAATATAGTTTTTTTCTTACTCACCTTGTATTTCACACTATGATAACAATTTTTTCGACTCGAAAAGTTCTCACATTCCTTACAGAAACGAGGCACTGGTTTTAAGTACAAACAAATCAAAAAAATAAATAAATTTATAATAGTGTCGATTATTTTTGTTCCAAAAATCACGTCCCATCTCCTGTGTCGTGAAATAAATAGCATAGCTATAAAGTCGCTATTTTTTTTATTTAGCTCATATGTATGTATATAAAAAAAAAATTAAAAATATTTTTGGGTAAAACAAACATGTTTAAGGATTAAATAATAAAATTGCTAATTTTTATATTTTGAAATAAATTACTCCGGTTATACCGAACTTCATTTCTAACAAAAAAAAAAAACTACACGCGGGTTCGTTACATCCTAATTCCACTGTAATAATATAATTGCTCAATTCACCAAATGTTGTGTGAGTGATATATGTATTTCATAAGTGTTGTTTGTAATTACCAATATTATGAAATTAATAAAATTTAACAAATATAAATGAAATACAATTGACCACACCTTTTCCAGTTATAATTCAGAATAGAACATACTAACGGACATAAGCTACATTATATAAGGTTGTATTAAAGGGTCCAGAGGCAGTAAGCCGCCTATACTCACAAGATATTAATTATCGTCTTAGAACAGATCTAAGAGAGATTAAAGCAATAGTTTCCGTACTCAAAAGAAACCCAACTCCATTCTAGCGTGATTACGCTGTTTTTCCTTCATTTCGCCTCCAAGAATCAAAGGGGGACATTACTGTCTCTCTGAAAATATCTAAACAATTTTGATGAAATTTTAATCATACATCAGCGTAAATAAAACATTAATTGGGGGTTAGACAACGTTTGCCAGGCTCAGATAGTAATAAAATAATAATAAATGCATACCTAATAAAATTTGTACTCTTTCTAAATTACAATTGACACTTTCTGAACTACAATTGATGCTTTTTGAATTAAAATAACAGATCTGAATTACAATTGACTCATTCTAAATTAAAATTGACTAATCTTAATTACAATTCACGCTTTCTGAATTTAAATTGACGATTTCTCCATTCAAATAGACGCTTTCTGAATTACAAATGGAAAAGGTGTAGACACCTTTTGTTGTTAAAATGAAATGTTTAAATGATTTTTGATTTTCTTATAGTAATTCTACAAAAATAAAATAAAAGTAAAAAAAAAATAATTTAGTAGTAATTATAATGTTGTAAACATACATACAAATGTACATCTTTCATACCTCTAAATTTTTAATAAAATGTCCAAAAAAACAGAAACTCTAATTTTCCAAACATAGATTCCGATTTTATCATGAGTTTATTTATTTGATCGTCTCCTTTACATTTTTATCAGGCATGTGATGTTAATCATTAAAATCGATGGAAAAACATAAAAACACTTATGAAAGGGTAGAAGAATAGAATAGGGGAAAGATCTGGTCCAAAGACCAGCACTTCGCCGCCTGATGGTTCTAGTATTATCTGAACACAGAAATTCAGAATGAAAATCACATTTTCTACCGTTACATGAGGCGATATATGATTACTCGCAATGAATGTGCGCCGTTGTCGCGTCTTCTTCTGCATAAACTAAACAAGGGTGAACGAACTTGGTTACTTTTCTGCAGAGTATAGTTCAGTCTAAAATGACCAGAGGTTCATTCTTGTTGAAGTTCAGGATGCCACTTAATTAAAATGGAATTAAAATGGAATAGAAGATGGTAATATATATAGAAGAGGGTATATATATATAGATGGCAACTTGCGTATACATTACGAAACACATTAGCAAATTGAAATGCAATGAATCAAACCAATTCACATATTCCATTTGCAATAAAGTTACGTATATAAGGCAGACATCTACATCAACTGACACCACACACAGTGGACCAAAAACACAGAAGAACGCTGATGAGGAAGGTTTAGTGGCCTTCGAAAACGGCTGGCTGTTCCGTTCAACTATGTGTTGTTGTCAGAATATTTACAACTAACTTTAATGTTATTTGTTCATTAATAATTATCACATGTAATTTGGCTTAAAAAGCGTTACGAACTTTAGCCTATTCAATTCATAAGAATGGCTGCATCAATGTTTTAGACTGGCTTAAACCAGAAGAAGTCAGTCATATTTCCTTCACGCATTTGTCTCGATTTAATTTTTTTGCTTTAAATCGAAATATATTTCATACCACCATTTTGTTCTATGACAATACACTATGGGCCAAGACTGCACTTTTTCTGTGCGAATTTCATAAGTGAGAATAAGTCTATTAAAAAAAAATAAATTTAACGCATTAACGATCAAAAATTAACCCTTTAACAACACACCATACACACACAAAAAAATAATAGCAATCTAAAATCACCATGCACCATATTGTGCTCAATTGTGTGAGTTGTTCTTGTTTGTTCTGATATTCGTAAATAGCCGAAAAATTTCGTATTACCAGCGAAAAGTTCCTGCTGCTGGCTAGGTGGCAGTGCAATAGTCTTGTAGTAGGAGAGTCGCAGGTTCGAATCCTGGATATAAACCAAATTGTCTTCGCAGCTTATGTTTTTTTTTTGAACTATGACTTTCATTTCAAATAAATCTTATATTAAATGATCAGCTAAATAATGTTGAATGTTGAAAATTGTATTCTGATAGTGTACATATAGATAGAATATTTAATAATGAGTCCGAGTTCGAACCATGGTCGAGGATGTCAACACACTAACATTTTCCCGATGCCTGTGTCAATACACATAATAACGTAAGTTAAATAATTAATAAAATACAATGACTACATTAAATTAAATTCATGTATGTATTTAACTTGAAGTAACCTTGATTCAACATGATTTCTTCATTTCTATATTTATGATTTGATCAGTATAAAGTTCGTATCGCTTTTTAGGCCAAATTACATGTGATAATTATTAATGAACAAATAACACCAAAGTTAGTTGTAAATATTCTGACTAACAACACATAGTTGAACGGAACAACTAGCTGTTTTCGAAGGTCACTAAACCTTCATCATCAGCGTTCTTTTGTGTTTGATCCATTGTGTGTGGGGTGTCAGTTGATGTAGATTTCTGCTTTATATACTCAGCCATTATTGCATATGGAATATGTGAATTAGTTTTTATCCATCTTATTTCAATTTGCTGAAAGCTTTTCTGTAATGAAAGCTCAATTTTAAAATCTCTAAACTTACAACAATCTTGCCATTGTCGTTACTTCTTTACTGCTTTCTTTATTTTGGCTTGACAGTATTGAAATGTTAAATCAACATGAAATAAAGTTATTTCAAAATTAAAAATTTTATTTGCTGTAAATCACGTTGAATTAACATGAAACACAAGTAAAGCAAAATCATTGCTGCAAAATGTCAGATTGGACTTGTTTACGTAGATTTTAAGGTAAAATGTTTCTTTGTTGCAACATAACAGTCCAATACTGACTGCAGGTGAATTTGTGGAAGGTTTTCACGACCATTTTTTTAAATATGGTTGGAATTAACAGATCTGAAGTATCAACAGCTCTATTGCAAACGTCTAACAAGTTCTTGGTGCAGTTCATTCATGTCAGATAAAAAATAGTTGATGAAAATCGAAATTTGTATTGTTTTTTCGTTTTTTATATGGTAATAAAGGGGTTTTCGCGATTAAAAAATGATTGTATACTTAAAAAAATATGTACATTAGAGACATATACTGAAAAAAGTTATTATTATTATTAATGAGGACTCCCAAAATATTTGAGGGAACTAGCGATGACCATTCGTTAGCTGGACCGTGTCTAAAATAAGTGTATTTTTGTACAAGGTGAGTCGCTCTAATGTACATATGTATATTATTTTTTTTTGAACGGCCTGATATCTTACAACTGCAAAATAGCATAGACTTACAATTAATCTAGTACCTTACTAATGTTTTGGTGACCGTGTTGGTTTAAATCACTGAAACTCCAAAATTGTAGGTGGTGATTGTTCTTGTGTTGCGCAACATGATTTATGAAGTAAGATTTAAATGAACTTCTACTAAAATGTAACATTACGATAATATAGATCCTATAATTTACCTTTCAGCATTATTATTTGGCACCAACAAATGTATGGGATAAGCGCTAATTATACTTTTGCTATGTAATTTAATACTTAATAATAGTGGTGGAAAAGAGTAGTCACGAAAATACCCATAAGCAATGCGCGCAACAATTACAACTTTGAATTGTAATTTATTTTTAATTTCCCTCTAAATAATATTAGAATTAAATGAAAGCTGTACACGTTAACAGAAGTTAAAAAGTGCCTGAGACAAAAAGAGCTTAATTGACATCACTATAAAATTAATGAGAAATAAAGTTTCTTAACGTTAACCACCCCCACCCACCCCCACCCACCCCCCCCCCAACAAAAAAAAAAACTCTATGAAACTGCGCATATAATGCAAATAATTATTATTAAATATAATTGAACATACAATTATCGTAGTAGAATTCATTTTGGCAGAATTTTCTATGTGCATATACTCGTATATGTATGTAGTTAAGCAGCGTATTTATGGCCGACTATTTCTAAAAAGAAACATTTTGAAATATTGCTTTGCTGAAACTTAAAAAATTTACGTCCTAAAAGTAAAAGCAGGTCATGTTGTCAATAGTAATTTGTTTTATGAGCAAAACTGCGAGTGCATGTGTTCCAACCATAAGACTTCTTCTGTCTGCAGAGTTATTAGGCTAAAGAAAATTCTTGTACACCGCACGCAATCTAACTGGTATAAATGTCACGGGACACATCCAGCTAACAAAAAACGATTAAGTGTTATTTTTGTTGTTGTTGTTGTTGTTGTTGAAAATTTATCAACCCGTGATTTAATGTTTACGATGGATGCACAGTGGGTTGTTTTGATTAGTTTTATTTTTTAAAGTATTGAAGATATGTATATTTCAAATTGCGTTTTGAGGTAATTTTCTTTGGAACGTATAGAGAAGCAAGAGGGGTAGAGAAAAAAACACATATCTGGTTTTGGGTGTTTTTTTTTCAAATTTCTCTTTACGCTTCTCTTGGCCAAGAACTGATGAAAACCATTTTTTGAGGGCGCATTGATTTTCGAAATCTTTGGAGGTCCATAAAAAAATTCATCACCAAAATCGCCAAACTGAGTATAGGGTTTTACTACCCTTCGATAGTACAATCGCATCTATACTGTCAAGACTGTGTGGATTTTTCACTGTTGCACAGTGTAATTAGAGACTATAAAAACATAAAATATTTTAATAAGATAAATAAATAAATTTATATAAATATAAATTTATAACTGACTGACCCGAAACTGTGTTGAAAATTTCAGCTCGACAGCTCTTATAGTTCCAGATAAAAAGTTAGCTTTTCTGCGGAACACACCCAGGGTCTATGGAGGGAATCGAACCCACGACCTCTCGACTGAAAGGCTAGCATCGCTACTACTCAGCCACAGGGGCACCCTCTGTATTAACTGCATCATTTTCCACCTAAGAATTTTCACCTAAGAGAATTTTCAGCCGGAAATATTGATAAATGAGAGATTTATGCTATAAAATTCTTCTTCTCGGGAAACTAATCAGATTAATACAAATTTTTTTTTGCAATCATATCACTCCTTTCTGGCAACATAGTCATATCTCAAAAAATTAATTAAATAATTAATCCTCATATCGTTATTTATATTGTGCAAAAATTTCATACAAATATCTTGTTTACTCAGCTCTTGAGAGAAAAATAAAAATTTCTTTTTCCATTAAGTTGCGTGTAAATTTAAAACTTTACGCTCGTTTTCTGGCGAACCAGTTTTTTTCAGTTATGACTAACGTGACCAGAAGCTTTTTACAAAAAGCGGGACACGATCGTTCAAAAACCGGGATTTTGACGAAAATACGGCCAAAAAGCGGGATTTTTAAATAAACAACTATTTGAAAGCGGGATGTGTAATACGCACATAAAAAGTTTCGTATGTACTTAGGAAACACAGTTTTTAACTCAAAAGAATCGATTTTAAATAAACAAAAGTTTTTATTAACAAAAATTTTTATTTAGTAACGTAAAATAAATAAAATTAAAGATTTTTTGACTTCATTTACAAAACAAAATACGATTTTTATACATAAAATATTTTATGTAAATAATTTTATAATAATTTTATGTATAAAATTTTGATTTACATATGTATGTATATAATCAAAGAATTTTATTACGAATTTTATTATATATATATATATATATATATATATATATATACATATATATATTTATATATATATATATTTATGCGTATTAGTTTTTATTAAAATTTGTACTTTTAATAGGTGTTAAACTCTTTTAATATATTTAATTAAACTATTTTTTGAGCTTGAGGTCTGTTTGTATTTCTCGTTCAATATTTCGTTAACCTTCGGTTAACTTCTTCAGGATATATATTGTTTTGATTTTTATGTTTTTTCTTTTTCCTTTTTTTTCTTCTTTCAATTATACAATTTTAAAATTTTTATCAGTTACATATTAATAAAAATATATTAAGAGATAAGAAATTTCAAAACTCTAAAAAGCGGGATAAAGCGGGATAAAAATTCAAGGCGGGATCAACCTCAGAAAAGCGGGATAATCCCGCCTAAAGCGGGATGTCTGGTCAGGTTAGTTATGACTATGTTGCAATAAAGGAGCGATATGACGAGTACAGGAAAAGAAAAACAAATAATATACGTATGAGGAATATTGATTTGGGATCCAAAATAAATTAAGTATACGTACGCAATGAAATAGATGGATGTACTATTTTCTATCATGCAAAAGGGTTGCTAGGACCAACTCTATAAAACGATCCAAATACACATTTATACATTAAAAAAAATATTACATGCAAATCGAAAACATGATTTCCATATTGTTGCGCTCATGGATATGATCTAGAGATGCGACAAAGAACTCCTTAATACTCGCATAACAATAGCCAAAGGAAGAAAATAAATTTATAAATACAGAATAAGGGAACATTCCACCATATCTAACAAATTTTCCCAATAGCATAAAGATGAATGTGGTACAATGTAAAACATTAAAATAGTAATTTTGGATATGAAAAAAATTATCAGTATCATAAGATCTAGATTTGATAGAATTCTTTGGAAATTTTATGCTTACTAAGTGCTGGAAGCATGATGAAAAGTTTATAATTCTAGTGCAGGAAAAATTGTTATAATAAAAAAAATAGTTGAATAACAAAAATGTAAATTAATTATCAAAGAAAAACTGAAAAGAAAGCAAAACAGACATAGACATTTTTAGCTGCAAAAGAGGCAAAATGCGAGCAGAAGGGGAGAAGCATAATTACACTTATATTATTTACGAGTAGGTACGGTTTCACCAAGGTTAACTTTAATGTTTCCATATTATTACCTTACTTTAATGAACTGGTTTAAGAAAGTTTATTTTACTTGTATGTACAGTGGCATTCTTAAATATTGGAATGGAGGAAAATTAACTTTTTTATACCTTCAACATTGTTAAAATTGTTCAAAATAAATGGTATCTAGGTGTGTCATCTAACAAGTGGCATGGAAAAAAAACTTACGAATGAAGTACCTTAATGAAGTATGAAATGACAAATAAAAAGTTTATAATATTTCTCATAATAAGCTACAAAGGCTTAAAGGATTAAAGGAGTCCTTTCAAGCGCTGATGTGTTGCTTTGATTTAATTTTTTAGTTTAGGGCTATGGCTTAGGGAACGAGAAAATGAAATCTTTAGGCCCAGGCCCGGGCCAGTTAGGCCCCATCTTATGGTGGCATAATTTAAAGGGCACCAAAATTTAAAGGTTAAACGAATATAAGTGCAATTAAAATTCTAAAGTTTTTCTTTAAATTTAATACTACATTTCTATTAAATTAGTGAAAAATAGGGTTGATATGAAACTGTTTTGAAGTGGCCAAAAGATTGGGATGACTATATGTGTATTAAAAAAATGTCTTCATATCGTCACCTAAAATCAAAAAAGCTGCAACTGGTTTTTTAATTTTTTTTACAAGAAATTCTAAAAGTTTTATAAATTTAATACTATTTATTTCTTAATAGTCAAATTTTAAAATTAAGGTTAGAAAAACCAATAAGGATATGATTGATCCAGTAAAAATTTTTTTTTAATTTTTTATAAAAGAAAACAAGCACAACCTCCAGCGGAAACCACATACGGTCTATGACCCGGAATTGAATAAACAATAGTCGTTTTTTTTTGCTAATGGTACTTCGGGCCTTTTGGAATCGCTTTTTCTGAAACAAAAATGGTGTAAGTACATTGATTTTCCGTGAAAATTTCTCTGATGTCTATGTCAACAATACGTAAGTTATATAATTAATAAAATACAATTGCTACATTAAATTAATTTCATGTTGTTCCAACTTGAAATAACTTTGAATCAACATGATGCTTAATTTTGATTTTAACAGTACGTAAGTGTTAAATCAACGTGAAATAAAGTTGTTTCAAAAGAAAAAACTTTCTTTGAAATCTACTACAAATCATGTTAGATTAACATGAAACACATATGAAGCAAAATCATTGCCGAAAAAGATTAGATTAACCATGTTTACGCAGATTTTAAGTTGAAAATTTTCTGTGTGTATAAAAAAACTAATTAAACAAAAAATATTCTTAGCAAAAATTAAAATCAAAAGTTTTTATAATAGACTAATAAAATAAAAAAACATACCACATACATACATATAAATTCCAACAAGTCTCTCTGTGCAAGCACTGTCCATTATTATTAAGAATTCTATGCCTCTACAATATTTTTTTTTAATCCTACAATTATTTTGCTTCTTCGTTGCAATAAATCACCTGCCCCCACCCTACCGTCTCCTGACATAACATGTTGGCTTTTCAAATTAATGTTAAGAAGAAGAAAAAACTAACTACATTTGAGCAACACTATTTAAAGTCCAATTTTTGTTAACTACTACACAATAGACGTGTAAAAAATGACGGTTATTAACAGAATTCTTGAGTTCACTCACACCCTTCCTTAGTTCATTATTTGTACCTTGTTGGCCTTTAAACATTGATGACGCCATTCATTCATGTCATTATTTTTGTTGACTGCCGAATTGATGACGTCAAAAGCTCAAACTCCACACCCCTAAAATTCAACGACAAATACACGATATTTTTTTGTTTGTTGGCCATAAAATGAGTAGTTTATTTTATCGTATGTGGTCTCAACATGCAAAACTTTCGACGTGTCCACACAAAAACCATCATTAAGAAAATTTATTGCTTGTTGGTAAATTTGTCATTTTGGTCTGATGTTGCACAGTGGCGAACGTTACCCTCAAATTTTTTTAAATACAAACTACTTTACACAGTGGTCACTTGTTGGATTAAAAGCAAAACGGGAACCTACGGGATATTGATATTAGCTACACAGCTTTTATAGTTCCAGAGATCAGACGTTACAAACAAACAAATTCTACGATTTTATATATCCCCACCTTAAATGCAAACGGACGTAACTACACTTTTATATTTTTTTTACAGGAGAAACAAACAACGTTACAAAATCAATAATAATAAAGTATTCTCGAAAATTTTCTACCAAATTTACTTGTAGTATGGATAGTTATACATATGTTTTTAAAAATTTATTTCCTTTTTGTATATATTTAAGCTTTTATGTTAGCTACGTTCCTTGCAATAAAAAAAAAGATGCATTCGTTATTACGAACGTTTGAATATCTTTAATAAAGTCATCATTTTTGATCGCAGAGGGCTATATACATATTTGCGTGAACATATAGTTTGATGAAATGAACTATAATCAATCAAAACTCTATTTAAAAATTTTGTATAGTTACGTCTGTTTGCATTTAAGGTGACGATATGTATATAGATATAGCTGTTCGTTAGTCCACTATGCAAGTTAAAATTGCTAAGCTGATTAGTTTGAGGGAGAGAGAGACGAGGGGAAGAGAAACATTTCTTCGCAATAAGACTTACATAGTGTAAACTAGGACTTAGTCTCGCTAAATTTGAATACTTAGCTTAGAATGAAAAATAACAGGGAAACCCCTAAAGCAACGTTAATTAGAATAATTAAGCCCCAAATTTTTTTGGTATTGTGTTAAAATGACATCGATGTCGACAACTAGAATAAGGGTGATTTTAAATATTTTTAGTTTGACCCTTACTATTTTTTTCTTGAGATTCTATATTTTACTTACTTATGAACTATTTATGAATAAGGTTTTTAGTGAATACCTAAAGAATATTTAAGGTTGTTGTGGCTGCATCGGTAAGCGCATTGACTACACGCAGTGACTTCGAGTTCAAATATTGTCCGTGGAAGCCAAACATTAACAACTCGCACACATTTTCGTGATGCATATGCCAGCCAATATACACAATCACGCAAGTTGAATAATTAATAAAATAAAATGACATTTATTTAAATTGGGAGATATCTTAGATTTAACATGGCTCTTCGTATTATTTCAGTACCAAAAGGAGAAATAACTTTGATTCAACAAGATTCTTCATTTTGATTAGACAGTTAGACTGGAATACAAGACCAACATGAAATAAATTTATTTAATAGGAACAATATCCTATGAAGGTTATTGTAAATCATGTTGAATTAACATGAAACATATGTGAAGCAACACTATTGCAAAACAATTTTAAATTAATCTTGTTTTCGTAGATTTTAATATGAAATCTTTCTGTGTGCTCAAAAAAAAAAAAAAATCAGAGCCGTATAACAAAATCTTCGTTTCTGGGGTACTAAAAGTCCGCCTGTGATGGAAAAGCCGTGACATCCACTTGAAAGCCATTGTGTGGTGCGACATTCACGCGAGAAGTGATTGGGCCGTATCTTTGACTACTTCATCGACAAAGCGGCAACTGCTACTGACGAGCGCTACAGAGCCATGAAAAACGCCTTCTTCTTCTATGTGATCAAATCACATAAGCATTCATGGCGTGATCATAAATTTGAATAAGTCTAGAACCAAATAAAGAACACTAGAACTTAAAAAATATATATGTAATTATTATCATGATATAAATATTTACCATGATTATTATTGCTTAGAGTTCATAAAAATACATACATAAATATAAATCTATAGTTAAACATTCATAAGAAAATATATGCAGATTCCATTAAAGAATTATATAATATACATATAATAAATATCTTATTAAAAATCACTCTTCTACTCTGATTTCTCCTCATCCGATGAAGCATTCGTCTCGGATTGTCCCGTTGAATGATATGAACGTTCATTTTTCAAACGTATATATTTCATGCCCATTAAGTAAATCTTTTGATTAACATCTTGAACATCATTGGTTAATTCGTTATTCCTTTGAAGAGTTTCTTCCTGGATTGAGAAAATGTAGGAAGCAAATTTATTTACCTTTTTAAAATAATATGCTTATAGTTACTAGTAATTTGGAACGCTTTTGCAGCAAGTCCTTAACATCTTGCAGCTCCCTCATCATGGCATTGCGTTCCATAGCATGATAGTCTCTTTGCAGGCGACACTCTTCTTCCAAATCCTGATTTAAACGTTTCAAATGATACATTTCCGTTAGCATGACACTCTGATTGTCCATTATTGTCTTAACCAAACTTTCAAGATTTTCAATGGTAATACGGGCCTCGGTTAAATTTTTATTTACAAGCCAATTTTCTGCTCGAGCAGCTGCCAATTCGGTGGCAGACACATCAGAACATGATGCAGTTTCAAAGCTGCATTTGAATATCATAATAGAACAGAAATAATATCATGTTTTGTTTATTGAGATGAATAGCTTGCATACATACTTATCACCAGCATCTTCTGTTGTTAAGGCATTTTTATCATTATATGGAAGATTCTCGGCTCCATGTCGGTCATTGGAATGGACAAAATATTGACAAATACACGACATTTCTTGTTTTTATTTTATTAAATAGTGAATAAATCGAGAAATAAATAAAATTTAACTGAAGTGTTGAACAAGGTAGAAATGTCGCTACAACAATTTGAACTACAGCAAAAAAAAAACAACTACAGAGTTAGCACGTTGACTACAACACCAAAGGTCCTGGGTTCGAAGCCGGTCTCCAAGTCATTAGAAAAAATAGCAACACCGCACATTTTTCTGATGTGCATTAGTGTATTTTTTTATCAGGTGTTATAGGAAAAATTCTAGAGATGCAGGCATAAGGCACTAGTAAAATAACCAATGAAATGCCTACTAAGCACAGTTTTAAAATTTAATACGCCTCATTGACACCAGAGGCGCTGCAAAACTGCATTATTAAAAATGTGCAAAAAAGCAGAGTTGTAAAAAAAGAATGAAACTTTACTTTATCTCTTCCTGCAACACATGTCTTCTTTATCACCATTCCTTCCCTATCACCTTCTCCCACTATCTCTCTTCAACTCACAGGTAGCACAAAGGGATCATTCTATTGGAGCTGGATTCTAAATCTCACCCTTGCTTACCAGCAGCCTGCTAACTTAACTTAATCTAACCCATTTAAATCACCGTCCAAAATCACGAAAATATTTAATTTGGCGTCAGCCTGAATGGCCTAGAAATCAAGTTGAAATTAACTAATTTCCCATATATTTTGAAATTTGCCAAATTAGCCCATTTAACTTGATAATGCAAAATCCAATATTTACGAGATTTCAAGCAAAATCTAGTAGATTTATTATACAAAATAAAGTTTATTCTTCACTAGATTTTGTCGAAATCTACTTAAAATATTGTAGACTTACGTTCCTTTTCACAATGTACGATTAAAAGCTAACAGCGACTTTAACGGCAAGTTTTGTATGAAGAACTTATGGTTAAAGTTCACATTAGCTCTTAATCATACATTGTGAAACAGGACGTTAGTGCCGGTCCAAACTTGCAATTTTTGTTGCAGAGTGTTGAAATAGAAATATATACTTTTTGTATTCCTCTCTCGCTCTTTTGCACTAAAAAATAAAAAGTTGCTGCAACAAAAATTGCAAGTCTGGACCGGCACTCAGCGACGGAACTAGCGCTTTTTTTTTTGAAAATTTTACTAAAAAATTATTTTCTGCACTTTAAAAAAAAAAACGTGTGTGTGAATTAGCTATTTTTCAGTTGTTGGGTTGTAGTTTTGGAAAATTTTCAGTTAATCGGTTTTGTTTTGCACAAAAACAATCTTCATAGATCTCAAAAACACTTGGTGTAAACTTTGATGTGATTTTGTGAGACATATTTCTGCCATGTTTCATTGAACTAGGGGCACTCAATAGCTTTTCACAAAAAATCTAAACTTAAAAAAACAGTATTGGCCAGCTTTTTGGCTAAAATACTCCTCTGTGCGACATTCCAGTTGGCCGGTCATTTCTTGTATGTGGTGTATAAGCTAGCTACTGCTAAACTTTTCTTAAACGAGACCATTGGTCTTTTATTTGCAAAAAAAAATAAAATATTAGTAAATAAAAACAGAATATCCTTCAATTGTGGCCCTTATTACGAGTGTCGTATTACGAATACGACGTTTTTGTACTAGACTAAAGAACATTGTAAAATTTTTTCTTTAATCTAGCACAAAATCGTCGTAGGCGTAGTCGAAATACGACACTCGTAATTAAGCCGTATATGTAATTTAACTGCCATTGTTTTCATTTTACACCCAAAGCATCTTATAAGCCATAGAAAATAAATAAACTTTTTTTTTTAAATATTTTTGCATTATATTTTATAACTTCAAAAAAAAACAAAAATGTTAAATATATTTAATAACTAAATGCTTATATTCATATAATTATGTACATAATGAACTATTTACTAATTAGTATTCTTATTAAACTGTTTGCTTTTCATTTACTTGCGACTAAAGTTAAGAACCAAAAATTATACTTTTTTATACTTGGATTTTAAAGATTTTTAATTAGACTTTTATAATAAATAAATTAAATCTAGGTTTTCAAAAAAATATACATTTCATTAAATTTAGTTTTGCAGAGTTAAATTTTGTAATTAAAACTTTTTTTTTGCTATATTTGCTTTTTTTACACTTCGTTGAGTTTGTATGTAATTTAATTTAGCTTATAATAAATATTGCTTTTAATTGAAATATTTGTCGTTAGATTTTGCAGATAATATTTTACAATACTTTTGTGCTGTTTTTTTTTTTGTTTAAAATCAAAATATCTATTGAGTGTACTTTATGTACATATAAATGATTTAAAAAAAGAGCATGTGTTATTAATTTAATTACAAGTTGTTTAACTTTAGAGTTTTCCTAATGAAAATTCTAAATAATTTTTAATTTATATTTTAGTTGCATTCTAAATATTTTTATGAAATTTAGTAATAAGCTTGTTTTAAAGCGGCACTGGTGATTAGGAAAGCTGAACCAATCAACATGAATGTTATTATTTTAAGAACACTTGGCCTACCGGAAGAATCTGAGAAAATAAAAATGAAAATAAGAAAATGTTCAATTAAATCTTCATGGCAGGAAATCAAAATCTAACTTTTCTTATTGGCTGCTACACAGGTTTGTTGTTTAGAATCATTTCTATAACCAAATTTGCACTGGCATACAGAGTTGCGGCACTCAACACTTGCTGGTGCGCCCTTTTCGATCACACACTCACTAGCGCTCGAGCAGGGTTCGTTAAGAGCTTCAAAATACAATAATAAAGCGAATCAATGCAAAAGCAATAAAGAAAACAAAATAACAAACCTTTTGTAGTTTCACAACGACTATTCTGGAAATGTTGTTTATCTCCGCAGGAACATTTCTTGTCAACACAAGAAGCCAACAAAGGCTTACACTGTTCATTTTCAATGCACTCCTCATCAATGTTTTCGGCTAAAAAAAAAGAACACATATGTATGTATTATATATATTGGAATTATACATATATTAGGGGTGTAACGAATGTTCGCATTCGCTTTCGCATTCGCAAATTATTCGCTTACTTTTGCTATTTGCATTCACTTTTGCATTCGTTAAAATTAATGCGAATATTTCAAGCGAATACTAGAGACCAAGGCAGATTCATTTCCAGGTAGTATCAGGATTACAAAAACAATGAAAAAATACAACAATGAAAAAAACAACATGGGTTGTAGTTCATCAAAAACTTCAAAAATAGAATTTGTTTAACATAACAATAATAAAAATTATTCACATAACTTTGAAAATATTTCTCCGCGGTAGCTACCACTAACAACATTTGCAACGTTTAGCACTTCTCACAATTTTTTAATAGTTTTTTCATATTTATAAATTTGTTTTCACAGAATTTTTTTTAATAAAATATTTTTCATATTGAATTTTTTAACATTTTTGAAGTTTCCGATGAACTTTAATTTGAAAAAAAAAAATAGTTCAGCTGAATTTCCGCTACCACCTTGTGAATGTGCCTTGCTAGAGACAAAAAATTTCTTTTATGAAAATATCGTAGTTTGCGATTAACAAACGTCAGAAAAATGAAAAATATTTTAAACCAACATGAAAAAGTAAATCATTCTAACCAAAGATTTAAAATTTTAGTGGAAAACTTTCCCATAAATAATTTCTCATAAGTATCAAAATCAAACCAAATTCCAGCGGTGCTTGGAAATATTTTCCAGTTTTTGAAAAATAAATGGCAGTGTTTGATCTGCGCGAAAATATTTTCTGCTTAAGACTAGTCTCTTCAATCTTTTGAAAAAATGTTGACCATCATTGATGACTTCAAATCCAAATCATATTATTTCCCATGAAAACTTAAAACGTTGAAGATATATGTATTTCATGTTTTTCCCAACAGTACTACTCGTACTTCTGCAAGATTTTTACCTAGAAAAATTCATTCCAAGTTTCCTTAATATGTATTTTAAGATAATTTCACATGAAATGCTAAACAAAGTAGCAGGCTTTAGAGCCAAAGTACAAATGGGTTGATTGCCTAATATTTTGTAAACTTATTATTATTTGCATTCGCTTTCGCATTCGCATTCGCTTTCGCAAAAATTAATATGTATTATTCGCTTCGCATTCGCATTCGCTAAACTGGTATTCGTTACATCCCTATTAAATATTGCTTTACAACTTTAAATTTAATTATTTTTTTTTTCAAGATAAGGAGCTCTTAAAGCATTGCCTTAATACCTTCTTTCAGACACTCATCCTTAAAGTGCACAAAACCTTTGCGGCATTGACAAGTTTTTGACTGATCCTGAGTACCATTGGAAGCAGAAGTTGTAGCACACAATGAATTGTCCACCATGCACTCATCATCGCCCAAACATTCAGCATCAAGGCCTGTTAAAAATTTAAAACAAAATCAATTATCATTTAAATTTATATATTTCTTATGAAATCTTCACTTTACCTGGTAAACACTCGTCATCGATTTCAATATAACTGGGCTGACAAACGCAAATACGATTCAAACACTTGGCATGCTCGACAGGACAACCATCATCGGTATCACACTCGGAACCTAGTCCCGATTTGTATACGCACATTTGCAAAATGTCATCATAGTCGGCATATTCTTTACAAGTACAGCGTCTCGGTATTTGGGAGGAGCAATGGGCAGCACCAAAGGGACTACATTGATTATCCGCCGTGCAGGATAAATGATATTGTATGGCTGTCAGATATAATTGGGGTATTCAAATGGTACTCATAAATTAAGAAGTTTTAAAGTAATAACACCAAAAACTATGACTGCTGTGAGCAACCCCTCTTAAAGGAAATTCAAAAATATTGTACTTATTAGTTTTTTTTTTGGTTTTATCATCTTTGTACATTGTTTACCCTCTCTCTCTCTCTCTCTCTCTCACTCTTAATTCCTTTAGTAAATTCTCACGCATTTCTACGTGTCGTTACGACAAAACACTAAATAAACATAGCTTAGGACGTTTTATTATTGTATGACTTTTTTGTTTGAGTCACAACAAAACTTTTTTAAACTATGTTAAAATGTTAAGACATTGTGACACTTAACACAATTAAGACACTGTTGTGAATACCCCAAATGTTTATACATACATACTTACATAATTAAATATTTAAAAAGTGAATGTAGCTCTAAAACAGAGCTGGCCACCGAGAGAAAGACGAGATAAATGTATTCGGGTATGTGTAGTCATTTGTATAAGAAACCGATTGATACGAGGGTGGATAAATAAGTCCGTGACTTTTTGAATAGAAAACAGTTTTTTTGCAAAACAAAAATTTATTTTTCAATACAATCTCCTTTTTACTCAATACACTTCGTCCACTTAGTTCCAGTTTTTGTATCCCTTCCAAAAAATAGGATTTATCGAGGTGCTTAAAATAAGCATTTGTTTGGTCAATAATTTCATCTTTAGGTTAGCAAGCTGCTGGTGAAGAATGAAATTTATGGGCCCAGCTCACTTGGGTCCAATACGATGATCCCTTTGTGCTAAATTTCATCGTTGGAGCTAAATCTCCATTTCTTTAGGTTTGCAAGTAGTCACTAGGGGCTAAATCTGGAGAATGGAGCGGATACTGGAGCAATTTAAAGCCCAATTCATGGATTTTCGCCTTGGAAACTGTACATGCGTTTGTGGTCGATTGTGAACAAACGCGGCACCCATCTTGCGGAAATCTTTATCATACACAAGTAATCATTAAAAATAGAAACCACTGAGCCATGTGGAATGCCTATGGAATCAACAATCTCACGCACTTTTACTCTTCGATCGTGGATTTTTTCGACATTTTCGGGTGTACTCAATTGGCCCTCCAGAACGTTCAGCGTCATTTGTACTTGTGCGATCACAACGAAAGTCAGTAAACCACTTTTTTACCATTGAAATCGATGGTGGAGAGTCCCCATAGTATTTATTGAGCGTTTCCTTGGTTTGATTGACGGTTTTTTTTCGCAAAAAATAATGTTTAATGAGCACTCGAAATTCACTTTTTTCTATTTAAAAAAAAATACACGAGGTTGTATGTTTTGAACAGCTGTTAAATGCAAAGTAAATGACGACACTTGCTCGAAATTTGACAGTAGTCTATTAACAGGGGGTACTTGATGGGAACAGTGTTGCTGTTTCATATAACTACGAGGGAAGTTCAAAGATTCACGGACTTTTCTATCCGCCCTCCGCACTCTGGTGCTACTTTGGGCAGCTCAGCTCTAAACCCATAAAAAGCATATGATTGGTTGTTATCTAACTGTAGAAATAACAGGGTGGTGCCTTTTCTTTTTTTTTCTCAACATGATCTACATGATTTGATGAGACACGATTTAACCGATTTGAAAACGATAAAACGTTTGATGTGTTTGCTATAGTTGTTTTGCCAATCATATACAAATTTCCTTTTCAGTGCCTGTTTAAGGATATCAAAAGAAAACTTTTGATTTAGAATTTATACTGAAAACAAAACAAAAATTTTCATATTCTATTGCGGTTTTCAATAAAAATTTTCAGGCGAACATTTTCTGTCGATATCGTGAAACAGACCATCATTGTTTCTGCAATAATTTTTGATAAATTTGGTTTCACAGCTTTGTTAAGTATACTCGTACAGTTTATATTTTATCTTATAGTGTGCTTTTTAAAAGTCGATAGTTTGAGAAAATTATTTAAGTGAGAAATTTTTTTTCCCTTGATTAATTAATAAAAATATTTCATTCAACAAGAGTTGAAAATACTGAACTTAAGCCCGATTAAGAAATTATTTCGGCTTAAAAACTATTCTCAGAATCTATCGGAATTTATCACATCTTTTCAAAGTGATTAATTTGAATTCGTTTTGAAAACGATCGCTTTCCATCACATAATCAATATTTCACAATCAAATATTTGACTTTTACTTACGTTTACGACATCCTCTTAGATTATAGTCATAAAAGAAATTCTTTTGGCAACTACATTTCTTGGTTTCAGCTTCAAATTGATGCTCACACTCATCCGAACTTTCTGCTATCTCACCAAGCTCTAAAAAGGGAAAATTAATTTCATTACTTCGAATTGTTTTTCAAAATGCTGTGAATTGTTTCAATATATATTATGTTAAATTAAACTACTTTTTTTGAGCTACACGTTCAATATATATTGTGATATTTGGATCGCGATCCATTCTGATGGATTGATGGATCACGAGCGTATGCTACACGTTCAATATTTATCGCGTCAGTATTTACGTTATTTTTGTGCTGTGCGGATCGTTTATTAATAATAAATTTATTAATAAGCTTAAAGGCTGGAACAGAATAGTAGCTGTAGTACAACGTAACGAGTAGCGCTGCAAGCTGTCAATCGCATTGGCGATTTCTAATAAATTGTAGGGCTTGCTTCCGATTTTGCAACTTCTCGCGAATTTTTGCAAAGTTTGCGACATTAGTAACTTTTGCATGTTTTCAGCTTCCTGAGAGTTTCGCCAATTTTTAAACAATATTAAACTTCGTTATTATCCCGCTGTTAGTAAGTTCTTGCAAATTTTCGTAATTTTCGCGATTTTTTTGCATTCCTTAGAGTTTTTGAGATTTTAAGTCAATATTATGACTTATTTAAAATTTTGCAACTTTTCGCAATTTTTTGCAAACTTCACGATAAAAGCGACTTTTTCATGTTTTCTGAGTTCTAACATTTTTGTCGATTTTTAAGCGATATTAGACTTTGTTATCATCCCGCTGCTAGCTACTTTTTAGGAATTTTCGTCTTTTTCACGATTTTTACCGAATTTTTTGCATTTCTTACAGTTTTACCAATTTGTAATCAATATTATATCTTGTTTAGAATTTTGCAACTTTTCGCGATCTATCAATTTTTTCGCGATAGTCGTAATTTTCCCAAATTTTTTTTCTATCTTATATATTTAGGAATTTTAATCTATATTGTGCTTTGCAATCGTTAAAATTTTAGCAAGTTTTTTTTTGCAAATTTTCATAATTTTCGCGGCTTTACCGGAATGTTTGCTTGCCTTACAGTCTTACCGAGTTTTAATAAATTTCAGTGTTTCTTTCCAATATTGTGATTTTTGCGAATTTTCGAAATTTCGTTGCTTAAGAAAACGCATCTTAAGAAGAATGTATTTTCTGGTGTTAGTTAAAAATAAATAAATTAAAAATAAAGTCTCAAAATAATTTTTTCGGTCGTTAATTCCGATTCCACCGGCAGAACTCACTCTCTTTCACTATCTTCTGCCATTACCCTTTATTAAAACAAACTTTACACAAATGTAATAAACTTTTTTACTTTTTATTTGTTAAATTTTTTTCACCTCGTCTTTTATTTTATTTGTTTTATTTTAATTCTTATTAAAGTATCGCGATCCAATATCATGAAAGTGCTACACGTTCAATATTTCTCACGCGATCCGTGATCTGTGATCTGGATTCCATAATTTAGGCCTTTCTGTGATATGGATCGCGATCCATCAATACTGCATGCTACACGTTCAATATATATCACGATACTGGATCGCGTTCAATATATATTGAACGTGTAGCAGTGCCCAATGGATTGATGGATCACGAGCGTATGCTACATGTTCAATATTTATCGCGTCAGTATTTACGTTATTTTGTGCTGTGCGGATCGTTTATTAATAATAAATTTATTAATAAGCTTTAGCCGGCGAGTCCCACAAATCCGGCAATGCCTCCAAATCAAAAATAAAGTCTTTCAAAATAATTTTTTCGGTCGTTAATTCCTATTCCACCGGCAGAACCTACTCGCTTTCACTATCTTCTGCCATTACCCTTTATTAAAACAAACTTTACACAAATGTAATAAACTTTTTTACTTTTTATTTGTTAAATTTTAACTTCTTGAGGATATTATTAATTTTCGGTTTTTTTGATAGTAATTTTTTTTCTTTTGTCTTTTCAGCTTTCAATTTCATCGGAAAATAAAACTTTTAAATTTGTTCAAATTTTAAAAAGTTCAACAATTTGCAGGCGTTACTCTGGTGTAGGTCGATTCATAATGAAATTTCAAAGCAAACTAAACAAATCAATTCAGTAAAGTGCGAATTTGACTCGCGCACCAAGGATTCCCTACAGACACTAGATATGTAATACTGTACGAACTTTAGCCCATATAATATAAAGTTTTTGCACAAACCTATCATACAATAGTTTGAAAAATGTTTGGAACAAAATCATAAAGCCAACACACGAAGCAAGGCAGATTCATTTCCAGGTAGTATCAGGGGGTCTACTCTATAATTCGAAACGAAAGAAAATGTTTTCGAATTTACATGTTATAAGCACATGAATTCGAAAGCATTTTCTTTCGTTTCGAATTACAGAGTAGACCCCCAGGATTACAAAAGCAATGAAAAAATACAACAATGAAAAAAGTTCATCAAAAACTTCAAAAATAGAATTTGTTTAACATAACAATAATAAAAATTATTCACATAACTTTGAAAATATTTCTCCGCGGCAGCTACCACTAACAACATTTGCAACGTTTAGCACTTCTCACAATTTTTTAATAGTTTTTTCATATTTATAAATTTGTTTTCACAGAATTTTTTTTAATAAAATATTTTTCATATTGAATTTTTTTAACATTTTCTTTTAATTTCTCTTTCGTAAAAAATTTTTGAAGTTTCCGTTGAACTTTAATTTGAAAAAAAAAAATAGCTCAGCTGAATTTCCGCTACTACCTTGTGAATGTGCCTTGACACGAACCTTCTAGCATAGACAATGAATAATAAGTGTTTTAAAGAATCACAACTGCTGCTTTTTTTTCGTCCATAGACAAGACGATACTATAGACGAACAGGATAAGGGCATTAATAAATACATATATCTCTCGTTTACTCACCGGCAAAACATTTCCCTTTTTTATTATAATAACCTTGTCGGCACAAACAGACATTGCTGGAACATATTGAATGAGGAAGGCCGGTACAGGGTACCCCATTATGGCTGCAGTGAAAACCATCTAAAGTCAAAAATAAAACAAATAAATTACAAACGTTGGATGTTAAACGTTAAAATGTAACCTTACATTCTTGATTTTCAACATCGTCATCAGTGTTCGACAAAGTTGATACAGTTTTCGCATCATCATAAGAACGAAATATGGTTGGGCGGCGTCTTTGTCTGTGATGTTGTCTTGAGCGTCTACGACTGCTGGAACTATTCGATGCTGTTGTTGTCGTAACATGTTTAAGTTTTGGTGTGAATTCTTTCAAATCAAAAGCATCGATACTTGTCTGCACGGCAATTTCACGGATCTTTTTCCTTGGGGCTGGTGAAATGAATTCCTGTTTCGATTCCGTATTTAAATCTTCGGCATCTGTATCGCTTAATATATTGTAATTGTTGTTATTGCTGTTATTATTAATGTTATTGTTGGTAGATGTTGTACTGAGACCATTGGCTAATTTGCCTGCAACATTAAAATTAATTTCGCTGGGCGTAGACTTCGAAAGATTCGAAGTTGTTTCGGTTGGTGTGGAAGTTTGTCTTTTTGTTCTTGTATTTTCAATATTGTTGTTAACTACGTTGTTGTTATTGTTAATATTTGTATAGTTGTTGTCGTCGTCGGCGTTGCTATTATTGTTGTTGTTGTTGTTGCTATCGTTGTTATTATTAATAATATTTGAATTGATTTCATTGACAATTTGACATTTAAGACTTTTACATTTGACATTTTCACCTAGTTCGGCGCAGTCAGTGTGGACGACACAAACATCACCAATTTCTATAAAACAAATATTAAGAAAGGGAAATTTAATATAAATTCAAAATTGTGGTTTAATACAACATTTATAGTAGTCGTGTTGTTGTGTAGACTGGTATGATTTTTTTTTATTTTTCTAAAGATATTTTACTAACTCTGCCATACTCGTATAACTTCTTATTAAGATATCAACTACTCAACAGAATAAATTCGGAATTTCCCCTTTTTTAAAATCAAATTGAAAACTTTTGCTCATATGATTATGATGTCAGCGAAAAACTGAAGCGAAATGGAATCAAATATTTCAAAAGTATTTTCCTTGTAATTTTTTGAATTTCTTATTACTTTCATAAATATAGTTATTATATGTATGTATTACTATAAACTTACCCATTGATTGACGACGACATATGTTGCCATGTCTATGATAATATCCATTGGCGCATGTACAAATATTTTCTTTACACTCCACCGAATTGCGATCATAGCCAAAATAACAATCCAAGTCTGTGTCACAATATTGATAAAGACCGTTTAATGTCCGACAACGTCCACGCACATATGTTTCGCCATCGGCACAATCACAGACCCCCGATTTACACTTAGCTCCCGTTGGCATAAGATTGCATTGAACGTTTTCTTCGCATTGGTCACCAATTAGTGACGTCTTCAGACATGTCGAAAAATTGCTTGAAAATACTATATCGAATTTACCACAGCTGCACCGACCAGACGATGATGAACATGATGAGTTTTGGGCGGTACAATCGTCATTGGTATCACAGGGCCAATATGTATCACTGGAGGCTTTAAATAAAAGAAAAACATTTTCCATGAATATTTTTAAGGTTAAACTGAATAGTTATTGTTCGGATATAGTGACTGTGCCTTAGAGTGCTTGGAAAGTAAAAAGTTGTGTTCATGGTTCTGTAAGGGCTACATTTCTGTCTTTAATAGTTTTTTACTACCACGTCATATTCAAGTATTCACCCTTATGCTAAATATTTTTGAACGAAATAAATAGCATAAAATTTTTGCTGTACATAATTTTGCAGTAACCTATCATGGTTCTTTAATGAAATGAAAGTAAGTTTTTGGGGAAGACCTTTTTTCAACTGCTCTCGCTAAAAATTATTTCCATTATTTTATAAGGTAATATCTGTAGATTATATAACATTACATTTGGTCCTACTATGTATCATTTAATAATACAAGGGTCAAAGCATCACATACCAGTTTATTATAAGCTTTGGTATGTATTTAAAAATTATATTAAAGCTCGTGATCCCTTAAATATATCTCAACAAAACTATACACAAATATAGACGATGGCGGAAAATATATTTTTCCATAAAAAAAAATCTGCCCACATACTTGCATATATCCATACGCAATCATACTCATCAAGTTCAAACTAAATACGTAGAACTATAAACAACCAACGATTATATATACACACATTTCTTAAGTAACGCAGCACAAACTAACATAACTTTAATATATACATGTCTCATAATCATAAAAAATACTCCTGAGTATTTATTCGACTACATATGAGTATATATGAGAGTATTTTATTTGGAAACAATTCCAGCATCAGCGCTGCCAGAACGGTTTTTTAACTAATTGTATGACAGGGATGGGAAGTACGATTGAATAATTTTCGACTGTGCCAAAAACATTTCTAACTAAATATTTACTAGAAATATCAGATGATTAACAATTTTTGTTTGAAAATTTTACGAAAAAAAAAACAAAAAAAAATTAAGAAGTAATATGAGTTGTGGAAATGTTATATTTATTCTAAATCATACCTCCTGATTAATCGGGTGTATTATATATTCCACGTCAAATTAAATCGTTCGGAATTGCCATAGCACGTTTAATTTCAACATACCATAATATTTTCGAAGAGCTAAAGCATACTTTACATTTCATTTTATACACACAAATGATTAAGAGGTGTATGTTGAACAAATACTCTGAGTATCATGCGTATATTTATTTTGCCCAAATAAATATAAATACTTTGAGTATAAGTACTTCGAGTACAAGTATACAAGCTACTCAATACTCATAATGTGTGTGTTTGCATTTCTATTTATTGATGTAGATTTTTTAGGTTTTTCGAATAAATGAAGTATAGATACTCTTGTGGATTCGGCTATACTCATAGTAGTTTGAAAGCAAATATGCGAGCGTACGAAATGCTTGTGCTACAATTATAAGTCGTCAAGCATGCGTTCTCTCACATTTACTCTTTATAGTTGTCATCAAACTTATGGCCTGTCTCACAATAACGAAACAAAACTTTCGACTGAAAATTTATATTGAAAACAAAAACAAATTTTTAGATTTTATTGTTGTTTTCAATATAAATTTTCAGCCGAAAGTTTCGTTTCGCTATTGTGAAACAGGCCATTAAATTTTTTTTGGTAGTTTATTTAAAATTTTATATAAAATACTCTATGGAAAATGGGATAATCAATATAGATATATAGAAGTTTAATTTAATTAATTCGCACAAAGTACAAAAACAAGGCACTGGTTGTTCTTTTTTGTGTTGTACTGTATGACAAGTTTGACGAGATTTTCTCCGTATGTTTTCCCACTCTTCACATTTTTCTTTATCGGCGAAGACTCCTACATTTCACAAATAAAATTATAATTGATAATTGATGCGATAGCAAAAATTGACTGGAGAAACTTTTATGTAACTTGTGAGAAGTTCTCGCATCGCGAAAAATTATATAATTATTGGCTGGTTGCCCTCTTTTACACAGGGTTACTCATATAAAAACTTAAAAAGACTTACAAAAAATATCAACAAATAAAGTTTTTTCTTACTCACCCTGTGTATCACAGGATGAAAACAATTTTTTCGACTCGAAAATTTCACAATTTCACTCATTTACTCAAACAATGTCATAACTCAAGAAAACGTAATTTTTAAATTAATAATGCAAAATGTATCCTCATATTGTAATTTATATATTTTAAAAATTTCATATAAATATCTTGAATACTTAAGAGAGAAAAATAAATTAAGTTGTGTGTGAATTGAAAACTTTAAAGTCGTTTTTTGGCAAACTACTTTTTTGAGTTATGACATTTTTAAAGTAAATGAGCGATATGTGGATGAATTAGATTAGATTATAAAAAAATTGGGGGAACATTAAATGGCGGTCTATATCGATCAAAATAATCAGTTTGGTTCGAAATCAAAATATTACCATAAAGGTTGGACCGAATAGACCTATGAAGTTGAATGGATGGTATATGGATTTACTAATTCCACATTGGCCCATATGGTTGGTCACTCATGTATTTGCATTTGTATGCATTTGTATTGTCTTCTTAAATCAGAGAATTCAGGACCATTGCTGAGATACGACCCGAAATGCCAAAAATTTAACTACAAGAATACCCTAAATCTCAAACCGACACAGCAACCAAAATTAAATATTTTATATAATATTAAATAATGCTAAAATATATATATGTATATAACTTTTAATTTTAAGTTATACACAGTAAAAAAAAATACCCTCTCTACTTCAAAAAAATTAGCTTTTAGTTTTTTTATTATCGAATTTGTAAATTAGTTTTCTCTTTTATATTATTTATTATTCTGCAATATTCATTATCTCTATTTTGTTTTGTCAGGTGTTTAATTGTTTATTATACGAGTATTATGGGCTGATAATCGCAGCCATAAACGATACGATTTGACTTCAAAGTCTGCACGAATAATATTAACTAATTGATTGTGATTAATGAGAGAAACATTGTATTATTAAGTTTAATCTTTTAATGAAAAATTGTTTATTCAGGCTTCATTCAGTTCATTAATTAGAATTACATTTATTAAAAGAAAAAAAAAAAAAAAAAAAACGAAGTAAAGCTCTGACAAAAGAAACCTTCGCACCTATAGTTTTAATATAGCAAAGAAAAAAATCTCGTAGGTTAATCTAACCAATTTCTACTGTAAACTTTACAGTTAATATCAATTTTTGTTGGAATTTCAATTAAACAAATTTTGTCAGGTTAATATAAGCAATTTGGATTTGTTATTTTATTTTTGGGGCAAATTGTTTTTTTTTTATTTGGAAGAACAAACTATAGTAATAAGTAATTTGAAATAAATTTAATTTGCATTATGCATTTTTTATGAAATTAGTTGCTGAACATTTTTTTATTTGTTTTTTTTTTTTTGCCTGGATAAGCAAATCGAATCACAAAAGCAGTCAGAGATTTATATATAACTTTTTTTCTGTAGCGTTGCAATTAGCAAATAGAAAAAGTTTCGTGCAACAAATTTCATGCAAAATGTCATAATGTAAATTAGGTAATAATAGTTAACAAGTTGTTGATGAGAAGCAAGAAATTTTTTAATTAAGATAACCGAGTTAAGTTGAAAAAATTCTTTAACTGGATATTATTTTTTGCAAACTTTTTTTAAATTTTTTTATGTAAAATTTACTATTGTTTTGGTTAATTTGACAGATGTACACAATTTTAAAAGTTAGCTTCACTTGTTCATTTTACTGCAACCAAAAAGTTATCTTTGCGATTAATATGAAGAACATATCGTCCCTATCACGTCAAACTATCCAATATGCAAATTTGTATTTTTCAGAAGAGCTCAAAGAGTCGTCAATTGTGAATTTAAAGTCAGCGTATTCATAAAAATTTCAGGATTGAAATATTTGTTATTGAGTTATCTATCGTCTATGAAAATTTCAGCATTTTGAAATGAGTCATATCCTTGAAATTAAGATACCAAGGTAACGAATCTAAAAAAAGAATTTTGCATATTGGATAGTTTGACGTGGTAGGGACGATATAGTTCAATTCACAACTTCACATTAACGTCGTATGCGTTGCCTAATCGTCTAATTATGAAATAGTTTATCTTTGTTTGATAATTTTCATGCAAAAAGTGTGCTCTAATTATACGATTGAATTTTACTTCCTTATTTATAAAAAGGCTTTTTAAGAAAAATTTTCTATGAAAATTTGTTTTAAAATACCTTTATAAGGCCTTAATAATTTTTATATATAAGGCTGTTACTGTTTTTCAAATAGATAATTGTTTTGAAGCCAGGTCTGGGATTATTCGATGTGTTATTTTAATTTCTAAAAATCTTTTAAATATATGTAATAACTAAGAGCAGAAAATAAATACATGTTAGTGATAATTATATATTTAATTCATTTCAATTCAATTTTCGAACTATTCAAACTCATCAAATTCAAGTTCCCATACCTGATTAAATTTTATGCTTTCAATTTCAGTTTGAGATTTTTAAAAGAAATGTGTGCGCATAAACCAATTATTCTACCTTATCGTGGTTGGCGTATTTGAAATACGACTACGACTGTTTGGTAATGGATGAAAGAAGACTTCAACAGTTTTTCTTTAATCTATTACCAAACAGTCGTAGTCGTATTCGTATTTGAAATACGCCACCCACGATAAGGCAGATTAACTTGACTGCACCCGGTCTAAAATACTTATTTGGCCACACTCCATTCTTGCGAGAGCAATGTATAGCTGTTGTTGTTTTCTGCAGTTATTTTCAATTATATACTTCTTACAACTACAATTCCAGCTGAATGAAGTGAGCCAATGTAGCAATTGTAAAGTTTCAATATAAAAACATGTTTATTACTGAGTCCTTGTTTCAACTTTGATATTAATTGAACTTCTCATTTGTTTAAATTGAAGTTTAATATAATATCTCTAGTTGTTCTTAGAAATTTTTGGGAAAAGTTTACAGTGAAATATGCGCATTTCCATCCAGCTAACTTCTCAATAAACAACTTCAATGTATTTAAAAAATTTTTACTGAATAAGTAAAATAATAATTCGGTATTATTAGTGCGTTAAAAAATGTTAAACTTAATTATGACAGTTCAGAAAAAAAACACCATACATGACTGAGCATGTGAATTGAACATACATATTTGTTTGGTTAATATAACCAATTTAAGTTGTTAATTTATTATTAATGTAAAAATTGTTGTTGCCATTTGCTTGATCATTATTTTCTGTTTTCCCAAGTTTGCAGTTGTGAATAATTTTTCCCTAGAAATGTTTCCCTGTTTTTCGATTCCCCTTATCTTATCTTTCTTATCCTATTCTTCACGGGGATATTTTCATTTATATTTTGAGTTTTTTCACTTTTTGAATGCCAACTGAATTAATACATCGCACAATTGCATTATTTTTTTTCTAATTAAATTCTAGCAAAGAATTCTTTCACTGCACCAAGAATATTTAAAAATATAACTTTATACTATTGAAAATATTTGTTTTTATAAGTTGAGCCAGTCTAATGTAGATACATATATTCATGTGTATAATTAATTATGCACATACGAGTATGTACGCATATGTATAGTGTATGTATGTAAGTATGTAAGTATGTGCATCTATGTAGAACAAAAAGCTGACAATGACAATAACAAAAACAAACATTGAAAGTTGTTTGTACATGTGTATGTACGTACATACGAGTACATACATATGTATGTAAATTGTTATATAAAAAATTAAAATTAAAGGACTTGACCTTGATGACTACAATTTCGTGTCTATTTTCAGTTTTATTGTAAATAACTATAGTAAATTATGGAAAGTTTAGATATTATGGTGTACTTTCTCCAATGGGAATTTTTAAAGAAATAAAGCGCAAATAAAAATAAAACAATAAAAATTAAAATTTTTTTCGTTAGCCCTAGTTTACACTATGCAAGTCTTATTGCTAAGCTGATTAGTTTGTAGGGGAGAGAGAGAGAGAGAGAGACGAGGAGAAAAGCAACGAGTACTCAGCTTCATGTACTGTCAATCAGTGTTGCCAGTTTAGGGGATTAGTCCCCAGATTGGGGATGAAAATTTCGTATTGGGGATCTGGGGATTTGTTGGGGATGATAACTAAATTTTAGGGTATTGTTTTATAACTGATGGTAACAAGAATGAATTTTGAACTAAGAAATATGCGTCTGCCAAGTCTAAAAATGTGTGTTACTATTCATAATGAATGGTTTCTAATAAAGTAGAACTATCAAGGTAGATTAACCAATAATGAACACGACCAAAACAAAAATATGTAACAAAATATGTAATATGACTTGTTGGAAGCACTTCTTAGAATAAACACAAACTTTAAAAATACAAATAATTCAATTTGTTGTGACAAATTTAATCCTTCTGATGAAGTGCTAAAGCTTTTTAATACAAGTACTATGTACAACAAAGTTTGAGGCTGGTGAATCAGAAGATTTCGATTCTGAAGTTTTTGAAATGGTAAGCTTTGGTTAAAAACTTTTTATACTTATGTATATTAAACTAAGTGTAATTTTTTCGTTACAAGTTTTATAAGTACAAATTAAATTAATATGAATGTAAATATATGTATGTAGCTATCGATATAAATGAATTTTATTAAATAAATATGTTATTTTTGTTAGATATTTTTTTAGATTTTTTTTCACAAAAGAAAAAATGTGAATCAAAAAAACTCAATTTGGGGATTTTTGGAGATGACAAATCGAAAATTGGAGATATGCTCTAGAAAAAAACTGGCAACACTGCTGCCAATACATTTTGCTTTCTCATTCATAATGTTCAAGAAAAGCCACACATGCATACACAAAACCATGCATAAAAAATATGAGCTGAAAAATAAGACTTGCATTGTGTGAACACCGTTGAAAGTTCAAAGAAGAAAAAGTGATAAGCTTAGCAATAAGACTTGACTAGTGTTAACTGGGACTTTAGGTTCGATGTATTGGCTGACTTCCAAAACGTATCAATACAAAGTTTGTATATTTTTCCGATGCAGATACAGATACAAAGACCATATCGACGGCCCCATTCCAAAACATGCCAAGTCGACATAGCATACTATGCTGGCAATAGCATTTCTGAATTCATCGTTTATTAACTCAAATTCTGTAAAATTTTGATAGTAATCGGACTATTTTATCAAAAGTTTTGAGCAAAAATGTACTTAGCATAATTTGTCAAGTTTAAAAACCCTCCCCTAAATGGTTCAAGTACACTTAGGGCTAATAAATCAGTGCAAGTTAATCCCTATTTTTGGTTTAAAATGTGTTTAAACTAGTAAATCTATAAATCAATACAGTATTTAAACCATCTGTAAACGCATAAAATTGGGCGTTTAAAATACGAATACAGGCCATATTGTTTTGTTACTTACAGACCATATGTTTTGCATTAAAAGAACACTAAATTTTTTTTCCCAGCTTCTACTTTTTCTTCAGATTTTGTTCGACCTGTTTTCTTACACTCTATTATTCTTTTACACTATTCTACTTCACCAAGCATAAATATAGTTCCTTTCGCAATAAAATTTGGCGATCTTTTTAACTTGTTTGCCTTTTTGATTATGCAAAGAATTGATAGCCTGCTGCAAAACACCTGCTTTTTGGCATTTATTCTAGTGCTGCCACAATATTATTTTTTAAACTACGCATAAGATATTGTTCACTGATTTACTCCTGTTGAGTTTAACATACATATGAATTTGAGTTTAGTTTAACTAAACCAGCATTTAAACTTTGACTGATTTATTAGCCCTTAGCGTGATTTAGTTTGCAATTAAGTACTCAAAAAAAATTATTTAAATGATGACAACGATACATTTATGTATGTTGCAAACCTCTTTTTGCAGGAGAAGCAAAAAAAGTTGTTCTAATGAATAAAAAATTTTATAATTTCAGTGAAAGAGTCGGAAATTTTGCAGGGAGATTGCATTTCTATTTAATAAATCAGAACACAAAAAATATTAAAAAATTTGCAGGATATTCCTGGAACTTTTCGCTCATTTCGAGCTGAAATAGCTTTAAGATCCATAGATTGTTTGAATAATAATAAAACATTAAAAACGTTCATGATATCTGTCGAAGTATTTAACCGATTTATATCAAGCTTGCAACATTCAAAACAGTTTTTCAAATCCAAAAAGGTAAGTGAATCCTTAAAATCGCTCTAAATGGGTGTCCTAGGACACCTCTCTTTATTAATTTTTTAATTTATTTCTTAAACTAATTTTTCAAAGTCCGCAATTTTCAAACTTAATTTTTTGATCAGCACATTATTTTTATTTATTTTTTATTTCATTATATAGAACAAAATTTATTGCAACTGCAATACTCGTAGTTTATTTATTTGAAAATGTAAAATAATTTGTTAAGCGACAAATTTATGATAATTTAAATAGAAATACATACATGTTTTTCATAGTTTTTTTATAAAACTTTTGGCGTTACAACTAAACAATATTAGAGTTATTTTTGCTTACAACTTTTGATTATTATTCAAAGAACATTTGTTTATACCTGTTAGCAGAAAACATGCAAACGCCAAAACATTTAACACTTTCATAGTTCATTTACTAAAAGAAACTTTCAATTAAAGTATTTGTAAAATGTAACAGAAGGAAAGAAAGTTGAAATTAATGAATTTTAAATAATGCTTGAAATGCAACTGATTTCAAATGATTAAAGGTTGTTATATTTGTATGAAAAGCAAAATACTCAAATCTTATCTACTTCCATAACGATAAATGATTCGTGATTATCCGAATTAATTCACAAATGTATTAATACTTACATACATACATTATATTCTGAATATTGATTAGGGGGAAAAAAATTATACAAAATGTTCGTTTATTAATTTTATTTTGGTTAATTTCTTATCGCAGTATTTTGTCACAAACTCAAAAACTTTGGTTGTTTGCAGGTGTATTAAATTGTTGATAAAACCAATAGTTTCTTTTTGTTGTTATTGTTGTTGTAGTTGTATGAACGAACACCTGTTCAATTTCTCATTTGATAAAATCAAAAAAAAAAAAAAATAAATAAAAAAATTGGTGACTATGAATAAAACCAACAATAAGAAGTACATACATAACATATTAACTGATATACACAAAAAAAATACATATTAACCCAGTTGGCCAAATCATCACAGACGACATTGTCTTCGACGATTAATGTACGACATGTCGCCTGTTCATTAGGTTTTCTAGTCGAAAATTTAAAGGAAATCGTCGTTCATGACTATCTGAGCGACAATATCCATCGTTTTGTCTTCAATAAAACTTTGTTGAGGACAATCTGAGCGACAATATCCATCGTTTTGTTTTCAATAAAGCCGTGTTGACGACAATCTGAGCGACATTGTCGCCCATCTCGTCTTGTGTGACCTCGGCGCCATTTATAGGAAAATTTCGTCGACGATTTGTATGGGGCTGTCTTCAATATGTCTTCTACGACCCGTTGTCAAAGATGTCTTAAAGACGTGGCCAACTGGGAAAAGTAACATACATAAATTATGTATGTATGTATATACATATGCACATATACATATGTATGTATATATGTATGTATGTATTTATTTGTCTGCTTACGTGAATATTTTTAAGGACATTTTCTATTAATAAAATCACACAGTAATGGTGGTTTATCCTGATTTGGTGTAAACATATTTTAACTATTGCGGCTGCACGTGGCGTATCGCTTTGCATATAATTTACAAAATGAGCTCGACAGACTCAACCATTTATTATTTGCAAAGTATATATTCTAACTTTACCTTACATTAGCGGAAATCACTCTTTGTTGCATATCTGCAACTTTCGGATAAAGCACAGGGTGGCGTAGAATGAGCTAAAAGGTTCTTTATATACATATATATTTGTTAATTTATTATTTTATTTACTTATTATTATTATATTATTATTTATATTTTATTATTTTGTTTACAAAATATTTCTTGTGGTCAATAACGATAATGCAAATCATATCGATGGACTATGAGAACTTTAATCTAATTTTTCTAATTTGCTACAAGATAAATTAAACATATGGCCTGTCCCACGATGTCACCAGAAATTGTTCGATCGAATATATAATAATAATATCTTTAAAACAACAAGAAATTTTTTAATATTATTGTTGTTTGCAATACAAGTTGTTGATCGATTTCTGGTGACATCGTGGGACGGCCGATAATCTTTATAAAACAATTTAACAAGCTGTAGCAGCGAGACTCTTAAAATTTAATATTTTTGAGACTATTTAGAAGAAAAAACACAAGCTAACACAATTTTGAGACAAAAAAAAAAAACAAGCCCCAAAACGTCTGAGCTGGCAACATTGTTTACAACCGTTAACTCTTTTATTATTGAATTATTCTTAACCCTTGATGATGTCATGTTGCAGATATGCAACAGACGTTATAAAAACCATTAATTACAGGCAATTGTTAATTTTTATTTTAATGCAATAATTTTGGTACAATATCTAGTTTCAAACTGTAAAATTCGTTCTTAATAAAAAATTGTATCTCTTACATCACAACTAGTATTTTTCATACGGGATTTGTGTGGGATTTCCCGGGATATTTGTTTTTTTTTTTGCTTTTATTATGGCAACTTTAGTTTGTACTAGTGATGTAAGTGTTCAAACGGAATAAAACGGCATCTTCATGAAAAATCGCTGTCAAATCAACAAAGCCCCTAATAAAATCTACGGCAGTAACTTCAAATGCTCTCTAATTATTGTTTTAGTTTCTTTTGTGGTTATTTTTCTTTGTAGTTTTATTAACAAAATTTATGAAATTTATAGAAAGTTGTTGAGAGAATGGGTAGTTATATGTGAGAGCATAAGAAAACACGCTGTCAAAATCAAATAGATTCTATGTCGCGACTGCTTTCTGGGGCTAGTTTTTTGTGTCATTTTGTATGGAAAATGTGTTTATGCCGCAATTCTGTTTGATCATTTACACTACAATTCAGTTTGTAGTGAGTGAACCATAGGAAAAAGTGGTGTGGTCGGATATTTTCTTGTTTTGTAATTTTCCGAGCGCAATCATTAAGTAGTCGGGTTTTATTAAAAAAAATTAATAGACATTTTTTATAATAGTCGAGCTTTAGTTTTAAGCTTAAACTTTTTATTAATTTCAATTTATTTTTATGCTCTCTAAAATAATACCTCGTATCTCGATAGTTTTTTGGTGATTTTGATTTTTGGTCCCTGAACTTTTCTTTTTCTGTCTGTGAGAAATTCACAAATTATCAAATCACTTTAAAAATTAACACTTTAAATTCATCATTTAACCAAAGGTAATTCGGTACTGCAAAATAAAGCAAAACGCACATACGCACAATATATCCTTTTAAAAAGGACTATAATAAAGGTTGAAAACTTTACATATACATATATACAAACTAATGCAATTAAAAGAACATATTAGTATATAAATCAGAGCTGTCAAATTTCGATTACGATTAGTAATTAATTAGATTACATTTTAAAAAGAATTGTAATGATTATATAATCGCCTTCAAAAGAATTGCTGATAAATAATTTATTACGATTACTAATAATCGAAAAGTAAACTGAATTACTTAAAATTACTAAAAATAATCAAAAAGAATCAAAAGTAATCAAAAACTAGTCCGAATACTTTCAAAGATTACTTTTGATTCTTAATAAATAAGCAAAAAGAATCAAAAGTAATCCTTAGAAGTAATCTGATTACTTTTGATTCTTTTTCATTATTTTTAGTAATTTTAAGTAATTCAGATTACTTTTCCATTATCGGTAAATCGATTACTAATTGAATCTTAGTTTAATCATTACTTCACCTTTAAAAAAAAAGTAATCAAATTAGTAATCATTACGATTACTAATCATTACTTAACAGCTATGATATAAATATATACATATGTAAGTAGAGCACATGTTTCCAAATTTTTTCAACATTATATCGTATATAGGCCGTTACACTCACATGCAGAGGTGTACAATTTAGGTGTTTGTGTGAATGTATTTAAGCTTTATCTAAATGAAAATAGAATTTTGCAAAGCTCATTTGGGAATTAATAGCAAGTACGTATGTACGTATGTACGTATGTATGTATGTATATATGTATGTATGTATATACATATGTATTATGTAACTACATATCCTTATGTGTGTTAATGTGTTTTCTTTTTATTATTAATGCACGCGATATATTCAGTAGTATTCACTACAACTCAAGCGCATAAAATAAGCTGAGCAATAAGGGCGATACACTAGGGGTGCTATTTTATAAAACGCAACGCTTAGCGTTAAGAATATATGTAAACATTTATTACTTCTTTATTAATCCCATGCAAAATATTCAAAGTCAAAAGAAAAAACTGATACTATTCGCTTTTGTAAAGCTGAACTCATTCATTTTGTTTCGGAAAAAATATTTTACATGCAGTTTCTCTTTATGTCGCCGTTTAGATAGACTCGATTCAAACGGCAATTATATTTAAGCAACTTTTTAGCTAGTGGGCGAGAGAGTAAAATATGAACTTACTTTTGATTCAATTACATTGAATCAATTAAAATTTTAATTAGTGTTTTTTTTTGGAATTGTTACAATTTAGTATTATTTTACTTATTCAGTTAAACATGTTTTATTAAAAATACATTAGTTGTTCTAAGAAATTTTTGGTAAACGTTCCCTGATGATCAGCAATAGTGAAATGCTCATAGGATCCACCTTACCCCTCAATAATCAATTTAAATGTATTTTTAATAAAAAAATATTTTACTGAATAAGTAAATTTGGGATTATTAGTGCGTTAACAAGTGTTAAACAAATATTTTACTCCAAAAGAAATTTACTTATTATAATTTTAGTTGTTTTCCTCAAAAAAAAAATTATAATTGAAAATAAAATAAATAAGAACTTACAACCAAGTAGCAATTAACAAAGCAAACTGAAGTAAATGTAACGCCTAATTAATTAAATTGCGAATAAAAGAAAAGGTTGACGGCACAGGGCAATAACACTTGCAAACAATGTTAAATATGCGTTCGTGCTTTCACAGACATGCAAATAGAAAACCGCATTTAAGCTGGGATGGTATCTGCTCAGGAGATTGGCGTATTAGATATAATTCGTGGATAATTGAATAGTTTTGATATACATATGTATAATTTGAAATTTCTTTGAAAAATTAAACACATTCTGTTGACAGCAACTTTTGAAAAAAATTCATGCAGAACAGAGATTGCGATCTTCCATTCACATTTACTCTCACACTTACAACTCACACGCATTTGATTTAAGAGAGAGTCGCTCTTGTAAAGGATGGGCAAATTTAAGGTTATGAAGTAAATTGGCTTAAAAACACACTTTTGGAACAAATTCAGTTTTATTGTTACCAATATAAAGTATAAATATGGGAATTGATAAGGGAATATGGTGTCGGGCAAATGTCTACTTCTAGCACGTCAGCAGATGTCCGCTCTTTTCACAAAATTTTGAACCACATTTTGCAACAAATCTTCGCTTATCTCGTTAATGCAGCGCTGAATTTCATCTTTCAATGGTCTTTCAGAGAAAATTTTGGCTGAAGTACTTAGCACGTTGACTACAAAACCGCAGGTCCTGGGTTCGACCCCGCTATCCAACAATCATTTAAAGAACAACACTACGCATTTTTCTGATGTGCATTAGTGTCCCTTTGTATCAAGTTGTTGTAGGAAAGTTCAAGTGATGAAGGCATAGTCATTGGTCACTGAACTATACCGACTTCAGCAGATACTAATCCTAATGTAGCATCAGAGCGCCCTCCTTCGTTTTGTAGCAGAATCATACTTGATTAAAAATAATCAATATAGTAGCTAATAAGTACAGCTTCAGAACGCCTCATTTAACAGCAGAGACGCTGCAACACAGCATTATCAAAAAAAAAACCTGCAAAAAAGAGCAGAGTTGTAAAAGAATGAAGTTTTTCTCTATCTCTTCCTTCAGCACCTGTCTTCTCTGTCACTATCGCTTTCCTAAAAGGAAGGTAACACCTAGTAATAGTAGTAGGCATTCATTGCCTGAGGGTTACTTCTCTTTATAAAAAAGGGCGAAGTTTCGAAAGGGTAAAAGAACCAATAGCGAAGTTATGCCAACTTGTTGGTTCCATTAAGGATTAAAAACCGACAACATTGTCCTAGTGAACAATCATTTCCATGGCAGATATACATAAATTGGGCTACGAAGTACTCCCTCATACGCTCCCATTATACCGATTTAGCACCAATTGACTATTTTTTGTTTCCAAACAGGACGAAATGAATAAATGCCTCCGCGGAAAGGCATTTGACTCCAACGATTAACTCATCTCCCAAGCAAATACCTATCTTGATCAAATCTTGTTTGTTTTCAGACTAATGTTGGTAGTGTAAAGAGCTCATAGCAGACTATGATGAAAAATTAAATTAGCTTTTATCCAAAAATTAGTGTTTCATTCATAAAGACACTAACTTATTGATCCGCCCTCGTATCTAAGGAAAAGCAAACACTTTCCATCAAGTGGTGAACCATATGATATGATTTGTTATTTTGCAACAATTTTGCTTTCCAGATTTTTATCGTAGATAGGTATTTTTTGCTGAAACAACAAGTAATATTTTCATTATAACCAGCTAAAATTAAAAAATGTATTGCCTTAACCAGAAAAAAGCTTCCTGCAATGTTATTAAAACTTTATGAATGATATATGTAACTCTTCAATAACAACTACAGCAACTGTATTAAGAAACTGGCAATGGTCTAAAAAGAAAAATAACAAAATTTTGCTAAGAAAAATATACTTTTACTTTTTATACATAGGATTTTTTTTCTTTTCAGAATGCCAATATATTTTTCTTGTACTTCAGCTGAATACCTGCAACTTGTTTCCATTTTTCTGCCGTTTATACTTTAAACATTGACGTGAGTGAACTTGTATGCATGCCTGAGAATTATTAACTTGTATTAGCATATGCATGTGTTTGTGTGTCTTGTTGAGATAAAATATCTACACTTCCGTTTCCTCTTTAAATATTTGTTATTGTTTTTTTACTTGCTGACTTTATAATGGGATTTTTTCATACACACACGCACACACACACCCACACACAAACCCTTACTCACATTTACTTACTAACTTCTTGCTCTTTATACACACTGTGCTCCGTTTGCTGGTGTTTTGTTGTTGTGATTGCTGTTCTCGTGCTATTCAATCGATACTCATTAAATTTTCAAAAAAAAAAAATATTAAAAATGAAAAACACACATGAAGAAGAACAAAACACAAAAAACAAACACTCGTTTTATTATTTTATTTTATTTTTTTTTACTTTTGCAGAGAAACCCTTTTATAACTTTTTTTTCAACTATTTATATGCATACATATTTTAACTTTGTAAGAAAAAATTTATATTTTCTTATTCCAGATACATATTTATTTTTTGTTGTAAATTTCTATTGCTTTTCTTTTAGTTTTTATTATATGAAGTTAAACGAAGTTAAATGAATTTTCCCTTTCAAATTGTAAAACCTTTTATTTATTGCTTTTAATTTAATCACGCTGCGTTCAGTTTTAATTGTTTTATTTCAAAATGTCCGCCTTGTTCGAAAAAGTTATTTGGAGCGACTGACATGTCGCCAAACTAAATTGACTTGAAAGTGGCATTCTACCTTCAACCAACTGCGTTCAACTAACATTTTACAACCCATGACATTATCCCAAACAAAATCTATTTCTCTACTATTTATTCGTTAGCTCGTTGTTTCGGATATTCATACACACACACACAAACACCTAAACATGAATATATCGTTGGTCACAAATAGAAAAGACCTAACTCTAATAACTGTAACTTTACAGGAGAAGGTAAAAGCATAATAATAAACAGTACAAGTGCTTGCACAATTGCTTTGTAAAACTGCTTGAAAAGCTTTCTTTTTTTTAACTATAGCAATAAATTTTTGTAACGAAGTGTATTTGTGTGAAATGTATTGGAATCACTGAAAAATTCAATTTCGTGAAAATACTAGTCAAGGCCTTTCTACTTGTGATTATCGATATGTACATATGTATGTATGTACCCAGCAGGAAAAAGAAGGAGTTCTTTACTCCTTCTAGAAGGGCTCTGTGCTCCTTATTTTGAATGCACAAGACCGCCTGCTCGCTCCATTCCATGCTCAAAACTTTTTTACAAGCGTTGTCCTTGTGGAGCAACCTTCCGCTCTCCCTTCGTTCGCCAGCGATTTTGGAAGGCATTAGAATTAATAGATTTTGCCATGGTACAACTATACCAGTTATATGCACAACAGTGATCGGCAATGAATCGTTTCTTCGCTGTTCATACTGAGTCATGAAATTTTAAATATAAGTGAGTATGCATCAACTACTCTAATTTACGCATAATCACGATAACATTGATTTATAAGTATAGGTTGAAATAAATATGAATGCGACGTCGACATCATAACACACTCACACTCATAAATTACATCAGTTTGATTTCTAACTTCAGGAAAATACTTATACTACTCACATTGATTCACCTCACTCAACTCACGCATGTATGTTTATTTAAAAGTTTAGTCATTAAACAGTTTGCAAGTAGTATACAATAGTTGTAAATAGGGTTGTTTTACAATTCCTGTAAAAAAGAAAACAAAACAAGAAAGCAAGAGAGAAACACATAACCTTATAATGAGAACTTTAATGTTCGTATGCGAAGTTCGCATTGTGAATCATACTTATTTTGCATCGTTCATAGGCATTGAGTTAAGGATAGTCGAAATCAACAACATCATAAATGTTGCTAAGTATTAGTTCGATGTGCACTTCAAAGTTTCGAGTGCACATGATTCATAGACAACATTGTAATAAGTATGAGTGCGCATAAGTACAAGAAATTATAAGTCATGATTCCACTCTACTCATATTTTCACTAATCATTGCTGTTTTCTGATGCAAAAGCCCAGCCTTTTAATGTATACAACGCAAAAGGTTGTCAAACTTTGTTTACAAGCTACAAAAATTTTAATGTTCATATATGTATATGTGTTGTGAATTAAATGATCATAGTGTTGCCAATGAAATTACATATGGCTGTGTCTCGTGTAGGTTAAAATTAAAACAAAACTAAATAAAAATAGAAGCCAAAGTAGAATTACACACAGATTATACAAAATTGCATGGCCTATACATGGGAGAGTAGAAATTATACACTCTGTCTAATTACACACATATTGGCAACACTGAATCTGAATATAATCATGCATGCGTGCCAACTCTGCAATTGCAAATTTAATAGCCCTGTAATTGTTATTTTTAACAACAAAATACATCTGTTTCTGGTTTGCTTATATCAGGGGTGCCCAAAAGTTCCTTATGGAAGAGCAAACATCAATACATTTAAGGAAAAACTAATTTTTATTCAATATTTTTTGTTTTGTTGCAATGCATACAAAGAAAAATCTGCATTGATGATCGCTGTCTTCGATACGAAAGCATACGAAAGTGTTATTGCTTTGCACTTGCGTGTATACAGTGACCCAGCTAGCAGAAATCTCTTATATGATTCTCCTCAGATCACTTTTGATGATTAATAAGTGATTTATCACTTTGGTGACTGAAGAAGGATTCGCTTATGATTCATCTATATGATAAAAAAATTATTTCTTGAAAATAGAGAAAAAAAATGCAAAGAAACCGCAAAAAAAGGTGATTTAATGATTTAATACTACCAGAAAATTGCTCAAAAATGAATCATCAAATCGTATCAATAGATGATTCTTTGGTATGATTCATCAGTAGAGTACCATTTTCTCACAACGGGAGTATTATTTATCATCGAAAAATTAGCTCATGTGCGGTTATTTTTCCCGTCCAGCTGATTCGGAAAAGAATCGATTATGATGCAAAATGCTAGTTGGGGAAGAACGACAAAAAAACTAATAAGACAAAGTTGTTTGTTTATTTCGTATTGCTAGTGCTGAGTGTTGTATATGTATGTGTATTAAAACACAGAGCCTATAGCTAAGTGCTTTTACAAAAACAAATGAGTACTATAGACCTGCACAAGACTATTTATAAGACCTTTCAAGACATGCTGCATTTTTTAAACGCTTTACTACAGCGAAATATTCTAAAACAAACGCTAAACAACACTGTTGGCAAGAATTATTTTTGAGTTATTTGTCTTGCCAACAGTGTTTTTTAGCGTTTGTTTTAGAATATTTCGCTGTAGTAAAGCGTTTAAAAAATGTCGCATGTCTTGAAAGGTCTTATAAATAGTCTTGTGCAGGTCTATAATGAGTACCAATCGCATAGGGCTTGGGCAATGCTGGTTTAAACCAACAAAATGCATTTTTTGGTGTTGTAATTTTGTTGTAGTTGCGCAGATACCTGGTATAATTTTACCATAGATTTTTTTGCTTTTGCTTTGGTAAAAAAAACTCCTTCTCTTCTCCCTTCTCATAGGAGTGAATGTGGAATTGTGAATGTGTAATCTGTAGAGTCGAGCCCTTCTATAAACCATTCTTTAGTAGTTAGATAGAAATAGTAATTGAAACAAAAAAATTCCTAAGCAGGTTTTTAATAAGATATGAAGTAAGAAGGTCTTCTCAATTTTTCCGCTGGGTACTTGCATGCATATACATTTATAGAAATATTTGGTGGTCTATGCATTAATTTTTTTTCAACTGTCGAAATATATGTTCATACATACATACATATTTACCATACATATCTAATGTTTTCTATAAAAATAAATTTTTGTGTGTCAGTGAGTGGGAATCGTGTTTATAGAACAGTAACATCCCAGTTGGCCAAATCGTCACAGACGACATAGTCTTCGACGATTAATGTACGACATGTCGCCTGTCGATTGGGTTTTCTAATAGAAAATTTAAAGGAAATTGTCGTTCATGACTATCTGAGCGACAATGTCACACGTTTTGTCTTCAATAAAACTTTGTTGAGGACAATCTGAGCGACAATGTCCCTCGTTTTGTTTTCAATAAAGCCTAATAAGATAATAATAAGACTTTGTTGATGACAATCTCAGCCACAGTGTCATAAGTTTTGTCTTCAATAAAGCAGTGTTGACGACAATCTGAGCGACATTATCGCCCATCTCGTCTTGTGTGACCTCGCCGCCATTTCTATGAAAATGTCGTCGATGATTTGTATAGAGTTGTCTTCAATACGTCTTCTTCTATGTGTTAAAGACGTGGCCAACTGGGATTTAGACTTTCGTGATTATGTCGATGTGTTGGTAAAATAAAATTGTGCACATCGGGCGTTTTTTTTTTCGAAAGTGAAAAATATTGCCTGCTTGAAAATTCATCATAAAAAGTCTTCTTCGGGACCAAAGCTTTGCCATTACGCTTGCCAGATACTCATTATGAGTTCCAGCAGTCTACGTAAGATTTTTCTCGGTTATCGCAAATCAAATCTGTAGCTAAAAACGATAACAACAGCGTAAGTCCAAAAATATAGTTTCGAGAAGAGGCACTTTTAAAGTATAAAAAAAAAATTAAGCCGAGCAAATTGAAATAATGGTATAATAAACATTGACTACCTTTAAAAGGATAAAACTAAAAAAACGACCAGAACAATGCAAGGATGCACCCACATGCAGTTTGTCTGGCAAAAGTCTAAGAATTGGGCTACGACTTGCCCCTTCATCCGCCCAATACTCCGGACTTAGCCCCAAGTAACTTTTTATGGTTCCCAAACCTAAAGAAATGGCCCGGCAGAAAAAGATTTGACTCCAACGACGACGATATTATCAAATTGCAAAATTAAATGATTTTTTTTATCACAAAACTTGTGTTTCATTTAAAAGGTGACGGGCTTATTGGTCCGCCTCTTGCATTTATAATATTTTTCAGAATTATTTTTTACTCTAGCGTTCCACCTTCTAAAAAAAATACCTGAAGTGTGCGTGTGTGTGTGTGTATTTTTATAAATATTGAGTTGGAAAAAAGCAACAATTTTCTTTTTCTATTGAGGTTACTAGTTTAATAAATATGTAGAACAAGAATATATTTTATCATTTCCTAAGAGTATTCAAACGACATTTGTACTTGTCATATGGAATAATACTTGCACGTTAAAATCACCGTATTATTTATAAAAAAAAACTATAAGGAGTTTTAGAGACACATAAGAATAATATGGTATAAATAAATTGTGTCAAATGCCATTAAAATGGAACAACCGCTAATGTCGGATATTGTACATGTGAACAACTCTCTTTCGTGTGGACGTACTTTTACTTTTACTTTTACTTTCCTTGCGGTGCGAAGGTGGACAACCTTATTTTTCAAAGTAATACCCCTTTTAGAAACGGAAAGTTTACTTTGCAAAGTCTCAATTCAAATGTGAGACAGACGAAAAGAGATAGTATTTCTCCCTCTGTCTTTCACACAGCTGAATTAAGACTTTGCAAAGTAAACTTTGCGTGTCTAAAAGGGGTATAAGCAGTAGTTTTCGAATAAGAAAAAAAGTTTTTGTTTTTACTAAATCAATTTATTTGACTGTGAGTGTCGCTTTATAGCCAGCTACTTAACTATTTTGGAGACGGCACACATAGGGGCCAATGGCGGCGATTTTGCGGTTAAATTAAAGAAAAAATTCAAGTAACGTGCAAACTAAAAGTACTCGCTCAAACTGCACAAGATTCTACATCACTAGGCAAAAAATAAATGTCATATAGTTAACGCTGATTTTGTAATGACGTTTTAAAGTTGAAAGAACATTCTGAGAGGCAACTGGAAAAATTATAAAAAAAATCTAAGAAGAAAAATTAAACATTTTAAGAAACCCCTACGTACTGACCAAACGGCTGGACCGATTTTCTTCAAACGAAAAAAATAAAATTACAAGCGGTCTAGCCGTTTGGGAGCTACGCCGTCAAAGACACATAGATTCAACTAAAAATATATAGAAAAGATGTGATGTATTCTAAACGGCTAAATCGATTTTCTTCAAACATTACTAAGAACACTCACGATCAAGTCACCTTTCAAACAGAAACAACTAAATGAAAATCACGTGGACTCGTACACTACAAACTTGTAACGTCTCTTTTTTTGGTAGGGGCTTAAAAAACTGCGTCCATCCATCAAGCTCAGGTATTCCTTCAAAGCTTATATTGGAAGTGCAATAAAATAAATGAATTTTTCTCTGTTTATGTGCACAAAAATTAATAAATTGGGCTCAATCAATCAGAGACTTTAATTTCGCTTTATAGATTAAACAATCTGCGTTATTTTAGAAAAATGTATGCTATGCATCGGTGCGCCTCAGAAGTAATGCATGAATTGGTAATAGCCTCATGCGTTGAGTTTAGCAACAATAATCTTGCAGCGACTTATGCTATCAGTTTTATTGTTTTAGTTGTTTTTGTCATTGTTTTATCGGAAGATATATGAAAAAAGAAGAAGAGAGGTGTCTTAGGACATCCGGTTAGAACTATGCTGCTTATCTATATATATACAAATTCCATCTGTTCAATAAAAATGCAATACAATTATATTATATTATGATGTCAAATTCGCCGCAAATATTTCAAAACTATTCCATTTATTTCCCATTATTTTCCTTTCTAGCTGCGAACGACTAAATTAATGTATTGTTTTTGCTCATGTTTCGTTTATTTTCGCAATCTGCTTTTACGTACACAGAAATCAAAAGAAAAATAAATTTATAACTGTAATAGTGTCGATTATTTTTATTACGAAAATCACGTCCTAGCTCCTGTGTAGTGACATAAAGAGCATAGCTCTAATGACAACTACTTAATACGGGTATACCCCTTTGCTCTCCTCCTTTATCACCAAAATTTTATCGAAACATGCATTTTGTTCTAAGAGTTATACACATCAAATTTAGTGCCCTTACTATTTGCTCCTGTGGCTGAGTGGTAGCGATGCTAGTCTCTCAGTCCAGAGGTCGTGGGTTCGATTCCCGCCATAGATAATGGTAGTTTTCCACAGACAAGCTTATCGCTTCGCGGGTTGTGTTGTGTTAAAAAAATAAAAAATATGAATCAATTTATCTCTTTACAACAACCTGTCGCCATGTTGCCTTGCTGTCGTCAAAATAATCATGCTGATATAAGCATTTGTATTCTATCATTGACATTTTGAAGTCGATAGTCTGCTGTGCTGAATGTGTTTAATGCTTTACGCTGGAGAGTTTTAAATTCATTAATTTAATTGATATTCCGAACGCGACATACATACTATATGTTTTTTAGCAATCCGTACTTATACGGTCAATTGAACATAGCCCAGGAGTTTTTAAATTTTCCATTAACTTTTAAAGCCGAAAAATACATACATACTCGTACATACATACATTCCTTTTAATCAAAGAAAATATTCAACGCATCTCGAGTTTACTTTATTACAAGTCGTGCTGAGTTTGCACACCTCAGTTTTCTTTCCTTCTACTGCTTCATTACTGTTTGTAGTTCTACCAACTCATTTCCGTTTCGTAATTGTAGTCTCTTTACTTTTTTTCTTTACTTTTCGTACTCGTAAAATGATTATTACCAAATTTAGCTAACAACAGGCTGTTTATTATTATTTTTTCCTTCCTTTATTTGAACTAGTTTTACCTTTTTTTGGAGACGAAACAAATTCAACAATTGAGAATTAATGAGAATGTGAACAACTTGCGCACTTAGTGTGAAAAAAATCTGTTTTAGCCACTACCTTGTTGTTTTCGGTCACATTCACATGTGATCTCGCAAGTGCATTGAAAAAACTTTTGGCATTTATTTATTTTTGTCTGCCTCATTTGAGCAGGTTCATGGTAAGGTGAGATTATCAGTTAAGTTTTACTAATCCGCAGTGCACGCTGGCGGGAGAATGCGTCTTAGATTAAGGTGACTACCTTCCGACTGTATTAACACCGAATATATTTTACCATACACTATCGCCCTATTTGGTTTTAAGTTATAAGCAGGTGATGATTTTAGTATGTGGCCAATCCAGTACAATGATCTTAAAATTCTTCTCTTCGCTTTGTGCTGCCTTATGACACATTGGAATGGCTTCATACATTTTTGTGCAAAAAATAAAGGGAATGATCCTAGCTAGATCATTGGAGGTTGGCACCGAGCATTATAAAGGGTGTTTTTTTATAAGTTGGTAAAAATTTTTAACTGGCAACCATTTTGTCAGCTGTCAAGTGATTTATGTTTAACTTGGTTTGGCACCACAGCAAATAGTCTAGCGGCGTTAAATCGCATGATCCTAATGAAACTGTGCAGTTACCAAACGTTTCCTTCAATAAATCAACTGTGGCACGAGCTGTGTGACATGTAGCGCCGTCGTGTTGAAACGACAGCTCCTGCACATGAGAAATCATTCATAAAGTGGATGGACCCATATCCAATTCCTGTGCACGATCGCGGCAATGACTTCTTCTGAACGCACTGTACGACGTCTCTGTAGGTGCGTATTATCATTTAAAGTAAACGTGGCGCAAAAATGTTCCATAGTTAATCGAATTAATTGATTTGATGGACGATTATGTTGACCGTAAAATGGACGTAGCGCCGGATACATATTTCGAACAGAGCCATGATTTTGTCTATTCATGTTGAAATGCCAAACCAAACTAATACATTAAACACATTCACCACAGCAGGCTACACGAACACACGACTTCAAATGACGCTAGCAGGATTTGTCGCCTCGTAGCCAGCTACTCAATTATTTTGAAGACGGTTGCAGCACCATCTGCAACTACATACAAATACATATTTCAGTATTGTCACTTTCATATATTTTGCATTTATAAAAATTAAATACTCTTTTAAAATGTACTTATTTCACGTAAAAGTACAAAAATTAATCAATTTAATCTTTACATACATTTTTGGATATTGTTTCTGGTAAATAATATGAAATAATTGTACGATATCATTCATTCAACATTTTGTATTATACTGGCAACACTGCATTTGCTCATTGTACCCAAAGAAATAGAAATTTGTTTAATTGGAGTAAAACGACAAAATCAGCATAGACAACAACCGGTCGCCCTGTTGCCTTGCTGTTATCAAAAGAATCATTCTCATATAAACATGTGCATTCTATCCTTGACATTTGGTAGTCGGTAGCTTGCTGTGCTGAATGTGTTTGATGCATAAATATAAATCACAGCTGACAAATTGGCCGTCAGTTAAAAAAGTGTTGCCAACTTAAAGTTTTATGCATCTGTAAAAAGACAGCCCTTATAATATTCTTTTGTCGCCATCAGCAATAGTATTTGATTTGAAATTTATTTGTTTCTTAGAAAAATTTCCTTTACATTTTCTATTGATTTAATTTTCGCAATGCGGTTTCTATCCAAAAATATTGGATCACCCTACTGCAGGTACATACATATGTACAATTACATTTATGTATGTATGTTCATATGAGAAATATAAATAGCGCAACTGTTCATTTATTCCCAACATCTGTGTGAATTATAGAATTTACTTATGGGATTTCTATATATTTGTTGATTTTTTTGGTTTCCAACAAATGTCGCTTTTTAATTATTATTTTTAACCTGTATACTTAAACAGTTCGTGACACATGTAAGAGCATTATGTACAATGCAAATTGGCCACATCCATATTTATGTACTGGACAGGATACTATATCTAAGTAGAAAACAATATCTCTAGTGAATAGCTATCTATGTTTGGCTCTAAAACATTTACAATGAAAATAGAAGAAGATTTATTTTCTAAATACAATTAATACTAGAGACACGACCCAAACACAAATACCAAGACGTCCAATACGATACTGCAAACCACGCACGAAATTGTATTGAAAATCAAAAAATTTAAATGATTTTTCACGTGTCGCTCTTCAAACCGTGGCGCCAAGCAGAGAAAGAAGCCGATCGGCTCACAGCCGGCTCAAGATCCATCGCCGACTTTCAACGTAACTTCAAGCCTTCGCCGATGCATGCGGCTAGCATCGGCTTAAAACTGCAGTCGGTTAATTGTTTTTGTAGTGGCAAATTTTTATCACATCTTACAAATTATGAAATTTTTGATGTGTAAACATCTATACGCTAGGGGGTAAAAATCTTTTTCACAATACAATCACAAATTTTGAGTAAGATGTTATCAAATCTGTGTGAGCGAATTTTAAAGCATACCTTCAGGAGCAATTATTAATTAATTTTAATAGAGATTGCTTGTGAAGTGTAATAGTGTTGCCAGTGGGGATAATTTGGTTAAAAAGTTGAAAAATATAAAATACATATAAACTTTTAAATAAACGAACGCTTTAAATGTCAAATATTTGTTTAAAAGATATATAGCAGTCTTTATAAAGAATTTATAATATTATATTATAACATATCTTCATTACGTACTGTTGCCTTACACTGAAGCTGGTGCACGACAATTGGTTAACAATCTCCATCTCATGGCAATTATTATGGATGGACATTTTAATACAAATTTTGCAAACCCACAGTCGCAAGCTTTATCAAAATTTTCATTTGACGTTTTCCGCTTGCATATGAGCAATTCTCCACAAACCCCCACAACTAATAATTCCACTACTATACATGCAATTTTCCATACAGTAGAGTCAAAAATTTATATATCTTATTTCAGTTACCAATAGCCAATATTTAAAAAAAATTCATTACTAGATTTTAGTTAATTTAATTATTTTTCGAACTGTATTTGTTTCTATATTCTTATGAATTGAATAGGCTAATGTTCGTAACACTTTTTAAGCCAAATTACATGTGATAATTATTAAAGGACTAACTTTGATGTTATTTGTTCATTAATAATTATCACATGTAATTTGGCTTAAAAAGTGTTACGAACATTAGCCTATTCAATTCATTACTAGATGTTTACACATGTCCGCTGTGATCGGACTCACATTGCTTTTTTTTATATAAATATGTTTAAAAATCTTATCCAAATCAAAACCAGCGGCTGTAAATGTCAGCCGGCTCAAGCCGGCTTATGAGCCGGCCGCCACCGACTTTTTAATGCAGCTTGTTTCTCTGGCGCCAAGTTGGCACTGCCAACAGCTGATACTATTACTTTACGTACAGAACTTCAAGCTCAAGAGCCCCATACCATCAACGAATAGTTTCGTGTTTTTCATATCAATTTTAATCAACACGAAACGTCCCGACCACGCACGAAACCAGGGCGCAAATCACAGCATTCGATACGACTCGTAATTTAAAAATATTTCAATAGAGTTTATATGGAAATATTTTTAAATTACGACTCGTATCGAATGCCGTGATTTGCCCCCAGGATTATTTGTCAAGAACACACATACTCTGACATTTACATTTCAGTTAAACAGCTTTGAAAGCTCTTACAATTAATTCTGGTTTCTTTGCAAAGTAAGCAAGCATTATTGGCTGTCGTGCTCTCGTCGGTGTGAAAGCTCTTTTATATTTTATATTTATTATTTTCGAAATACATAATTTAAAATAAATCAACTATTTTGAGGTGATTTATATGCAAAATTAATGGTAAGTCATGGTTGAAAGAAGGAAATAAACAAAAAAAAATAAATCCTTTTTTTTGAGGTTACTCTGAATGTGAAAAAAGAAATCCAAAATACTGGCAACGCTGGTCATTGCGATTAAATTCCCAAACAATACCCTTTCTTTTGGTAAATTGGTTAATTTTATATATTCTTTTTAACTAATGCTATAAACACAATTGGGACGAACGACGAATTTCGTTCACGTTGACAATTCGTCGATAAGAATTCGCTGAGTAAATTCGTCGTATGAAGCACAATAACGACGAATTTACTCCCCGAATTCTGCTGTCATAATTGATAAAGTTAGTTATTGTGTATGCGCAGAGAGAGAGAGAGACAATTGTTATTTCGTCGTTCGTCGGCGTACAAAATAGAAATAATGCTAGGAACACAACTGGGACGAACGACGAATTTTTCGGTGCGAATTTTCGTCATAAAAAATAAAGCACATTTGCGCATATGAAAATGAACACAACACCACCGTAGAACGAAATTCATCGTGTGTGACGAACTCTGAGATAGTTTTATTTCTATTTTGTACGCCGACGAACGACGAAAAATCAATTTTCTCTCTCTCTCTCTTTGCATACACAATAACCAACTTTATCAATTATAACAGCAGAATTCGGTGAGTAAATTCGTCGTTATTGTGCTGCATATGACGAATTTACTCAGCGAATTCTTATCGAGGAATTCGTCAACATGAACGAAATTCGTCGTTCGTCCCAATTGTGTTTATAGCATAAACCTATCTCAGAGTTCGTCACACACGACGAACTTCGTTCTACGGTGGTGTTGTGTTCATTTTCATGTGTGCAAATGTGTTTTATTTTTTATGACGAAAGTTCGCACCGAAATATTCGTCGTTCGTCCCAGTTGTGTTTCCCGTATAAATCGATTGTTTACAATTTAATTTTACTGCAAAACGACCCTTTTTAAGTCTTTTTTCCTGCAAATTATACTGCTTTATCTCTTTGACAAAATCAGATTTGCAAGAAAACTTGATTAACAATGAACTCTCACCACAAGGAATTATTTAAGTGTGTTCCATTAAAATACTCGTCAAATTTGAAATATTTAGGACAGAAATAACATTGAAATAAAATATTCAAACAATAATAAAAGTCGGTTATTCGGACAGACTGTTCAAGTACGCAGTGACATTAAATAATTGATCAATTATGGGCGAGTAGAGCTAAAGCGAATGTACGAGTGTATAGAAGAGAATTTCCATACGTTTGTGTATATAATCGCATACATACATATCGAGCCTTATTTTCGATTTTATCGTAAGCGACAAAAATTAAATTTTTCAGGTGAAGTATTTTTTTTTATATATTCAAATATGTTTAACATACATAAATTGTTGTTTAAGATAAAATTTTACAGTCCGTATCTTAAAAGTTATCAACAATTTTGGAATTTTAATAATTCTTAACTATGGGTAGGACCATAAAATTATAATTTCAATAAAAAATAGTCTATTTTCGATAACATGTCGCTTACGATAAAATCGAAAATAAGGCTCGATATATCCAGTCTTTGCTGCAAGAGAGTCATAACCCAAGAAATTAGTTTATCAGTTACTATTATAGCATTAACGATTAATCGTTATTATCGTTCTTTATATAGTGTAAAAATTTTATACAAATACTTTGTATATTCACTTTGTGGGAGGGGAATTACTGGCTGGATTATGGATGGCACCTGAATTTCAGTTGCCTTATCAACTTTCGAACTCTTTTTTTTAAATTATATGGGCGGGTTAAAAAAGAAATAAGCAAAAATTTAAAAAGAAAAATCGAATTGTTCGAATTATTTTTTTCAGGGTTACCAACCAACCTTTACCTCCAACACTTTAAAAGGGGTTATCAGAGATGGCGATTTTTCGCCAAATGTGGCGATTTTTCAACTTGTTTGATGAGAAAAACTTACAAGAAATAATTTTTGGCGATTTTATCTCTACTTTTGGCAACTTTCTGCCAAATTTTTATTCGATTATCTTATAAAAATTTATATTAAAAAAAGTATTATGTATATAAAAACAATTTTATTACTAAAGCCTGGATACCACTATCGGCACAATGTACCGATTTTCGTCAGCTCACTGAAATAAAGTTAGAAGCAGTAAGCTAAATTTGTCTTATTTCGGAACTACTTGAAATATAAGAACATAATTTCGCCACAATGTATTGGTAATAAAGCCATATACACTTATTCCAGAATTAATTGAGTAATACTGCTATTTTGGCTTACTACTTATGACTTTATTGCAGTGAGCCGACGAAAATCGGTACATTGTGCCGATAGTGGGATCCAGGCTTAAGTATATACAGGGTGTCTGGTGGAAAATATATGTTTTTAAATACGATTATTTCAAAAAGCGACTGTGCGGATTTGTTAGCCACGATGTGGTCGAGTGAGAATCGCGCAAATTTTTTAAGAATAAGGATTCTTACGTATTCGACAATTTTGTTCAAAGTTCGGTGTAGGGCGAATACGTGATGGACCGAGTGCAAATTTAATTCGTTCGTGGGTGCATAGATTCCGCGCAACTGCTTCGTCTATGAATTTCCCACGGCCAGGGTCCAGTCGATCTTCAAGGACTCCTGAAAACATTGAACTGTTTGAAAGCAGTTTACGTGATAATCCGCAATTTTCAATACGGAAAAGAGCAGCCTCACTGGAACTTTCAAGAGCGATTATTCATGAAATTTTAAAAAAGGATCTGAAGTTCCATCTTTTTAAGGTTCACATCGTTCAAGAACTGAAAGAAAGTGACTTTGATTTATGCAAAAATTTTTGTAAAACGATCTTGGAGGGTTTTCGCACTGTAAATCCCATTTTTTTGGAGCAACGAGGCTCATTTTCACTTAATCGGCCACGTCAACAAGCAAAACAGCCGTTACTGGTCTCCAAGAACCCGCAACCCTCAATTGAAACATCAAAAATCATTGCATTGCCCCAGGCTAATTGTTTGATGTGCCTTATCCTTATCCTAATTCAGCTGGGAGAATGACAGAAAGATATAGTATTCCTCTCTCTGTCTTTCTCCCAGCTGAATTAAGACTTTGCAAAGTAAACTTTCCGTGTCTAAAAGGAGTATAAGTTTCAAAAATAAATTTTAAGTAGAAGTGGATTTATGTTTCGCTGAAAATAATTTAGAATTATCGTCTCCAAATAATAATAAAATAAAAATTAAATTACTTTTAACTATCAGTTTATTTTTTATTTATATAAAGTATATTTTCTTTCGCCTTCCCAAAGAAGCAGCACTTTACTTAATTTTATTTTTATTTTTGTAATTATATTACCTTTTTGCTTTAAAACTATGCAGCAACTAAAAATGTATGATTGTCGTTTTATTGCTGTTTGGCAACTGAAATGAACAGCTGTTTTGATTTTGGCAACTGGCAACGCAACTAAAGTATGGTTGCCATCCATTTGACCATGGTAACAAAACTTTAAACTCATTTTCTGTAAAATAAAATTTTTGCGTTATGACGCTTTTGCAGCAAAGGCTCGAAATCTAAGTATGTATGTATATGTATGAACAAAAAAAGAAAAACTTTGAAATGTAAATATGTAATTCTTAGAAAAAGTTACGGAAATAAATTTCAAAAATACATACATACATTCAATTGTAGTCAAATGTGTATTATTTACGATTATCCGGATTAGTTGTTAGAAAAAAAAGGAAAATACATTTAATTGGGACATATACAAAATTTAGCATTTTTTGTCTGGAGGCCTACTAAAGTAATTTGAAACGACTGAAAATGCTTTGGCATATTTATGTTGCTAACATGTAAATTCGAAAGCATTTTCTTTCGGTTCGAATTACAGACCTAGAAAAAAAAATTTCGCTTATTAAAGAAACTGCTGCTTCATTTAACTAATGAAATAGTTTCATTATCTATTAAAAAAAACTTTCCCATGAAATTCATTAATGCAGTGAAACACTTTTCAGCGATCCAATGAAAAGCCTTTCAATTCTCAATCAATTCAGTTGTTTCTCTAAGCGGCGTCAATTCAAAGTTTACAAATTCTCTCTTACAAATTTTCTTTTATACAACTGCCTTTTTCTTGCAAAAACTGAAAATTGCAAGTTTTTGAGTTAACCGCTTTTAATTTATAAATAAATGGACTCATATGTACCCAATGAACACAACTATTGTATATAATAATTTAATATATTATTAATAAACGCACATGTAAACATCAAAGTTATAAAAATCAACAATAACGAAAAAACTATTGCGTAGATAAGTACAAAAGAGGACGAGGAATGTGTGATTCATATTTAGGAACTTACATATTTGAAAAAAAAACGATGTCTCAAATTGAAAAAAAATTTAATTAATTTTCTCATTTTTCTGTTTCTAAAAGCCAGACGGTCGACTTGAGTATAAAATTTATATGGAAAGCACTGATTTTTTTTGAGTGATTTTCATACAAATTTTCTACTTGTGGAAACTGCACATCATTTAGTTTTTATGTTTTGTCTAAATTTGTAAAAAGAAATTAAATACATATAATAATTTTTTTTATATTCAATAAAACAAATTTATTTTTTTAACGACTTCAAAAACACTGTTACTTCTTAACTTGGTTCATATTAGACCGATTGTAAAAATTATTTTTTTGTCTGAAAAGATATAGTTTCCCTTTGGTCCATTTGTAAAAAAAAAATTGGCCGGGGATACGCCCACAACTATTTTTATTTGATTTAAAATATTCTACTTATTTGATTGCTGCGAAACCAAGCAAACAAAAATTTTAAAGTTGAAAAAATGGGTGGAGCTACGCAGATCAAAATTTATTATTATATTTCACGTGGTTCTACTTAACTGATTTTTACGAGCTCTAAAATTGAAACAATCTTCCATTTAAAAAAAATGGACGGAGTCAAGCCCATTAAAATTTAATATTTTATTTTAAATGGTTCTACTTTACCGATTTTTACAAAACCTAATAATTTTAACTTTTACCCCATATTCATAAAATTTAAAATGAATTTGAAATGTATTTTATTTAAAATTTTTCATACAAAATTTTCCTAAAATGGATTTCAAATTCATTTTATTTTTTTATGAATATGGGGGTTGTTTTATATCCCAAAAAAAAATTTTTTTTGAAAATGTTCTATCACATCTCTGCATTAAAGTCGGTCTTGCTTTGGCGGAACTATTTAATTTTTTTTATTTGTTCTATAAAATATAAGAAATACCGAAATATATTTATTTGACACAAAGTCTTTATTTAATTTGAAAAGGTTGCTTGTTTTTTTGCTTAAGCAATGTCTATATGCATTTTATTTCTGCTTCTCGGGTGAAAGTCTATTGGAGAGTTCCGTGAAGCAGGTATGAAATACATTCCCCCGTATTGCGTATGTCGAGTCGCATATTCGTCTACGAGAATTTTGTCATAGAATACAAGAAAACTTGTACAAGCTTTGTTTAATCAAATACAAAATTGTCGTAGTCGAATTTTCGACTCGACATACGCAATACGGGTGATTAAAAAACAAAGAAAAATTTCAAAGTGTTCTATGAAATATTTTGTATAGAATTATTAAATTTTGTACATAAGAGCCACTCCAATTGACTTCAATAGCCGCATGCAGCTCGTGTGCCGCGTTATGTCCACCTCTGCGCTGTTGCATATCCTAGTCAACATTAATCGAAAGAAGGCATTACCCCCTTTCATTTTATTGCAGGAACAGCGGAGGGAAATTTAGTAAAATTTCAAAGGATTATAGATTTTAAAACATCTTCACGGTTTATAATATCCACATACTATTTTTTTTTAATTTAAGGAGAAATTCTTTATTTTTCAAATACATACATATATTAAATGGTATTACCAAGAAAGTTATAGATGTATGGAGCACTGAATTGAGTGCATTCCATATACAGTATGCATATTGTGTTATCATTTTGTGAAAACATTTTTAAAATCTGAGCAACGTCGTTCACATTATAAAATAAAATTAAATAAAATTTTTCTAAAAAGCCACAAATGCACGTTTAATATTTAAAGATTTCTCTACAAAACTTTGTTATTCTATTTGTAAAATTGAATGGTCGAAAAATAGGTGTTTTGACGCTAGAATCCCATTGTGAGCTTCTCCGAGAAAAGGGACCTAGTGTGTGAAAATGAAGTTTTGAAAAAAACGCATTTAAAAAATAAAATTTTAATGTTTTGCTCATTTTTATCGATTTTGACACACACACTAGGTTCCTTTTCTCGGAGAAGGTCACATATGTACATACTTATATGCATAATATGTACTATGAAAAAAAAATGTTTTATCGAAAACTGCTATTTGAAACTATAACCTCATAATGAGACCACATAATTTAAACTTTACACCACTATTCGTAACATTTTGCTTTGCCTGTAGCAACTACGGAAATAAAAAAGAACACAAATAAAACGTAATACAAAAAGATTATGTTTGAATGATTACTTCATTAAACGTATGTTTTTTTTACACGAGCTCTATTTTTAGATACAATATTTATAGACAAACTAACTGGTCGACGGTGACACTAAATTATTAGCTGCACTATTAAGTTTCATTACGTTCGACAAAAAAAGTACATAAAAGCCATTAACCAAATCTATCATCTACTATTTCATGTCAAGTAATAGCAAAAAGAAAAGTAAGTAATACCTGCTGACATATGAGGACCAAGTAAACTGTATGCTTTAATCAATTTAATTTGTGGGTCCAATAAATAAAATAAAAATATACTGGTTTGTTGTATAGAATGTGAATCCTAAAAACAATAAATATCGTACAGAAAGAAATGGAAATTGTCTGAATAATTCAAATAATACTTTACTTTTTTTATAAAAATAAAGTTACTTTTTTAAAATGCACTTACATATACATATCTCGTAAAAGTAAAGATATTGAATCAATTTATTTCGTTACATAAATTTCGTTATGTTCTTTCTGTTAAGCAATATGAAATAATTGTAAGCTATAATTCCACATTTTGCTCTATATTTTGTCATTGTCGCCAATAAAAACAAAAATTAGTTTAATTGAACTACAACGATAAAATCAGAATGAAAAACAACCTGCCGAATTGTTGCCTTGCCGTCGTCAAAATAATCACTATCATGTAAACAGCTTAATCGAAAAAGAAAATATTTTTTTCTCTCAAGAGTTGAGTACATGAGGTATTTATGAAATTTTCATACAAAAACAATTTATATATACATACATATAGGATTAATTCTACATAATTAACTCGAAAATTCCATTTTTTGAGTTATAACGTTGTTTTAGTAAATGAGCGATGTGTATTCTATTTTTGACATATTGTAGTCGGTAGCTTGCTGTCGTGAATGTGTTTAACTTTTAATATTTAAAATTTAAATAAAACCCAGAAGTACATTTCTAAAACACTGCCACAACCAACCGTTAGAAACTTGTTATTTTGAAAATTTTCATTTTGTACGGTAGTATAAATACTGGTTTTGTTTGATTTCTTTATTAACTATGTATTTACAATTCACAATAACATAACCGTTTGTAATCGGTTTGGAGACTTGCTAGACATTCGAATTAATTAACTAGCAGCGTTGCCAAGTGTGCATATTTATGTTTTTTTTTTTGCAATTTTGGTAACTGTTGAGTAGTCTTGCGGTTTTTTGTTAAAAAAACCAGTATTTCTTAAAAATTTTAAATTTTTACAGCATATCGCTTTTGCCTTTTTGACTTTTCAGTATATTTTTAAACTCCAATGCATGTTTCAAACCATCAGATACACAAATTAAAAAATAGTCATGTATATTGAAAATTTTTATATATTTTATACAAGTTGCAAAAATCTTAAAGACAACGAAAGCAATGTCTGAGTTTCTAGGCGTGTGTTCGTTGAAGTATTTTTATAAAAATGTAATGTCATGATGTAAGATTTGGTGAACAAATTGTTTTATGTTTTACAACTTTTGTAAGGAAAATCGTTTTATACATAAATCAAAAATGTTTTTATGAATAAGGCCTTATGACTTCATAATACAACTTCTTCAAGCGGCTGATAGGTCAACTTCCAGTTCTTTTTCACTTGTGGTCAACGTTTTGAATTGTTGTAAATAAATGAAATCAAAATATACATACATATGTATGTAAGTACATCAATACAGCAAAATGATCTTGAAATTTATATTTGGGGTATTCAGATGGTACTCATAAATTAAAACGTTTTAAAGTAATAACACGAAAAAATATAATGCTGTGAGCAACCCCTCATAATTTACAATTAAAAACCAACCAACCAGTATTACCATACAAAATACTGTTTTTAATTTCTTAAAGTGTACTTTGTTTTGACTATGACTACGCGCCATTGTACTTATTTGTATTTTGGTTTTAGCACCTTAGTACATTGCTTACTCTCTCTCTCAATTCCTTTGGTAAACTCTCACGCATTTCTACATGTAGTTATGACAAACAATAAGCATAGCTGATAAAGTCTTATTACTTTATGACCTTTTTGTTTGAGTCACAACAACAATTTTTTTAAACTATGTTAAAATGTTAAAACATTATGACACTTAGGACAGTTATGACACTGCTGTGAATACCCCAATTGTATTTTACTCACAATAACATACATACACAAGGTCTGGAGATTAATGAAAATTATTTTACATTCAGTACAACATCTTATTTTATTTAATTTTTATTATTCATTATCAGTACGCGCCAGTACAGAAGACTGCGTGCGTTGGCAGTGGGATTGGCCCTTGTCACTCAGAGAATACACATTTCTGTGTTAATTATTGTAGTATACTATACGAATGCATTTCATTGAAAATACATATATTTTTAATTTCATTGAATTTTTGCAACATCTTAATAATATGTACATTAATTTTGAATTTTATCTCGACTTAATACAAGCAATATGAATGAGGTACGTGTTAATGAAGGCAAAAACAAAGCAAAACATTCACTTAAATCAAAATTACAAGAAAAATGCATCAATAATGAACAGAAAATTAATTTTTTAGTCAAAAGACAAATATGCAACTAAACAAATGAATATTAGAACGAACATAACCATTGTAATTAGTGATGTTAAAATTCAAGTCAAGCTTGCAAAAAAAAAAAAGCTTTCAGTAAATTGTACTAAGCTGAATTAAAACAATTCTCGTATCCTATTTCAATTGACATTTTTTATATAAGGCTGCTCTCTACGCCAAGCACAGCAGCTAGGACGTGATTTTCGTAACAAAAATAATCGACACTATTATAGTTATAAATTTATTTTTGTTTTGATTTCTTTGTACTTAAAACCAGAGCACGAAAATAAACGAAACAATATTTTTGTTATTGTTTTGTTTCTTTCTTTGCAGTGAGTGAAATAAAAACAAATTTGTTTTTTTATTCTTTTTGCACAAGAGCACAAATAACAGATTAATTAAAATCATACGCAGCTAGAAAAGGAAACAATGGGAGCTAAATAGGAAACATTTTGAAATATTTTCGGCGAATTTGTCATTTCATTGCATTGTTATTTACGACATGAAATTTGTTTCATATAGCTAAAGCTATGTACAGACGGTTGTCAGATCATACAAAATTGTCAGTAAAATGTGATAAAAAAATTTTGTCTGACATAGTTGCCAGAAAAAGCATTGTCTGTCAGTCCATTGCAAGACTAACAGCTGACAAAAAATTTTCAGACATCTTACGAATACATTGTAAAGTTATGCCCAGATATTTATCAGATGTGCGAAGTTTATGCATCTGACAACGGAGTCATTGTAAGAGAATTCTTTCTATGGGTAACTCTGCACACGCTTGATTTTAAAGAAAAAGGAAAATGCAAAAATATAATAAAATATATGCAGCAAAATCATTGTAATTGCTTCTTTTTGGTAATTAATAATTTGTATTTTCACTTTTAACACCCACAAATGATTGATATTTAGCAATTTCTAGCAAATGCCTTGAGTCTGGCAACCCATAACAACAGATATGACAACCGTGTGAACCGGCAATTTTTTTTATTGACGATTTTGTCAGATGAATTTATTGTCATACGACGGTCTGGCAATAAATCGTAAGATTTTCTGACAAATTTGACAGAGCAGTGTGAACTGACAATCTATCTTGTGCTGAAAATTTTTGATTGCTATTATATATTCAGCACATTGCCAGAGCTGACAATATTGTAAGATCTGACAATCGCTTGTACATAGCTTACTATGTACAGCACTACTACTTTTTCACTTTAAGCATTTTCTCTTTTTGGGAACCACTGATTTAATATCAGTAACAACGACCTGAATCAAAAGAGCATGACTATCCTTTTGTTAGACTGTTATTCCCAAGACCGCAATTTTTGTTGATTATTCATCGCACCTTTTATTTTCTTGAATGCCTTCATGACCTGGAATTGGAATGTAGGATACTAAAGAACTGAAGAAAGTATTTCGAAGCTTTAAAGCTCATTTCCCTGATTTAAAATTTTAAATCTCCAAATGCAAACTTAATTTTAATATGGTCAGAAGAAACACACGACTTTTGTTAAAAAACAAACGCACGTTTTGTTGTAGAATTGTAGGACATTTTCTTAAAATCATTTTAAAATATATAATTTTCGTTAAGTTTAAAAGTAATGAATATAATGAAAATTCTTAGTAAGATTTGTAACAAAATACAAGGAGGGTCATAGCTAGGGTTTGGGAAACGGGAATTCCCGGGCGGGAAATCCCGGGAAATGTCTGTCTAATATTCCCGGGAAATTTTTGAGATTTTCCCGGGAAAACGGGAAATTTAAAGTGCATGTTATTTCATAAATATATAGAATTTATAATCCAATTTTACTTTAATATAAAAACTTATTATTTTTTTATATATTACAAAAGTTCGTTTGAATGATTGTATGACTAAATTTACACGTTGACACGTTTTTCATCGTCTGTTTAAACACTTACATATACCTTGTTCGAAGGAAATTTTTTAATCTTAAAATTTAAATTGAGTTTTTGTTTTAAATATAACTGTAAGAAAGAAAGAATTCTTTCGACGTCGATAAACAAGCAGTAAAATTTCCATATATTTTTAATATAAAATGAAAATGTGAGCTATTCAAATCTAGTCTGAAATTTCATAAAAATTCCATTAAATTGAGGTCATACCATATCTCATAAAAAAAGTGGAATAAATTGTATAAGTATCAATGATTGCAATGATATAATCATTTCCTAAAGTAAATAATTCGATGCTAAGCGAACTTGAAGTGATTTTTCGCCGAATTAGTGAACAAATTTTGAAAAGTGTAGTGAAAATTTTAAGCTGTAAGAACTCTGAGTTACCAAAACTTAAATTTATTACAAGTAGACGCTATTATGGAAACCCTGAAGAAAATATTTTAGGAGAAATAAAATTAAAAATTAAAGACACTTAGACATACTGTGGCTCAGGGTACTCAGGGTACTCAGGGTACTGCAGCGCAGTATAGTACTGTAACCTGCTTGTACTTAACGATAAGAAACCGCCTGGAACTTTTTCAAAAAGAATGAGAAACAAGCAAGGCAAATTCTTATTAAAATGAAGGTAGGTCTTATTAGAAAATTGTCTACTAATTGTGGTAACAGTCGTCAATTGGTTTTTATATGATCTTTTGATGTGTAATAACTTTATTCCATTTGCTTAAATTCAATTAAAAATTCTTAAAAATTTGTCTTAGAACTACTTTTTTATTAACTTTTATTTCAAAAGAATCTTTACATTAATAAAACAATCGAAATTTCACCAACTTTCATTTAATAAATGTATTTAATTTAGAAAATTAGCTTTTCCCGGGAATCCCGGGAACTTGATTTTTTAATTCCCGTTTCCCGGGAAGTGCAAAATTCCGGGAAATCCCAAACCCTAGTCATAGCGCTTTAAATCATAGAAAATTAAAAAGATTCTGTTTCTTAATGTGAGCCCTAGACGTACACTTGAGTTGCATATACCACTTGATCGTTCACTGCAATTTTTAAACCAATTTTTCATCAAACTTCATTAAGAAATTATCTTTATAGAGTTAACATGAGTTCTGATTTGTTAGCTCCATTGGCCATATATAAAATTTTGATGCAAGAAGAAGATCAAGAATAGAAGAATAACAATATGTTTTTATATCCTTCAAAAAATTTGTGCACTCTATTGAGAAGTGGTTGAGGAAACTTAAGACAGGAGTAATGTAGTCCCAACTGCTTACAGACACCCACAACATATTTTTGAAAACATTGCAAGATTACGTATCGCAAGACCCGCATCAAAAATTAAGTATTTTATTATATTACAGTAATTAACCATATTTGGGATTTTTAGCAGCATTTTCGGGATCAAACCCACAGTGTCTTGTATACGAAATGGAAACCCCTACATACAATCAAAATAATGTTGACTTCAAACACAACAAAACACTAGCAATATTTGAAAGATTGATTATGAACATAGGTGCTTAAACTTAGGATATTCTAAGTCCCCAAAAATTACATTGATAACAACACCCTATAGACATGGAATAATGGTGAATTATGAATTTTCAAATAGTTGAGCTGTTTATTGCAACAATTAGAAAGAAGCACAAAAAGTATGTAAGAATCGTGACAAATTGTGAATTTAGTTTTGTTTAAAATGTAGTAAATAAAAATTAAATATATTTTTGTATAAATTAATTGTTTTTATTGTTTTTGTTATTACATATTATTGTTATTAATATGCCTTCTACGAACTCAACTAATGTGTGGTTTTAGTTGTTGTTGTTGTTGCTCATTTTAATGTTTTGTTTTACTTTTTTAACTTGTAACGGTTCAACTCATCAATATCAGCACAACAACAAAAACAACAACAAATACATACATATGTACATATGTATGTATGTATGTATGTATAAAAAAATATTTCCTCATCTTCTGTCAACTACTTGAGCTTCTGTTCAATTAGTGCTCCAGAGAATTTGAGACTTTAAACAACAAAACTTAAATGAATCCTAAGAGTTAAATAAAAGAAAATTAATAAAATAAGATTAATTTTTTATTAAATTTAAAATTCACATTCATACATATGGAAGTGTGTGTTGTGCTTCAGTTTGATTGTGTGCAAAAAAAAATGTTTTAATGTTGTTTTCAACTGTTTGATTTTTTTTTATTACTTTTAAATGGCTGCAAAATTCGATGGTATTGCTGAACCTGCTGAAGTGAACGAAGCACGGCCACCTTTATGGGGCTCGGCAAGATTTACTTACACTATTTGTGCCTTTTTGGCCATGGTCGTTCAATTGTGCATGCGGAATACATTGAATTTTGTTATTTTGTGTATGGTAAAGCCTCAAGGGATTGAAAAGTCCCTGGAAAATATTGCTACGGCTGAGAATAATACTTGTGGCCCCATAGATAGCGGCAATGGAACATCCATCGAAAGAGTAAGTTGAAGTGATGCAAGAAATATCGAGAATAAAATTACGAATTTAATTTCATATTCAGGTTCTCAAGCTTTTTAGCCTTTCGTCATATTTTTCTTTTGAGATCTTTTCTAAACCCATATTTAAATAACGGCATTTGCCTAGAATGTTGCCAGAGTTACCAATTTATATTTATATTGGCGGTATTCGGTGTTTGATGCAAATTTTCGTGCGTTAATGGAAATGAAAAATATTGTAGCATTTTTTTAAAATCCAATAACAAAATACACACACAATCCAAAGAAAAGCTGCAATATTTTGCATTTGCACCAACACACGAAAATTTGCATCAAACATCGAATACTGCCATTATATACATATATCACGCACTTAGTAAAAAAATTTTGAGATTGACAGAAATATATCGTTAGCTCAAACGCAAAACACTCTAGTTAACAAACAATTGGATATCGACTAACACTAAATTATGCATTTTATTAAGAAAATTAAAAAAGTAAATAACGTTGACTAATTAATTTAACACGTTTTTTGTTCCTCCTCTAAAATTACGAAAATGTTAGTTAGGGCATTATGAGTTTCAGATGACGATATAAATTCACATATATACATATGTACATGGGCCTATTCGGAAATGCATCAATGCGCTACATCTGATGCGCCTGTGTGATTACTTTGCGTAGCAGATACAAAACAGCTGATGCAGATGCTTAAATGAAGCGCGGACAAACGAGTTCACTTGATTACAATTTCGCACACGAGAACATTAAAAATGGAAAAATGATTAATTATTGACTTATTTTTTGACTTGGACGAATGCAAAAAAAAAATAAACATAAAATTTATAAGAAACAATAAATTTACAAAATAAAACAAATAAATAACAAATTAAATATTAGTTTTTGATAATATTTTGCTCATCATATACTTCAGTGATGCATTTTAGAATTCACCACATTTAAAGTGTTGCCATCTGTTGATTTTCAGAACGCACAACGCATCAGATGCAGCGCAGTGATGCATTTCCGAATAGACCCCATACGTATTTACATATAATTTTTTTCAATGAAAAAATTACTTTTAAGTATGAATTGATATTTAAATAGAATTGCTGAAATAGTCTATTAAGACTCTACTAGATTTTAAGCAGATTTCGACAAAATATAGTGACGAAGTAATTTTTCGCAAGGGAAATCTACTAGATATTGCTGGAACTATTGTAAGAACTATATTTTGCTCACTTGTAAAAGCACTATTGAGCAAAAACTTAACTCTCAATACATTGGTAACTTTATATTTGCAATTTCAGACCGGTGATCTATTATGGACACGATCTCAAGAGTTTGCCCTATTGGGCTCATTTTATTATGGCTACCTGGTTACATTGCCGATTTCTGGACGATTGGCAGACAAGTTTGGTGGTAAATTTTTGTTCGTACACTCCATAACAATGCAGGCAATAGTTTTTATGCTTATACCACTTTTTGCCCGAAGAAGTTACACGGAAGCTGTAATTGTGCGTTTAATACAGGGCCTTATAGCGGTCAGTTGCATATAGGAAAATTTTTCCACATTAAAATGTTAAACCAAAGCAATATTTTCTGATTCTTTAAGGGCTGCAGCAATCCTGCTCTATATCAGCTGTTCTCCACATGGGCCCATCCCAGTGAACGCACTGCTTTTATAACTATTGCTTATGCTGGCTTTTCTGCCGGTTCCGTTTTGGTATTCCCTATATCGAGTTTTCTTTGTAAATTTGGTTGGGAATTGGCTTTCTATGCTGTGGGCAGTGGTTCCTTGCTGTTTGGTATTTGCTGCCAGTGGCTGGTTTATAGTACTTTAGAGGATCATCCACGCTTATCTAAGGATGAGTATGATTACCTGAAAGTCAATTGTGTGACAAAATCTACTACTGGTGTTCCCTGGAAATCGATTTTCACTTCACTGCCAGTTTGTGCATTTGTTCTCACACACATTTGTCATACTTATGGCGTCATAGTTTTGGCTCTGCTTATACCGAGATTTTTTAAGGAGGCCATGCGTTTGCCTTTGGATATGGTAAGTGTATTTTATTACTACTGAGTCCAACAATAAAACTTAACTTTGCTACTCAGCAAAAAGGTGTAAGTTACATTTAAACCAAATCACGTTGTTAATTCTCAGTAGTCTTTTGAATTTTTTTTTAATAATTTTGATATTTTTGAGCACACTCGCATAAAAATATTGTGGGTAGATGGATTTGATATAATTACATCATAATCAATCAAAAAGACAATTTTGAATTTCTTGTAAGTTACGCCCTTTTTGAATTTATATGACGATATAATTTCTTTTTTATAATTTGTTATTAAGATTTTCTTTTAATTTAATGCATTTTAATTTAGTATTTATGTCTTTTCAGGTGGGCTTACTTTCTTCAGCTCCATTTTTGGGAGCTTTCATATCAAAAGCTATTACTGTCACTTCCTGCAACATCATTGAAAAGAAGCCAAAATTAAATTTGACACGATTTCGACGTACTGTGTATGTAGTTTGTAAGTTTAATTTACATATTAATTCTAATATTTTGGAAAAATATATAATATTTTGACAAAATTAACCGAAATTACAGTTAATGAAATCTCTAAATTGGACCAAAAGCATTTTAAGAAAGCTTTTCTGATTTGATTGCATGTATGTAAACTGCACAATTATTAAGAGTATTTTGGGACAAAAAATAACTTGATATCTTATTTACTTTATTTTTTACAAATTAAGTGCATACATATCGTTTACTTAATAACGAAAGGCCATAACTCATTATATTTTTGAAATCGAGTCTTTGTATATTTCGATAGAAGAACATCTAATGTATAGAAAAATGCAAAAATTTCGATTTCAAAAAAAATATGAGTTAGGGCCTTTCTATATTAAGCTAACGATATGTATGTATGTATGTGCAATAGGGCGGGTCGATTTAAAAATCGCACAAATTACAAGGAAAATCGTATTCTAGGGATCAAAATAAGAAACTTTGCCGAAGGAACCATACCTCTAAAATGTATTTTGATGTCCCGAAGGGTCAAACTTTCTTGAAGGGTCAAATTTTGAAAAATCTCACTTTGACCCAGTTAGAGTTCCTCTATCGAGTCAAAATGTATGACCGACCCCCACTAATTTTGGAAGGCCGACCCTCCTATGCCAGTGGGACACCCTCTGGAATCACCCCTGGGGGTTCCCCATACAAATATTTCAAAAAATCACAAATGTTTGTATGGGGAACCCCCCAGGGGTGGTTCCACGGATTGTGCCACTGGCATAGGTGGGTGGACCCTCCAAAATTAGTGGCGGTCGGTCATACATTTTGACTCGATTGAAAATTTTACATTTCGGATCAAAAGTCGGGACATCAAAATACATTTTAGAGGTGTGGTTCCTTCGGCAAGTGTTTCTTATTTTGATCCCTAGAATACGATTTTCCTTGTAATTTGAGCGATTTTTTTGCCTCCATACAAATCGACCCGCCCTAATGTGCATATGTATATGCCATAAACCGGGCATCCCAAAAACAGCCTGCACGAGAATTGCTCTAGTAAGAGTGTTAAATTTTACGCGCAAATTAAGCACTAAACACATACACAACAGCAAGCTACACGGCTGTAATCTTTCAAAAATAGATTTTGATTACATCATAGCTACACAGGTACTCGGCTACACGACCACTTTGCAACAAAAACTAAATGTTTCCCTTGCAAATGTTTTCGTGTCTAGACGCAGACTATAATATATATATATATATATATGTATATAATATATATATGTACAAGCATTTATTTAATTTTATTTTCAGGTAATTGTACCACTATATTGTTAATTTTTGGAATGATACTTTGCACATGTCAACAACGCACAACTGTGGTTTTCATCACGATCTGCATTGGCATCTCCACCGATATGGCTTTTGCTGGTGTGTATTGGCCCAGTCTCTTAAATTTGGCACCATCATTTGCTGGCCTCATATCGGGCCTAGCCAATTGTTTGGCTACATTTAGCGGTTTTCTAGCTCCTCTAGGTATTTCAAGTATAGTGCGTCATGTAAGTAAGCTCTTTTTAGTTAAAATAACATTTCAAGCCCATATCTAATAAAAAAAAAATTAAACTTTAAGGGCACCAAAGATGAATGGAATTTAGTTTTGGCCTCGCTAATGACTTCCTATTTGGTGGGTGCCATAGTTTATGGACTCTTTGGCAGTTCGAAACTTGCGACGTGGGGCCAAGTAACAAATGTGGAAAAGAATAAATATAGTGAAAATGCTACCCAGGAAATTAAGGAGGCTTAAATCTAAACCGTATCTAGCGAAACCTGTTTTTATATTTTATAAATTGTTATATGTATAGTGTAAAATGTGTCAAAGTTATGTAATAACAATAAGTGCTCTTTTAAATTACGCTTTTAAGTATTGTAACTTTTAAATAGTTTGTAAATTTTAAATAAATTTTGTAATTTTAATGTTTTATCTAAACTAGTTTCTTTAAATTTCATTTGAGTGTTTTTACAATTATATCGAGGAGTTCAGTTGTAAAGAACTCGGAGGGACCTGACAACATTGTTCGTTATGGTGCCCACAGACGAAGGATTATGTTGAGAAACATGTGTTTCTACTAATATTTCGTTTTTTTTTAATACAGACGATGGAACCAAAAACTAAACATCAGTTAAAATTTATTTTAACATTTCACTTACGTACTTCTGCTTAACTAACAGAATTAAAAAAAAAATTTTACTTTGAAAGAGCTTACTTCCAATTTGGTCCCACACATTTTTTCGAAAATGTTCTATCAGATCTTTGCATTGAAGTCGGTTTTTTTTGCAGTATTATTTAGTTTTATTTTTGTAGCAATCACATTTATTATTATCTGCTAACTTTTTATATTCAAAAACTTTCTCTGATTTTCATTATTTTCAATGGTCACAGTTTTCGCTTCTTTTTTATTTACTCCTCGAATTGAAAAACCACCGCACACAACGACTGCTCTCAACGAAATAAGACAGAAAAATAGAAAACATCGACAGAGACGAAGGGCCATTGCATTTGGAAACATAACCATAACATGCCCATCTTTCTTCTCATGTTTCTTCGTCTGTGGCCTGCTTTTTCGGAGAAGCAACCGTGCAGAAAATTTAGTGACAATTGATCCAAACGTAATCGTTCTACGAGTTGAGAAAATTCAATTCCCAAAATTATTTGAGAAACGTGACCAATTGGGTCACATTTAGGACCCTTCATTGTACCACACCTATATGGTGTAGTTCCTGTGCTTTTCCATATTTTACCCAAATGGCCGCTAATCTTCCCAAGAAATTTCACTAAAAAAGCATATTTTTCAAAATCTATTATTTCAATTTCCAAAATTATTTGAGAAACGTGACCAATTGGGTCAGATTTATGACCATTTAGAGTAACACAGCTAGTAGTACGTGTAGTACGTGTGCTCCTCCATATTTTACCAAATGACCACTAATCTTCTCAAGAAAATTATGTTTTCTTAAATCTAATTTATTGGCTCTGCCAGACATATTTTCACCATCCTACTTTTATAATTTCATTTTAGAGCAATTTTTCCAAAAAAAAAAAAAATTATCTATCTCGATCCAGTTCCAAGGATATGGAATCCTAATCCATTTAGCGACTACTGTTAAATAGCTAACAGTGCTCTGTTATGTGCTTAAAATGCTATGTTAGAAGTTTGGGTTCCTGTCTCTGCTAGTTAAATTCGAATTTATCTGCACAAACATGTTTTTATTGTGGTCTGTAAAATTAGTTGTAAAAATGTTGCACTGCTGAATGAAATAGTATTGAAACAGGCGTATTTTATTGTACAACGATTTCTTCTGTTAATGAAACATGAAGTTGTGTTAAACTTGCTTGCTGGTGCCACCAAAAATTAAAAAACGCACCAAACTTTTAAAACAAGTTAACAACGCTGCCTAGCACACTACCCACTAGGCTACCGGGATACCATCTTAAAAAATTGTAAATTTTTTTCAAATATACTTTCATAATGTAAACGGCATTGCACACATTATGAAAATATCATCACAACATGACAACAAAATAATACAAATAAATTTCTTTACACATAAAATAATATTTGTTAAATTTAAATTGTAATAATTGCAAACAAATATTAAGAAAAATAAAGTAAAAAGTTCTATTTGATTTATTTTGATTGTGATATGTATGTATTATCCCAACTTAAAATTTACACAATGAAAAATGTATTTGTTACAAATAAACTGTATGCTATTATTTAAAAAAAAACTAATAAATTAACTTTAATATTTACAATATGAATATAATTGAAAGTTACATTTTGCGCGTTATTTTTTTTTTTCTTGAATAGCTCAACGGTTCCCAAACGGTGGTCCGTATCAGTCATCCAAAGGTTCTGCGTGATGAGGCGAAGAAACAGTCTTTTTAAAAATAATATAAGGTTTTGTTTTCATTCTATATACTTTTTCAAGTTTTATTTCCCAAATACGAATGAACCAGAGCTGCAAATGAATTATTATTTTTCGATTTTAAATCGATACGAATTTGCTAAATTTTGAATTAATTCTTTTCACAAACAAAAAGGAATTTAATGAAATTTTAATCAATTCAAACGAATTAGGCAGAAATGAATTTCAATTCGTTTCCAATTCAAATGAATTTGTAGAATGAATTGCAAAAAAATTTTTAAATTTAATTCCAATTTAAATCATTTCATAATATATTAAAAATTGCCCATTAACTTAAGTGACAACATCTTCCACTTGGAACAGTAAAATTTTGATGGTTTTTATTTGAAAAAAAAAATATATCGCCTTGTTTTACAACCACAAATGTATGTAAAAATCGTGACAAAATTGCATTTCCTTTTATTTAAAAATGTAAATGGAAAAATGTGTTTAATTTTCATATAAATTTATTGCTGTTGTCGTTGTTGTTGTTGTTGTTGCTGCTGTTGTCATTTTTGTTATTGCAGCTAAACTAATAAATAAGTTTTATTGTCTAATTTGTAACGGTTTAAATCATCAATATCAATACACAAAATAAACAAAAACAGCAATAACAACAATAACAACAATAGCAGTAAATGAAAACATTTTCTCATCTTCTGTCAATTACTAGAGCCTCAATTAAATTAGTGCAACAGAAACTTCGAGACCTTAACCAACAAAATTTTAATGAACTATTTTATTTTATATAAAATTACATAATTTTTATAAAATTCGAAATTCGCAAATAAAAGTTTTGTGCGCATTTGTGCTTGTGACTTTTGAGTGTGTGTAGAAAAAATCGTTTTAATGTTAGTTTCAACTAAGTGTTTAAGTTTTATTTTTATATGGCTGAAACTGAATTGCACGTAAATTTCGATGGTGCTGCTGAAGCTACAGAAGTTAACCAGAGACCTCCTCTATGGGGCTCCGCGAGATTTACCTACACTATTTGTGCATTTTTCGCCATGCTCGCTCATTTGTGCCTACGAAATACACTCAATTTTATTACTTTGTGCATGGTGAAACGTCAACTGATAAAAAATTCTACCGAATATTATGCTACTGGTGGCAATAGTTCTTGTGGTCCCATAAATAGCGATAATGGGACATACGTCGAAGGAGTAAGTTGAAGAGAATATATCTTTATGGTTAAGAAATGCACATGCAGCATATTTATTTAATATTTTAATACAAAATTGGCAACAAATGCAGTTTAGTGAAGCAGCTACAAACTAAGTCTGTGATAGAAAATTTGAAAAATAAGAACAATATATGAAATAAAAAAAGTTGGCCGCAACGCATATTTTCCTAGTTATGGGACTATGAAGACTTTAAGCGACAATAACTTGAGAAATAAGGATGGCAGCCAAATTTGCTATTTAATTTTTTAGAGCTAAGCTCTTTATGCCACGACACAGGAGCTATTCTACACCAGCTACGTCCAGGCCATATGCACAATGTGCAAACTTTTACAAAGAGCTTTTGTGTTTTCACATCGACGAGAGTACAACAATGCTTGCTCTTTATTTTTTTTTTTTTTTTTTTTTTTTTTAAAGAGAAGTAACACTCAGGCAATTAATACCTACTACTATTACTAGGTGTTACCTTCTTTAGGAAAGGGATAGTGATAGAGAAGACAGGTGGTGAAGGGAGAGATAGAGGAAAGCTTCATTCTTTTACAACTCTGCTTTTTTGCACGTTTTTGATAATGCAGTGTTGCTGCGCCATCTGGTGTCAAATGAGGCGTATTAAATTTTTTTTTTTTGAAGCTGTGTTTTGTAGCCATTTTATTGATTATTTTACTTCGCCGATGATTCTGCTACACAACGAAGGAGGGCGCTCTGATGTTACATTATGACTAATATCTGCTGAAGTCGGTATAGTTCAGTGACCAGTGACTACAAAGGGACACTAATGCACATCAGAAAAATGCGTGGTGTTGTTATTCAATGACTGTTGGATACAGGGATTGAACCCAGGACCTTCGGTTTTGTAGTCAACGTGCTAACTACTTCAGCCAACGCCACCCAAAGAACCAAGAACAAATTTAAGATCTTTCAAAGCTGTTTACCTCAAATGCAAATATCAGTGTATGTGTGTTTGGACGTACCCATTTGATCTGAGATTCGATAAAAACGAATGCTCACTAAAGCGAAGGAATTTCGAAACAAAATTGTCCGATATTTGTTCGAAAATCTAAAAAAAATCGACTGTTGGCTAAAGCTTCGAGTGAATGTGTGCCAGCCTCTTAGTGTAGAAGTACCAGGTTCGATGCAACCCAGTTGATCAAGACTTTCGTTATTGATATCGATTTCGAATATACATATCTCGAACATTTATCGTGTAAAACTATCGAGAGTGACACTCAAAAATGAATCGAAAAAAGTTCACCTGTCGCTCAGTTTTGTCCCAAAAAGCATTCGAAAGAGTATCGAATTAATTTCGATATCGCAAAAAGGCAGCAGAAAGAGTAAAAAGTATTTTTATTTTTTAATTTATTTATTTTAACTTACTAATTTTTTAACACCTTCACTTACGCTGTTGGATTTGAACATGGTACCTACATTCTATCAGACTAGCACACATCCACTAGGCTATCGTGGCATATATTTTTGTGTTCAATTATTACACATACATATACTATATGTATATGCAAGTGTGTGCACATGAAAGCAAGGCGAATTCACATAAGGTGATCTTAAATCACCAGCTGACATAACTTCTCTGCTGTCAAATCAGACAAAACGTTAGGAAATTTTCTGACAGCAGGAAATTTTACACACCAAAATTGCAACGCACGTTAATTTAGCAGCAAGCAAATTATGTTTGCTTTTCCACGAAATCAAGAAAAAAATAGATGGAAAAAGGAACTCCGTAGCGTTACTGACATGCACATATATCTTAGTTTCTGCGTTTAGCAAATACTCATCTAGTATTAACAAGCCCGATTATTATATAGAAGTCAAATAATATGGCAAACATAACTCCAATATCTTGGGGCTGTACTACAAAATCAACAACCTCAGCGTCATCGAACGGTCACTAGAACTTGTGGGCCTACGTAAATAAATTACTAATCTATCGGCTCAAAAAACTATCGCATACTTTCTACCTGGTGTCACAATCCAAAATCAATAATACCAACAAAAGCTTGAACACCCGATGGCATTTCTTTGCTAATGTTGGAAAAACTTAGCACAGTAGCATTGGAATGCCTTCGGGTGTTCTGAGACTTCAGTTTATCACTTGGCTCTCACACAAACATTTTATATTCAAATTGTTGAAAACAAGAATCATTTAATAACTTTCAAAGAAAATGTTTAATTTCGATATAACTTTATTTCATGTTGATTTAATATTCAAAATGAAGAATACTTCAAGTTAAAACAACTTGAACTTGTTAGTGAAATAAAACAATGAATCATATTGAATCAAAGTTATGTCAAGTTGAAACAATATGTATTGTAGTAATTTTATTATTATTATACTTTGATTTCATTGTTGGCTCCTCAGCCAAACTGATAGTCATCACTCTTACCGTCGTGAATTAAACTTTAATTCAATATGATTTAGTTGATTAGTAGGAAGTTTTAGGAAAAAGCTGCCTATATGGAACAAAAAAACTGTTTTCGAGAAGAAAAAACTGCCCGAAAATTTCCAACAGTTATATATCTCTTATAAAAAATGTTCAACACCATTTTTCTTGATATACAGTTAAATATTGCTTGCCCCGTCCCAAGATTTCCTGTAAAATTATTATCTACATAAATAGGAAAGAAAAAGAAAATATATGTATATAAAAACTTGCAATATTTTTCATACAAATTCTTCAACAAATAAACGAAACATCTATGAAAAACATAAAATTGTTTTTAAATATTTTTTACTCTTTATATTTTGTCAGTCATGTAAATTTCACTTTGATGAGGTGTTTTATGCGTTTAGGACAAAATCATATTGTCACTTGTATTTATTCAAATTAAAAAACATGTAAAAAAATGAAAAGCAAAAAACTGGAAGACTGATCAAGAGCTAAAAAAAAGCTGAGAAATACAGAAATACATTTGGTAACGCTGCTGGTAATTCGAAGTTTCTCATATACTTCAGCGAAACGCACGCCATACCACAATTGTGGACAACAAAATCACACACATTCTTATGCTCTTTCGTGAATGAGAAAGCGATGGATGAAGGTGTACACCCACGAATGAATTTTTTCGTGGTTTTTTGCTTAGTTTTTTTTAAGCACACTGAACGAAATTAAAGTTGACAGTGAATAAATGTTTAGATGAAGTTGAAAAATGTTTCATGATCACAAATGATTTTGGCAACATGGAATGAATGCCTTTTGTGTTACGGAACATTTGAAACTAATAGAGCAGACTGTAGAGTTCTGATTAAATTTCAATCGCGTGCTTCGAAATATTACACTTAAAATATACTATATTTACACAACACGAACATCAAAACAAACAACACTAAAACAATAGCATTTTAGCTATGACCCAGTCAGCATGTGGAAGATTGTTTCACCAAACTGAGTCTTTTTCGACTGCCTTAGATGATCAAAAACTGATTTATCAGCTCTGCGTTTAAAATAAGGCTCGAAAATGATTCCCAGAAATACTTAGAAAGTGATTTGTTAAAAAATAAAAACAAACAGCAAGCTCGTGCAGTAAAATCAAAAAAATAAAAATAAAATTAAAAAATAAATTTAAAACAAAAAAAAGTGATTGTAAGTAATACCACAAACTGTCTCGAAAGTGAGTCGAAATTGATCAGAAACGCGAGTCATAAAAGACTCTTTTAGAAGACTCCCGGCTAGGGTACCATTTTCTCCCGAATGAACAGTCATTTTCGACTCGAAAACGAGCGCATAAATGTTTATTTTAATCGCGCGGAGGAGTCGAAAAAGACTCGAATATGATCATTAATTTCATAAAATGCTGACTGGGGAACAAAGCATATAAAGTTTATTATTTAATAAACACCAACATACTTTTAAACATCATATTACTTCTTATAATTTGCAATCAAAATTTATGTACAGTTACTCTCAGAAATATTTTGCCTACATTCCATTCTTTACACAAAAAAGTTAAATAAATTTATTAAAAATAGAAAATTTAGGCAACATGTTAAATTTATTTCTTTTCTAACTGAGAAAGCACAGCCTATAGAATGGAAAATACAAAAAAAAAACAACAACTTTGAATTTAATTGTTATACTTTTTTGCTTTTTCTTGTATCAACTACGCAATTTCAACATCACAAAAGTATTTTGCTTCTTTTAGCGTTCCCGTTATTTCTTAAATATTTGTGTTGTTAAATGTGTTTTTTTTTTGCTATTCGTTTGTAATAGAAATTGTTATGCTTTTTTTTTGTCATAATTGGTTCCAATCTTTTTTCATTGAGTGCAACACGTGAAGTTTTTGTTTAAAAAAATGCCTAAAGTAAAGGAATTAAATTGATCTGCGAATAAGATCGTTCTATATCTGTATAATAGAACAAATCAATCCAATATGTTTGTGATATGTTGTCGATGTAGACAAACAAGAGAAAATACTTTTAAAGGTGCAAAAAAGCGCAGTTATATTGATAATATTCCACGAAAAAGTCGATGAAAGTTGTTAACGGTGAGAAAGACAAGAAAAACTATTAAAAATAAATAGGAAAAACCACTATTTATATTGTTACGTTTTTATTCTGTTAAAAACGCTTTTCCGTAGATTCGTAGATTTGCAATAAATAAAAGACCCCAGTGTACTAATTAGGGTTAAGAATGATACACTCTTTATTTATCAATAAATAACACTAAGCCAAATCTAATTCAAGAGCTTAAATACAAACACATAGGTTACTTCAATATTCACAACTGGTTACCACTACTCCTTCCTCGCTGTTGTATACGCACGTCTTTGACCACTGGCTGCGCTAGTGTTGACACAATTCTGCTTTCTCTGTTGCACGTCACACACAAGACTCACTCTGCCGACACTTCCAGTTGATACACCAATAACAACTCTATGGCAGACTCTCACAGTTGATACACTAATCAAGACTCGCTGGCTTCACTTACACGTCTATCAGCTTCGCTGCTCCCTTACTCTTCACTCAAGGGTCTCCACAATAACCTCAAATCACGACAGACTCTAACTGTCACTATAGACCGTACTTCTTCAATTTCCAACTCACGTATTGTAAAGCACAGACTCAAATATCAACTCACGTTGTATCACAAATCACGGACTGCGCACAACTTAATTGTCAACTCACTTGATTAACAACAGAATTCTTATTAGCAACTGAGCTTCTTCGCAACTGACTTATTCCCAACTAGCTTTTGATCGCGACTGAACTCTTAATCACAACTGAACTGCTGTTGGATGCGTCAACCCCTTTTTATACTTCGCACAACAACCACTAGAATTTTCATGCAAAGTCTAGACCTAATCATCATTATCTTCAATGTTGTTTATAAAGCGCGTAATTAAGTTCTTGTGGTAACTATGTACATACGTGTGTATATGCATACATCATTAAGTGGTTGTTTACTTATTTCTACCTTTCGTTGGAATTGCCAGGCATGTATGTATGTATGCATGTAGCTATGTCTATCTTCACAACAAGCAGAAGCTTGTAGTTGTTGTTGGTTGTTTACGTTTAATCACGTATGTATGTACTAGGCATGCGTATATAGTTATTTGTTATAGTGCTTGCATGTATGTATGTACGTGTGTACGTTTACTTCTTCTGGATGTTTCTTTGTTATTATTCCAGATACTTCTTTAATTGCCCTGTAGGAATATTTTCGCACTATTAACCCTGTTGGAATTTATTTGCATAATGATGCATTAATCTTGTCGACGGCCATTTCCGTAACAATATGTTCCAAATATTAAAGAAATGCTAAAGGGGACCTACGGCCATACTACGGATACACCTAAAGGCCGTTTCACACTATAATACAAGTATTAATACTTTTGACGAAAATGCTCCCCTAATCTAATTTCAAAAATTTTAAAAGACAATAACAACTAAACATGTCAGAGTTGCATTTTCCACAAAAGTATTAATACTTGTATTATAGTGTGAAACGGCCTTAAGTGGCAAAGTTCTAAAAACCAACAATACTAACGGCAGCGTAGCTAGAAAAAAACTTTGATTTCGGAAGTTAATAGACAGAAGCTTTAGTTATATGCTGAACTAAATAAATTTCAGACTTCTTATTTCGGGAACCCGATAATATTTAGCAACGAAAGTAAATTTATAATTTTTGGGTCAGATAGACAGCTTATGGTGCGGCGCAAGCCAAATAAATCACTAACTATTAAGAATATAAGGCCAACAGTAAAACATGGTGGTGGTTCTCTCATGGCGTGGGGCTGCACGTCGGCACTAGGAGTAGGAAAGTTGGTGTTTATATAAAGCACAATGGATAAACATCTATAGTTGTCCATTATTAGAGAAAACCTACATGCCAGTGCTGAACAAATGGATCAATATATCAATGGGTATTACTTTGAACATGACAACGACCTAAAACATATATTCCTGGACATTAAATTATGGCTATTTTATAATACCAAACATCTGCCAATAAAACCACAAAGTCTCGACATGAGTCCTATTGAAAAACTTAGGGCTTATTTGGAAAAAAAAAATCCGGGAAAATAGCATTTTATCAAAAGTATGCTTAGGACGAGTATTGGAAGAAGAAATGTATAAAAAAAAACTAATTAAAAATTTACGAAATTTAGTGGAATCTATGCTAGGACGTCTGCAAGTGGTCATATCTAACAATGAATATCACACAAAACATTAAAACATAATACGCTGCTTTAATAATGAAAAATCTGTGTAAAAATTCAAAAAGCAAAATAATTTTGTGACCTGATAAATAAGCGATTTTTTCATTATTTTTTAAAAGTTTCATAAAATAATTTTTTGTTTTTAAATTTTAATTAAAATATTTGTAGTTAAGACTTCTCTTATTTAATATGTAAAAAAATAAACATGCATTTTTCAAAGAAGACATTTTTATATAGCATTCTTTTTGCAAATTTGTTGAGATTTACATAAGCAAAATATTTCTGTGAGTAACTGTATGTTGATTTTACATTGATTACCACTGTTTTCACGCATAGAAAACTTTCACATTCGTTCATTACATTGCAACCCATTTAAAAACTTAACCAAAATTCTTAAAGTTTTTTCTACAACACGTGCAAAAAGCTGAGTTGTATAAGAATGAAGCTTTCCTCTATATCTTCTTTCACCGCCTGTGTCTTCTCTATAACTATCCCTTTCCTAACGAAGGTAACACTAGTAATAGAGTAATAGTAATAGGCATTCATTGCCTGAGTGTTACAACATCCAACAACCTCTTAATTAGCTTTCGATCACGTCATTAGTTCGTGTAACAATTCGTTCTGTTGATTTGTGTGCATGTATGTTTAGAATACATACATATATCACCATTGTAGAAGCACTATAAATGTTATTGTTTGTGTCTTTTGTCTCTATAGGTTTACGTGTTTGTGTTATTGTATATTCTTTAATAAGCAGAAGGTATAACATCCCTGTAGGAAGCTTGAGGTTAAGTGCCTTCAAGTCACCATTTTTGTTTTAATTTTTTTTTAATTTGTTAAAGGAGTGTCTATAAATTTTTTTTCAGATACACACTTCTTGGCGGCGCACAGTGGGGCCAAGCACCCTTTTTTCGCGGATTAATTTAATTAATTAATATGCACTAAATTTCATGTGGATAACTTTTAGAGCAAAGTCCATTTTTGGACAAGATCTTGATGGTATAGGAGGGGGGAAAAGGGGTATCCCCCTTACAAAGTAATTATTATTTGTCCAATATCTGTCGAACTACAAGAGTGAGGCGCAATAAATTTGATGTGGATAACCCTTAGAACAAGCTTGGTGGTATAAGAGAGGGGAGTCGGGTACCCCCCTACAAAGTGACTTATGTTGTTGTCGCTTCTAAGCACAGAATAAATGTTATATATACATATGTACATATATATGTAGAGCATAGGGAATTGTATTTTTTTTCCTAGTTTTCCAAACAAAAGTATTTTACATTCAACGCAATTTTATATAATTTCCATTTTAGAGTGGTGATCTGTTATGGACACGATCTCAGGAGTTTGCCCTATTAGGATCATTTTATTACGGCTATCTGGTTACATTACCAATTGCTGGACGATTGGCAGACAAGTTTGGTGGTAAACTATTATTCGTACATTCCTTAACAACTCAAGCAATAGTTTTTATGCTTATACCAATTGTGGCCCGTGAAAGTTACATTGGAGCTGCGGCGGTACGTTTAATACAGGGTCTAATAGCGGTCAGTTATGCTAAATATTCTCCATATTAATTCATTAAATTAAATTACTAATTTCTTCCTTTAGGGCTGTGGCAGTCCTGCTCTATATCAACTATTCTCCACATGGGCTCATCCCACTGAACGCACAGCATTTATTTCCATTGCTTATGCGGGTTCTACGGCAGGATCTGTATTGGTATTTCCTATATCAAGTATTCTTTGTAAATTTGGTTGGGAGTTGGCTTTCTATGCTGTGGGCAGTATTTCCTTTTTATTTGGTGTTTGCTTTCAGTGGTTGGTCTACAGCAGCTTAGAGGATCACCCGCGTCTATCTAAAGATGAGTATAATTATTTGAAGGCCAATTGTGCACAAAAATCTATTACCGGTGTTCCCTGGAAATCTATTTTGACTTCAGTACCAGTCTATGCATTTATTTTTACACATTTTTGCCATTCTTATGGCGATTACGCTTTTTCTCTACTTATACCGCGATTTCTTAGTGAAGCAATGCATCTGCCTTTGGGCATGGTAAGTAATAAAGTTTTTTTGTCATTGCTTAGGCCTAATTTACACTATGCAAGTCTTATTGCTAAGCTGATTAGTTTTATTGGTGAGAGAGATGAGGGGAAAAGAAACGTCTCTCTTTCCCACATATTAATCAGCTCAGCAATAAGACTTGCATAGTGTAAAATAGGATTTAGTTTTAAAATATAATGACCTATTTAACTACATGCGTACATATCTATGTATGCATGTATGTATGTATGTCGAAAGAGTTCAATAAAATGAAATCGGAAAGTTTTTTTTCATTTTTAGGGTTCCGTACACCAAAAGGAACCCTATTTTCTCGCTAGGATGTCCGTCCGTCACAGGCTGTTTTCTCAAGAAACATAAGAGATGCGGACCTAAAATGTTCACAGAATATTTAAAGTTTTGGCCGCTACAAACACATATGACAGCTAAAAATTAAAAGACGTTCTAAAGCGACCAACGAAACATGTTGAAATCCTTATGTAATGTATAGACACTTGAAATTTTCAAAGTTAATATATTTTTATGCAGACTACACCAATTAACACTCATATTTAAAAAATCAAAATTAAAGGGTATTCTATCAGTGAATGTAATTTTGTCTATTTGTTTTTGACTACTTGATGTATCTTGGTAACCGCAAGAAACAAACTCCTGAAATTTTCAAAAACGATAAAACTAAAAAATTCCAAAATAAAAAAACGCCCAAACGAAAAATCGCCAAAATGAAAAAAAAACGCTTAAATGAAAAATAATAAAGATGACAAATTCACTGAGATTGTTTATATTGTTACATTTCACCATTTTACGCTAGTTTTGGGACAGAGACGATACAGTTTAAGTGAAAAGTGATATACCAACCTGATTTGATTTCTCAATTTAGAATAATTTGAAAAGCAAAGTGAACTTGAGGTAATTCTTTTGTGCCATTTTAATTTATTTTTTATATTTTAAATTAAACTTTCTCTTTTACCAAACATATTTAAACAAACTTAAATTTAATTAAAGATCTTCATTTAAAATCTATTTTAAAAAATTTTTATTTTCACCAACTTAAATAACGAAATACAAGAAAGTATGGTAACGCTTTGCTACTTAATATGACAGCAGAAACTTTCAGCTGTTTACCTAAAACAAAATATAAAACAAAAATTTAAACCGTATTTAAATATTCAATGAGTTGACGTTGATCAAAATGAAAAACGACTTTTAAATATGAATTGATATTTAAATAGAATTACGTCCCTTTTTACAATGTATGATTAAGAGTTAAAGTGAACTTTAACTGCAACTTCTTCATACAAAACTTGCCGTTAAAGTCTCTGTTAACTTTTAATTGTACATTGTGAAAAGGGCCGTAATTAATGGAACAGGCTCTTAACATTATAGAAGAAAATACGGCTATACTTTATAAATTTGAGCTTTTTTTTGGAAAATGTTGCTAGAGTTTGATTTGAATAGTAAGGTGTAGGGTACAAGTGCAATATTTGTCAGTGTTTTTTCAAAAAGTGTTAAAATAAAATTTGTTATTTTTCAGGTGGGCTTACTTTCTTCAGCTTCATTTTTGGGAGCTTTTATATCGAAAGCTATTACCATCACTTCTTGCAGCGCCATTGAAAGGAGGCCAAACTTAAATTTGACTCGATTTCGACGTATTGTATACGTTGTTTGTAAGTTCAAAAAAGCAATTATGTAGCTTTGTAAGAGCAATCGAAAATTCAAAGTGGTGTAGGTAGCCTTTGGGTACAAATTGGGTTAAAATTTTTCAAGATAATATTTTTGATTTTTTATAACTTAAAAAGTTTTACTGCCAGTTTACCTTAAGAATAAGTATTAGAAGAAAATTGCTTCGAATAAAAATCATTCGAGTAAAAATTATTCGAATAAAAATCATTCGAATAAAATTAAGAAAATATTCTTTTCAATTAGAATATTTAATTTTCATTTTAAAATTTTTAGTAAAGCATTTAAAAAAATTTTGCGAAATACTAGTTTTAAGCTCTTAAAGTATATTTTGTTTTGACTATTAATATGCGCCAATGTAAACAAATTACAATATATATTTTTTTGATACCCTTCATAAGCCCATAGTATATTTAACAACCGTATTCTAAGCTCTGTGACAAAATAAAAATTATGACAAATGACAACTTTTGCATTGCTTAAAATATAAAAAAATTTTCCTATGTTATAACTTTGTTATTTATCACAAGGCTCAGAATAAAGGGATAAGTATAATTTTACAATAATTGCGATTTTTATAGGTAATTGTGCTACTATTATGTTAATTTTGGGAATGATAATGTCCACCTGTCAAAAGCGTATTACTGTGGTGCTCTTCTCGGTGTGTATTGGCATTTCGTGCGATATGGCATTTTCTGGTGTATATTGGCCCAGTTTATTGAATTTGGCGCCATCTTATGCTGGTCTTATATCGGGTATAGCCAATTGTTTGGCCACGATAAATGGTTTTTTGGGTCCCCTAGGTATTTCAAGTATAGTGCGCCATGTAAGTAAGCTCCTTAATCAGAAAAATAAATTCAAACTTATATCTTATCGACAACTCTTACTTAAGGGCAGCAAAGAAGAATGGAATTTAGTTTTGGCGTCGCTAATGACTTCCTATTTGTTTGGTGCTATTATCTATGGTCTCTTTGGCAGTTCCAAACTAGCGACTTGGGGTCAAGTAACAAGTGCTCAAAACGATAACAACAACAAAAATACTAACGAGGAAAACTGCGATAGTTAAATGAATATTGCTTCGAGAGTTTAATCTGTAAAAGTGGATTCAATCATTCGGCTAGAGCAAAATGTTTTGTACGAAAAACAAATTTGTTTATGTGTACTTTTACCAGAATTTGACAATTTTAATTACATTAATTTCAATTACAATTACATGTAAATGCAATTGAGATTTTGCAATTTTTAAATTTTATTATTGTTAATTACAATTACCAAAATTTAATTGTAATTAAAAATCTTAATAATCTTAAATAATCTGATTGAAATTGTTTTTTGCAATTACATGTAATTGTAATTGTAATTAAGCAAAGTATGATTATTTTTATTTCGACAAATTCAATTACATATTTGTGAAAATAAGTATTTTTTAAACTAACTTTTTTAAATATTTAGTGGACCAAAAACTATTTATACATACATATGTATATGCAAATATGTTTTTATGTACATAATAAAAATTCCAACTCCACAAGTGCTTTCAGTGAATCATGCGTCGTGGTACGCGTGAGTATTATTTTAAAATGAAATTTTGCGTGAGCTTTTATGTAATGGATGCATTGGTAGTTATTATTTTAACACCCAGGGATGAAATGATTTAATTTTTTTTGTGTTTTAGCTTATAAACAATGTTTTTATTGAAATAAGCAAAAACTCATGTACGAACTACGACTCCCACAATAGGTTGTGAATTGAGCAATTATTTAATATAGAATTATTGTTGTAATTTTTGTAAATAAATAGAATCGTTGTCACAATTTTAGAAATTTATTATTAACTGTAATTGAATATTTTCGTCATCAATAAAAAAGGTAATTATTACATATTGGAATTATTTTTCCAATTACATATAATGGTAATTAGTTTTTCTTTTGTATTGCAAATACATGTAAATACATACATATGTACATAATTGTGATAATTTTTTACATTTAATTACATATAACTATAATTGAAATTTTGTCCAACACAATTACTTCTAAATGTAATTGCTTTTTTCCATTTTCAATTCCAACAAAATATAATATTAATTGAAAACATTCAGTTACAAATTAAAAACTGTAACTATTACTGCCCAAGTCTAATTTTTACTGATGTAAAAGCTAATTTTGTCAGATCAAAAGTTGTATTCACCATCAGTCAATGTACTTATTATCAACGGCTTTATTCATAAAAATATTTCTGATTCACAAAATGAAATTATCGTATAAAATTTGTTTTATAATGATTACAGTTAATAAATTTGGATTAAAAGATATTGTCAATTACTCAAATTTTTACCTTAATAATGATGGAATATTTTTTATATTTGAATCAGATATTGTTTTACGAATTAATGGTTAACTTTTTGTAATCCAAATCAGTGATTTTCAAGTTTCACTGAAAAAGGAATAGCAGAGACAACTGAAATTTTATTAAAAAAAATAAAATACTGGGTCTTATTACGAGTGTCTTATTTCGATTTCCGAATACGACGATTTTCTATTAGACTAAAGAACATTGCAACATTTTTTCATTAATCTAGTACAAAATCGTCGTAGGCCCACTGTTTTTATGTTACATACTTGAGTCATTTGTACAGTGTCAAAATTTTTTTGCCACTTCTGAATATCTGGAATTTTTAGAGTTGAGTGTTTATGATTCACTGCGCGATATACTCGGAAAACATAACCTTTTTTTGGGTAGGAATATCTCTGTTTACATAATGGGCTTAATTACTAGTGTTGTTGGTTTGGTTTACTTGGCTGCCTACTACACGCAGGCATTCAAGTCGTATCTAGATGATTCCTTTTAGAGTGTTGTATTTTGGCGTCGAGTGCGACGTTGTTGTAATAGATTAAAGGAAAAGATGTTGTGTTGTTATAGTAAAAAATCGTGACACTCGTCAAATACGACACTCGTAATTAGGCCCAATATTTATTTATTTATTTCATAAATACTTTACAAAATAAATTTGTAAAGTATTGTTGCACAAATATGGGCGGAGTAACTAGACCATATGCCCAAGATGTTATTAACAGTGTTTTCAAAAAGTTTTTGTGACAGACTATACACGACCTATGCCTTCACATAGGAAGCAGCAACGTGGTTGTTAAATTCCAGAAAAAACAGCAAGATTATACGGTTATCCGTGGCAGATCAGTCAACCAGTGCGAGCGAGACGAAAAACTCTCGAAGGCCCAACAACAGAACTAAGCCTGACCGCACTTAAGAAATAATTACGATGACGCGAAATGATGTTCTTCGACCCAGAGCTGCTTAACGACTGTTAGGCCCAATATATGCATTCATATTGTATGTATGTATGTATGAAGGACATCTTACTTACCCCTTAAAAATTAAATAGCAGAAACATTTCATTGCTTGCAAGTCGAAGAAATATTCATTCCTTTTACTAAAAAATAAATTGTTATTGGTTACCAAGTGATTTCCACAAAGCAATTTGCATACAAAACTTACCGCCTCCTATGGCCCCATCCGCTTAAGTTATATTGAACACTTTCGAAATGCTTATTTTTTGTACTAAAACGTAAACACTTATTAAACAAGTTATTTTGCACACTTTAAACAATTTTATATATAAATTTGTAGGGTATATTCTTTTATTACACATTTAACAATTACAAAATTAATTTAGCTCGCACAAAAATTGTATATTCAACTCAGTTTCCACAATTTGTCATTTCCGTTATGTGGACATGGTTGCCTTTTATGTATCCCCACACACATAGTTGCTTTTCACAGTACTACAAATTCTTTGCGCAACAAGATTTTGGAGAGAATAACTTCAATATTATGCATATTAATTCACAAATTTTGCTTTAATATATTGCATAGATTTATGGAGGAGATCATTTTTAGTTATGTAAAATATTGGTAAAGTAAAATGTAGATGTGGGAAAAGATTTTACAGTGGCAATATTGTTTGACTACTTTTACACGAGGGAAATAGTAGTGTAAGGATGGAGGCGTCTACAATGATAGTACGACGGCGGCTGAAAAATCGACTTGTTTATGCATTGCCAATATATTATATGCAGGAAACAAGTATTTAGAAGTTTTATTGCCACAAATATTAGGTATGAAATTTTACCTCTTAGAACATAAGTACATAATATCTAACTTTCATTTAACACGTGTCCAGATGAATACGGAATAAAAAACTTTGTTTTTGTTGGTTAAACATGTCTAAATGTGTTTCATTTCTACTTGAAGAAATGAGATGCCTAGGCAGCAAAGAAATTCATATATAACCAACAACAATTTTTTTTAACACGTAGTATTAACAAGGAACACGTTTATTGCATTACGTAGGATGTCCACGGAAGAATTTTGTAAGAACGAAATTTACTTATGTGTTTTTTAACTATGAACAATATACTTGCAATGCTTCAAATGATAGCAAAAACACATATGTACAGTATTGTACTATGTAGTAACATGGCATGTAATCGGCGCCCAGCCGACGACATCGATGCAATCGGCCTGGTGCTATGGCGACTTGGTTTTTCCTATTATTATGTATTTGTGTTATTTTGTCAATACAACATTTTTGTTGTTGTTTTCTGATTTGTTTTTTTTTTCTATGTCAGTTCATTCGTTGTTATTTCCACAGGTTAGGCAGATTGGACACGGGAAAACACTGCCACGTAATTTTTCCGAAAAATTGACGATTGGCATCCCAAGTGGCAATATCATTTAACCCCATATTAATTAAAGGACAGAATGATATTGTTTTGCATATGTCTTTCTTTGTCATTTCAACAGGTTAAACGTCAATTGAAATTATTTTATTTTCAATTGAAGTTTTTCCACAAAAATTATGAAAAGGCGCAAATTTTTGGAAAAAAATGCATAAATTGGCGCCTTTTCATGAATGCAATCCTGCATTCCAATGCAAGTTTCATGGCAGCAGCCATTGTGTTTCAATTTATCAAAGAGGTAAGTCATTGTGTTTAGTTTTCTTTTAGTTTTTATAATTATAAAATTTTTTTTGCAGATCCTGTGCCAAGACAAAATTTGAAGAAAAGAAACATGTAAGTACTGATTTTATAGATTTTATTTAACAAACAATAATTCCAATTACTTATTGCAGGAGTCGCAAGTGCATGAAGGGTTGCCCAGATGTGGAGAGGCTGCACCGGTTCCCGAAGAACACCGAAAGGTTAGTTTTTGAAATTTTAAGTGTGGCCAAAGATTTATTCAATGAGTGTCAGATACTGTTTGGAACATATTTTTAACAAACAGTATTGTCGCTCAATAAAGGTGTGGCCGGCAGACCCCGAATTGTGTGGTTTGCACTGGTGTTTTGTGTTTTTATCAAATGCTGTTTGTGGTTAGGTTTTCTTTTAGCATACAGACAAATTTTATTATATTTGAAATTTATAAGTGCTCATATTTGTCTGTATGGAAATAAAGAAAACCCACCCTTAAACAGTGTTTGCAAAAACATGTCAACATAATTGTCTGCAGGGCAGACACATTCGTATGTATATACATGCATGTTACACATAAACACGATTGTCTGGCCGGCAGACATAAAAAAAATAAGAAACTGCACAATAAATTGAGTATATTATAAGATTTTATTTATTTACATATATATTTAAAATGACTAAGTATGTGATATATATATTTTTTCAGGAAATCCATGACACATGCGATGATTCTCCATATGAAGAGGGCTACAAATTGGTTTGCCACTTTTTGCCCATACGGTATACAAAGAAATATCTAAAGAAATTAATAAATCAGTGTTATAATGTTACACTTTTACACTTTCAGGTTTTTTGAAATACCTACAGCCGTTTTGGATGCTTTTGCGGTAACAAAATCTCCATTAGACACCGATACATCTATGTAGTTTTGCTTACCACCCTCCTGTTGCAAGGTATGTATCCAAAATGTACACAAATAGGTATTTTTTAATGCGTCTTGTTTTTATGTATTCCGAAATTTCTACCTTCGTGAAAATTGTGGCTGGCGGAATAATTGCCAAAAACACATTTGGGAGCAATTTTATGTAAATCCGTTTGTGCCTGTAAGTTAATAAACATTTTATATGTACTAAATAAACTTATTTAAAACATAAATTTCTTGTTTTCCAGCTTGTACTTACCATTTCGATGTTCAGCCAACATTTTAAACAGAAAAAATTAATTGAAAATTAAAATTTATTGTACATGTTTTAATTTTTTAAATAAACAAAATTTTTCTTATTGACAAAATTTTTATTGTATTTTGTTTGTTTACATTTTTTTTCAAAATGCTTGGTAATGTATAGTTTTTTCTTCTATCACATTGTTTTTCAGGATGCCACCTAGAGTTTAACTCTTCGAAATATGGGGTTAACTAAAATCTGATATGGGCCTTTGACATACGTCAGTGCTGCCATATGTGATTATATCTGTGGTTATTTCGCCTTCGCCGACAGTCGGTATAAAATTTTTTGTTATCGTTGCATTTCAATTTCTTTGAATTTTCGATTAGATCAAAATTTTTTGTGTAATTTTTTATTGATAGTGTTTAAAAAAGCAAACGCGTAATAAGCATATACATAATTTTGTGTATAAAAATTGTAAATTGCTTAGTTCAATAATAAAACTAAAGAAAAAGGAAAAAATTGTAAGCAAAATAAATTTTCTGTATATTTTAAAATGTATGAATGTCTGTAGTGCCATTAGTTTTTTATTAACGCGAAACGAAAACCTTAAAATGTGCAGACATTGATTGCTTGACTCCATATTGTTTTGTGTTGCTTTTTTGTTGATTTAGTTGCTTGATGTGAAATAAGTTTTTAAAAATTAAATCGAAAAATTAATGAAAAATTATTTACTTAACATTAGGGGAATACCAAAATGAGCCAGTAATCAAATTAATTCGACATGGAAAAAATTAAAAAACTTCCACACATAACATGTACTTATGCACATACGTTTGTATATGTATGTATGTATGTGCACATACTTACACACTTGGTCATATATGTACATACATACATACATTTAGGCTCCCATCGTCCACTACGCTCTTATATTTATGTACTTTTTAAGGGGAAATAAAAGGAATCCGTTAAAATTATTAAAATATATATTTATGTACATGTATGAATATTATTAAAATATGTGCAAGTAGGAGTATGTGTATAAGTAAAATGTATTAATATTATGTGCTTCCCTAGTTAACTAATTTTGCATTGCGGAAATAATTTTGCGCGCAAATAAATAAATAAAAGTAAAACAAAGATTTTATTTCCGGGTCGTGGTTTTTGTAACAAAGTTTAACTATTTCTTATATTTTAATTGCCAATACATGTATGTATGTATGTATGCACATATGTATGTATTTAAATACATGCATATTCTTTAAGTACTAGCGGTAAAAGATATACCTATTTACATTAGGGGTATAATACCCCTTTCAGACACGGAAACTTTACTTTGCAAAGTCTTAATTCAGCTGTGCGAAAGACAGAGGGAGGAATACCATCTCTTTCTGTCTTTCTCCCAGCTGAATTAAATCTTTGCAAAGTAAACTTTCCGTGTCTAAAAGGGGTATAACCAATTTTTTTTGGCATAGTACCATGAGGTCAACCATTTCTCAAAAAAGTTCACGCACCAATTGGTTTTTCTAAACAGGTGTATAAAAAATTTTTTAAAAATTTATTATTTTTTAAATTACTCAAAGTTACACCCATATTGTGGAATTTTTTTTCAACTAATTGGAAACTTTTCTTTAAAGACATTTTGAAACACTTAAAGCACGGACTTGAACTAACAAAAATATTATTTTACATTGACTAAACCTATTTCGAGGCCTTCTTAATATGAATATTGAATATTCATAATTTTATATGGTGTTTTTTTTATTTATTTTTTGTTTTAAATAAAGATAATATTAATTTTTCTTAACCAAAAAGAAAATTAAAAATGCTCAAAACTACATCGCGGTTGGTGTGTGAACTTTTTTGATCTTAGCGAAAAAAATAAATATACCTACCTTCCCTTATAGTTTTTTATGCTCTATCGGACTGTGCTATGCCAATTTGATATTTATTGGCGTATTTATGTACATATATTCGACTAGGACTTTTTTGTATTAGATTAAAGAATATCACAACGTTTTTTATTCAATTCAGTCAAAATTGTCGTAGTTGAAATCGAAACCAATATTCATATGTATAATTGCAACTGTGAGTTGAAGCATATGTGGCCTTCTCCGAGAAAAGGGACCTAGTGTGTGAAAATGAAGTTTTGAGAAAACCTCATTTCATCTTATTCTACTCCCTTTTAGGTACCAGAATACACTCTTTTTAAGTCCAAACCCGAGTTTTGACACACTATTTCCCTTTTCTCAGAGAAGGTCACATATGTACAAGTTTTCTATAAATTACCGTTGCAATTGTGACAAATGAGAAAAAGAAAATATACAAAATATTATCAATAGACTTAATATTAATGCTTCTTAAATTAATTAATAAAAATTACTTAACGTTCTAATCATATGAACAGAAAAAATTTATATTAATTTGCCCTTTTTTTTTTGAAAAGGAGCTCTAAACTGCTGGTGTATTGTAACTTTGATGTAACTTTTGTTATTTATTTAATTTTAAGAATGATCTTTCCGATGGTACCTAGAGAAATTTTAGTTGTCGACAAAATATTTAAAAAGAAAAGTATTTTTATATCATCTGATCGACAGTGTATATGATATGGAGTTTGAGTATTATTGGAGATTTACGGCCTGTCCCACGATGTCATCACAAATTGTTCGATCGACATCGTGGGACAGGCAGTTAGTTGTTAGTTCATTATTTAGGAAAGAAATTTAATATTTGATATAGGTATTGCCATAAGTTTATTTTAATTGAAATTTATTTGCTAATGGTTGAGCAAATAAATTTCAATGATTTAGGAAAGTTTTTTATATTATTTTATAATTTTGTTGTATTTTTGTATTTTGCATATCATTTACATAATATACATATGTACATGTATGTAAATATTAATTTTTTAATTTGATGAAACACGTGAACATATTTACATATCTAGATTAGAGTTGTTTTTATTTCCCGGGAATGCGTGATTTTTTTTTATACCGGTATACCGCTCCATAGAAATAATCGGGGTTGTCATAGAATCCAAGTCGGTTTTGCTGATTGTCGGTTTTGTAAACCAATATTGGATTCATTTGGTGTCATGAAAACAAGTCGGTTTTGTTATTTTTGAATATAAATATGTTCGATGTTCGAATCAGATTTTTTATGTTTTTGTTCATTTGTTTACGGCTTATAATGCAAGTTTTTGTTTGAAAATTTTGTCAATTATGGTATTTACGCTAAAATATTCTTATGCAAATATTCTTTAACTCTAATAAGGGTGAAATTTGGAATAAATCACGCAATATTGGAAGCAATCAATAAACTAAAATTGCATAAACTAGCTAAAACTGTGAGAGAAAAAGCAAAATACTACGAAAATCAAAAGCTTGCAAAAATTTTAAATGTTAAGCTTTTAAGTAAAAATGAATGAAGAAATCCAAAAACTTTGGAAAAAATTACATCTTTTGCAAAAATAACAGAAATTTGAGAAAAATTGCAAAATTTTAAACAAGCCATAATTTTATTAAAAAGGGCTATAACTCTAAATAATGCTAAAAAAAAATCTGTACAAAACGCGAAAATGGAAAAAATTCGCAAAAACTTGCTAACAGCTGAATAATAGCAAAGTCTAATAGCGAAAACTGTTAAGAAAAAGAATACTGGCAAAAACTCGATTTTATCGCGATCATTGCGAAAATTCGCGAGAAGTTGCAAAATGGGAAACAAGCCTTAAAATTGATTATAAGTCTTCAAAACTGTTATAAACTCGGAAATAACGCAAAAAATCGCAAATTCGCGAAAAAATCCTAGATCATATATCAAATTACCAACTTTAATTTGGTTGAATATTCGCTAAAAATCAAACTGTTGAAAAAAAGATATGAAAAATGGCGCTTTTAGCCTTTTTATTTATTTTCAATTAAAAAAAAGACAGCTGTAAGCTGCTTGCTTTATATCCAATAACAAAGCGATAACATTGGTTTCTATGACACCTAAAACCGACGCTAGACATAGTTTGAACAAAAATCCGACAACATTGGATTTCATGACACCAAAGTATTCATCCTTATTCCAGTTGTCGACGTCGACGTCACTTTAACACAATATTAAAAAATTAGGCTTGTTTACTTTTTCTCGAGAACAATTTTGTGCTACTGACAGTCTATTTCCATTCATTAAGGTCTAGAAAATAGCATAAACCTGCCGAAAGGAGTCAGTTATTTTCGACAAAGGGTACACAAGCCCCAATTTTTTGATATTGTGTTAAAGTGACATCGATGTCGACAATTGGAATAAGGGTGATTTTTTTGTCGGTTTCTAATCCAATTCCGATAAGATTGGTTTCTATGACACCCCTGAATAAACATTAAATAAATAAATAAAAATAAAATAAAAATAAATTTGCCATTCATTAACACAAATTTGATTAGAAAGCTTAATAAAACACTCACTAAAACACATACTAGAAAATAACCATTATCTACTTTAGGTTATTAATAACCATTATTGTGAGATATACATACATATATTATTATGACCGTTTTGTTAACTTTACCAAAGACAATTCAATAGCTTGCCCTAAAACCACTTAGAAATGCATCCATTACATCTAAAATACGATATGTGACTATGTGACAGCGCATAGAGAAAGGGACCCAAGGGTAAAAAATCGATTTTCACTTTTTTTTATGTGGACAACATCTGAGCATCGAATGAGACCGATCCCATGACCCTAAAGTGTTCCCTCCCAGAGATATGCGCGTTTTATGAAATTGAAGTCGACGTTTCTAAGGTTATGTGAAAAAATGTTCGTACTAACAGAGTGATATTCACGATTTAAAAGAATTATAAATGAGTATTTATTATAATTCACAATTAATAATTTCAGAAAATAAACCTGGATTCGAAAAAACGCGAGCAAAATTGATATCAAACTCATGGAAACAGCGCGCTAGGTAGAAAACAGTAAAAACCAACTACACAAAACAAGAGGTAGGGACGACCTTTTCAAGGTTGACCAACACGTTCCTGACGTCATGAGATGCGTCGCTTTCAAATGAGACCAATACCAACACGCTCAGTAATGGCACACCAAAGATACACGTATTTAAATCTTTAAAATGGCTCTCCTGAACAAATCCGGTTTTTACCCTTAGGCCCCTTTCTATTTTGCGCGTCACATATGTATTCTTGTAGCGATAACCGAAAAATAAAATTGCTTTCGACAATGGTCATTGGTAACCAAAAAACTTTTTTGGTTGTTATAATCATTTTTTATAACAAAAAAAAAATATTTCTCACTTATAATTTTAGTAAATTTTAATATTTCTGACTTATATTGGTTACGATTATAACCATTATTTTAAATGTTCATGTTTTTTTAATGTTTTAAATGTCTTCTTTTTAAATCGTATTGCGAGATATGGGGATACTACAATTTCAACAATTTATAGGTACTCGTATCACCTTGATTTTTCGTCTATAAGCGCATCAAGGTTGCTAAAGCACATTGTGCTTTTAATAAAAAAAAATTTTTTGATAGTATTGTTTTTGTTGTTGCAATTGTTAATTGACAAAATATATCACGTACATATATATTTAAACTGCTATTTTTTCATTATTTTGTTAATTAGTAGAAATGAAATAAATATTTTTTAAGAATATTAAAAAAAGAGAAACTAGTTTTTGTGGTTTTTAATCGGTTGTTTAAATATCCTGATTATTTAAATATATTTTATTTCATTCGACAACTTATATTTCTATTTCTCTCCACAGTTGAGTATATAAAATACATATGTATTTCCATAAAAAATTTTCAAAATATCAATAACGACATGGGGATTAATTTTGCATTAAAAAATAAGATTTTTGAGTTATTAAATGAGCGATGTTTAATGGAAATTGATTTTTGAATGGAAAACAAAGTGCTCATTATTTCCCTTTTGATTATCTTGAAAGGGGAGTTAAAATTTTATTATATTCTTTATAGCTTGTATTGCAACATCGAGTTAACTTTTCGGAAGTCAAAAAACCTCACCTAATTCAAAAATTTAAATCGTACGATTACGTCTATTCAAAACGAATCGTTTTAATATCATTTTACATACATATGCACATATTTCCATCACATACCAGATTGTCTTTAAAGTTTCACTTAACCAATTATTTCTTGTGTCAGTAAAGCATAATAATACGAGTAGATATACATAAATAATAGATAGGATGGCGCACTATATATTGGAATGGAATTTTGGTTGTTTTCGCTCGCGTACTTTTGAGTATTTTTGTATCTTATTGATTTATTTATTTTATTTTTCAAAGCCTTCATGAATTAGTTTTCTATGATTTACATAAATATCAACATACTTAAATATGTACATACATACGTATATATTTACATACATACATAAATAAATGCTATCACAAAATTGCGAATTGACGATAACTTTACAATCTTAGAAAAAAGTTCTCAAAATGTTATATATTTATGTATGTATGTATGTACATAAGTATATTTAGTACAAATGTACATATGGAGCATTCCACGACAAATCGGATGGTTTGACATTTTTTTATATCCGCAATTTTGTGATATACATATCTTAGTATCCCTCAAAAGAACCTTCGTGGGAAATTTTGCGATTTTTTTTATACTCGTTCAAAAGACATTCGGGTATGTTCTGAGGGTATAGTCTGTAATTCGAAACGAAAGAAAATGCTTTCGAATTTGTATATTATTAACATATAATTCGAAAGTTTTTGCTTTCGTTTCGAATTACAGAATAGACCCCCTATTATTCCATGTGAAATTACATACATACATATGTATTTTGCAATTGCCGTTATAAATACATATATCCAATAAAAATTCTATGGCGATTCCGCACGTGAAGGAAGAGATAGAGGAAAGCTTCATTCTTTTACAACTCTGCTCTTTGCAAATTGTTTTTTGATAATGCAGTGTTGCAGCGCCATCTGGTGTCAAATGAGACGTATTAAATTTTGAAGCTGTGTTTAGTAGCCATATTATTGGTTATTCTGATTCTGCTACACAACGAAGGAGGGCGCTCTGATGTTACATTGGGATTAGTATCTGATAGTTTTTAGTGACCAGTGCCTTATGCCTGCATCACTAGAACTTTTCCCACAACAACTGATACAAAGGACACTAATGCACATCAGAAAAATGCGTGGTGTTGTTGTTTTTAATGACTGTCGGAGACCCGGCTCGAAACCGGTACCTTCGGTTTTTGTAGTCAACGTGCTAACTACTTCAGCCTACGCCACCCTCTATGTTCATTGTAAATATTTCATAATTTGACAAAGGGTGGACGAATAGGAAGCAAGATGTTGAGCACACTTAGGTGTCGATTCAATTCCATATACATATTTCGAAGTTTTCGAAAATTAAATTTTCGTAAAATTTTTTTTAACAAACAGTTTAAAATCTAATCAGCTCTTTATCTCAAAAACACACGTCGATTGGTGCCAATTTGTCTCAAATCGGGCCATTCGTTCGAGAGGTATCGGGCCTGTTCGGAAATGCATCACTGCTCTGCATCATACGAGCAAATTTTAATTTAAAATGCGGTACAAGTTGGCTGATAATCGTTTTAGTAGTACCCACGCATGTACCTTATATAGATATTTCAGTGACGAACCTTAGAACCAGTGTGACCAGATTTTAAAATAATATTAAGCTAAATCACGTTTGAAAAAAAGCTAAAATAAGCTAAAAAGTTACATTTTAGGCTAGAAAATAAAGCTAAACTTTTTTCCACTTCTTTGATCACTTTTTAGTAGTTTCTTATTGCTAAACTAACGTTAAATATTACACAAACATATTCTTTTATTATACATATAGAATATTTGTTTAATGAAATTATTTATTAATTATTATATTTTAGATTTAATGAAGAACAAAACAAAAACTTCCCCAAAATAATCTTAAAAAGTTTTTAAAAATGTAAAAACATTTATACTAAAATACGAAAGCTTTTTAAGTGAATTAATGCTATTTAAGGTAAAGCATGGATCACACTATCTGCACAATGTACCGAGTTTCGTCAGATCAGTGAAATAAAGTCATAAGTAAAGATTTTGCTCTAATTTATCGACTACTTGAAATGCAAGGACATAATTGCGCCACACTGCATTGGTAATAAGCCCAAATAGACTTATTCCAGAATTAATTAAGTAATAATGCCATTTTGGCTTATTACTTATGACTTTATTGAGGTGGGCCGACGAAAATCAGTACATAATGTTATCCAGGCTTAAGGCTATTTCAGGTTTTTGTTATAAGCTAATTGATGCCGCTGAATGAACGTTCAACTCAAGTCAAATCATTTTGTACCCAAAAAACTAAAAAAGTGTTTTGGCCACTAATATGAATTTAACTTTTTCCATTGGAATTCTAACCATTCTGCCATTATCTACTATTTTTCAACTTTGGATTTCTGTTATAAAATTGTCGTATAATTTACATTTTGTATTTCTTGTAAACTATTTTACAATGTTAAAAAATTATAATTTTTATAAGTTGTTTATGTTTTTAATATATTTTTAGGGAACACGCAATTTAGACTAAAAAAAGGCTAAAAAAGCTAAATGAGTTTTTAAAAAAAGCTAAAAAATAAGCTTAGAGCTAAATGAAAATTTTAAAGCTAAATCTGAAATAAATAAGCTAAATTTAGCTCAAAATAAGCTAATATGGTCACGCTGCTTAGAACATTTAAATTTCCATTTCCGAACAAGCCCATGGTGGACTAAAAATTTCGAAAAGGCCGTTTTTTCTAATAACTTCGAGTTATCAAAAAAAACTCAAAATTTACCATGAATGCTTTTTTTTAGGTTTACTAAATAAATCATTAAATAGGAAAAAAAGTTATAACCGTCCGATTTGGCCTGGAATGCACCATATGTATTCATGATTTCTTTGTGTGTTCAGTTCTTATCGGATCTCTTTTTTTACTGCTTGTTTGTTTATAAACAATTTAAAATAAATACAATAAAAATTCTGTTTATATTTTTATTCTGTATTTTTCGTTCAGCCTCTTTCTTTTGTTCTTAAAAAACACACATCCATCCATATGCTTTTACCCATACGAATGTATAATTTTGATATATTTTGTTTACGTGGTATGCGCAGGTCAACTGTTACAAATAAAAAATTATAAATAGAATTAATATTTTGCGTCTGTAAAACGCTTTGGAAAGAAAGTAATTAATAATTTTGTTTGTTTTTTTTTTCGTTTTTGCAATCAGTTAATTTAGCGAAAAGGTTGACAAACTAATAAAACAAAAATTTAACAAAACAAAAACATGATTAAAAAAGATAATTAAACAACAAAGCAGCAGCAAAAAGTAAAAGCGAAAAAAAATTTTAGGAATTAAGAAAAATATAGTCTCCTTTTTGCGTAGCAGTTAAATACGCTTATTGAAACGTACTTAGGTTGAATGAAACCAGTTGAATAAACAGCGGAAAATATTTTATTATCAATTTGCTTGGTAAAAAAATTTAAATTATGTACATGAATATTCTATTTTATTTTATTATTACAGTTTCATTTTAGCAACGTGTAGATACGGTCAATAAATATAACTACTTAGTCCCTCAACATGATTTTGAAAGTGCCCTCAAGTGATTGGTCGGACCAATTTGAACAGTATGTCATTGAGGAAGAATCCGACAATGAATTGGATGAGCTGGATCAGGATTTCTCCGAGTATTTGTGGATGGAAAATGAAGAGGAATTTGACAAAATCGTAAGTGTGTTAATCTAAATTTAAGAATAATTTTTTTTATTTATTATTAATGCATTAACGTATTCTGTGATTATGATTTTGTTCTGAAAGTAACCCGTTGATGGATACTTATGGGTGTATGTTGGATTTTCAGATGCTTAAACTTCTGGGGGTCTACTCTGTAATTCGAAACGAAAGCAAATATTTTCGAAATGCAATGTTAATAACATACAAATTCGAAAGCATTTTCTTTCGTTTCGAAATACAGAGTAGACCCCCTGGTACTGACATCAATGGGCAAATAGTAGGTGCAATGTTCATAAATTAATTTGTGGTTTCTGGCAACCAATAATCTGATTACCAGGAGTCGTTTAATTTTTTAGATTACACTTTGAAACAGTGCAAAAAATACACGAACTTGACAGTATAGGTTCGATTCGACGCATTGACGTAGCTATAAATTTTTTTAAGGGGACATTATGACTGGTGATTTTCATGAGTAATATTAAAATAAATACATGAAATACCGAAGTACATATATTTATTTGACATAAAGTCTTTATTTATTTAATTTGAAAATTTAGCTTGTTTTTATGGTTAAGCAATTGTCTATATGCATTTCGTTCCCGCTTTTGGAACTCATCAGTAGACTTCAACCCAAAAAATTTTTGAATTTAGCTGACAAACTTCGTATGTTTATAGGAAGACTCTTAATAATATATTGTATATTGTGATTCTCAATATTTGAAGTCTACTGACGAGTTCCAAAAGTGGGAACGAAATGCATATAGACAATTGCTTAACCATAAAAACAAGCTAAATTTTCAAATTAAAATAAATAGTTACATGCAATTTTTAATAATTTTGGAAGGGGGGGGGTGGGGGTGCAGCAACAATTCTTGGGTCTTTCTACGCCTACGATTCTACAAACCAAAAGGTAGTAAAGGCTCCGTTACCCGACTGTAATGTAAAGTAACTGCAACGTAGGAAACAGCTGATCGGTATTTTTATATAAAAAGTAGGTTACGTTACATTACATCTCTATAATAATTTTCATTACTTTTCACATAACAATATCGATCAGCTGTTTCCTACTGTAAAGTAAAAGTAACGTTGGAAACAGCTGATCGATGATATTGTTATGTGAAAAGTAATGAAAATGTATGTAGTTAATTCGGTATTTTGTATATATATATTTTGTTTAAAAATTCATTACTATTTATTATATTAAAATTGTATGTAGATAGTTTTCGAGTAGTATGATGTGACCGACTATGGCCCATAGGCTAGGTATACATAATGAATAAATAAATGAAATGAAATGAAAATGGTTATGGAGATGTAATGTAACGTAACCTACTTTTCATATAAAAATATCGATCAGCTGTTTCCTACGTTACTTTTACTTTACATTACCGTCGGGTAACTGAGCCTTTATAGAAATGTAATGTAACGTAACCTACTTTTCATATAAAAATATCGATCAGCTGCTTCCTACGTTGCAGTTACTTTTAATTACAGTCGGTTAACTGAGTCTTTATAGAGATGTAATGTAACGTAACCTACTTTTCATATAAAAATATCGATCAGCTGTTTCCTACGTTACTTTTACTTTACATTACCGTCGGGTAACTGATCCTTTATAGAGATGTAATGTAACGTAACCTAATTTTCATATAAAATATCGATCAGCTGTTTCCTACGTTGCAGTTACTTTACATTACAGTCAGGTAACTGAGTCTTGAGCCTTAAAAAAATTCAATTCTCTGATAATTTGTCTTGTCAGTGCCACTACAAACTTTGCACCAACAAAAGAAGTCGGCATCCACTGCAGGGTTGCCGCAATATCAAAACGTTTATTTTATCGGTCTATTGTAATAAGACGTCTTTTCCACACGCAAAGTTTGCTTTGCAAAGTTTTGAGTCTGTAGGAGAGAAGGGTAAAGAGCTCACATTCTCTCTCCAACAATTGTTTTTACATTTAAAAACAAGATCCACTATTAAATATTATACACTGTTTAGCTTTCGCTCTTGGCAGATATTATAATTTTATACATCCTGCAGTTAAAAATAAGGAAAACTCTTAATTTATTCCTTCTTTGTAGGAGTTACAACGTCTTGAAGATGAAGAACTTATGAAAGATTGCATTGATTCTATGCTAGATGATGAACTCGAGGAACAACTAAATGAATGGGACAAAGCTAAAAACGAAGAACTAAGAGCAGCTCTCTCCTCCATGGCAGTAAGTGAATGCAATGTAACCAATTCATTACTCAATCCTTTGGCAGCTGAATTTATACCACAAAGTCAGTTAATCATTGACTTGGGCACTTCATAAACCAAACAAACCTATTTGCTGATGAAAAAGGAAAAAAACAGATATCTTGAATATACTCTTTTTTTATAGTAGTGAAAACGATCTCCCGGTTTTCTTACTGGAAAATGAAAAAAAAAATAATAATCACACATTTGAAAAGTTATTAAAAAAAGAAGCTAAAAAATACATAAAATAAAAACCAATATTGTAAGAAGATTAACACTTGTTGCCAGGCAACCTTTAATTATAAGGCATGTAATAATTAGGTTTTTCTTTTAAAATTACCCTAGTGTTTTAATTTTTATAGAAAACACTAAAAATTATTGAAAACAAAGAAACTGATGTGACAACAAGTTAAGACTTACAAAAACCAAAAAAAAAAAACTTCAACGATAAACTTATTTAAAAAATATGAGCGTATATCCATACTTAAAATAAAAAATTATAAAAATTATTACAATATTTTTAGCTTTGATAACCAAAACTAAAAGTAATACGACTGTCTATTTTATTTTTAGTAGCAATCTCAAAATTTCATTTCGCTTAATTTTACTGTCGTTCAAATCAACAATTGAAAAAGCGTTAACAAAGGAGTGTGTGTTATTTTATTAAAATAAAACTTCCTTAAATTTTTTTAATAAACTTCAATGTGTCTGTGTGACATTTTTTAAGATGTATTTTAGTCTTTTTTTTTATTAAATAATAATAAAAAGTATTTTTTTAATACATAGTTTTTAATATTAATATTAACGTCTAGCACACACTTTTTAAGGCAGTTGTTTAAACCATTTTCTTTAAAACAAGTGCAAAATACATGAAATACTCTAGTGGCGTATACTTCCCTTTATTTTTTGTAAAAAAAATTTTTTGTGTTTATTTAAAATAATTTAAACTAATAGTATAAAATATTTTGCCTTTAGAGTATAATTAAGTACACTTTTTAGTTGCTTGCTAAAAAAATTTTTGTAAAATTATTTGTAATAAAAAAAACAAGTACATAATTATTTTTAAACTTATATATAATTTTATCTATATTTTATAAATGCTCTGTTCTCTACCTGCTTGTTTATTTATAGACTTTTTTTTAACAGTAGTACGCACTACTTTACTTTATAATTTGTATTAAATAAGTAACTTAATAATTCATCTCCTAACATTTCCTTTTATGTGTGATATAAAATATAAAAAAACTAAAAAAAAGTTTAAAAAACTTGAAAAAACTCTTAATAAAAAAAGTATTGCAATTAATTATAAAAGTTATTTGAATTTCTTTTGAATTACTTAGTGGAATTCGCAAGTTATTTGATTTTTCTTAGAAATAAAAAAAAAACTAAAATATGTTCTTCTCAATAACAATTATATATTTTATTATATATGTAACTTTCTGATTCTCAGTTATATAGGTCCGAATAACTAGGTTTGGAACATATATTCGAAAAATCAAACGAAAGTAAATGGGCCTTATCATGATTGGCGTATTTCGACTTCGACTACGACAGTTTCGTTCTGGATTAAAGAACAAAATTTGTGGCGTTATTTAATCTATTACAAGAACGTCGTAGTAAGAGTCGAAATACGCCAACCACGATAAGGCTGAATACTTCCGAATTTTTCTGCTTACAACATTTAAATTCGAAAAAGTTTTCTTTCGTTTCAAATTACAGCCTCCCTGGATTAAAGTAAACCAACAACAAATTCGTATGCCAAAATTATCAGCATTGGCTGAAGAAAATAATGGGGTCTTAAGGCCGTGATACAGTATCCTACACAATCGCACAAAAAAATATAGTACTGGGGTCTACTCTGTAATTAGATACGAAAGAAAATGCTTTCGAATTTACATGTAATTAACATAAAAATTCGAAATAATTATCTTTCGTTTCGAATTACAGAGTATACCCCCTGGTATGATGAAAGTCTATGAACATTTTCGTATTCATTTAACAGTTGCTGTTTTGTAAGTTGTGTGTGTATTGGTTTTGTGGTGCTAATGCGGGGTTGAAGCTGGTTGAAAAATTATGCCAAACACAAAACCACTCTTTGCCTCTCTCACCAATAAACTGGCATATGTTATGCCAGCACAATTATGCCCGTGTAAATCGGCGCAATATTGGAAAATTTTACTATTTCGTCGGGTGGTTATTGGTTTGCCGCAACAATGTATTTTTTTAATATTCTGTGCGGCAGACCAGTAACTACCCGACGATTTATCGATATTCTTAATAATTTTAAAAATTCTGGCAGCACTAACAGCGTATTAGAGCCTAATTATACAACTCTGCTAGTTGCTATAAAAATTAAAAAAAGAATAAAAAAGAAAACCAGACTGACAGAAGGAAAAAAATTCAGCAACAAAAAACAGGCAAAAATTGCAAATTCTATTTAACACAAACGTATTCCGGAATTTTCTGCTAATTAATATATTTTGCATATAATATTGCAAAGGTTAAAGTAAGAAAGCTAAGGATTGTAGTGTAATTAGGTTACTGAAAAGAAAACAAAACACAAACATGGATGATTCACGCGAAGAGAATCAATTTATTGTAGATGATGTAAGCAAAATCATAAAGGAAGCTATAGAATCCACCATTGGTGGCAACGCCTACCAGCACGACAAGGTAAACAATTGGACGGGCCAGGTTGTGGAGAATTGCCTAAGTATGTTGACAAAGGAACAAAAACCCTACAAATACATAGTGACCTCGATGATAATGCAAAAGAACGGTGCCGGTTTACATACAGCCTCCTCATGTTATTGGAACAATGACACAGATGGCAGTTGTACAGTGCGTTGGGAGAACAAGACTATGTACTGCATTGTTTCAGTGTTCGGTTTGGCCGTATAAGGTACACATTTTCCAAAATTAAATATGAATGAAGGCTGACGAGGAGTATATAATGAGTCCAGTCCACTCACTCATGGGTACGACATAGTTTTAAAATTATATTTTAAGTTTTTTTCTGTACACATCCTTTTTTTTTTGAGAAGTCTTTGAAAGGAAAACAAAGATTATTAAACCAGGTTAACTTGGCAAGCAGCTGCATTATAACTATTTTTTTGTTTTCGTAAAAATATACGGTGTATTTAGTTTTTAAATTTATAATGTTTTTGTTTTTTAACGGGGGAAGAGTGGCAAAGGCTCTTGAGTATTATTTTCCAACTACATATAAAAGTAAAATATAATAATATTCAATAAAGGAACAAATCTAGTTTAGTGAAGCAGCTGCGAATAAAATAAAAATTACAAGAAAAAACTGTGTATCCTGGGAAAGATATATTTATGAACTTACAGACCTCGCAAAGTTTTGCATCTTTTAGCATTTTCTTAGTAAATTTTTTGATTAGTTTAACAATATGGGTATCATATGAAACCTTATCAAAATTAATTATTAGATGATAATTCTTTTTATATTTGCAGCGGCTACACACTAAACTAGAATTAAGTCCCAATAAATGCATATAAAAAATAAAGCTATAAAAAACGATTCTCATCAAAATTAAACAAAACAAGATCAACGTCAAATCATAATTTGCCCAAGGCGAATTCGCCTTGCATCTGAATATGCCTTGAATAGAGCGAAATCGGCTTACCGCTATTTTTTAAAGCAACAAATAGAAAGAAAGAGGAGACGCTATAACCTCAAATTATATTAGTAGTGGCTAAAAGTTGCAATGCAAGTGCAGTGTCTAGATTTTTAATAGTAATTAATTAGTAAACTTAAAAATTGCAAAAACAAATGAAATTTTAATATAAGTTCTTGAAAAATAATGTTAATATGTAAAGAAAGAACATATTTTTGTAATTAGATTATTGAAACTAGTTGAAATTAAATCAAGAATTTAATATTTTACAGTTTTCTCTTTTTGCTTTCATTCGTTGGCGTAAATGCATAAAATTTAAGTTTCCCTTTACAATTTGTATTGTTTTTGTTTAAATAAAAGAAATAAAATAGCGCCAATAGTTGAACTAATTTAATAAAATAGCAAATAAAACAAAAAATCTATTGTTTGGTGTAATTATTTGCATGCATTTGATCAATGCTTAGTGTTCGTGCGTGATTAACCTTGGCTGAATTCAGAAATGGTGGTGCAACAAAATTCACTCAACTTAACACATTAAACGGTAAGTGTGTGAATATTTGCTCATATCTTTTTATAATCAAGCCGGCTTTCATTTTATGGCATCAAGAGGCTTGTTTGATAATTTTGTTGGGCCATTATAAATATTTTATAGCATGGAAAGGATATGTCTGGGTGAATTGTTATCGTAGAGGATCTTTGGGAAGCGCCAAAATAAAATATTGTGAAATGTGTTTCAAAACAAAAATTATATTGGGTTATCGCGTTGATTCCAATAATTTAATCGAATATTCAAACCTAGCGAGTTTCGTCAAGAGTCTACCACCAATTCGTGGTATATTTTTCTCATAGGTACAATTAGTTGCGATTCACAAGCTTAAAAACAATTGCCAAAGTAGGGTTGACTCCCATACGACCAAACTGAGTTGAGTTGAGAACGGCAATAAGGGCGATAAATTTATAAAGGTTCAAATAAAGACGGCGTGGTTAATTAATATTTGTCCCTCATTGTTGTTGAATTTCACATTTTGATGCGACGATATTATTTTAGTAGTTTTGCTGCTAACGCAATAAAAAGTCTAATATCGTCAAACGAACTCGAGCAGCGTGATAACCACTTCATTGCTAGGTCGCCTAAATATTAATTGTTAAATTGTTTTATCCATCTCGTAAGGTTTTTGGCATCTTTAGGTATGAGAATTAAAGTTGACATCACAGTTGAGGCTTCAGTAAACTTAGAATAATCATAACTGAATCAAAAGGATCCGCAGGAACACATCATTGCAAAATAATCCAGTAATAATGGCGATTTTACTTTAATCAAAATTAATGCTCGTTTGTATAAATGCTGAGAAAAAGTTACAACATCCGAAAACCAAACTTCTTGTAACAGGGGTTACTTTCGGGCTTATTATGGTCAATGCAAATTGCAAATAAAACAAAATAAAATAAATTTTAGTTTTGAGCACTCAACGTTTCGTTGGTTTTTTCAAACTTCTTCAGGATTATTCATAGAATCCAAAAATCAAATTTGAATGCAAATTTAAATTTTTATATTTAATATATCAAATTAGTGCAAATAAAAATCGTTTTATGTAATATTAAAATATTTATTACATTCAATAATACGCATTGCCAGTTCAAGTTTTGGACAATGTTTTCTTAGATATTCTAATCCTTCCTCTTTCTGGAGAATTTAGAAGAAATTCGGGGTACATCTTTGGGCAGTTTCAAGCACAAAATTGACGTTTTTGACTTGGGCAAGGCTTGAACAATGTGAGCATATTTAAAAACCTTGGCACGGGGTGCATTTAATTCTTGCGACAATATGGCTCCATCGATTTGATAATTATCGTCGATCAACAAAGATAAAACTATAAAATGGCATAATGCCTTTTCGGAGGAGAAAGCTGTACGACAGTAACTAAAAAAAATTAATAGAAATAATATATATATATAATAATTTAAAAATACATACGCAACATTTTTTCCAAAAAATGTGACCAATCGCTTACCTGAAACTACCATTGGGATCGGAAAATCGATCACGCACATTGTTTTCCACCTTTTCAGAAATTTCCGATAGTTCTGTCTTTTTTAAAGATTTAGCCCGACTTTTAATAAGCCTTAACAACGAGTCCATATAAATAATTAATTTTATACGCAATAAACCTTTATTGTCGGCCGGAGATTGTTGTATGGTTTTTATAATTTGTTTCAAATATTCAGAAATTATGCTAAAAATATTGAATCGGTTAAAATTTAAATTTTCCTTTTTTTTTTAATATTTCAGCTTACGGTAGTTGATCAATTTGTGTTTGGTAAACCGTTTTAGCTTCTTCCTCCAGCCGGTCCAATAATTCTGTAGGAACCACATCACCTATTTTGTAAACTTCGCTCACTTTTTGGGCTTCTTTGTTTATCGGAGGTCTTATCGTATCAAAGTATACTGTATTATCGATGTTTTCCCCTGCTTCGTTATTTTCTATTTTGGCTTCATTCACGGTATCATTCAATTCATCTTGCACAATTTTAATATCCATGTGCATTTTTTCTTGCTCGTTGAAGAAACGAGAAGCCTTGCGTCCACCAAACTTTTTCAGTAAAGTCATTTTACTCGCATGATCCGACAAGTCTTCTCGTTTCACTTGATCTATTTGTTGGTATATGCTATTTTTAAGTGTTACTTGATCTATGGGAATTATTGTCATCTGAAAGGAAATATGTACATACATATGTAGAGATCGTGGAAAAAGTAAAATTTATATTCATCCCGAAAAGATGGCCGGCACGGCACATTCCCTTACTTTATTTGTTACTTTGTTGCGTACACAAATGTATGTGTCTGTCAGATCATTCGACTTGGTTTCGTTTATCACTCCTTGATAAATGTTTCCATTCGCCACCATCAGGGCACTCTCTCGTTTTTTGTCCTCGCGATTTTTCAGGCGGCAGAAAAGTGTGTTTCCTTTAGTAAAAGCTGATAATTTCCCATTTTGAAATTTAACTAGAATTAAATATATAAATGTGAACTTTTATCATTTGTAAGAATGTATTTTAAGGAATCTTACGCAATGTGGGCACTACTCCATTCTTTTTGCGGCTATAGACTTTTTCTATTGTTACTTTTTCTTTCATATTTTCTCTTAATATTATTAATAATTTTAAATCAAAAGTATTATTATTTCGGCGAGTGGAAGCGAAAATTACCACGTGAATTGAAAACAAAATAAGGAATGTAAAGCAATTTGATAAAGAAGACAAGAAAGCGCAAGTCTCAAACAGGGTTGCAGTTCAAAGTACTATTTCGTAAGTTTGTTTCACACGGCATGTATTTTACATCGGACTTATCAGCTATGCGACGCACGCTGCAGACACACGTTCAATAAATTTCTTTCGATTTCATCACACATACTGTGTATCAAAATTCCTTGAAATTGATAGCTGTGACACAAATTAATTTAATTTTTTAAATGCCACCGACGAAGAAACAACTCAAATTTATAACTTCAATCAATGTGTGCTGGGACCAGCTGTTCAAATTTAAAATTAAATTGCCATATAAATGGATAAGTTAATTTGAAAGCAATCTAGTTGTCAATTTAAAAAGTTTGATTGTGTTGGTAAAAAAAATGTGAGTGTATTGGAAATTGAATGGAATTGAAAGGCAAATATTGAACGTGTGGGCCCCAAGTTATTTACCTAGGGCTTTTACGTGCAGGTGCAAGTTCGAAAAACTCAATACACTCAAACTCTTTTATTAACACATCTACACTTTCGGCACTTGCAGTCTACTTCCAACTCAACTGCCAAGAAATTTTACAAGACAGTGGCTTGGTGAGCTTGTATCAAGTAAATGGAAAGTTAGCTAACAGAGTTGCCCTATTAATACTTCAGCACAAATTAACTGGATTTCAGTGTAATGTTATATGAGTTTTTACTCATTTTAAATACATTTAAAAGCTAATTTAATAATTTTTTTTTAAATATTCATAAATCAAGTATTTAATTGATTTTTTAGACATAAATAACATTGAAACAATACGAATACTATCTGGTTCCCTTAAAATTAAACTTTTTTATGTTATGGACAACTCTGCACTAAAAGGTAAACATGCAAGTTGCAAGACAGTCGGCCATTTGTGCGAAATTTTCGTCGATAATACGTACACAGAGCTTGCATGTGTAAACGCAGGGTTAACTACATATGTTTTTCAATATCGACAACTTTCAGACAAATTGTAATATTTTCTTTCAGATGTACATGTTTTGTTACATATGACGTAACCTCCTCCTTTATATTTTTCCGCCTCATACATTATTCGTCGGAATGTTATTGGTTTGCCGCAGTAATAATGTATTTTTAATATACCACCCGACGTATTGCTAGGAAAAACAGCTGCTTTGTTAGAACAAACTAGAAGGCGATCTAATTGAAATTTTGTCATCTAACATTGCCGCCTGATTTTTCCACGGAGGGGTTATTATGTAATACGTTTCGAAAAGAAAACTGTTCGAGTTTGTATGCTATTAGAATTACAATTCAAAAACATTTCCGTTTGATTCATAATAAACCCTCAGAAGCAATCGACCTTATTACGGTTCTCGAAAATGTTAACGATTTGACTTTTATCATGATAGAAATTTATCAGGTATAGACTCGCTGTTATAGTTTTTAATTTGTTTTAGCAAGCAAAAAATTAAAAGTACAAACTCAAAAAAAAAATAGTTTTCTTCACAGCGAAAGATTATTATACACTTACAATAATCAAGGTAATTATCTTGCCAATATTGGCAAGTTAATGGATCGTATCCCTTTTACCATTCGGACAATAATCACCCTTATTCCAGTTATCTACGTCGACGTCACTTTAACACAATACCAAAAAATTGAGGCTTGTGCAGGCCTTGTTGAAAACAACTGACTCCTGTTTGCAGGTTTATGCTATTTTCTAGACCTTACATTGTGTCCACACCAGATGATTTTATATTATAATTCGTAATATAAAGCCGGTAGAGGAACTGTAATTTTTTCATTAATATCAACGTTAATGATTTTATATCGTGATGAATCAAACAAATATTTGTAAAATGCTTGCCAAAAATATCTAATTTGCGTGTTGTTAACATTTTTGGTCACAAATAAAGGCTCAGTTAGCTCAGTGCAATGTAATTTTTATATGAAAAGTAGGTTACGTTTCATTTCATCTCTATAAATGCTCAGTTACCCGACTGTAATGTAATGTAACTGCAACGTAGGAAACAGCTGATCGATATTTTTATATGAAAAGTAGGTTACGTTTCATTTCATCTCTATAAATGCTCAGTTACCCGACTGTAATGTAATGTAACTGCAACGTAGGAAACAGCTGATCGATATTTTTATATGAAAGGTATCGATCAGCTGTTTCCTACTGAAGCCATAACGAACATAGGTACATGTGTACATGCGAGTATGTACATAGCTAGAAGCATTTTTTGTATTTTATATATTTTAAATATATTTAACATCTATTTCTATCCATTTCTAATTCCATTCGTATCCATAGTTACTGTTGAAACTTGATAATGCTTAGTTTTAACAATATTGACCACTTGCAGTACGAGTTTGATTAAGAATACGGCAAATGTTAAAAAGTTGATACTCATTAAAGCCGCTTCTGGAGGAAAATTTATGCTTGATTCATCGAAAATGCCACGTTTTCTACGTAAATGGATGTTGGGTTTATTTTCAAGCCCTTCTCTGGGCTCTCCATTTTCATTTGCCATCATATGATTTTCATCATCTTCGTCGTCTTGCCATAGAACCATAAATTGTTTTTCTGAAATAAAAAGTTTTTAGAGTCATTTGAGTTGAGTCATGACTAAAAAAACTTGTTTTGTAGCAAACGTCTTGTAAGTTTTGAATTTACTAACACTGCATTTACATTATCTCAAAATCTAGTAAAATTTACTTGAAATCTTTATCGTAATCCACATCGTTTTCACTATCTTTTTTTTTGACATTTTTCAAGATTTCATATCGAAGACATAATTCTTTGTCTAAAACTTGTTACTCAAAAAGTGCTGACTTAGCTCATCCACACACCTCCAATAGAAAATTTTGTAGAGCATAGCTAATTCACTCACCTTTTATATAAATATTTTGTACAGGGTAGTAAATAACAAATAAAAATATTAGATTTTGAGTAGATTTCCTACAAATCTACAGACAAATTAGATTTCGTTTTGTGTGGGGAATCTAGCAAAAAGCAACTAGATTAATCTCGAAATCTCGTAAGTGCTAGATTTCGAGGCAATGTAAATGCCCTCTACAATAACAGAAAAAGAAATCGATACATTTGATTTAGCTAGCAGAGACAAAAACCAAAAATTTTAGCAGAGTTTATATTGCAGTTAACAGCACACTGTTAACCATTTAACAGTTCTAGTAAAATGAATGAATATTATTTCAACGGCAAAATCCAGGAATTTAGACTAGGACTATACTCGCCAATTAATGGAAAATATATATAATAAAAAATATATATAGTCAATCACAAAACTTTTTTAAAATACTGTTAACGACATCTTGGGCATATGGTCTAGTTACTCCGCCCATATTTGTGCAACAATACCTTACAAATTTTTTTTTGTAAATTATTTATGAAATAAATAAATATATAATCCGAGATATGATTAATAAATAAATACTAATGGTATATACTAGAAATACATACACATATAAACAATAGAGTACCAAAATTTTGAAAAATATACTATTTTGGAAGGATTAGAGGCCATTGTGGAAAACTGAAGAGTTCCACAGGTATCCCGCTATATGTGACGCGCAAAATAGAAAGGGACCTAAGGGTAAAAACCGGTTTTGTTCAGGAGAGCCATTTTAAAGATTTAAATACGTGTATCTTTGGTGTACCATCACTGAGCGTGTTGGTATGGGTCTCATTTGAAAGCGACACATCTCATGACGCCAGGAACGTGTTGGCCAACCTTGAAAACGCTCATAGGTCGTCCCTACCTCTTGTTTTGTGTAGTTGGTTTTTACTGTTTTCTACCTAGCGCGCTGTTTCCATGAGTTTGATATCAGTTTTGCTCGCGTTTTTTCGAATCCAGGTTTATTTTCTGAAATTATTAATTGTGAATTATAATAAATACTCATTTATAATTCTTTTAAATCGTGAATATCACTCTGTTAGTACGAAAAGTTTTTCACATAACCTTAGAATCGTCGACACTTTTGGGGCATGGGATCGGTCTCATTCGATGCTCAGATGTTGTCCATCAAAAAAAAAGTGAAAATTGATTTTTACCCTTAGGTCCCTTTCTCTATGCGCTGTCACATATAGAAATAGAAGCTCTTTAAAAAAAGCAGATTTAGTGGTATTTCTGAAAAAATTTTGGAACTTTTGAAAAATCAATTTGAAAAAAGTCATATTTAAAATTCTGATTCTTTCAACAATGACCACTAATCCTTATACAGATGCCCTTAGTTCCACGCCGACAAAGACAATTTTCGCTTGGCTATGTTGGCTTCCGGTGGACTTAACAGCTAGAAAACTAGCCCTACATACGGCCGTTAGACTAAACGCAAAAGGTGTATGGAACTCAGGGATGGCAAATTTGGTACAATTGTACTGTTTTTGGTACTATTTAAACTCGAAAAGTACAATAGCACACCAATGACTGATTTAGTACATTTACCCAGTTTCACTCCGTATTTCTTTTCAAACGATTGTATATGTCAATTTTCACTTTTGAACAATAAAACTCGTATTTTTCCCACTACAGACCATGAGAATGCTTGCATGTCTAAATACAGCAAACAACATACCTGAACTCATTGACTACTGTACTCCCAAACCCTACTTCAATAGGAAATTTAGTATTTCATTGAAAGAAGGGTTCTCCCCTGTGGACAGAGGCGTGCAGATTTTCACGGACGGCTCAAGATGGGGGGAATTTGGAATTGAAATATCATTCAGACTCCCGGACGAATGTAGCATATTACAGGCAGAGATATCCTCCATTAAAAGGACAACACACTGAATAAGTTTTTTATCGGATATATAATAGAAATATCCATATAATAACGAACAGCCAATCTGCAATCAAGTCCCTCGCAGGTGTGTACTCCACATCATTCCTTGTCCAAGAATGTCTCACAGTCCTGAATAAGCTTGCGCAGCACTCATCCATCACACTATATTGGGTGCGTGGACACGGGACTAATTCAGGCAACATAGTTGCGAATGACATGGCAAAGAGGGGAACCCTACTCAGAGTAGTCTGTGGGCTCCCTCTCTCATCCTGCTGTAGACGCTTCGATGCTGCCTTTCTCAATTCAGCTCAAGACAGATGGTGCAATGAGCATATCTGCGCTATATCGAGAACCCTTTGGCCTCGCCTAAATATCCACAGAACCAAAAACCTCATTAGCTTCACCAGGAAGCACTTGAGGAATCTCTTGGCCACACTAACCGGCCACTGTACTTTTGGAACCCACGCTAAACGTAAAGTATTTCACATCTTATCTGCTTCTGCACCGCTTAGAAGGATCACCGTCTGCGCTTCCTTGGCAGAATATTCTTCAGTAGCCTGTCCCATTTATCGGAAATATTACTCAGAAACCTAAATCTATACATCAGGAGCAGCGGCTGGTATGGTCATAAACCCTCTTCTATGGCATGTTTATACACTGGACCCTGACACACTTCTCTATTCTTATATTCTCTCTTATCCTAAAAAATTTTCATCTATATCTTGCCCTTTATTCCCTATCCCCCTTTCTACTACTACTTTCAACTTACAGGTAGAACAAAGGAACCATCGTATTGGACCCAAGTGAGCTGAGGGTCTACTCTGTAATTCGAAACGAATGCAAATGCTTTAGAATTGTAATGTTAATAACATTACCCTGGACCCCTAGATTTTTCATTTCTTCACCAGCAGCCTACTAACCTAACCTAACCTAACCTAATCCTTATACACATTCATATTGATTTTAAAACAAAACAAAACAAATGAGAATCCTATCATATGTAACTTATTTTTTACACTCAGAAGTTACTAATAAAACTTTTTAAGGAAGCGGTGACTATGTTATTCCATTAAAGCGACATGTGGACTTAAAATAAATATGAATAGAAATACATATATGTATGTATGTATTTATGTATTTCTTTTTCTTACCTATAGTTTTCAACATGGAATCTTTCAGTTGCTGCAACATTTTGATTTTATCATCCAAACGAAATAGAGAATTTTTCATCCAAGTTTGCTTAAAAGATTTGATATATTTTATAAAACCTTGTATAGAAGGAAGCTCCACTCCCGAATTGGAATCATGGGCCGAAAAATTCTGCTGATTCTTAGAATTATTATTTTCTGCCTCCGTTGAAATGGTTTCCATTTTGTTAAATTCAATTTTACGAACTGCCGCTGATGTTTTCGGTTGCAGACTACTTTTCACAAAGTCCCGAAGGTTATCCGAATTTTTATATCTTTCCTGCTGGTATTTTATCCATTCTGGACTGGGTGTGTCCTCAATATCGCTGTTATCGATTGTAGCTTTTGCCCGCGTTTGTTTTAAACTTTTACAGAAATTTATGGAAAATAATAATAAAACTATTTGTAACTGCATTCTGCCTGCATTTGCTCTTTTGATTGTAGTTGGCCAACTAAATGTGCAAAATGTTCCAGCAGATTTATTTAGACAGCAGAACCGTATAAAGAAAGGGTATACATAGATTTGTAAAGTAGATTTATTTTAATAATTGTGTCTACGCTTAATAGCGACAATTAATATTAAAAAAAATAATTCATGGTAGTTGATTTTTGAATAAAGTTTTTAAGAGTCGCTAGCAAAAGTATGTCACATTTTAATTAATTTGCACATGGAAGATGTTTCAAAAGAAATTGTAGTTAGTGCAAAATTTTGTGGCAATAAGGAAAAAGTGCTTAAGTCATATTGTACTATTTTGCAGTAGAGCAGTTTTAAGCTTTCAAGCCGTTTTTAAGAAATTTATTTGTCTTACGGTTAAATTGGGAAATTCGGTATTCACTTAAAATTTTTTTAAATATCGTTCTACACACTATATGTGACCTTCTCCGAGAAAAGGGACCCAGTGTGTGAAAATGAAGTTTTTTTCTAATTCTACACCCTTTTAGGTACCACACAGAGAAAACAGTGCATACTAAATACCTCATAAAATAGAACAAAATTAATATAAATAATAAGGAAATCTTATTAATTTCATAGGGAAAACATTTTGGTAAAAATCAAGAAGAAATCTTCTAGTTTTTATTAGGTTATCTTATTGATTTTTTCAATAAGGTTTTCTTCTTGTTTTTATTAGGCGACCTCATAAAAAATAAAAAATAAATTGCGACTTTATTCTCTGTACTTATGTATTTTCATTTAAACTCTATACCATATACATGTGTAGTATCCCAGCAAAAAATTACACATTACCATCAGAACTACTTGCCATATAATGACTAACTTTTCTGATTACCATATTTCATTACTCGCTTACAAAACCATTAAGTTGATAATCCAGTAAGGAACAGCTTCCACCAAAAATGCTTAATTCCAAACCCGATTACCTTTTTTGAAATTTTTTGCTGGGATATTGTAGATGTTATTTATTTATACATACATACATATTATGTTATATTCTTAACTAACTTACTCACCAAGTATTGAACCATCAAACTTCTGACTGATAGACAAGCACTCTAACCAATATGCTAATAAGCAGCCTGAATAACCATTGAAATTATTGTGCAAACATTCTTATATAAAAATGAAAAAGATCATGAAAAAAATTGTCTCTATGTCTATTTATAGATATGAAATAACTAGACACCTCATAAAATCAACAAGATTTCCTTATTAAAAAAATCAATAAGATGCTTTACACATAATCATATAGGAACCTAATAAAATCAAGAAGAAAACCTTTTTAAAAAAATTAATAAGGCAACCTAATAAAATCAATAAGAAATCCCTATAGTTTACATTTTATAAGAAAACCTAATGGAATCAAGAAGTTTCTCTCTATGGATTGTTTTTTTGGTGCCAAAAATAACGGAAATTGAGTCAAAAGAGTTGTGATTTCTTTTTGATTTTATGTGGTTTTCTTCTTGATAAAATTAATAAGATTTACCAAATAAAAACAATAAGGAAACTCTATGAAGAAATCTTCGCTCCCTTCTGCTGGGATACCCCTTAGACTAAAAAACGTTTCACAGAGAAAATCTTTTTGATTCTATGATGCAGTTTTTTCTCTGTGCAGAATCCACTCTTAAGTCCTAACCCGTTTTTTGACACTAGGTCCCTTTTCTCTGAGAAGGTCAAATATATAAGATTTATAGGTTATAAGTCCAAAAAAGATAAGCAGCAAGTAATTGCGCTATAATTTCCTGAAAAATTGCACAAAATAATTGATGTTTTGCCCAGTGGTACTTTTGAAAAGTTGTAAAAATCAGCTTATCTCTACTTATGCACTTTTTCCTTTTTACCACAGAATTGATGCCTGTAAATGGTGCCTTAAAATACACAATAGATTTGAATGTGACGGTATTTTTCTGTCCTTGATGATTTCACCAAAAAAGAAAAACAATTATATATCGTTAATAGAGAAAGGACCTTACTCATTCTATTTTGAAATCGGGATTTATGCATTTTTCGATACATTAGATATTCTTGTATCGAAATATATGTAGTATGCATATAAAAACTCGATTTCTACAAAATTATGACTTAAGGCGTTTCTATATTAAGGTAACGATATTTATTAATTATGTGGAATAGTGAATTAATTCCAGCCTTTAGTGAGAATTTTTTCAACGTGTAAGCCAAAAATCAAAGAAATTATGAACAGAAAGAAATTATTTTGAAAAACTCAAAATTACTTTAATTTTTCTAAAATTATAAATTACTGAAATTCAAAACTCAACTTAAATTATCACGAGAAATGATAAATGTACGCAAAAAAAGAAATGTATAACCAAAAAAAAAATAAAAAATTGTGTGAACACGAATTAGCATAACTAATTTTTTTTATTATCTGTCTAGTTTAGTAAATAAAAGTGGAAATTGTACTATCATGATATAATGATCATCTATCTATCTATGTATGTACTATAAAAAAACCAGTCAAGTTTAAAAAATGTATCCAATAAAATCGCTGGGGGATTACCCATTCGCAGCCACCAACACTGACTGTTAGAATTTCTAGTAATCGTCATTTCTATAATATTAATTGCAATTACTTTTAATTGTAATTGCAATAGTAACAATTACAGGTGAAAAGAAATTTTCGTGCCATCATTTTAATAATGTGTATTCTTAAACCCATTATTGTATACAATAGCTATTTACATACGTACATTTATACATAATTACATACATACATACATACATAGATAATCCCACTTGACCTGAGATTCGATAAAAACGAATCCTCACTAAAGCGAAGAAATTTCGAAACGCAATTGTTCGATATTTGTTCGCAAATTTAAAAAAAAAATCTCTCGAAAAACTATCGAGAGAAGTTCGAAGTTCGAAGCCTTAGCGAACTTTTTTTTTTGTATACTCAAACACATCTGAGGACTTTATTTCTTAAAAATTTTAAGCTAAGCTTAAAACGCCTTATCCCACAAAAATCGTATAATTTTTCTAAAAGTTACAAGTCTCAGATTTTTTTTGAGTCCCATGTGGTCAACTTAGGCCCACTGTAACTCCTGTCCACCCAAATCCAGAAGACTGTCAAGACATGTGTTATAAGGCCTAAGTCCTCCTCTATGCATGTTTCAAGTTTCATATAAATCCAATCAGTAGTTTAGAAGTTCCAGATTTATTACCATTTATTTTGCAAAAGTCCCCACTGTGCCATGTTCATAGCCTGCAGCGTATGAGTTAAGGAATTAAAAAAAAAATAAAATAAATAAAATAAGTAAGTTAAAATAAATAAATTAAAATAAATAAATTACTTTTTTCATTTTTCTGCTACCTTTTTGCAGTATCGAAATTATTTCGATATTCTCGCACTTGTGATATTGCTGGCGAAACTTGGAAATCGAATGTTTTTTGGGACAAAACTGGGCGACAGGTGAACTTTTTTCGATTCATTTTGGAGTATCACTCTCAATAGTTTTACACGATAAATTTTCGAGATATATTCGAAATCGCTATAAATAAGGAAAGTCTTGGTCAACTGGGATACGTTACCAGGTGCGTGTATTTGTTTGTTGTTTATCTGACTCATCTCTTCGGGCCGGAGACTAATTTTGAACACATTTTATTTTATTTTTAAAAAAGAGACGAAACTACTGTTTGTTGACGGAAAATTTAATCAGAGTTATTAAATATGCATGTATTTTTAATACTCTTATAGCTCATTTACGCAAAGAACGTTATAAGTCAAAAAATGGAATTTTTTAGTGAGTAATGCAGAGTTAATCCTCATATCGTTTTACATATTGTATCAAAATTTCACACAATTATTTTGTTTACTCAACTCTTGAGAGAAAAATAAAGTTTCTTTTTCCATTAAGTTGTGTGTAAATTAGAAAAAAATCCCGGGAATTCCCGGGAATTATTTTTTTACAAATCCCGGGAAATTTTCAACTGAAATTTTCGGGAATTTAATATATCCGTTTTGGAATTTGCTTTTTTTCCATTGATGTTCGTTGTTTTATTACTTAAAAATACAACTCTATATCGATGCATAATATGTATAAGCATGGAAGTAGATGTAATAGAGGCTTCCGAGGTGAATCCATCAACTTGAATTGTTACGAAATAGTTTCAACTTAAGAAGTATATTTAGGAAATAGTATCTAGATTGGCAAACTCAAAGCATATGTATTTTTTTTCGTTTCGTGTGTTAAATATTGTTCATGAAATGAACGAATAAAGTTGTGCTGTTTTTAATTTGAATGTTTTCATAAAATTATATTTTTTTATAGAGGTAATTTAATTAAATTCATATGTTTTTGAAATTCTCGGGAATAAAACATTTTACTTCTCGATTCCCGGGAATTGAAAAAGTCCGGGAAATTAGAAACCCTAGTGTAAATTAAAAACTTCAAGCTCGTTTTCTGGCAAACTGGTTTTTTTGAGTTATGACTTTGAGTAAATGAGAGATACATATGTATTTACATTAGGTATGGGATAGTGCACTACTTTTCGTTTTCGGAACGCTAGACTGCCTAGTTTTGTGAGGTTGGGAAAAAATTGCATGTCCCAAAAAATGAGAGCGACCGGACGGTCGAAAGTGGACGCTCGTTGGGCTCAAAGTATATGGGAATCCATATATATACATATGTGTCCTTAATTATGAAAGTGGTCTAAGTCTTGTGCATTTTTGCTTAAAAATATCAAATAAATCTTAAAGAAGTAAGAGTTCTATATTTCGTTTTGGGGTTTAGCGATTTTTTTTATTTTGGCGATTTTTTTCGTTTTGTACGACTTTTTGGTTTTTGGCAATTTTTTTTTGTTTTTTTAGTTTTAGCGATTTTTTAAGTTTTGGCGCTTTTTTCCGTTTGGCGATTTTTTGGTTTTTGTTTTTTTTTAGTTTTTTGGCGACTTTTCTAATTTTTGGTGATTTTTTGCCTTTTAGCGATTTATTTTACCTTTGGTGATAATTTTTATTTAAGCGATTTTTTGATTTTGGCGATTTCTTCATTTCGGCATTTTTTTAATTTTGATATTTTTTAGTTTTAGCGTTTTGGAAAGTGTCAAAATTACGTACAGAACACAGCCATACAACAGTTAAAGAATCGCTGGATTAAGTGTATTGATTGAAAGGAAGACTATAAATGCATAAATATTAAAACAAAAAAAAAAATTCAAATCAATCCAAAATCATTTTTTATTATAAATACTTGTTTGATTTATTCAAAGATAGTCTTACAACTCATCTGCTCAGTAAGAAAACATCTCGTTATTTTAGGGTACGAGTATTTTCAAAACTAAATCTTTCACTGCCGCCCAAAATACCTCTCTTACTCTTTTTTTGCACAATATTACAGACATATAAAAAATATATCCATCTCGAAATCTCTCGGTGCTTTCTTAATAAATAGCAAATATTGATCAAAAAGAATTCAACGCAAAAAAAAACCAATTTAGTTTTAATTTAATTGTGGCTTGAGTAACATCATCATATCGCTGTATTTTACGAGTCATTAAAAATAAAAATAAAAATAAAAAAAACAAGAAATGTTGGAAAAATTATTAAAGATTATCGGAATTTTAGCAGTTTTATTCGTGAATACATCATTGTCTGAAAGCAGTGAGTGTGTATTTGGAAAACATCAACCATAAATGAATTGAAAAAATTAAAACACAAAACAAAAATCAGGAAACACAAACGCAAAAGTTAACACGAACCGTTTCTTATCACACTACGGACACTATTGACCCATTGACATTGAGGGTTAAATGCATTAGGGAAAGGAATAGCTAGAGAGGAGTCTTAGCGAATGAAAAAGTTAATTTCTAACGTATATTTTTGCAACTTTGCGCCGAAACTCGGTCTCAAAACTTTATTAAACAAATTACTTTTGCAGTCAAAATTATGAAATTAACAGCCTGGACCACGATATTATTATTGTTTACCATACAAGTTGTCGATCGAACGTTTTCTGTCGGCATCGTGGGCCAGGCCGTAACTTTTATTTATTATTTTTAAAGTTTTATTAATACTCATCCTATTTTTAAAATTTGAACTTTTGCTTAGAAATTTAGCACAACAAAAATCTACAACAGGCCATAATTTACATAATTTAATGAACATATTTTCGCCTTTATTCATAAACAATTATTAAAGTTAATTTTGCTGAATTTTATATGTGTAAACCGGTTTAACTTAAAAAATTCTTCATGAATACCGATTGGTATATAAGGATTTCATTAGCGAAAGGCTAATGTGAAGTAAATACTCTTGGGCCTTATCGTGGCTGGCGTATTTCGACTTCGAAGTTTCACTCCTAGATTCTAGAATATGGTGCATATTCATAGTGAAAACAAAGTATACTTTAAGAATTTAAAACCAGTATTATACCGGTTCTAAGCTCTTACCCCCATATACATAAGATTTAAAATCAATTTGAAATGTATTTTATTTCAAATTTTTCATACAAAATTTTCTTAAAATGGATTTCAAAAATATTTTATTTTTTTTTATAAATATGGGGGTTAAAGTATACCTTGTTTTGTAACCGACTTCAAAAAAGGAGGATGTTATCAATTCGTCTGTATTTTTTTTACATTTTTACTTCATAACTCGGTACATTTTAAGCCGATTCTAAAAATTATTTTTTGTCCCAGAGGGTATAGCTTCGAATTGGTTCCATTGTAAAAAAGTGGGCGGGACACGGCCACAAATTTCGTTATTTGATTTTATGGTATTCTATTTATTTGAGTGCTGCGAAACCTAGCAAACACCTTTGGTTCTTGTAATTACACAATTTTAAAGTTTAAAAAATGGGCGGGGCTACCCCGTTAAGATTTATTATTATATTACACGTTCTACGAGTACTTAGTCGCTTTTTATGAAACCTACCACTTATCTTGAGCTCTAAAATAAACACAATCTTCCATTAAAAAAATGGGTGGAGTCACGCCCATTAAAATTTAATTTTTTTTATTTTAAGTGATTCTACTTTACACCGATTTTTAAAAAACTTAACGCACATCCTGAGCTATGAAATCTTGCATTTAAAAAAAATCTTGCATTTAAAAAAAATGGGCTGATGTACACCCATTAACCAACATATTTAAAAAAAAATTTTTTTTTAAAGAGTGGTCCCATAAATTATTTTTCGAAAATGTTCTATCAAATCTTTGTATTGAAGTCGGTCTTTTTGGCAAAAATATTTGTTTTTTGTTTCTTATTTTTAAATGGAAGTAACATTCAGGCAATGCTTGTATTTTTAGGTGTTACCTGCTTTAGGAAAGGGATATTGATAGGGAAGACAGGTGGTGAAGGAAGAGATAGCGGAAAGCTTCATTCTTTTACTGCTCTGCTTTTTTACATGTTTTTAGGAAGGGAGTGTTGCAACGCCTCTGGTGTCAAGGAGACGTATTAAATTTTAGAAACCGTGTTTAGCTACCATTTTTATATGTTATTTTACTTCGCCGATGATTTTGCTATACAATACCGTCCAAAGTGGGAATCCTCGGATGTTACATTAAGATTAATATCCCCTGAAGTCAATATAGTTCAGTGACTAGTGTCTATGCCTTCATCACTTCAACTTTCATAGAACAACTGACACAAAGGCACACTAATGTACATTACAAAGATGTCTGGTAGTTGGTTGTTATTTAATGGCTTTGTCGGTGACCGGCCTCTAACCCAGGACCTTCGAATGTTTCTTTTGTATCGCCTTTAAAAAGAGGTGAAAAGTGTACTTGCGGCTTTTTGCATTTTAGCTTACCATATGTTTTATTAATTCAATAGCGTCTCATGCGTGTTTGAAAGTGTAAGATTTCATGAATATTCAAGCATAACAATTTATAAAATTTGAAAGTTCGTTAGTTATTAAAACAGGGAATTTTTTTTTTGGTTACCTTTTAATTTGAAATATTTAAGCTTTCATTTATTTAAGTCTTCCATAGAAGTCACTTTCAAGTCACACTTATAAGCTAGACACATATAAAGGTATTACATACAGGCGGTGAATCAATAACGCACTTAATATTAGCAAAAGTACAGTGAAACTCGGTTATTATGAATTCTTTCTTATGATAAATCAATTTCAAAGTCCTAAGCTTTTGATTGCTATATTAATAAAAATTAATATATAGCTTATTTACGTCAGTGTTTCTAATTCAGATCATCAAGTAATCAGAGAATGACAAAAGTATCGTTCTAAGTACTCTTTGAGTATGGGCCATCAAACATATGCATACCGAGTGCGTTTAACTATAAACATCAAACAACTATGTTTATATACATCACACTCACACATTTTTCATTACATTTTATAAACAGATATGTATTCATACGGTGCCGAATGATGGATAAATATCCCGAGTATCATGCACATATTTTTTTTCTTCCGATTAAATATCCATACTCTGAGTATAAACATACTCCGACCATAATATAACATAATATAACAGATACGCTTGATACGTATGTGCCTGCTTATTTGAGTTTGGTCCACTGTGTATGCTGTCGGCTAAGGCCATGATACACTATCCTATACAATCGTGCGATTTTTGAGAAAATACAACCCTGGTATGATGGAGTCTATGAAAATTTTCAAAAGTCAATAGCATTGCATCAGATCAGGGTTGTATTTTTTCGTAGGTCGTGCAATTGTATAGGATAGTGAGTCTTCAGCCTTATTTAAAAATTTCTTATATAAAAAATTTTCAGCGCAAATAGAATACGTGAATTGTTTTGATTCATCGCATTGCAAAAATCTTGCAACAAATAACTATTTTTATTTTTAAACATTTTCTTTGACCTTTTATTATTATTCAAGTGAAAATTATTGAAGAATACAGCATAAAAAGGCGGTGTCGAAATATGAGCCCAATTCACAAACTTATGCAAATGGGCTTGCATCGTAGCATGTGCAAAATGGTTAGTATATTGATACTCACCACTTAACAATTCTTAGTGGTGAGTATCAATATACTATACCATTTTGCATATGCTACGATGCAAGACCATTTCCACAATACTGTGAATTGGGCTATTGTTAATAAATATTGTGAGTTAATATTGTTAATTTTATAATAACAAAAATTAAAAATTTTAAAAACCCCCGATATATCTAGAAAAGATGTGATATCTTCTAAGCGGCCGTTCAAACAGAAAAACACGAAAACAAAATCGGTCCAGCCGATTGGTCTGTAAGTGGATACGGACACACAGATACACAGACACACACTACAAACTTATAACACCCCTTTTTTGTTCGGGGGTTAAAAAAGACCTAAAATCTTTAAAAGTAAGAATTTGTCGATTGCATGTATCAAAATAATTCACGTATTCCATTTGCATTGAACAAAGTTTTATATAAAGATGAAAACTTATTTGTGGTTAGTTAAGGATGTGCTTAAACAACAAAAAAATATTTTTTTTAAATTCGCATAAAATATTAAAATAGTTATATTAAATTCTTACTTAGTTTTTTGATTTTCAAAAAGTCACACATGTTTAAAGTCAGTCCACGTTTGCAAGAGCTACGAGCTTGGACATATTTTACCACCCCTCAAGTGATCAACTTTGACACACTGTTGTTCAGTTTGTATTGCAACAGCCTGCCTGAAAAACGTCGCTTCTGAAAGCTTAGCTCCTCTTAGGCGCCACTGTGCAGCGTAGAACTATTTTGCGTGATACATGTTGTGATAAATAATAATTAAATAAATACAAGAATTCTAACATAAGTTATACTCATTAGGAATTTCAACAGCCTTCTCGAAAAATATCTTAATGTGCAAAGTAGTTTGAAAACAATATTAATTATCATAAAATATACTTAAATACATTGCAAATTTTATTTTACGCTAAAATATGCCAGAACTTGATTAATAAAAAAAATGATGAATATACTAAATTATTTTCCAACCTGACAATGTGTAGTTCTTCATCATTTACAAACAACAATTATTGTTTTTTTTTCAAGTATTTTAACTATAGACAGGTTCTACAAGTTATATACACACATATGTATGTATGTACATATTTTCAAGTAGCACATCTTCCTGAATATCTTTTGCGAATACACTTGTATTATAAACTAATTTTTATTACTGCATTCAAATAAATAGTTGTCATATTCAAGATTTGAAATACAGTAATTTCTGCTTAATTGATTTTTGAAAAGTTCATGGCCTTTGATGCTTTTATTTGCATAAATAATTTATTGATGAGATAGTCTGTTAGTGGATTCACTAATGTAATTAACGGCCTGTCCCACGATGTCACCAGACATCCGTTAGTACCCGTTAAGAAAGATTTAAAGAGTGTACAAAAAAAAACCTTAATTATCTGATACTAAGCTACTGGATTCCCATGATGCAGCCCCTTACATCCTCTTCCCAAATTCAGGTCCTTTCTTTGATCGAAAAGTTACCAGTAATTGTGCCTGTCAAGACTCGCATCACTTTTTTATTAATATTCAATAGTACCTTGGATCTTTTTGAGTCAAGTTTTGGCCACATAGCCCTCGAGACTCTACAATTCTCCTTACTTCCTCAATGAACGGCTGGTTCTGCCCACCACCCAATTACTGAGTTCCCTATAGCGATCTATCACACTTGCCAGCTCATAGGCACTTTCATTTCCCAGGAACCCAACATCGTCTGACACTATATTTGTCCATAAGCAAGTTGTAGGCTCTTCTACAGTGACTAACAAATTTCGATACAACATTGTGTCCTTTCAAAGCTTTTAGCAGTGCCCCACTGCCGACAGAGAATGTTAACTCCTCGCCTTCAGCCACACTTCTGGCCACCAGCTCCATGGCTCTGAAGATAGACAAGATCTCAGCTTGGAAAACGCTGCATTCATTCGGCAGGCTGAAGGAACTAAGAATGTTCGCCCCAAGATATAAATATTATTCCCTGCGACTTCCCCATTTTTAACCCGTCTATGAAGACCACACTACCCTCATTTAGTCTACCATATTTTACCCAAGAGTCCCCATCCAGTGTTATCAGTGAGGGTGTTCTACTAAAATCAATTTCAACGACTTTATAGTCTGTGAACCCATTGGTTACAGAGCTCCATTCACTAAAACTGATCTCATTTAAGATTGATGTGTGACCTGTTGCTCCAGTCCTCACCAAACCTGCTTCAACGAGTCTAAAGAGACTTCTAGTCGCCGTCCTCCATCACAAAGTCTTCCACATGAAGCCGGTGAATGAATGACATCAGAGACAGCCTGAGGTATGCTCCTTTAGCCACCTGTGATGCCCACCGATGCTCACTTCTGAAGCTTAGCATCCATCTTCTATGACTCTCCTTCCTCAATGCCTCCAACCATACCACACAGCCATAGGAAACAACCGGTCTGACAATCGATGCGTAAATCCAGTTTACTACCTTTCGTTGCAGATCCCAAATTCCTTCCTATGGAGTTCCTGTATGCGTAGTAGGTATTGAGCTCTTTTTTCAATCTTCATTGCATGTTATTTTTTCAAGAATGCTTACTATCTAGGAAAACTCTTAAGTATTTTGCTCTCCTCCCGTCGTAGGCAGTACAAAGCTATCTATTTGGTATCTCCTAGTAAAGAGGACTGCTTAATTTTCTCTGGATTAACTCACAGTCCTTTGAGCTGGCCCAGGAGGATAGCTCTTCCAAAGTTGACTGCATGAGTTCTTCCGCTTAAGCAACTATCTTCCGGTCAATCCTGCCAAAACGCCTAAGAATGACATTCATTACCAGCAACCGCAAGAGAGATGATACAACTCCTTCCGTGTAGTGTTCCTCTGGTCACTAATTTCCTTAGGTCTCCCTTTAACGTACTCGGGTTGATGATTCTGCTGCTAAGAATCATCGGAGTTTCTCCAACGGCTACGTAATAGCCTCTATACTACTGTTCTTTAATGAATGCATGGCATGCATGGGGACATGGAAACAATGAAGCACTTCCTTTGCCATTGTCCAGCTTTCGCCCAGCTGGGATCCCGTTATTTTGGGGATGCAATTTTACTGGACATTGACTGGATAAGTTTGGGGGACGTGAACGTTTGTTAATTTACATGAGGCTGCACTGGCTTAAGTGTATGTTCCCGGAAATGAGCGTAATGGCTGATCCTCTTTTCAAACTAATGTTGTTTAAGGCTTCCACAGACAGTGTGTAATCCTTGTGCTACAATTTTCGCTCTATAACACCAACCACGTCATAAAGTGCACTCTCAACAGACCTGCCGGCGTTTCAGATGCCACACAGCGAAGCTTCGGCGGATATTTGCAGGATGCTATATTCCATATAACATATATAACATATGGAATATAGCATCCTGCAAATATCCGCCGAAGCTTCGCTGTGTGGCATCTGAAACGCCGGCAGGTCTGTTGAGAGTGCACTTTATGACGTGGTTGGTGTTATAGAGCGAGAATTGTAGCACAAGGATTACACACTGTCTGTGGAAGCCTTAAACAACAATATATAGAATATATAATATAGAATTTTGCTTCTATTTAAATTTCAATTGAGGAAGCGTTTAATGCAAGAAAACCCTTTATTCGGTACAAAGTTCATCTGTGCAGTTTTTATTGCACCAACAAACAACTTTTAATTGTCTTCGTAATTTTTCAGTTTTGACAATTAACAGAGCTTTTCACATGTGGGTCCTTTTTGTGGTTGACATATTCGAGTTCGGCTTCGAAATTTTGGTTTTAGATTAAAGAACCAATGTTGTGATATTCTTTAATCTATTACAAGAACGTTGTAGTCAAAGGGTATCGTTGAATGACGTAGTTAGCACGTTGACTACAAAAGCAAAGGTCCTGATTTCGAGACCTGTCTCCGGCAGTGACTAATTAGCAACACCACGCATTTTACTGATGTGCATTAGTGTCCCTTTCTATCAGTTGTTGCAGGAAATATCAAGTGGTGAAGGTATAGTTACTGGGCACTGAACTTTAGGAATACCAGAGTGCCCTCCTTCGTCGGTATTGTGTGGCAGAATCAGCAATTAAGTAAGACAACAAATAACATGGCACAGCTTCGAAAATTTAATTTTGACACCAGAGGCGCTGCAACACTGCATTATTAAAACTAATCATGAAAAAAGCAGAGTTGTAAAAGAATGGTAACACCTAGTAGTAGTAGAAGACACTCATTGCCTGAGTGTTACTTCTCTTCAAAAAAAAAAAAATTAATAAAGTCAATATATTCCAAGTACGAATTGGTATTTATTTTGTGAAACATTAAGCAGGTCATCCAATTAAACAGAATGAATTATATTGAACACTCTCATAGCATGCTTTTAAATCAAATTGAGCGGCGGTCAAATAAGCGGAAACTACTGTATTTAATAAAGTTGGTGCGCACACAACAACTTGATTTGATTGTGGTGCGTCTTCTCTTTTTTCATCACCCTTTTGCGTTAAGAACCTGACTTCCATTTGACGGGTATGTGTTATATAAATACATATGTATATATTTATGTATAAATTAAGTTCTTAGAAGAAGAAAAAAAAATGCATAATTAAAAGCGTGAACGATAGTGCCTGGAACAACTTGTTTCGTTTTCGCAATAACTCAAGCTTAAGTAAATTTTCATTTAAGTTTCCTCACTATACTATAAATAGAAATGCGTTCAACACTGTAGAAATAAATATTGACAAATCTTTTTAGAGGTCACGGTATACACGTTTTTCGGACAAGTACTACAAAGACTTAGAATGACTTTAAAGTTATTTACAATTTTCCTAATGGCTGCCATTAAACTACTCCCTTCAAAACGCAGTTGCCTTTCCTGACGGTACTTGTTTAACACCGAATGATCTGCAAGGTGTATGCATAGACATTTTGCAATGTCCTCCGCTGTTGGAAACCTTAAAAAATGTCGACAGGTCTGGCTCTGAAACTGAGTTCCTGCAACAGAGTCAATGCGGAAAGAAGGGTAAAACCATATTGGTTTGTTGTCGTTATGAAGGCGGAAGTCGCTTCAATGTACCAACTAGTTCTCAGTCCAGCGGCAATTCTCATCTTTTGCCGAATACACGGGAATGTGGACGTTCCTTTGATAATCGTATTATTGGTGGCACGAGTACAAAGTTCGATGAATACCCCTGGACGGCGTTGGTTGAGTATACGAAACGTAAGTAGAAGGTAGTAGTAAGATTTTCCAAGGAGTTTTAATTTTTAATATTATTTTATAAATAGCCCAAAATAAAAAGGGCCACCATTGTGGAGCAACGTTGATTAACAATCGTTATGTAGTGACAGCTGCTCATTGTGTCACAGGACGTGCTATACCATCAGATTGGCGTGTTTCTGGCATACGTTTGGGCGAATGGGATCGTTCCACTAATCCAGATTGTGAAGAGTCAATTCGGGGCAAGAGAGATTGTGCCGACCCCCATTTGGATGTGGGCATCGAACAGATCATTTACCATCCCGACTATAATGCGCAGGCTTCAAATAACTTAAATGACATTGCTCTCATACGCTTGGATCGCTATGTCACATTTACCGATTTTGTAAGTCCCGTGTGTTTGCCAGTGCAAACCCATTTGCGCTCCAAAACGTTCGAAAACACAAAAATGGATGTCACTGGCTGGGGTACTACGGAAGCTGGCAGTGCCAGCACTCTTAAGTTGAAGGCGGCCGTAGACGGTTGGGGATTTGATAGGTGCCAGCAAAAGTATGCCTCCAAGAGAATATATTTGCAAGATACGCAAATGTGTGCAGGTGGTGAACAGGGTGTTGACTCTTGTGGTGGTGATTCCGGTGGTCCTTTGGTGGTAAAAGAAAAGATAGACAATCGCGATGTGTACGTGTTGTCGGGCGTTGTATCATTTGGGCCGAAGCCTTGCGGTTTGCCTGGTTGGCCGGGAGTTTATACACGGGTTGGTGCCTACATTGATTGGATAACGAGCAATATTAGAGAATAATAAATGTATTAAGTTCACTTTTATTATCTACATTCGTGGTCACTGTTTTTGTTTCTTACTTAAATAAAAATATTAATATATTATACTCGTATAACTAATTGTTGGTTTTTATAATATTTGATTTTGCATTGCCTCTAACAGGCTTGGTATCGACTTCGTATACCTCTGTACATAACACATCCCAGTAAAAAGTAAAAAAAACATACCCAAGAAGGCATGAAAAGGTGGACTTTGCAATCTGAAAGTAGCGCAAATTTGAATCAACTCTAATGATTTTTAAATGACTTTGTTATTATAAAAAGTTTTCTTTTACGATTTCTGATCACCGCAATGGAAGCGATGTTAGAAACACTTCCTTTTGGCGTGCCATAATGATATTTATTATTTGGGAAAAGTGGTAAAAAATTGCCCATTTTTGCAACTCGTTTATTTTTATGAGAATTTAAATGCAAAATATTGCTTTTATGTAAATTTCAGTATAAGCTTTAGATAACAATTAGTACATATTGTCGTTACCTTAATATAGAAAGACCCTAACTCATTTATTTTCTGAAATATATTTTTTTGTATATTTCTATAGAAAAACATCTAATGTATCGAAAAATGCAAAAATCTCGAATTAAAAAAAAAAAAAATATTGAGTTAGGGCCTTTCTATAGTAAGGTAAAGATATATATCTTTAAAAATATCGTTTTTCTCTTAAGCATCGTACAGTAGTCCAGATTTGTAAAAAAAAATATATATATAAAATGTTTTTTTTTATCGAAATGTTGTTATGTCAATCCAAAGAATTATTTAATTTATTTATTTTTTAATTAATTATTTAGTAATATATAATAATTATTACCAATAATAATGCTCAGCAATATTTAACAATATAGAAACAAGGTCAGTAAAGTGCAACTTTGACTCGCACAAGAAAGGTTTCATACGCACATTACATACATTTCGTTACCTTAATATAGAAAGGCCCTAACTCATTATTTATTTGAAATCGAGATTTTCACATTTTTCGATACATCAGATGTTCTATCGAAATATATAAAATAATTCGATTTCAAAAAAAAAAAAATGAGTTAGGGTCTTTCTATATTAAGGTAACGATATGTAATACTATATGAACTTTTTAGCTCAAGCGCTTGTTTCTTTTTGGCGATTTTTTGGATTTTTGGCAATTTTTTCGGTTGTAATCGATTTTTTAGGTTTGGCGTTTTTTTCATTTTGGTGATTTTTTCGGTTTTTGGTATTTTTGTTTTGTTTTTTTTTTAAACAAATATTTCTAGTTTTAGCGTTTTTTTTAGTTTTGTTGCTTTTTTCCGTCTTAGCGATTTTCTCGGCTTTTGCCGATTTGGTGTTCCTGATTGCGCTTTGTACGCGAAATCATACTTAAACATTAATTTCATAAAATTTTCTTTCCAATAAAGGCCGTTTCATTGATATTAACCCAGTAAAAAAAATTGGAAGTCATTCTAAAGGAAGTACATTTTCATTACTTCCCAAAAATCGATATTTTTAATTTGCCGATAGTTAGCAGAAAACCAAGTAGAAGTTTATTTTAGTCATACAAAACCTTGTAATTCCTCTCTAGTTTTAGTATTACTCACCAGAATTTTAAAAAAATCGTTTTTTTTAAGAAACTTATGAACTATTTTTGGTCTAAAATTTTAAAGTTATTTGCTTAAATTTACATTAAATTACTGTTTCGCGTTTAAATTCCTATAAAAAGAAACTAATTGTTAAAATAGGTAACTATTAGCAATTTTTCCTAGATGAAAATATTATCATAGAACACAAAAAAGGACATTTTTCTTAAAATCGCTTCCAATTCGGTGACCAGGCAGCGAAAAAGAGAACTTCTTGCAATGACAGCCCTATGTAAAAATCATTAGATCAGATCGAAATTTGCACTACTTTCAGATCGCAAACTCTACATTTTCATTACTTTTTTGGAGTGTCTTTTTTTACTGGGTAAAAATATATTTTCTTGTTTTATTATGATTTAAACTTGTGTCACTCTATAAAAAATTCCCTTTATAATTGTCTGTATATTACATTAGGATTGCAACCTTTTTCATTACTCGCACCCTTTAATTGCATAGCTGTCATAGATTTGTTGTAGTAGCGGCCAACGTTTTACATATTCTGTGAAAATTTCAGGTCCGTAGCTCTTAGGAATCTCGAGAAAACAGTCTGTGACAGACGGATGGACGGACGGACATTGTAGTGTACGGAACTTTAAAAGGGGCATCAACTAAGCTGTGAGTATTGTGTAAAGAACAGCGAAGTTAACATCGTAGTATTCCAGCAGTGAACAATTTAACATTGTGTGTTTAAAAGTATTTTTATATTTATGATTGCATTAGGCTAAAGTTCATATTACTCTGTAAGCTAAATTAAGTGTAATAATTATTAATAAACAAATAACACCAACTTTAATTATAAATATTCTGACAAACACATAGCAAAACGGAACAAGTAGCTGTTTTCGAAGGTCGCTGCACCTTCATCGTCAGCATTCTTTGTGTTTGGTTCACTTTGTGTGGTGTCAGTTGATGTGGATTTCTGCTTTATATACTTAGCTTTTCAGTGAAAATGGAATATGTGTATTGCAATTTGCTGAAAGCTTTTTTGTGATGAAATCTCAGTTTACCATCTCTAAATTTACAACAGTCTTGCCATTATTCATTCCAAAAAAAGTTTCAGCAAATTGCAATACGATGAATCAAAACAATTCTCATATTCGATTTGCACTGAAAACCTAATCTATATATATAATATATAGATTATATAACTCAAGAACGGCTGAACCGATTTAGCTGAAAATTGGCAGGGAGGTAGTTTAGAGCCAGGAGAAGGACATAGGATACTTTTTATCCCGTTCGACAGCATTCCCGTGTGACTTGACATGAAACGTCAGTCACTATTTTTGTGTTTTTGCACCGTAACTCAAGAACTACTGAACCGATTTTGACCAAACTTCATATACATGCTCTATATGGCGTGAGTAGTGTTTCTGTGTAGTTTGAAGTTAGTCCGACAGATGGCGCAGTATTTATTATTTTTGTGTTTTTGCACCGTAACTCAAGAACTACTGCACCGTAACTCAAGAACTACTGCACCATATTTAGTTTTATTTTGTGATTTTGCACCGTAACTCAAGAACTACTGCACCGATTTAGACCACACTTTATATACATGCTCTATGGGGCGTGAGGAGTGTTTCTGTGTAGTTTGAAGTTCGTCCGACAAATGGCCCAATATTTAGTTTTTTTGTGTTTTTGCACCGTAACTCAAGAACTACTACTCCGATTTCGACCAAACTTTATGTACATGCTCTATGGGCCGTGAGGAGCATTTCTGTGTAGTTTGAAGTTCATCCGGCAGATGGAGCAATATTTAGTTTATTCGTGGGCAAATTCCAATTTTCATATTGTACCACCAATGCCATATACAACACTAATGTTTGCTTAGGGCCAGCAACGCAGACCGGGGTCAGCTAGTTACTTATATAAAGCAGAAATCTTTGTATTTGTGGACCGAACACAAAGAACGCTGATGATGATGTTCTGTTCTGCTAGTATTTGTCAGAATATTTACAATTAACTTTGATGTTATTTGTTTATTAATAATTATCACATGTAATTTGGCTTATAGAGCGATATGAACCTTAGCCTAATCAAGTCATACAATATAATCAAATAAAAAACTCGAACAATAATAATTAAACTAACTAAAGTATTTTTAAGTGATAAGAATTGTACACTGGTGAACTTTTTATTTAATTGCAAAAATTCGAACCTACAAAAAGCAACGTTTTTAAAACATAAAAACTTAACAATATTAATGGTTTTATAAGGTTTTTACAATACAGTGCTAGTTTGAGAAAGTAGCATTCTAGCAAAGTGTAAAATCTGCTAACATTGGTAACGACTTTACTGAAGGCATTTGAATAGACCAAAAAATTTCCTTACCCAAGTTTTTCTAAAATAATCTGCGAGAATATACCCTGTCGGAGAATACAAAAATAATCAACGTATAGTTAAATTTTCTTAGACTGATAAAGCTAACTACAATGTCATTCAGAACTGGACTAAAATTATTTTCTTAAGTTGAATATGTAATCGGATTTAGTAAGAGCCAAAAAATTTTATATTGTTATTATTTATTATTACTGTTATTATTTTAGATGGTACCTTAGGTGGGTAGTAGCGCGTTGACTATACAACGTGTGATGGTACATAGCTCGAATCCCAGCAATATATTTTATAAATTTGCTGACTATAAGGTGACTTAAATAAAATCAACTTAAAGTTAGTTGAAAAGTAATGCAGAGTGAGACAATTGACTACCGCCTAGGACATCGCAATATCAAAAAACTTGTCAGTTGATTACATTGAAAGGTAGTCCAAGTGTCCATCAGCACTAGTTGCTATATAGTTCGCTTAAAGTTAGTTTAAAGTTAACTCAGTTACCGCCAGGGTACAAACACTTTTTCTCATAATTTATTTAAGAGAAACAATTTACTTTTTTTTCCTTTAAGATTTCACATTTGTCTTTTATAATTTTATTCAGAAAATATTATTCATGAGCATTAATAATAATAACACTCTTAAATTTACCAGTTTTATGCATGTACATATGTGTTCAAGTTAAAGTTTGTTTGTATGTATGTGTTTTTAAAATTTATATATGTATTTTATATTTTAATTTGTATATTGTAAAGATTATCATCATCATCATCATCATTATGTTTTTATTTGTAATTGTGTATGTATGTATAATAAAAAGTTGTTAATAAAATTTGTTCATTCAGCGCGAAAAGTTGTTCAAATTTAATTATTATTTATTCTTTATGTTGATTAGCACAATATTGTTGAAAGCATTGTATGAATGTATGTAATAAAAAAAATTATGCTTATCATTTTATATCATTAGGCAACTTATTTTTTTATTAAATATAAACAGTTTTTGTTCTAAATTTAAGGTACTTTGTTGAAATACAGACATTAAGAGATGGAGGGAGGGAAGGAGGGAGAGAGTGAGTGGGAGAGTAAATAGTCTAAAATATATTTATTTTAATAATTGATACAAGAGTAGTAAAGGTAATAGTTAAATTTAAAAATATTTATAAAAAAATATTTATGTATATTTGTCAGCAAAAAATTTATGTTTAATATTATTAATCGTTGTTTTAAGTTATTTAATTAGCTGCACACTCACACACACACACACACACACAGACACAAACGTACTTAAGCAAAAAGAGAGAGAGAGAGAGAGAGGGAGAGAGCGCGAGAGAGTCAGCAGTTGTAAAAGAGATCACTTAATGTGGCGACACAAATGAGAGCGCATCCATTTTAAAGCTTTATCACCAATAGCCTCAACTTTTGGTTTACCCGGCAGGCTTCGGCAGCCACAAGTTTCCATTGTCTCTAATTGAGCCAGATTACTGGGTTTATGGTTTTCCAATGGTTCGGCTTGAGCTGGCATTTCTTTTTGCTGTTCCTGCTCTTCTAGTTGTGTTGCTTCTCGAATAGTTTCTGGCTGCGCTACCTCATTCGATTGTGCAGTTTGAGTTCGTAGAGTGTTGTTAACAGCTTTTATTGTTGTTTGACCATTAACAGGTCACATATCACCGGCACTAGCCCATCTTATATCGTCAGCCTCGTGTGTTAAATAGCGTGTACCCACTTGAGCTTCTAAATTGCGCAAATCCCGATAGGTTTGCTTGTCCTGCAGCCAATAGTGCTGCAGGCTCTTATCGACCGTATAACGTTTTCGTTGTTTCACTTGCAGCAGATTGTTGATCAAATCAATGGCTAAAATTACACACCATGGATGAAAATGTTGTCTATGAGTTATTTATTAATCTAAAAAAATTATTACCGTTTGATGATATTTCTTTCCAAGGATTTGGTGGATACATAAAGGCGGCATTTTGAATTTGATCATTTATATCTTCTTCTTCATTAAACGGAAATGTACCACTCAGACTTACATATATAATGACACCCACACTCCACATATCCAAAGAACGATTATAGCCTTTATTACGCAAAACCTCGGGAGCTGTAAAAATTAAAAATCAAAATTGGAACTAGTTTGATAATTTCTTTTGTAAACAAATAAGAGTCTTCTTACCCAAATAGGCTGGCGTTCCCACCACCGAACGCCTAAAAGATTTCTCTCCTATGATGCGGGCATAGCCGAAATCACACAGTTTAACTTGTGGAAATTCAGCATCGGACGACAGCAGCACATTTTCGGGCTTAAGATCACAATGCACAATATTTTGACTGTGCAAATGCTTGAGGGCAATAAGAATTTGTGTGATAAGAAATTTGGTAACTCTTTCGCTCAGGCGTCCCCTCTCATGGGAGAGTATCATTTCCAACATGTCACCTTTAAGTTTTTCCATCACCACGAATATTCTTTCAGGTGTCTCAAACATACGTTCCAAATTTACAACGCCACAATGTGAAATATTCTGAAAAGGAATTTAAACTATATATTATAATTCTGAGAGATGACTTGTTGTTATTCCTGACTCACCTGCAAAATGGCAACTTCATTTTTTAATTGAGCTTCTTGTTTCGTAGGAAATCTTAATTTATCAATGACCTTGATGGCCACTTCCCTTTTTGTCTTCTTATGAACGCCGCCATAAACAACACCAAATTGTCCGGAACCCAAAACTTCATCGGGGAATATTTGATATAATTGGCCCATGTCTTGGATATTATCCTCCGACTCACAGCACTCTAAAAAAAAATAAAATATGTGAAATGATATATACAAAAATAACTCACAAATATTTAGTTAGCTCAAACTCACGTGTGTTGGTGACATGCATGTAGGCCTGTTTAATTGTTGTCTCCCAACTTTTGGCTATGTCTGTGCCAATACCACTTTCGGGCGGAGGCAAACGCACTGCCTGCTCTTCCCTTACGCCCGCCAAAGGATCTTGGCCCGCAAAGTACACTACATTGTTAAGGCGAATTTCAAAGCAATAGTTATTGTCTCCCTTGACGTCATTGTTTGTCACAATCGCTTGTATGTCGGCTAATGGTATCTCTTTGTGATATTTACTACCCTGCTCCGACAAAAACAATGTTATGGTCTTGGAATCCAAACGCCAGAAATAGCGCTTGACTGTTTTGTCTAAGCTGGTGAAATGTACAAGCCAACCCTCCTTAATGGCTTGACCACCACGTTTCTTAGTGTGCTTAACTGATTGCACGATACGCATTAGCGGTATATTGGCACTGGGTGATGATGAAGAACTCGATTGTTCCGATTGTCCATCTGCAGTTTTTCCCTCAGCCGAACTTCTAGAGTCTCTAGTGTACGACGTACGTTCATTGCCGCCATTAACTAATTCGGGTGGTGAATTGTGAGCGTTCGTAGTGGTCTTGGCACCCATTACATTTCCCATGCGGCCCTGTTTCACAGACATCGAATTATTGCCACCATAATCCGGTCTATAATCATTTGTGGCATTGTCATCAAAGTCGCTGTCATCAAACTCTTCCTTAAAGAAGTTATCACGTTCCTTGTGAGTTGGATTTGTAGGCGTGTACAGCGATTCATTGCAGTCACTTTGACTTAATTGTCTCTCTCCGGTACAGTCTTGTGGCACTTTATCCATACACTTTTTATGTGTATTATATTGGCAATCACGGCATTGTAGACCCTGCTTAAAGAGTCCTTTCAGTAGCTTTTTACAATATTGACACACGGTGGGTATACCGTACGTGTGTACCATGAAGGTGTGCGGAATTCGTATGTTCTGATAGGCCGATGTTGTGGCACATACATCACCGGTATTAAAGATAAGTTGACCATTTCGACTACCGGCCGAGGAAGATCTTTGATGACTTCTGTGGTAAATTGGCACATTCTGAAATAATTTTTTTTATAGTAGAGTAGAAAGTTGAATGCAGGGAAGCGAAGTTATAAAGAATCAGGAATGTTAAGTAACAAATTTTCATATGAAAAAATCAGACTTAAATCAAGTTTTTTATTAGCGTTAGTAGGTAAATACGAGTATCTAGGCTTGAGGACCTACGCAGAATGAAAATTATTTAAAATCTGTATATTAAAATCTGTACAAAAAAAAACGCAAAAACGCTTTATAGAAAAGAAGGTGCAAAAGCAGATCTGCGAATCTTCTTTTTAAACGCGGAGCTAAGTCTAGTTTACTCTTCTCTCTCTCTCTCTCTCTCTTTAAATACGAAGCTAAATCTGGTTTTTCTCAACATGTTATCTGACAAAGCAATTTCATACAAACCGTGAAAAGCTTTACAACTTTGCGTCAATGTTAGATAAGAAAATTTCAATCCCTTCATGTTCTACTTTGATCTGACAAATCAAGTGACATCAGCTGTTCGGGTATAACAACATTATGTGTTGGTTCACGTGGCTGCATTTTTCACGCTGGCATTCAAGTATAATCTAGATGATTCCTTTTTGAAAAATAGTATGCGTATTCAAAAGAAATATAAAGAAAGAGGTTATTTTAGATGTAACTATGCATGTACATACGTTTGTCCGTAAATTGGAGGTTTCAACAGATATACGAACTTGCATATGTATGAGTCACATAGTTAACAATTCTGATGTACTACTAATGTCGTCTTAAACCAGTTTAAACAATCACAAGAAATATACTTTGTGATTATTCCAAATATGTGCCTTTTGGCCCCACTGTTATATAGGTTTCAATGAACCATGGAGAGAAAATGTGGGCGAAATGTGTACCACATACGACTATGAATTTTTTGGTTTTTAATTACACTTCATAGCTTATGGTTTTGCACCGCCTAATTATAATTACCATATCCAACTACTTTGCCATCATCTATTATATAGGCTAGGTTAGGTTAATCTGGCATAGAGCAGCAGATGGCAAGAATTCTATAAGTATGGCAGTCTAATTCATGATGAATGACTCCCACAAACCATAGCGGTCTACACAGTTCTACTCTCGATGTAAGTTCAATACTGCGAAAATTGTGAACAGCAAGACATTTATATATTGAGCGGCTTAGAGACAGACAGTGGTACAATAGAAATTCTACTATCTCATTTACCTCACGTTCCTTACATTTCCTGCAGGTACCGTCAAGTATTTGTCCTCTCTTGATAGCAAACAAAGTGCCCAGTTAATACCTCTCTCTAGAACTCTGCAGTTGCTTTTAGTTACTGATAAATGAATTTAGTCTATTTGGGATCATAGAAGCTCCACATAATTTTAAGGGTCTTGTAAGTTTTCGCCTTACGTGAACTTTTCTCCGCTTCATCCTTCATCTTAGCTTCCCTTTCAGTTATTGAATTGGTATTTGAATCTATACCATTTCTCCCACAGGTAATTGAATCCCACGCTTAGCCAGTGTATTGACCATTTCGTTACCCTCAATTCTCATATATTCACGTGCGCAAAAAAGATTGTACTTGTCTATCAGCATTCTTGCACATAAGAACGGTCAAGGAGTAGTTTCAGTTTGCTGCAATTACCTTAATTGTTGATTGGCTGTCAATATATATATTCAAACGTTTATTCATGGTTTGAGGGGTTCCGCCTGGAAAATACTACAGTTATCAGAAAGTGTATAAGATTCCTATATACCGATCTTCAAACAGTAAACCGCAGCTCTCACCCCTCCATCCATCTTTCAACTGCCAGTGAAAAAGTAGCAACTTGAACCACTATAATTAAGACCTTTAAGATAGCCTTCTTCTTTTAAAATGATCTTCACTTAAGCAAAGAAGTTAATTACTGAAATGATGTAGTGAGAGTTTCAGGTCTTTATTTTCCTGTAGTTTACCAAATAGTCTGTATGACATCTGCGCTGTTACCCTAAGGCGAATAATGGATTTTCGGGTAGCGTTCACTGCGATTAGTTTGATTAGTTTAAGGTCCAATAGAATAGAATAGAATAGAATAGTGACCGGCACTGCGACACCTGATGGATTTTTTGTGCCATATATCTGTAAATTAAATGAAATCAATCTCTGTATAACTCTCTTTATGAAAGTCAGCACAGATATTGGAGAAGCCAGCCTAATATTATCTGAACACAGAAATTCAGTATGAAAAACATGCCTTCTACTTTTACATAAGACGATATACCCACAAAGAATGTGTGCCGTCATCTCGTCATCTTTCAAGCATAACGACACAAGGGTGAATGAACTTGGTTACTTTTCCACAGAAGATAGTTCAGTCCAAAGTGACCAAAAGTAAAACCAGTAACAAGCAGTAAATTATTCCTGTTAAGGTTCAGGATGCCACTGTATGAAAATGAGGGGCCCTTCTGGCCAGTTCATCCGCTTCCTCGTTCCCCGGATGACCGTTCTGGCCAAGTGTTCCGTATGGAAAGCTTTTGTAGTGAGTCAAAGCACTTTAAAACAAGTATGGAACGGAATTCTCATGAAAAGACGGACTTAAGAGCTGCTTGATAATCGGAAAAGATACTTATATGCGCACCTTTAGTGCCCCCATTTAAATTAATGCCAACACATTTAGTGATTGCTTGTATTTCTGCCTGAAAAACCGTAGGTTATTTGTCCATGGGCACAGCGATTTTTACATTGGGCCCAACGACTTCTGCACCAACTTCATCTTCTGGAATCCACAGCGTGGCCATTTTTGTCCCACAGTGCCTTTCGAAACTGAGTTCACAGTTTATCCCGTCACAAGGCATTCCTAGCAGGCCTGGGCATTTTACTGTGGACCGACGATTGCGCGTTAAGCGGCCATTGCCGCAAGGATCTTATAAGGATTTGTATGGGTGGTAGTCCAATCAAGGCCTCAATGGCTAAGATTGGACATGACCTCATTACGCCTGTTGAAAGAAGACACGCCAATCTCTGAACTTTGCAGAGTTTAGTTGTAGCTACAACCTGCCGATGCTTTTGCCACCATACAATCACTAACAAAAAATCTTTAGTTTTCTTATATCTGTTGAACTACAATTTTCGTGCGGGTTATCTAGCAAACAATAAAAATAATCGTGAATAGTTGATCCGCAGAAAGATGTATGTTACATCAAAATCTGTAGGATAGTGTGGAGGAAAGGTATTCCCATATATATCGAAGTTTTGTTGTTGTTGTATAATAAAACAAAACCCCCAACTTTTAAACTCTTGCACCCATATTTTGAAAAGATCTGGTTTAGAAATGACAACAAAATTAAAAAATCCACATTAAATACTTTTTTGCAAATAGTTTTTTTATTAAAATAGTTGTTTATTTTAAAATAAAGTTACTGATTCAAGCAAGGCATTAAAGTATACTCCAAGGCGAATTTATATAAGGTATACTAACCTAAAATCGCTTCGAAAAATTTATACTTTTGATGTGAAAAAAAACGTACTGAAAAATGTGTGTTGACATCTAATGGATGATTAGATTACAAGCGGCGAAAATAGCTTCAGTAGTAGTAAAAGGCGAATTCATACTAGGTGACTATTTTCGCCGCTTGTAATTTGATTTTTTGACATTAGAAGTATAAATTTCTCAAAGCGAATTGCGAGGAGTATGCCTTATATGAATATGCCTTGCCTGATATGAATTTGCCTTGCTTGAGACCACCTAATATGAATTCGCCTGGTCAAGGCATATTCATATAAGTAAAGCTAATCCATATTAGGTGGTCTCAACTGTTCACGTGAATTTTATCGCTAGTAATTTTAATATTCGTTAAATTTCAATCAAGGCGAATTCATAGAAGATATACTTGGCTTAATCAATTCACTTCGAAAAATTAATACTTTTAATGTCAAATGAGTGTTGACATTTAACGTCTATACAAAGTACAAGCGCCGAAAATAGCCACCTAATCCCTTGCAACCACCTAGTATCAATTCGCCTTGGTAGCGGCCATCTAATATGAATGTGCCAATTCACATTTTTCAGTAAATTTTTGTTTTCATTAAAAGTTTAAAATTTTCAAAGCGAATTAAGGTGAGTATAACTTATATGTTAATGTCTTGCATACAAGCGGCGAAAAAAGTCAGCTGGGCTGTTGAGACTACCTGATATGGATTCGCCTTGAATTCAATAAATTATTAACAAAACAATATATGTATAAAAAATTAAGTACATTTATGTAAATGCATTCGAATAAAATATCATAATTAATGTATTGTACAATTTCTAAATAAATGCTCTATAAATAAACCAGATCTTAATAACAAAATATCAAGGGTCTCCTCATAAATTATTAAAAATTTAAAGCAAAAATATTAACTACTCGTATACGTTATTTAAAAAGTTTAACTGAAAAGGAAATACAATATTCGTTTGCTAGAGATAAAAAAGAAACCCAGCACCATTTTTAGTTAAAAGAAAAATATGCTCTCCAAAAATTGTATAAAACCTAAAATATAATTTCTATAGATGCTAAAAATCATGTTTGTTTTTCATATGAAAATTTCAATTAGTTAATTCTTAATTTATCACTCATAAGATCAGACATCCGTTTTACCAGAGAACTCCCCGAATCATTTTTGGCATGTTGATCGTCATTTGAAATAAGAGATTGTGTTGAACCGCCCGATGGACTTCTTGGAGGCTGCAGCATGGAGGAACGTTTCGACGAGTTGTTCAAATCGTTCGCACGATTGCAGTTATTGGGTATTTTGACCACACAACGCTTATGATAATTTTGACCACAGCCTAAAGGGATTAGAAAGAAATTAGTTTTACCATTCGAGGCTATTTATTCTTAATTATTTTGCAATAACATAATTGTATAAAATTATTTATTGTTGGTATTTACCATCACATTTGAGACCTTGACGTACTAATCCAAATAACATTTCACCACAAAAATCACAGAATGTCGGCGCCTTATATGAGTGAACATTTAGGTTGTGTGGTTTCAACGTTGGCATATCCGATGTGGGATATAAAATCGCTAAGACAAACAAATTAAATTGAAAGAAAGCAATAAAATATGAATAAGCATACATACAATCAAACAAACATTCAGCATACATATGTATGTATATAGTTTTATAATTTATTAGTGTTATTTGCACACGTTGCGAGGGTGGTTAAGAAAAATAAATGAATGTATATTTTCTTCAGTTTTAGCCATATGTCACACAAGAAAAATCAAATTAATCTGCAAAACATTTGCACAATTCATAAACTCTTGTAAAATGCACATTACATATTTGAAATACCACTGGAGTCATTGCGAACACTTTATAGTTAGCTTGTGGCGTTAAATTTCAAAATAAAAAAAGGAAACCCCAGACATATTCATAAAAGGCATGCTCGCCTCAATTCGCTTTAAAAAATTGATAATTTTGATGTAAAAAATGTACCGCATTTAACGCAGTTTAAGGCAAATTCATGTAACGCATATTCAGCTCAATTCGCTTTGAGAAATTTATACTTTAAATCTAAGCGAATCCATACTAGGCGGTCGCAAGGGATCAGGTGACTATTTTCGCCGCTTGTAATCTTAATATACCTTGGATGTCAACACATATTTTTCACTTAGTTTTTTTGAAAAGTATAAATTTCTCAAAGCGAATTGAGCTAAGTATACCTTATATGAATTTGCCTTGCTTTAAATGTCAAAAAAATGTACTGAAAAATGTGTTTTGACATCACCTGATCCCTTGCCACCCCCCAGTATCGATTCGCCTTGGGAACGGCGAAAATAGTCGCCTAATACGAATTCGCCTTGTATAAAATTTAAAAAGAAAATTGAATTAAAGCTTTTGTAACGAGTTGTATTTTTCCAAGAATTACATTTTAAAGCGAATTGAGGCAAATTCATAGAACATAATAGTTTAATAGCTTAGTAGCTCAATTCGCTTGGAAAAAAATATACTTTTGATGACGAAAAAAAAATGTACTGAAAAATGTGTCAACGCACAACAATGGATATTTAAACTACAAGCGGCGAAAATAGTTACCTTAGCAATTGCGACCCGCTAGTATAAATTCGCCTTGATAAGGTAGATTCAGTTAAATACGCTGTGAAAAGTTTATACTTGGGATGTAAAAAAAATGTTCTGAAAAAAAATATCTAAGAGATATTCAATTCGCCCTGGTATAATAATATAATGTAAATGAATTTTTTATCTTATAGAAGTTCGCCTTTTTGACATTTTTGAGACATTGAGCCAACGAAACTTTATTTCATTGTTGTAATTTTGTAGAGTTTCTACCAAGGCGAATTCAACTGCGCAGGTGGCTATTTTCGCTGCTTGTAATTCGAATATCTGTTAGATTGTCAACACTATTTTTTCAGTAAATTTTTTTTGGCATCAAAAGTATCAATTGCTCAGATCTTATACCTATTCTCTTTATTGCTACCCAACCTATTGCTAAGAAACTTTGCACACCTGGGGGAAAATTACGGCATTCGATACGGTTCGAAATTTTAAAATATTTCCATATAAACTCTATTGAAATATTTCGCAATTTGGTTCGATAACGAGTGCCGTAATTTGCACCCTGTTAAGGTATTACAATCACTCAACTAATCGCTTCTAAGAGTGGGCGAGGCCACGCCCATTCAAAATTGGTATCACATTTATCGTAGTTTTGCTCAATCGATTCTTATGAAACTTCGTACACACATTTAAGCATTTGCGACGACATAGCCTTATGCTGAAAAATTTAGTCGGGACCACGCCCATTAAATTTAAATATTATATGTTATGTACTTCTACCCAACTGATTGCTAAAAAATTTTGCAGACGCCTATTTAAGCCTCTTCTGATGACATAATATTGAATTTCTGAGAAGTGCGCGGGCCACTCACATTCTTAAAAATAGTCCCTACACACTTTTGGGCTCTTCGAAAAGTGAAAAATTAATTAAAAACATCTGTCTGCACCACCCTCGCAAATAATTCCTCTAACAAGAAAATATATTCTTATGATTTCGCAATGGCATAAAGTGCAAAAGAAAGCTAAAGTTTGTTTTTGTTTGTTTAAGTTTTATTTTATGTTCAAATGACTTTTAGTTTTTTCTTTTTTTTTTTTTGAGAAAGAAAACTTACGATTTGCTGTGAGCACAATTTCCACTAAAGTTTCATCAACCACATCGCCGGCAGAATTGATGATGTGCAGTACATTGGGACTGTTGTAGTCATGACGGAACAGCAGTATACGTTCTGAGAGGTAGGTCAGACCACTATCGGGTATCTGTGGAATAGGAGAGAAAGCGTTAAATTAATGGCTTATGACAACAAGCAAATAAATTCAATTTGAATTATAAATAAGTTTTAATTAATTTAGCAGTTAAACTTAATATCCTCAAATAATAACGAGTCTATTCAAAGAAACATAAGCATAAGGAGAAGGGAAGGAGAAGAGCGAATAACTTAATTGGTTTTTACTATTTAACGATGGCCTTCTATAAATATATATGTATGTATATACATATAGACATACATACATACATACATACATACATACATACATATTGTGTGCATATGTATGTACGTTTATGTTCAGCTTCATAACTTCTTTAGTTGTATTTATAAGGCGCTGGCACTTAATTTTTAACTAGAACTCATTATGTTTAATGAAATATATTTTTTATATCTCATCTACATATTAAAAGATATTCGTAATATCTTTATTATTATTTTGTGTATAGAAAAGAGAGAACAAAAAGAACATTCTAAATGTAAGTCCTTATTGTGACCTATAGCTTTTTGTTCAGGAATTTTTTTAAAGGTGTATAATTTTGAATTGCAGTTGCGTAAAGCATTAAGCAGCAGGCTACTGAATTCAACAATAATTATTTTTGTGGAATGAAATAAAGCCCAAAGCAAATACACACTCCCACTGAAATAACTCCTAATGAAATAGGACCTATAGTGCATTTACACTGTCTCGAAATCTAGTACTTTCGAGATTTCGAGCTAAATCAAGCTGTTTTTTCCCAGATTTCCCAAACAAAATCAATTGTGAATTGGCTACAATGCAATTGTTTGGTTGTAGTTTTGAAAAAAAATTCAGTTGATGGGTTTTGTTTTGGATAAAAAAAATCTTGATAAATGTCAAAAAAAGTTGGTGTAAACGGTATAGATTTTCATAAGGATTTTAATCAAAATATGCTAGATTTTGTGCTGATGTAAATGCCCTACAAAAACAATCAACGGATGTACTTGAAAAGGTGTGTGAATTGACTACGTTGCAGTTGCTTGGTTGTAGCTTAGAAAAATTTCAGTTGTTGTACAGGGTAGTAAAGAATAAATAAAACCGTGAGATTTTTATTACATTTCCTACAAATCTACTGAAAAATTAGATTTCGTTTTGTATGGGAAATCTGGAAAAAAGGAGCTTGATTTAGCTCGAAATCTCATAAGTACTAGATTTTGAGACAGTGTAAATGCACTATTAATGGCTTATGTTTTGGATACAAAATCTTGATATCTATGAATAAAAAAAACTTGGTTTAAACGGTATAGATTTTGAAAAAGATTTTAATTGAAATCGACTAGATTTCGTGCAGTTGTAAATGCCCATTATGAACTTTTGGTTAAAATAAAACAACTGGAAATAAAATATCGCCATCTGTAGAATAATAGAAGTATGTATTTTATTCTGGCAGAAAGATAAGTTCCTTGCGAATATTTTTGTCAGCTACAAAATTGTATGCTCCATATATTATATATATTATGTACATACATATATAGTTTTTAGGCTCTTAATATGAGTTGTATTCGATTTTCGATCTTCGCTGGCTTTTTTAAGGTCAACCTATGAGCTGGCCACACCATCGAAAATATTGCTGAATGAAACACAATTTTCCTCTCGCTGCAGTATTTTAATGTGAAAAATTATTAAAAAAAATCAAAGTATTGAGCCGATTATTTTTTATTTGTAAGTACCTAAATAAAAATTGCAAACTATTAATTTGCTTGCAAATGTATTTTTTTGTAGTACAAGTATTTGACAATTTTTGAATGGGTTCACTAGCAGGAGGTTCTTAAAATGGTTGAATTTTTATTTTTTTTTTTGTATTTTGGTTTCAGTTTTCAGCTGATACAATATTTTTAACAATCACAGTGAGTGAAATTCACAATAGCACCAATCTTCGCCGAATACCAAATGAGGGGGCTAAAGCACATGGGGTTCAAGTATCTTTTTTCTCAAGAATTTGCAAGTAAAGTTCAAGTCCACTCACTAGAATATGACGTGGTAGTAAACAATTATTAAAGACAGATCCATGGACACTGATATACAAAATGTCTAAAAATGGCGACACAGTGAACAAAATACTAAAAGGGCGGTATTTGTAGGCGTGGCAAAAATATACAAAAAAAAAATATTTTTGGAATTGTTTTTACATTCACCCGTATTGCGTATGTCGAGTCGAATATTCGACTACGAGAATTTTGTATTTGATTAAACAAACTTTATACAAGTTTTCTTTATTCTATGACAAAATTCTCGTAGACGAATATTCGACTCGACATACGCAATACGGGTGATTATCTTTAGTTCTAGGGGATGACTGGCACATATTTTTTTTCGAACCACTCTAAGGCACACCCATCAAAATTTAATTTTTATTTTTTATTTTGTTTGAACGAATTTACTTCCAATTTGGTCCCATAATTTTTTTCTATCCGATTTTTTAATTGAATTGGCAGAATTATTATTCTCATTACTTAATATTAGTCATTCCCTCAGATAAAAATTCGTTCGATCTGCACTTTCGACTACAGTCTAAGATCGAAAGTTGCTCATAATAAGAGCTTTTTTTTTTTGGTTTTAATAGACTAGACTCGATATACATATGTATGTATGTATATATCAGTACTTTTTTTTAATGGGCTCTATTACGGTTGTCGAATTTTTCTATTCGACTTGGAGAGTTTGTACCAGATTAAAGAAAAATTTTGTATGTTTCTTTAATCTAGTAGTACACTAGATACACTTCCTTGGATTCTACTAATGAGATGCTTAAGCAAGTGCTTTCGTACTGTAATTTTAACATACAATTCTAAGGGATTTTCTATAGTTTGGAACTACAGAGTAACTAGACCCTAGCAAAGAAACACATTCAGCCCTGTTCTGTAAATAGAATCCGAGTAAATTTCTCGGTTTTCAAAAATTAATAATGCTCCTGCAGATACGTTATATATTATAGACGTGCTTAATTAGCAAAAAACTTTTTTTTTGCTTTTCGATAGTTTCATACCTGTAATTCGAAACGATAGATAATGCTTAAGGGCACTGCTACACTTTCAATATATATGTATTGTGATATTTGGATCGCAATCCATTTTAATTGATTGAAGGATCACGAGCGTATGCTACACGTGCAATATTTATCGCGTCAGTATTTACTTTATTTTTGTGCTGTGCGGATCGTATATTAATAATAAATTTATTAATAAGCTTTAGCCGACAAGTCCCACAACTCCGGCAATGCCTCCAAATTAAAATTAAAGTCTCAAGATAATTTTTTTCGGTCGTTAATTCCGATTCCACTGGCAGAACCCACTCGCAGAAGATAGTGAAAGTGAGTGGGTTCTGCCGGTGAAATCGGAATAATAACCTAAATACTGACGTGATAAATATTGAACATGTAGCATACCCTCGTGATCCATCAATCCATTAAAATGAATCGCGATCCAAATATCACAATATATATTGAACGTGTAGCAGTGCCCTTGAGTTAGTATGTTATAACAAGGATTTCGGCAGAATATTTTACATTATTCCAAAATTTGTTATTACATTAATCCATTAAATTAAACAGCATAAAACTATAAAATAATATTTTTACAGAGGATCTTTAATAGTCTATGAATTGCAAGTTGTTTAATTTATTTTCATAATCATTTAACAGTGTGTACTACACACATACATACATACATACATACATACATACATACATACATACATATACATGCATACATATTTAATAAACTTCTCATTTTAATTTCTCCTCCTGTTGCTGTTGTTGTTTCTTTATTTTGTTCCATCTCTCAACATTTTCCTTTGAATTAGCCAACTTACTTATTTTATAAAAGATTGGTATACAACAGATGCAGGCCAGCAAATAATATTTCCAAATCCATTGATTCTTGACATAATGGCGAAATGGAAACTGAGCGATTTTAGCCGAAAATGTATAGGGAAATTTCATTTGTCTGGAGTTGTTGGGCGTAGCGTTGCTCATATTGAAAATATTTATTAATTTATATTACGATATTAAAAATATGTAAATTGTTATTTGAAGTTATTGAAATAAATTTCAAGTATTTTATGAATTTTTCAAAATTAGCCAAGTGAAAAATAAATAAATTCAATTAAGTGCGACTTTGGCTAGCACACTGAGGGTTCCGTACGGACACAACATATCTAGCCTTATTTTCAATTTAATCGTGAGCGACAATAATTAAAGTTTTCAGGAGGAGGTTTTTTTTTTTAATATTTAAATATATTTTTGTATGTAAATTGTAGCTTACGATAAAGTTTTACAGCCTGTACTCAAAAGTTATTAACAATTTTGGCATTTTGATAATTCTAAACCAGCTACGTCCAAGCCATATGCACAATGTGCAAACTTTTAAAAAAGAGCTTTTGTGCTTTATCCACAACAACAACACAACAGAGAGCAATGCTCGCTCTTATTTTGCAAAGAAACAAAAAAAAATATGTAAACAACAATTAATTACGGCTACAATTTAATTAACATTTATTTTCCCATTTCATAAACCTCTTAACCAAAAAAGTATCTTTTATAATTATTAAGCCATATTACTCGGTTTTCAGTTTAATTCAGCAATTTCTTAGAAAAAAAAATATGTATGTATGTATTAAATTGTTTGTGAATTTATTTAATCCACGGTGGGGTGGTAACATCTGCCTGATGGCTGATGGTACGTGTTGGAAACCCCTTTTCATTTCAATCTTATGAAATACGTGAGGAGGTCGTTGCTCGTGCTTTTTGCACTATGCATATGTACATACATGCAAGCAAAGTGTGTGTATGTTTTGTATGTATGTATGCGTTTATATGAAAGTATTTAATTTAAGGCTAACGTTAACACTTTATTTACGTTACATCTAGCATGCTCGCTCGCCTTTCACGAGAATTGTCTGTTTACAATGTTTGTGTGTGTCATCAATTCTCTGGGGATGTCGTTGAAAAATGTGTTTAGCCGTCAACCAATTAACTAAGCAACCAGTCAACTGTCCAATAATATTAAATGCTGATAACAGCAAGAGCAACAGCAACACCATCAGCATTAATATGACCGACCGACCACAAGAACAGTAAACAATATGTATGACACAAATTTTCATTTGACATGAAATTATATTCTCCCATTTCATTTCAATACGTTTGCTTCCCCCCCCCCCCCCACAACTGGCTCAAATAATGAAAACACTGTTAAAGGGCAAGAATTATTAACATGACACATGTAGGATATACGAGTCCTAACAGATGGTTATGCATGATTAAATAGCAGTGATAAAAAAGCAATTTAGAAAATATGTATGTGTCCAACCAGGTTTACTTCGTAGCTAGTAAATTTTTTTAAGGATCAGTCTTTATTATTAAAATATGCAATGTATGCAAATAATGGGAGTCCTGCTGTAATACACGCAAGTTATAAGTCCTGGCAAAACAGTAAAATTAAAGTACTATTTTCAGTTTCTTTAAAGGGAAAGTTAAAAAAATATTACACAAGTCTTCGATTACTCGAAAATTTTATTCATTTAATTTACTCACATACTTTTTGTATATATTTTCTTAAATAATCATCAAACGAACTTAAATAAATCTCCAAAACTGAAACTAACTAACAACACATATGGTATGTGAAATTAAATGTCACTAAAGTAAATACCAGCAAAAAGTTAAATGAAAGCTCAAAAGGGAAAGAATCAAAATCGAGTATAAAGGATTGTTGTACTAATTAACTTTTTGTGCTTTTCGAACTATTCGTATGTAGAGCATGTAAGCACACTCGACATACAAATATTTACTAAGACTTTGATGACTTAAATGTTCAAAATCATCGCAAGCAGTTTTATCATCATCGTCATCGTCATCATTGACTACCGAGTTTTGTGAAGGCTGTCTTAAAATTACCTAAATGTTTAGAAGTTCATTGGAGAAAGTTTTTTTTCCAATACCAGAGCTGCTAATATCTGAGGTTTGGCGTTGGCTGAAGTAGTTAGTACACTGACTACAAAAACGAAGGTCCTGGATTCGAGCCTGGTCTCCATCAGTCATTAAAAAAATAGCAACATCACGCATTTTTCTGATGTGCATTAGTGTCCTTTGTATCAGTTGTTGTGGGAACAATTCTAGTGATGCAGGCATACGGCACTGGTCACTAAACTATACCGACTTCATCAGTTACTAATCCTAATCTAACATCAGAGCGCCCTCCTTCGTTGTGTAGCAGAATCATCTGGGGAAGTAAAATAGCCAACAAAATGGCTACTAAGCACAGCTTCAAAATTTAATAACCGTACAAAAAAGCAGAGTTGTAAAATAATGAAGCTTTCCTCTATCTCTTCCTTCACAACCTGTCTTCTATCACTATCCCTACCCTATCACCCTCTCTCAGAAAGAAATCATTTTATTGGACCCAAGTGAGCTGGACTCTAAATTTCACCCTTCCATCAGCCTGCTAACCTGAACTAACCCAACTAATATCTTTGCTAATAGAATCTATCAATGAAAGGTGTTTGGTTTAAGGAGTGATAACTGTAACTCGAATGGTTCAGGCATTCCGGAACAAAATCTTTGATTAATATAATGGTTGTTTCCTGGTTCTTTCGCATGATGCATCATCTTATTAAAACCACATGTAATTTACATTAGAGTTAGCTTGTTCATGAACGATCCAGTTAATTGAGCAAGTCAGCACGTGCGACAAACAAACAATTACGTTTGTATATCAAATCAATGTGAATCGATTTTTGCTTATCTTTTACGGCCTATACAAGTTTATAAAGAAATAAAGAAAAATTCAAGTTTTCTCCAAACTAAAATTTCACTTTTCTGTGGAAATGTCCATATTCAGTACTTCAGTACATTAGTCAGCTGTTTTTGAATTCTCTAGTTAATTTTTTTCTTTGTGGTTCAATGAGCAATTGAACAAAAATAACGAACTACTTCTTTAAGGTTTTCTGAACAAACAAAAATAATCTTCAAAAACAAGGATATTGCCCCACACTAACCAGCATAAATATCATCAAATTTATGCAGGAAGAACTCGACATTTTTGTTAATGATGCCAAGTTAACGATTATAGAAAGTTCATTAGGACTAACCTCTATGTATCCTACTTTCACGCTCTTTAAGGTCACAGATGTTGATTCTTGTAAGACATCCTCATTGGTGATACCTGAAAGGGACCTTTGGGTTACATTGAACGCATTAGAGGATTTTGTGTTCGCATATTATTCGGAATGGCTTATCGTAGCCTACATAAATATCATCCAATTTAGGCAGAAGGAAGTACATAATCCTGTCGCTATTCCTGTTCATGAGAAAAGTTTGACGATTGACAGCTTTAACAAACTCTCTTCAGCATCATGGATCAATTGAATGTTTACAGATTCATTAAATGAGAATTATGTTGCTAGACAAGTTTCCAAGTATCTTGCGTTAACAGTCTTTTAACTCACTGATATTGACTTTGTAAGACATTCTCATTGGTTATACCTGACAGAGACTTTTGGGTTACATTGGACACATTAGCTGAAGTTGTGTTCGCACATTGTTCAGACTTGCGATCATCATTATTCCGATTATTATACCGTTCTGTTTGAATTGCATAGCCTACATGAATACCATCCACTTTAGTCCTGTTCATGACAACAAGTTGACGATTGAGAGCTTTAATAAACTCTCTTTCGTTCTTTCAGCATCATGGATTAATTGAATGGTTATATATTGATTCAATGAGGATGATAGTGGTGGACGAGTTTCCAAGTATCTTGCATTCATAGTCTTTTAGGTCACTGATATTTACTTTCCAAGACATCCTCATTGGTGAAACCTAACAGCGGCCTTTGAATTACAACGGCCAAATTCTATGAGGGTCACGGATATAAAAGTAGCTGCTGGGTTATAAATAAGAGAAAGTTGTATTCGCTCACACAATTCAGACTTGTGATCATCATTATTTCGCTTGCTGCACCGTACTTTTGAAATCACAAATCGTGGCCCACAAGAATACCAACCATCCACTTATGGCAGGAGAAACTCCATTATCCTGTCACAATGTTTGCTTGTCACAATGTTTGCTTGTCACATTCTCTCCATATCATGGCTTAATGGAATGTTTATGAAGTGACTAAATGAGGAATGTTTTAGGAGATGTCTAAGTATACGGCCTTTAAGGTCAGGGAGATTGAATTTTGTAATATATCTTCATTGGTGATACCTAACAGGGACTATTAGGTTGCACCGAATAGCCTCTATGAAGATTTCGCGGACTTCATCGGAGGCTCTAACATGGATATAGAAATAGGTGATGAGATAGACATTAACGGAACTAATGTTTGCACATCATTCAGACTAGCAACCATGAAGATATCGAAGTTTACCCTCTAACTAGTTGTCTACTGCAAAAAGGCACTCGATTGCCTAACAAACATGTATGTATATGTAGGTAACAGCAAGCTATACCTTCTGTTAGTAGATTTTGAGCGTGTTTGTGATTCGGTATCCAGATCGGCGCTTTGAAATGTGCTCACAGTCAAAAGCATACCTCCCTCAAGGATGTTTGTGGTCTCGTCGAGGAAATCAGGTGGCTGAACCATCAAAGATAGTAAATAAATAACTGAATTTTTCTTCTTCATGCAAATGAAAATGTTTAGCTACGACCCTTTTAAAACTAGTCCAACCTTTTCTTTAACTATCTTGTTCGGAGCTGTAGATAATAGGATATATCCTATTGCCCTAGGCACATTTCAAAAGCTAGGAGCAATCCCTGGTGGCGTAAGAATAAAAATTCAGGTTAGCTTTAGGAAAACAACTAAATAATATGAGACTCGTGCTAAGTCTAAGAGAATTGGGTGGTTTGTAGCATGATGCAAGGGAATGGCAAGGCGCCATTTAAGCCAAACGTAGTAGTCCCAAACACTTCTTAGTCTTGATATATCAGAAAGTGTCAATTTAAAGGGACAATTGACACTGTAGCTCGATCGAAGGTAGTCTCCAAGGATCCTTAATTCGCGTTCACTGCTAAACTACCCGATACCTGATCTCGCAGGCGACGATCTATGTATTGTGGGAAAAAAAGAATATCCGGAGGTTGATCTTAGCAAGCAATACTATCGAAATTTAAAAGCACAGTTTGGCCGTTACTGGAACCTTTAATGTCAACGAGGTGAAGTCGATGTAAGTGTCGGTATGCATTCTAACTCTGGCTCGACTTAAAGAATACTATGTCTTGATTTGCTGTGCAGCAGAAGTATGAGATTATTAAAAACAACAAAATGTGTTATGAATGCTCAAAATCAGGTACCGTCTTAGATATGCCAGACTTAAAAATGAATATTAATATTCGCGTAACTTAATTGACAATATCCCAGCTGGTAGAATGAAGAAGAAGTGTGGTTTCCGCAATGCTGTGGCTGATCGGGGGAGGAGTAAAGTTTGAACTAGAGCTGTTAAATTTCGATTACGATTAGTAATCAATTAGATTACATTTTAAAAAGAATCGTAAAAGAATTGCTGATAAACAATTGATTACGATTACTTATAATCGAAAAGTAATCTGAATTACTTAAAATTACTAAAAATAATCAAAAAAAAAATCAAAAGTAGTCAAAAAATATCCCGATTACTTCTAAGGATTACTTTTGATTCTTTTTGATTATTTATTAAGGATCAAAAGTAATCTTTGAAAGTAGTCGGATTACTTTTTGATTACTTTTGATTCTTTTTGATTATTTTTAGTAATTTTAAGTAATTCAGATTACTTTTCCATTATTAGTAATCGTAATCACGATTACTAAGTACGAAACTGAATATAATCGTAATTTAATCATTACTTCACCTTTAAAAAAAAAGTAATAAAATTAGTAATCATTACGATTAGTAATCATTACTTAACAGCTATGGTTTGAACATGTAGAAAATCACTTTTTTCAGCAACAGAACTGCATGCGGTAAATGCAGTAAGGAGCTGTTGAAACTAAAACAGTCCAATCTAGGATATTTGATCGGAATTTCTTACTTACGAGGGCATTTATACCGGATTGGAGCCACAGATAACAACGAATGTAGAGCATGCATGGAAAACATCGAGACATGGAGCACTTTCTTATTGAATGGAACATTTTGAGGGACTAGGTAATTGATACCGAATGCCTGTAAAGTTGGGGTTAGTATTTAATTCACAGGAAAGCGCACAACAGGCCTATACTGGCTTAAGTGTATGTCCCCAGTCATGAGCATAATGGCTCCTCTCTTTTACCTAACCTAACCTAAAAGGTTGGACACTAACTATCAGTACTAAGTATATTGAATTTTCTTAAACCCAAATAGAATTATCAATCATATTACAAAGCCATATTGTGTTGCTCCCAAGTATGGGATGGCGAAGAAGACAATATGCTGAATGAGATCTAGGTCGTGTTTACTTATACGGCTTGTGTCAGTGTGTAGCTGAGGGCTTCTGTTCACAGGTTGCGGATAGTGGAACGCCCCCTTGATATACGGAGTAGCTTTTTGCAGTCGCGAACAATGAGCGGTTTCAAGTGGAGAGTCTCAGAGGAAATAAAGATATCACTAGAATCCAGCTGAGTTCCAAATGCCTATGATTTTTGAAATGATAAGGCGGGTAGTTTGAGCCCTTAAATAATCAATTGCCATCATACCCAAGCATCCGATCCCGTGATAGAGGCGACTGGCAGCAGGAGTCGGTTCTTTGCAGCAAACGGCTTGCTATATAAAGGCTAGGACCAACTATAGTATACAATTGCACGACTTATGAAAAAATATAACCCTGATCTAATAAATTCTTGTTGTCTTTTGAAAAATTTCCATAAACTCCATCATACCAGAGTTGTATTATCGGCAAAGTCGTACGATTGTGTAAGATAGTGAATCCTAGCCTTAAACGTGTGAATATACAGTTAGGTCTACCTGCCTGGAGGTTACGCTGGCTGCCCTACCTTCAGTTTCAGCTCACCCTAAGCTACTCTCATTAACGAAACGATACACTCTCAAAGAATGTGTGCCATTGTCTCATCATCTTCCAAGCATAAATGACACAAGGGTGAACGAACTTGGTCACTTTTCCATAGAAGATAGTTCAGTCCAAAGTGACCAGAAAGAAAACCAGTAACAAGCTGTAAATCATTCCTGTTGAGCTTCAGGATGCCACTGCATGAAAATGGCTGCATCAGAGCTTTGGCCTACCCTAAACCAAAAGAAGTTAGCCACACTTCCTTAGCGGTCGAAGTGTCATCTCTTTTGATCAGAGATGTTACTACTTAATGGTTGTATAAATTATTTGCGATCTCTTACTAAAAAGAGTTTAAAAGAAATCCATTTTCCATAAATTTTTAGTTAATGCTAAGACCGCCCTCATAACACTCATTGTCATATTCATACTAAAAGAGTAAATACGTGTAGACTGTTGTCCTCACGTTAGTTATGTATTTGCTCGTCCGCTCTTCTTTCACCACTTACCTTTGTATTGATAAATTCACATGCCAAATCCTTGAGTGTTTTCAATGTTAAAACATTGGCAGCTACTGAAACTGCATCACGTATGCTGCCAAATTGAAATAGAAATGTCACCTCTGGACCCTCCATAATAATGTTGGGCACTGCGCAGTTGGTACCAATAACGCCAGTGCCGGCACGTTGCTGCTGTTGATGATGATGGTATTGGTGATGTTGCTGATGGTGTTGTTGCTGTTGCTGTTGTTGCTGTTGGGTATTTTGACTGTATGCTTTGTTCTGTTGTTGAAAGTAAGCCGCCAGTGCAAAAATTTTTTACACCCCAGAGATGGGACAAACAAACAAAAAAATTGCAATATAAAGAAATTTCCACTTTCTTTCTTTTTTCTTGCGCTTAATTTGCTCTATTGATCTGTTTTAGTTGTCATTGGTTTTCTGTGAAAGTTTTACTCTTTCTTTATTTGTTTCTCATAATTTATTTAGCCGGTTTGCTGTTGCTGTTGGTGTTTTCTTTTTTTTTTTGTATTCGAATTGTGTTGGTGGGTGTTGCTGGCTTTCCCTAAGTTTTCCCACAGTTATTTCATATCGTCGACGTCAATACTGAACAGGGTTTGCTCTTTGTTTGTTTTCTGCAAAGACTGAAAAATGATAAATTGTTAATAACTTATTTACAAGCAGACGAAATATAAGAAATTTGTGTGGATATGTGCATGTGCATAAATATTTAATTTGATTAAGTTGTTAGGACATTCTATTTAAGCAGATAGGAAAGTAATCAGGCAATAACAACAGCAGTAATAATAATTATGACATATTGGGTAAATAACCCAGTTACCAGGAATCAATACTACAAACAAATGCTTTAAGTCGAAAAACGTAGGAAAATTTATTTAAAAGCTAAAATGAATTATGACTTGCGACATGTTAACTAAAATAATTTAGTTTGAGCTTTTGTAGAAACACAACGAAAGTTGAAACGAAACGCGTTGACTACGAAACCAAAGGTCCTGGGTTCGAGCTTGCTCTCCGACAGTAATTAAATAACAAAACCACGCAGTTTTCTGAGGTGCATTAGTGTCCCTTTGTATCAGTTGTTGTAGGAAAGTTCAAGTGATGAAGGCATAGTCACAGAACTATACGAACTTCAGCAGATACTAATCCTAATGTAACATCAGAGCGCTCGCCTTCTTCGGTACTGTGTAGCAGAATCATCGACGAAGTAAAATAACCAATGAAAATGGCTAATAAATACGGTTGCGAAAATTTAATACGCCTCATTGACACCAGAGGCGCTGCAATACTGCCTTATTAAAAACGTGCAAAACACCAGAAGCTTTCCTCTATCTCACCCTTCACCACTTACTTGTCTTCTCTATCACTATCGCTATCCCTTTCCTTAAGAAGGTAACACCTAATAATAGTTGTAGTAGGCATTCATTGTTTGAGTGTTAATTATCTTAAAAAAAAATAGATTGATCTCTTCGAGTGATATCGTTGATGAAGGGGGCTAGTGAACTACACATCTGCGGTGTTTCCAAAATCGTTGTACTAAGACCACGCATGGACAGACAGACCCAATTTTTTAATATGCTTCCCTACTTAAAAAGCTAAGTGCCGGTCCAGACTTGCAATTTTTGTTGCAGCAATTCTTGAATATGTGTGAGAGTGTTGATATAGAAATATATACTTTTTGTATTCCTCTCTCGCTCTTTTGCACTACAAAATAAAAAGTTGCTGCAACAAAAATTGCAAGTCTGGACTGGGACTAATAGATAAATTAATGTTGTAGAAAACACACACACAAAATATGTAATTTTTTTCGCCTTTAGGGAAGGACAGACATGTGTATGTATGCAATATAATTAAATGTCACTTGCAAACAAAACTAAACGGGGGAAAGAATAGATCAGAGTTTCTTGGCTTTAACCATGTGTACTATAAAATGTGTGTTAATAAACGGAATTGACATAATCTAAATTTACATATCGTCGTCATTAAAACTATTACCGGAGCACGCTCTATGTTGGAGTATTTGTGTGGGTTGCACATGTATTTTTACATGGAAATTCCCCGCTGGATAAATTATAATAGAATAGAAGAATAGGTAAAATAAAATGAAAACAATTTTTTTTGTCAGAAAATTACCTTTGAATTTCATTGTTTTGATTTCGAGTTGATTTGAAATTATGATAAAATACCAAAAAAAAAAAAAAAACAAAAATCTAGCTTAACAAATAATAAGACAAGTAATAAAAAATAAAATAAAACCCAAAAGCGTGATTTTATTAGTCATAGTCCTATACAAAAACAACTGTAGATATACCCAGCAAACATTTTGTTGTGAGCTCAAACCATGCGAATTTATAAAAATTTAATATTCTTGAATTTGGTTTTTTCAATATAAAAATGTGTTATATAAAAATTTAATTTGTTGCATCTGAGATAACCTCTTTATTTATAATTATGCCAGCAGCCATGCTGCTGCTGTACCAAAAACAGCTGATATCAGATCAAAATTTAACACGCTTTAGTTAAAATTTTAATTCAAATTTTACATTGGACCTTTTGCACGACATGCATAAATTTGACAATACAGATTTACAGCATACATCGTGTGAAGCCAGACATACGTCTCTTTTCACAATGTATGGTTAAGAGTTAACGTGAACTTTAACTGACAGTTCTTCATACAAAACTTGCAGTTAAAGTCTCTGTTATCTTTTAACAATACATTGTGAAAAGGTACGATAATGTACATACATATTTTGAATATACTGTGCCGCAAACCAATAACCAACCGATGAAATATAAATAAATTTGAAACACCCAATTATTCTTAAAGAGTGTTAAGGATAATGTTAGAGATCGTATCATATAAAACCCATCAGATATCAAACGCTTCATCTTATGTTGGTTGGTACTGAAATAAGTTTATAAATGCATATGATGGCGTACGAGTATCTCACAAAATTAATTCCTTTCCATATACATCTATCTATGTACATATGTATATGTATTGAATGAATGTATCAGCTGCAGAATTGAATTTTTTGGGTTTTGCCACTTTTTTTTTAATTTATAAATTTTTTTAAATTTATTTTTCTTTTTTCACCCACATACGTGGTGTGTGAAATTTTTAACAACAAAGGAAAGGGTATGGTACATACTAACATACCATCATAAATATATTTTGAAATATACACTCAGGGAAAAGCTGCAACTTAAAAATAAGAACGCTTCACATTAATTCAATAGTTTCCAATATACAAATAGAAAATATATATTGAGATACTTAAAAATAAATAAAATGAATAAATTAATACTGTAAATTAATATTTTTCCATACTGAAATAAGAAATTTCAACATGACTAGACTTTCGTTAATGTTTCTTATTAATTTCTTATTAGTTCTCTTCAGAATGTTTTGGGGGAGAGAAAACTTTCCCTCTCCCTCACATTTAGAATAATTACCTTTTTTCCCGGCAAATTTTTCCCAGGGAAATTGTAACTCATAATAGGCGGAATGGGAAAAGGGACACATTTCCTGGGAACTAGCGAAACTAACCAAAAGCAACAGTAAATCAAATTCTAACTTTTGAAATAGTCGACTGCTGAAAGCAGTGCGCAGTTGTTCCTGATTCGTTTTCTGCTTCTGGTTTGACTGCGACTGTTGACTATTTTCACAAGCACAAGCAAAAGCATTGGTTAATTTTAAACAGTTGGAAAAAGCAAAAGCAGCAAAGCTAAAAATTTTACGACTTTTGCTACTTCGACTTAAATTTTTTAAACACTGGCTAAGAGCCAATTTCACCAACTTATTTAAATATCAATTCATATTTACAAAAATTCATGAAAATCGTCATTTAAATATGAATTGATTTTTAAAATAAAAAGAGTGCATTTTAGAAATCGCTTTTGGTGCGTGAAGTTTTTTTTTACCAAATTGAAATAAAAAAAGATTTTTATTATCAAAACAAAAAAACAAAGTAAGAAAGAAAGACCCTTGGGAGATAAAAGTTAGAACGCCAATGTACATACATATTACGAACGCAGTGGAACTTGTTTTTTAAACGACTACAAAAGGAGGAGGTTATCAATTCATCTGTATTTTTTTTGCTTGGTTACTTTTTAAAAATTCTTTCTTTTCATTTGGTGCCATTGTAAAAAAGTGGGCGGGGACACACCCACTAATTTTTAAATTTGATTTAATGATATTTTACTTATTCGATTGCTATGAAACTTATCCAACACATTGGGCTCCCTTAACGACACAATTTCAAAGTTGAAGAAATGGGCGGAGCCACGCCCAGTAAAACTTAATATTATATTTCACATATTTCTATTTTACCGATTTTTTACGAAACTTGGTACACATTCTGAGCCCAAAAAGGCTAAATTTTGCATTAAAAAGGCTGGACCAGGGCCAGTAAATTTTAATATTAGATTTCACGTGCTTGTACTTCACCAACTTTAACGAAACTTGGCACACACCTTGAGCTCTTAAAAGGACACAATCTTCCATTAAAAGAAGTGGGCGGGACTACGGCCATTAAAATTTAGTATTATATTTCGCGTTCTTCTACTTCACAGATTTTTGCGAAACTTGGCACAAACCTTGACCTCTAAGAAATACTTAATCTTGTGCTCAACAAAATGGTCGGGGTCATGCCCATGAAAGGATAGTATTAAATTGTGTGTACTTTAATTTATCCGATTTCCACGAAACTTAGCAAAGAGTTTTGTCTCTTTGAATGACATAGTTTTGTGTGATAGAAGTGGGCGGGGTCGTGGCCATTAAAGATTAATACTACATTTTACGTGCTTTTAATTGACCGAATTTCACAAAACTTGTGGCATACGCGTAGCTTGCAACATTTATTAATTTGATTTTTAAATTTTTGCCTTAGTTCCCTTCAAACAGAATACATCCTTTTTTTCGGGGTTTTTCCCCGAATTTTCAAATTTCCCTGGCTTTGAAATGCGAAGCTGCTACTTATTATTATCGTTTGTTTGTTCCCAATGAATTTATGATACGAGTAGGAACTTTTTTCCCGATAGAATAACTTTTCATGGCATTGGCTGCAGTAGTTAGCACGTTGACTACAAAACCGCAGGCCCTGGGTTCGACCCCGGTATCCAACAGTCATTAAAAATAACAATACCACGCATTTTTCTGGGGTGTATTAGTGTCCTTTGTATCAGCTGTTGTAGGATATTTCAAGTGATGAAGGCATAGTCACTGGTCACTGAACTATACGAACTTCAGCCGATACTAATCCTAATGTAACATCAGAGCCCCCCCCCCCTCCTTCGTTGTGTAGCAGAATCATCGGCGAAGTAAAATAACCAATAAAATGGCTACTAAACACAGCAGTGATGCATTTTGAGTTTTTTGATTTAGGGCCAAATTAACGATTTAAAAGGGCCAAAAAACCTTTGATAGGGCCAAAAAAGTTCTTTAATGTACTTGACTATAATCTGTTAATTTAAATAAAAACAAAAGTATGTATGTGTTAATAATATCAAACATGTGATTTATTTTGTTTAGGGCAAAAACAGAAATTAGCGATAAAAATTCAAAGTTTTTAAAGTATTTTTTATTAAATTAAAGTAAATTCATATTATATATCGACCCATAACTGCCAAAAAAGCTTAACCGACACAATTTTTGGACTTCGTTTTTTTTTACGAAAATCGATTATTTACCACCGCAAATTATCGATTATGGTCAAAAAATTAAGTTCAAAAATTATGTAGCTTTAGCCTTTTTTGTCGGTTATGGCACGATATACATACATATATGTATGTATGTTGCTTAAAAAAAATTATTTTAGTTAAAAAACATTCTGTATGTAATTCTAACTTTATTATTCATAATCTCTAAATTCTTAGTCTGTTTAAAAGCATTTTTTTGTGTTAAGTTTTAAAATATCTTCGTCATAAGAATTATTGGAATTAAATCTCATTAAATCTTTTAATTATATTAAATATGACACAGTATTTTTTACATGACGACGATTTCTTCTATTATGGCCTGTTTCACGATATCGAAAGAAAACTCTCGGCTAAAAATGTATATTGAAAATAAAGCGAATTTTCATATTTTATTGTTGATTTCAATATAAATTTTCAGTCGAAGGAAAAGATTATTTCCACACATGCTGAGGAATAGGGAATAGAAAGAGTTCCTTGAATAATTCTGTATAAATTTGTATTCAAAGGATTACCTAAGCGAACTTTAATGGTAGAAATCCTTTTGCAAAATTTACTTGTACTTAAATCTTTGAGCTTTTTAAATTATGGAACTTGCTATACTGCCCTATTTTCATTATTAACTTGTTTCCTTTTGAAAAAGTTTAATAGCAAGTGGTACAATACTATTGACTTCCCCACTGAAAACATGATCTGGTGCAGATTTCGGAAGCAAGTTTAAATAAAAATCTCGAAAAATACAAGTAGTTTTTACAATGGAGAAAACTCAATTAGAAAGTGTACTCAAAGGATTAAAGGGATTAGTTGAATTTTGAGCTGAAAGGGCCAAAATAGCCCAGAGAGTACCACAGGGCCATCAAACATCCAAAAGTGCCACAAATGGCCCAATTGTGCCACATTTTGCATCACTGAAACACAGCTTCAAAAAATTTAATATGCCTCATTTAACAGCAGAGGCGCTGCAACACTGAATTATTAAAAACGTAAAAAAGCAGAGTTGTAAAAGAATGAAGCGTTCCTCTATCTCTTCCTTCGCCACCTTCCTGTTTTTTCTATCACTATTCCTTTCCTATAGAAGGTTAGATAGAGTAATAGTAGTAGGCATTCATTGCCTGAGTGTTACTTCTCTTTTCAAAAAAAAAAAAAAAAAAAATTAAAAAAAATTACAAGGGAATGTTTGTTAATGATTGGGCTGATTAACTCACAACTTGCATTTTTTGAGTTATGACGTTGTTGCAATACATGAGCGATTGTATGTACATACATACATATGTATATATTTTTGAACATGGAGATTTTTAGAAGCAATTTTAAGGAAACTTAATTTTTTAATTGGCTAACGAACGAGTAATAAGTTATCTTGCAGCCCTGATATAAACAACTTTCTAAAAACTTCATATTTCTTTTTTCTTTATATTTTTTTCTTAATGCTTTTCGGAAAGTATGTCTATTAGAATTTTTATATGGGTATGCGAAACAAATATGTATGTATGTATGTACATATATGTATGTATGTACTTACATACATTCATATGTACTTTTTTTTTTGCTTTTCTTTCCTTTTCTTTTCTTTCAATAAAATGATGATAAATAAAAGAATGTTTGGAGCCGTACTTTCGGACGGACTATTGTTGCTGTTGTTTATTATTTGAAAGCTTGTTGTTGGAAAATGAATAAAACACACACACACACACCAACCAACCACATTGGCAACTACATACATACATACATACATACATGCATACATACGTACAGACTTACTTACTACACAGATATAAACGTGACAAGAGAATTTTCACGATTTTCTGTTCTTTATTTAGGTTGGATGCTAAAAAAAAATATTCAAGTAAAATACTCGTATATAAAAAATAGTCGATTCTGTAAATTTATTTTCAAATTCACATAGAATCAACAAATAATAGAGCGAAGCTCTTGTACACCCGTGAAAGAATGTTGGATGTATTTTATTCAAAAATATTAAAAGCAGCACTGAGGACATCAAAATATTAGTTAAGATAGTTTTATTTTCCCACAAAATTCAAATAAAAGTAATAAAAACAAATGTTGAAAATTAATCTTCAAAATACCAAATCTGCGAAGCATTTCTTCTCTTGCACAGAAAAAAATAAAACCTAAAAAAATTTAACCGACTTAAAAAATGAGCACTAAAAATTTAAAAAGAATTTATGTAGATTCACTTAAATAAAATATTTTCATATGCATACAATTTCAAAGAGCTATTCGAAGTTGGCGCACATCAGTGTCCAAATCTTTACATACGTTAACGTACTATACGAAATAAAATTTCAGATTATGACATACTATGTGATCGTATAACTGAACGCATGATTTTTGTGAACTCCCATCCGTTAAAGCTTAAATTAGACGTGCCATAGCCATGACAAAACCAAAATTCAATTAGTTTCTATGGTAATGGCGTTATGGCCAGTCACCTATAATCAAATAAAGTGTTGCCCATAAGTTTGGTTCGAACAGCTGTTTGCTATGGTTATGGCATGTCTGATTGAACCTTAAGGCCGTGATACGCTGTCGTGTTAACCTAAATAGAAAATGAATAGTGATACTTACAAATGTATTTACCAAAGGTAAATCAGTAATTGTATATCATAGAAAATTTAAGTTAAACAGCTGATGTTAATAATAATCTCTACCCCAGTAGATAGACATGGGTGCTGATGAAATGCGTGGCTGCACAGAAAAATATCGGTATTTCCCCCAGCTAAATAAAGTCTTGTTTAATTTTTCTTCTCTTCTTTCGAAACTCACATTAATTAATAAAAATATTTCATTCGGTAAAAATTTAAATTACTAAACTTAAGCCTGACTAAGAAATTATTTCTGATTAAAAATTAAGTAAAATATTAATGAAATAAACTATATTCTCACAGAATTATTATGTTTCTAGAACTAACTTTAATAAATTCATCCAAAACATAAAAGTAGAAGTATTGGCAGAGAGAACATGAATGATAATCAAAACTTGGTTAGCAAATTTCTCTCTAATTACGCAACGTAGTTATGGGATCCGATTCTTCATCAGGACATTGAATTTTTAATATCTTACATTGTATTCGCCAGTGTCCATAGATTGCGAACTTAAATAAAATAGTATTCCCGTTTCCATACTTACATTTGTAAGGTCCAATTAAATTTTTGCAATTATTTTGACAGTTCTACATCTATTGTGAATTTAATGCACCATTCAAAGTGCTGTGAAACTTAAAGACTATTGTGAATTTTAATTTTTTCGTGCTTACTTGTGAAGTCGGTTTAATTTATTTAAAAAAAAAACTTTATTTTTAGCTTTCTAGTGCCAGTTTTAAGTTTTTGGGGGTTTGCAGTAACAAATATTAGTGATCGTCGCTTTCACACCTCAAGGTTTTTGTCAAATTTCAAGAATCTGTCAAGCAGAAGCACGTGAAATATTGATAGCATTAAATTTAATGGGCGAATCGCCGCCTACTTGCTAAGCCAAATATTATGACATTCCCAAACTGTTTGCCATGTTTTGTGAGGATCAGAGAAATAGCAGTACATACATATAATTTGATACAAAACTTTCAATGCAAGATCGAGTCACTTTCAGAGTTCAAGGTGTACGCCAAGTGAGATATAATATTGAATTTTAATGAACGTGGATCCGCCCATTTGCTAAGGTTTGAGATTGGGTCATTACAAGAGTTCAAGGTCCTTGCTAAGTTTGATAAGTAAGAGTATATACATAAAATCAAAGAAAAAAATTAATGGGTGTGTTCCCCTCCACTTTTTTTTTTGGCAATGGGACCAAATGGAAGCTATATCCTTGCAGAATTTTATTTAAATCGGTCTAAAAATTAAGAAAATGCGGACGAGGATAAGCTCTTCCTTTTTAGAAGTCCATTAAAAACGTTTCTCAACCAATTGCTTAAGTATACGGAGGCTATAGATCAGAGCCCCTCAAACGTGACTGAGCGATTTTGTGTACATGTGTATGTTCTTTCTGCTTTTTATGTGTGTTTGTTGTTCTTTTTGCAGTTCGAGTCATCATCATCACACACACTTTGTCCGAAGTAGCTGACGTACAGCAACGAAACAGCCAATCACACAACATCACACATACTTTGTACGAAGTATACGTGTGTCACCATAACGTCGACTGCGCAAGCCCATGGGCTTGCAAATGAAATTTTGAGTGGCTATGCTATAGATTAAGTAGATTTCTTTATTTTGCTGCAAAATATATACATATTTTCTATAGCTCCAAATTTTAGAGAACAAAAAAAGATTAGGAGATCCAGAAAGTCGATATTTGACAACAATTTTTATTAACAAGACCAACATTTTCGAACAGTTACAATAATTAGAAAAAATTTTCACTGATTAATATTTTCAATTAAAAATTTAAACGATTCAATTAAATATTTAATTACTTCCATCAATTCAGTTGTAAAAACTTAATTGATATTATTAAGGCTCAGTTACCCGACTGTAATGTAAAGTAACTGCAACGTAGGGAACAGCTGATCGATATTTTTATATGAAAAGTAGATTACGTTACATTACATCTCTATAATCATTTTCATTACTTTTCACATAACAATATCGATCAGCTGTTTCCTACGTTGCAGTTACTTTACATTACAGTCGGGTATCTGAGCCTTTAGTCTTCAGTTTAATGGTACAAATTAATGGTCTGCACCACGACTTCGCTAGAAAATTTTTGATCGATTACTTATATTGAAAACTGAAAAAAAATTTTTATTTTATTAAGGGGTTTCATTAGAACTCTTAAAATAACCATTTGTGTAAATGGGCAAACTTGCCAGGCCTGTTTCATGAAGCCCCTTTTGAACTTTTGTGCAAACAGTTTATGTAAATTTGAATCAAACGTCAAAAAGTTCATTTAATAAAAATTAAATAAGAAAATTTCAAGCAATTTTTAATTTAAAAACATATTTATATACATATGTATGTATTTATTTCTATAAAAATAAAAAAGTGTGTATGTGTGTCTAAAAACGCCTAAAGAAATCCAAAAAAGCAAGAAGATGTTGTTGACAAAATGCACAATGGCACAGCTTAAGTTTACGAGTCAAAATTATTGGGCAAACTTAACAGGTTTGTGTAAATAAATTTCTATACAATTTTTGACATTTTATTTACGAGAGTGTAAAAATGCACAATTCCACAGTTTGCGAGACTTTTGAACATTCTCATGAAAAGCCTTATTAATGTTTTCAATACAACTGTCGTCGTCGTGGGCCTGTCTCTGTTAAGGAATATTTTCATTGATATTACAAAATTTTAATTGATATAACAAAATTTTTTCCATAATACATATTTTTTCTATGTGGGTCATTAGACGTTGAAAGAGAGGTAATTACATATGTACGTCTAGAGTTCAATGACATTCAGTTGAATTCCTTAGAATTACATTGGCAAAAAGTTTCCTTAAGCTTGGTCAAAAGTCTACAGCAAAAGCTAATAACTATAGCTTTGAACTGACTTTTTTGTCGACCTTTAAACTTTTCAGCTGCTGGTTAGAGACAAAGAACCAAAACAATTGCTTCAAAGGACAAAAATATAAAAATGCAACAAAAACAATCATCATCTTGAGATATTTTTTTCCTTGGAGCGAACATTTCAAAGAAAAGGAATAGAAGAAAGAAAATATAACACATGAGAAAAATAGAAGAAAGAACTTGTTACGTTTGGGTTTAAAATAAAATACCCAAACATCATCATCATTATCATCATCATCATGCTCATAAAAAAAAATCTAAAGATATTTTTCAGCTGCATTTCAAGTTTATTTTATTTTTTCTTAAACTCACCTAATTAGTTTTTTGTTTCTATTCGCATAAGTTTAAGACTTTATTTCAACGTTAAAGTAGAACGAACACCCTGGTTAATCCTTTTATTTTTGCAAATCCAGTTTTGTTGCGGATTTTGTTAAAATGTTAATTCTTTTGGTTGTTTTTTTTTTTGGAATTTTATTTTTCAAATTTATTTTATTTGTTTTTAATTTTTCTAATAGGTTGTTTAACAAACAGCTTTTTCTTAAATTAAAAATCACTTTTACACTGTACGAGTATGTATGTATGAATATTTTGTTATTGTTGTTGTTATTTATTTTGTTACGGCTGGTTGATGTTTTGAAGAAAATCGTAAACCTTTCTTTCACAAAATCTAAAGTTTAACTAAAATGACGTACACTTGGTAATATTTCAAAGCCGCACATCTCAACTGCGACAAACTATGACTACAACTGCTACAACAACAAACACTTTACTGTCATACTACCACTTTAATAAGAAAAACACAGATACACTCATACAACCGCACTTAGATTATGTTTTGCTGCTCAAACGTTTTCCCAGCAAACAAATTTTATGTCGATGCAATAAAGTATTGATCAAAAAATAAAAGTTATCAACTAAAATTATATATGAACAGTCCTTAGTTAGTTTTAAAAACCTGTTTATTTCCTGGCGATGTTAACAATCTGTTAGTCAAATATCGAAAATAAATAAAATTAATTATAGTAGTAGTAATAAATATAACAAAATAAATTGCTCAGAAATATAGCTATTAAAAAATTTAATCTCGCTCAAAATCGATCTTAATAAATTTGGTTTAAACTGTAAAAGAAAACTTATCAAAAAATGGATTCTGGCAAGGCCACCATCAGATATTTTTGTAGAATATTTTCTTAGATCTAATCCCGACATAAAGATATTTTTTGCACTTTTTTTCGAACGTAGAAGAGTGTTAGAAGACTATAAAATTAAAACAACAATATTCCTTTTAAGAGTTTTTGAGATGATTTTTATCGTGGCAGTCATATGTTTTTCCGTCGGGCCATTTCTTTAGTTTAGGAAAAGAATAGTGATGGAAAAGTCAGGTTATGAAGGAAAAGATAGAGGAGACCTTCACTCTTTTACAACTCTGCCTTTCGCACGTTTTTAATAATACAAAGTTGTAGCATCTCTTGCCAACAAGAAATAGTCACTCTGGGTTAAGTCCCGAGAATAGGGCAATATAGGGATCAAATCGTAGCCCAATTCATGAGTTTTTACCATAGAAACTTGACTGGTCCTAATTGAAAAGAAATTTGTTTTGCTTATTAAGTCGATCCAATAAGTTGGGACAATATTCGCTGTTGATTGTTTTACCCTTTTGAAGGTAGTCCATGTCACTTCTTTGGCTGATAAGTCCGCATAGCTTTTTTGGCGCCGATTAATAGCTAGAAACCCATTGTACTGACTTCTGTTTGGTCCACTTTTCATCAACGCTTACGAAATGGAGCACAAATTCGTCCCTATTTGGGTTGAACAACCTCAAACACCCCTGCAAATTTGTCACACGATTGCGTTTGTGTTCGATTGTGAGCAAATGTAGCATCCATCATGCAGAAAGCTATCTTATACCCAAGTGATCGTATAAAATCGAGACCACTGAGCTATGTCAGATGCCTATAACTTCCACAGCTTTTCTCACTTGTAATTTCCGATCCGCCAACACCATATTGTTAAATTTTTTTCGATTGTTTCGGGTGTAGATACTTCAATTGGGCGTCCAGAAGCTTCGGCATCTTCCCTGCTTGTACGCCCACAACGAAATTGAAAGCACTTTCTTCTCATTGAAATTGCTGGTATAGAATTAGGAAGCATATCTTTGGTTTAGTTGATGGTTTGATCCACAAAAAATAGCACTTGATAAGAACACTAAATTCACTTTTTTCCCTTTTCTGCTCAAATCACGCGGTAATCTCCTATCAATGGCTGTCAAACACAAACTAAATGACGCAGCTTGTTCAAGTTTTGACAGGAGCCAACTAAATAAAAGCATTGTTGAAAGTAATTCAGTAAATGATTAACATAATGAATTGCTGGATTGTCAATGTTTGAGCTGTCTTGAAAAAATATCTTGCTGAACAATTGCATTTTTCTGCTTTTGGACTTCCATGATACAGCGCCTGATATCCTCCAGCTTAGACTTTGTAATATCACTACTGGTCCCGTGGGAATGTCTGCTCAGCCATCTAAGCCTATGACGTTCCACTTTCGGGCAGTTCCAGATAATGTGTTCAATGGTTTCGGGTTCCTCTTCATCCAAGCGCACTCTACAGAAATCTGGAGGGCCAGTTTTCCAAATACTGGTTCTTGTTCTGACCGAACAGTGACCAGTCAGTGCGCCTACCCAGACTTGCATTAACTTCCTGTTCATATCCAGTAGCAGTTTGGATTTTTCTGAGTAAAGTTTTGGCCATATACCCCTCGAGACTCTACAATCCTCCCTAATTTGCCATGAACGGTTGCTCTCTATCCAATTACTGAGTTCCCTGTAGTAATGACCTATCGATAATTTCACCGATATGTCACACATTTTCTGATTTGACGCCGACCCTATTCTTTCCAGTTCTTCGGCAATTTTATTTCCCTCAACACTGATGTGGCCAGGACCCCAACATAGTCTGTCACTATATTTGTCCACAAGCAAGTTGTGCGCTGTCCTACAGTCACTAACAAGTTTGGATTTGAATTGTGTTCCTTCAAGGCTTTTAGCGCTGCCTGGCTGTCAACGTAGAAGATTACCTTCTCAACTTTAGCTACATTCCTGGCCACTAGTTCCGTTGCCGTGAGGATCGCCAAGATCTCAACTTGGAAAACACTGTATTTATTCGGCAGTCTAAAAGAGCTATGAATGCTCGTTCTTAAGATATAGACACCAGGCCCTGTGCCTTCCCTCATTTTTGATCCCTCTGTAAATATCACGCTAACCTCACATAGCTTATGGGATTTGACCCAATAGTCCCTATCCGGAATTACCAGTGAGGGTGCCCTAGTTAAATCGATTTCAATGACCTTATAGTCCGTGAACCCAGGGGTTACGGACCGCTAATCACTACAACTGATCTCATTTGAGATTGACGTCTGATCTGTTATTCCTGTCCTCACCAAACCTGTTTCTACGAGTCTAAGGTGACTTTTAATAGCCGTTCTCACCACAAAATCCTCTATAGGAAGCGGGTAAGTAAATGACATCCAAGTCCCCTGGGCACTTGCGATGGCCAGCTAAGCACATTTCTGAGCCTTAGCATCAATCTTCTATGACTCTTCTTCCTAAATGCGTCCTAAATGCGTACCACACAACCATTGGAAATAACCGATCTGACAACCGATGTGTAAATTCAGTTTACTATCTGCGGTTTCAGACAGTAGCTCCTTTTTATGGTGTTTCTGAATGAGTAGTAGACATAGAACTCTTTATATAGCCTTTACTGCGTGTTCCGTTCCTAAGAAAGCTTGCTAATAGGAAAACATTCAAGTATTTCGCTCCTTCTGCTAGTCTCAGCTCTACACCCTTCCATCTTTAGGCAGTACAAATCTATCTATTTTGTATCTCCTGGTAAAGAGGACTAGCTTGGTTTTCTCTGGGTTGACAACCAAGCCTTTGCTGCTGTCCCGGGAAGATAAATTGCCCAATGCCGACTGTATGACTGCACTGATAGTGGGAAAATACTTTCCCGTTACCAGTAAAACCACATCATCCAAATAAGCAACTCTTTTCCGTCCACTCCTGAGAGGTGATACAAAAGTTATTAATTAAATGATAAATTATCTAACGCATAATGTCAGGATATATGTATGTATATGTATATAGACATGTACATATGTATATAATGAATAAACATTCTTATATACATATTCCTCATTTATTCGCTTCCTGGGTTATTAACATCACCAATAAATACAACAACAGCAACAGCAACAACAAAACAAACAACAACAAACACCATCATATTCAGTTGTAGCAAAATATTTCTTATTATATGAAAAAAAGCCCCAACAAGAACTACAACAACAAAATCGGACAAAATACTTGCACATACCAATACAAAAACAACAAAAACAGTAAAAATAAAATCTTAATTTGAAAACTCGTTTTACCATTAAATGAACGCGCGTTACAAACAAATCCCCCCGAACACCTTCTCCACGAATACTCTAAGCAGATATGTACGTGTATGAGTGTGTGCGATGGCATGTGTGTGATGGTATTTGTGTGGTGGCATATGTGTGATGGTATGTGTGTGTTGGGGAGTGTGGAGAAAAAAAAGCAACTTGACATGTAGAAAGAATGGAGAAGCAAAAGTAGTAGAAGCAAATAACAGCGTTAATAGCAGTACCAGTGAAGTCGCATTATCACATTCGCCCTAATAACAACAACATAATGGTCATATAAGAGAATTTTAACGCCAAAATATTACATACTTACATACCTATAGTGTTTAGAATCTGTTATACAGCGCACTACAAATTAAAAGGGTATGCATGGTTGTGCGTACTGTTTGTAAACATTTGTTATGCCGTATTTTTTGGAAATATTCACTCTGGTAGTCCAAATTAAATAAGAAATACATATCGGTCATTTACTTCAATAGTGTCATAACTCAAAAAAAAAAAAAAAACCAGTAGAAAACCCGTTTTCAATTTGCATACAACTCAATGAACACATGAAGAAATATTGTTCTCTCAGAAGGTGATGATAAGAGCTATTTATATGAAATTTTTACACAAGATAAAATACGAAATGCAGCATTATACTGCATTATTAACTCAAAAAACAAATTGTTTGAGTTATGACACTATTGAAGTAAATGAGCGATGTGTATGTATGTGACACGGAAAGTAAAAAGGATCCTACTATGTTCAGAAAATAAGTTTTGGAGAAAAACGACTTTGAAGTTAACAAGTTGATTTTGAAACTCGTTACCTAAGGGTTTTGGGGTCGCTGATTAGATTTTGAAAATTCAAAATGGCGGATGCAATATGGCGGACTACATTTTTGCGATATTGTTCGATTTGCTTGAAAGTCGTCACTCGGTGGTTTTTCGGGTTACTGATTACGAATTTCGTATCAGATTTTAAAAATCCAAAATGTTGGATCCAATATCAATTACTGAAAAGTTTTTCACATCATGTTTCCTTTTGGTTTTTTTTAACAAAAGTGTATTTTGAAGCAAGTTTATGACAAAACGAATACAGTTAGAAGGCTGCAGTTTGCTGCATTAGAAAGAACGTGTTGTCTACTATAAGAATTACCAAAGAAGTAAAAATCGATACTTTCGACCATAGATCCCTTTTAACTTTCCTAATTATATATAAGGAGAAGGCTTATAAGGTTCACAAATGATAACACACAAAATAACTGTGCTCAGTTTTATTTCTCAACTAAAACTTTTTTTTTTTTTTTTTTTTTTTTTTTTTTTTTTTAAAGAGAAGTAACACTCAGGCAATTAATGCCTACTACTATTACTAGGTGTTACCTTCTTTAGGAAAGGGATAGTGAGAGAGAAGACTAACTAAATTCAATAAAGTTTTTAATTGAATAAATAAATTATTTTTGAATTAAGGACAAACTTACGTCTGAATACAATGCAAAACTTTGAAAAATACTCCACGACAAATAATTTTATGTTACATGTTTTTTGTACGAGATTTCCCAGGAAAAATTCCATTTTTCGGGAAGGAAATTCCGGGAAATTTGTACTGGAACTTCCGGGATTTTTTATATTTTATTATGGCAAATTAAGTTTGTACACATTATTGATGAGTGTCTTTCTTCATTTTATGAATGTTGCTATGGTGCAATAAAAAGATGACGACAGCAGGAGATTTTGTAAGTATGTACTTCTCTCAAATAACTTACGAAAAGAAACATTAGCCCAATTCACAATCTTGTGCAAATGGTATTGCATCGTAGCATGTGCAAAATGATATAGTATATGGATACTCACCACTAAGAATTGTTAAGTGTAAAGGTAAATGTACTAGTGACCTCATTAGCCACTTGGGCAAAATTCATAAAATTGGAATGGAAGCCCCAAAATTATAAATTAAGAAAAGTGTAAAAAGCAGACAATATTGGAAAAGTGTTCTAATAAGAAAGATACAAAGTTTATACGCACGACTTAAGGCTGAAGCCTTGAAGGCTCAGTTAGCCGACTGTAATGTAAAGTAACTGCAACAGTAGGAAATAGGTGATCGATATTGTTATGTGAAAAGTAATGCAAATGGTTATAGAGATGTAATGTAGCGTAACCGAATTTTCATATAAAAATATCGATCAGCTGTTTCCTACGTTGCAGTTATATTATATTAATGTAATGTAACTGCAACAGCAGGAAACAGCTGATCAATGTTGTTACCTGAAAAGTAGGCTACGTTACATTATTTTTCTATAACCACCACAAGGGCTTCACCTCTATCGTCTTTTGAACTCAGGGGCAGTTCCAGGTGTCGCTGCACCTGATTGACATCAACAGAACATGTATTCCTTTTATATATATGTGCACATCCTTTCCTCTGTTGCCAGAGATCGGGTAGTAACACATAAGTTCTATGGGTAATGTACCAAAGGTACGTCAACGGAAACAGCCACATCACCCCAGCTGGGGCCCCGGGCTTGCCACACTCGTAGTCAAAAATAGACTCCCCTGGGGGGAGTCACAACGGGACGGGTGAAGCTTAATAAAAGCTTGTAAATAGAAACATATTTTTTTGTATTCCTCTCTGGCTCTTTTTCATTAAAAAAAATAAATAAAAAGTTGTTGCAAAAAAAATGGCAAGTTTGGACCGACACTAAGTCATAATAAAAATTGTAATAAGCTGTGTTCTTGCCCGTAAACTGAAACACAAATTGGATAGAGAATTTTAAAGCAAGTTCTCATTATGTCCTAAAAAGTATCCCGCTTGACCTGAGTGAGATTCGATATAAACGAATGCTCACTAAAGCGAGAAAATTTCGAAACCAAATAGTTCGATATTTGCTGGCGAATCTAAAAAAATTGGAATGTTCCCTAAAGCGAACGTCTCTCGATAGTTTCTCGAAAGTGTGACGATATATAGGAAGTGGATGTTTTTATTAGTCTAGAGGTATCGAGTTCGAGCCATGACTGCACCGTAAGTTAAAGAATTAAAAAAATATACTTATGTACTATTGACCTGCACAAGACCATTTATAAGACCTTTCAAGACATGCGACATTTTTCAAACGCTTTACTACAGCGAAATATTCTAAAATAAACGCTAAACAACACTGTTGGCAATATTTTTTTGAGTTCTTTGTCTTGCCAACAGTGTTTTTTAGCGTTTGTTTTAGAATATATCGCTGTAGTAAAGCGTTTAAAAAATGTCGCATGTCTTGAAAGGTCTTATAAATAGTCTTGTGCAGGACTTTATTATGTACATATGTGCAATAATTAAAAAAATAAAATTTGCCTTTTTTGATTTTTTTTTTAATTTTAAAGAATTAAATAACAAATAAAATAAATTAAAATAAATAAATTAAGAAATACAATTACTTTTTTAATTTTTCTGCTGCCTTTTTGCGATATCTAAATTAGTTTGATGATATTGGCTACTTCGAAATCGAATGGTTTTTTGCGATATCTAAATTAGTTTGATGATATTGGAGCCTTCGAAATCTAATGTTTTTTTTTGGAAGAAAGCTGATCGGCAGGTAAACTTTTTTCGATTCATTTTTGACTGCCATTCTCGATAGTTTTACATGATAAATGGTCGAGATATATTCGAAATCGATAACATTAAGGAAAGTCTTGGTCAACTGGAGGATTAGTGTATTAGTAAAAAAAAAACTGTTAAGGTATTGAAACTTGAATGGAAAAACATGACCGTGTAACCTCCAAGTAACTGTAATGTAGCTTGCTTTAGGGTATATACAATTCGTCAGAACCGACTCCCAGCACAAATACATACTTGTTTTTAATTTCATTTGTGTATAAAAATACTCGTACGAGCACTTATTTTATAATGGTGGTTGTTAAAGTATAAGCTGCATACTTTTATAGTGGTATTAACTTAGCTTTTTTATTTATTTTTTACTGTTTTCCTTTGAGTTTCATTTGATATGTACGTACATCTGGCAGAATAGCAGCAACAAGCAGCACGTTGTGCATGTCGGACCAGGTATGCAACTGTCAAACTCCATAACAAAAACAAACAACGTAGTTGACAGTTACAAAAATTAATAAATCTGTGGCCAGCAGCGATAATAGCAAAAAAGAACTTTTAACGTCTGATTTTTTTTTGTATAAAAATATAATAGCCTTGTATATAAAAATTATTAAGGCTTTATAAAGATTTTTTAAAACAAAATTTCATAAAAAATTTTTCTTATTAAGCCTTTATAAAGCCTTAATAATTTTTATAAACAAGGCTATACATTTTCAAACTATATTAATAACGAATGCAGCCAATATGTTATGGGAATATACATAGTTTTTATATAATAATTTGGCGCTTATTAAAAATTTTATTGGACTTTTATTGAGACTTAGGTCAATATTGTTTTGTTTATATATTTTTATCATGAGGATTTCAGGCAGATATAAAGCAAGATAGCAAAACACTCAAAACATAAATTTAAGTGCTTCTATAGAATCATCTGATCGGGAGTATATATAAAGAGTTTCACTATTGTTACATAAGAAGAGTTAAATTAGGTAAAGTTTTCTTGCAGAAATTTTCCATTTTATTCCTTGATATGAAGAACAAGTATACCTGCACCTTAGCTTCACGCTTGAGGTAATGAGTGAGAGAGCGAAACCAATTTTAAGTACATAAATTGTAACCCTACGTCTCCAGTAGCCATCGACTTGGACACGACATGAACATGACGCCAGCAGAGCAACTGTAAAAAATTCATCTACTCCTTTGTTGTGGTGAATACGTGTGATGTCCATGTTCAGGCATATCAAAGTATTTTGCGGTAGCGCAACAGAGATAGAATATGTACCAATTTTGTTCTGTCTCTTTTCTTTCTATTGTAAATGGTCGTGGACGCCGACTCTCATGGCGAACATCGTTGCTCAGACATATGTTCGGGCATCCATGTCACAGCATGGACGATACATGGACATGAACGGTCTCCATTAGCCATTTGCGATGTCCGACATGATGCCCATACCAAGTTCATGGCTAGTGGAGACCGCTAGTAAATCCCATTCCTCCTCTCGCCAACAAAGTAAGGCTTTGGGACTTAAACTATCTGGGGAAATACTGTATTTTCTATGCCACTGTGCCTTCCTTCATATGAATCTATAATGAAATAGGGCATCAGAAACAATTGCATGCTACTCGAATATAATAGTGTAACTTTCATATTAAAACCAAGTTTTGTTTCACTTCAAATCCCGAAGTCAATAACCTAAAAAAGTCATGCCCTGTAGGACTCTCTAATAATGGATAATAAATAAATTATGGTTATTGCCACATTAGCTTTTAATAAAACAGTTGCTTGTTCCTTACTGCTCTGCTTCATATCTTAGCCAAGTTATTACTTTTATCGCTACTTTCTACTTCAAACCACCGAAAATTTTTTTGGGGGGAATTTATTAAATGTTAATGAGCATATGGCTGTGACAATGTTTGTGTACAGTACAGTGTAAGAAATTAAAAAATCATACAATCGTAAACTTTTAAATATGTAATAAAAATTCAAGAAAACGAGACCCTTGGGAAAATTACGACATTCAATACGGTTCGAAATTTTAAAATGTTTCCATATAAACTCTATTAAAATATGTATGTCGTAATTTCGTTCGATAACGAGTGCCTTAATTTGCCCCCAGTATTGTCTTCTGTTTCCCACTGTGCGCCTCTGCCTGGTATTGTTGTTTTTTTTCGTGTGCAAAATATCAATTTGTTTTTGAATGCAGCTATCTATTGTTGTTGCTTTCTCTAATTAAATTCGACAGATGTGATTTGTGTTACTTTGTTTGCTACTCGTAATTTTATTTATGTTTTGTTGTGCTCATTACACTGTACAACACAAAAAATAAAATAATGATTTTGAGCAGTGTGGCGTAGGCACTGGATATTTGGCGGCACAGGCAAGCGTCCAACTCTGATGAGTGGTTGAGCTGTGCCGGCAATGGTGAAGTATTCTCTTAAAGACCTCTTTGTGGGTGTAAGCAATTACACCTGTGGCGTGAGAACTTGGAGAATCGTACGTGGTGGCTGTAGTTGCTACCAAAAACGCTGTGATAATAGTCTTGGCTTCCTAGTGTTAAATCAATGCTAGTGATTGGCGTGAAGCAGTCATCCAGACACTATTCTAGGTGCTGTTGCCATACAACAGATATTACTGTTTTGACAAAGTCATTACGGCAAAGAGTTTATATAGCTCGAAGTACCTCAGCAAGGTACTTGAACATAGTACAGGGATAACTACATATATTCAAAGATTGCAACCTATGTGCCTTGTGGAGTGGGCAGATGGTTCATTCTAAAGGGAGCATGGGGGTGATGGTTGGCGTCTTACCTACATCTGGTGTTTAGAGGACCGTGAGAAAAGGTAGGTGCTCACGTTAATCTGAGACACATCTGTCCGGCCGAGATATAACTGGCTTGGTGCTCACAATTTTCAGAATATTGAACCGGTAGACTGCTAAGGCTTGTTAAATCTGTGCGAGTCATTCTTGTAATTTCTTGGTATCGCCAAAGATCAATCCAGGCCTATGCGAGGTCTTTGATCATCCAAAATAACCTAACCTAAGCTAACCTAATCCCTGACAATGATGGCATTTGTCAGATGCATTGACTTCGCACATCTGACAATAATAAAATATTTCACAAATATGTAACAACAATTTGCCAACTAAACTGAAATACAAGCTAAATAGTTTTTCAAGCAACAACTAGCACATACTATTTTTTTCGTAAACTGAAAGGAAAAAAAACTAATGTTTATACAATAGCTTGGTCATGGACTTTTTTATAATTCATTATTAATTAATCAAATTGTACATGATTAATTTGCAGGCAAAATTTGGGTAATGAATAAAACCAAATTTTTTCCATTAATTTCTATTATTTATGGCTTAGAGCAATTTTGCACACGCAAAGTCTTGTAAACTTTCTTTCACTTTACTTTGACAGATCTTCAATATTCTGCAAAATAACTATACATAATGTAGGGGGAAAGAGAAATGAATGAGAACAAAGCAAACTAAAAAATGTTCTAGGACATTAAAGTATGTACCAATTCTATTTCCCTTCTCTCCAAAAAAATCCAGACTTTGCAATGTAAACTTTATAAATATAAACAATAGAAATAGATGAAAAAGTTTGCCCGAAATCATTTTCAAATGTTAATGCCATGTATTGATCCTTCGAATATTTTTTTTTTTATTAAAATCTATTTTTTTGTATTCGTTTTTACAATTTAAAGTTCTATGTATCTTGCACTCAAAACTCACTCCCATAAATATCCCTCTACAAATACATATGTAGGTATATGTGTATGTAAATGCTTTTCTTCACTATCTTAAAAATATTATAGAAACATCTCATTTAAATACACTTGATACTTTAGTATCTGAACATAAAAATCAAATTTATCCCAAAAGCTGACTAAAACGTTTCTTATTTGCACACAAAAGTACACAAGCACGGGCACGGGCACGGACACGGGCACGCACACGCACGTCCAATAAAGTTGTTAAATCAGCACATGAAGCCCGATGAAGGACATGTCAATAGAACCATTTGCTCATTTCGTTTTAAACATGACCTCTAAGCTGTTACCTTTATTTTATTTTTTTCTTGCAACGTTTTGTAGTCCTTCATTGCTTTTGTTTTTGTGGTGAAAACTTTTCTTTATAAAATTCTATTAATCTTGCAACGTGTCACATGCATACAACTACAGAAATTTGTATGTATGTATGTGCGTTAATGTTAGTGTGAAGATGTTTGCGTACACTCTTTTTTCCTTTTATTATTATCAACACTATCCATCCGTTCCATCGCAAGTGTCAATGTCATCGTCTTTTTGTATCATTGACGATGGATTTATGTAAATGCGCATTAATTTGCAAAATGATTTTACATTTAAAAACTTTTCTGCATATCTTTGTTACAGTAATTGTTGTTGGTTTTTGATATTTATGTATATATGTACATATGTACATAAATATATAATGGTCACACCCGTTGTTCTTCGCTACATAAGTATCTATGTATGTACGTACGTTGTAATTATATACACTCCCCCTGCCAGAATTTTATTTCAACTTTGCCACGGTCTAAAACTTCAGTTTTCGACAAAATTCGAATTCGTGCAATAAAATCGGCCGTTTAATCGGTAGGACAGACAGTAGCGGCTCAGCTTTATATTATGTGGAAATCTGCTCGCATATTAGAATAAATTCAGTAAAGTGCGACTTTGACTCGCGCACGCAGGGTTCCGTCCGTTGGGCTTTAAGTATTTTTTAATATGGCATTTTTTTTAACGTTTTTGGTGTTTTTTCAGTTGAAAGATTTCGTTGTTTTTTTCGCTTTTTTCTCGTTTTGGCGATTTTTTTTCCATTCTGGCGATTTATTCCCCATTCTGGCGATTTTTTTTCCCATTCTGGCGATTTTTTTAATTATGGCGATATCCCGGTTTCTTGGGATTTATTTTCGTTTTAGAAATTTTTTTAATTTGGCGCTTTTTTTCGTCTTGGCGATTTTTTTTGTTTTTGGCAATTTTTTTTAGTTTTGCGATTTTATAATTTTGGGATTTTTTTGTTTTACTGTTTTTGAAAATTTCAAGAGTTTAGCTCTAACGGTTTCGAAGATACAGCAAGTTGTCAAAATTGCATAGTAAAATTACATTAACTGACGGAACACCCTTTAATTAAAATTTTTTGAAATTTTAGTGTTAGCTGTTGTAGTCTGTATAAAAATACACTAACCTTAAAAATTTCAAGTGTATGTACATACAATTGTATGTAGTATTTTAACCTTTTTCGTTGCTCGTTTTGGAACACCCTTTAATTTTTATCTCTCATCTATTTGTTGTTGTAGCGGCCAAAGGTCTACACTCTGTCCGGTGCGTAGCTCGTAGTTCTCGAGAAAATACCCTGTGACAGACGGACAGACACACGAACAGCGTAGCGAAAACAATAGGGTTCCTTTTCACCTTTGGTGTACGGAACCCTAAAAATAAGGCTTAGGTAAATAACAAACGACAATGGCAAGACTGCTGTAAATTGGGAATGGTAAAATGGAGCTCTCATTAGAAAAAAAAGCTTTTCAGCAAACAAATTGTAATATGATGAATCAAAATAATTCACATATTCCATTTGCCCTGAAAACTGAGTACATAAACTTAAATTTTGTATCAACAGGCACAACGCACAGTGGGCCACACACAACAATGCTGATGATGTGGGTGTGGTTGCCTTGGAAAACAGCATATTTACAGTTAATTTTGGTGTTATTTGTTCCTTATAAGTTATCACAAACTAATCAAATCCAAACATGGAAACTAAGGCTTGTCGATATCAATAACGAAAGTCTTGGTCAACTGGGTTATCAAATCACAATTACAGTTCATCAGAGCAGGGTTGTATTTTTTCGTAAGTCGTGCGATTGTGTAGGATAGTGAGTACCAGCCTTTATTATCACTTGTTACTTTAAAATTTTATCAAATGAATTTTCCAAGTTTTTTTTTATTAACAATTACGATTATTTTTTTTTCATGTAAGTGTTTTCATATCCTTCTTCAAAATTGGTAAGGTTATAAAAAATGCATATACTACCCCATAAAGTATTGGTATAAGGCAGAATTACGAATAAAGTAGTTGCATAAGCGATGTGCGTCTATTGGTATGTGAGATCGAGTTTCAATGTAAAAATACCATTGATACTATTTATTTGTTTAAAAGTGTAAATTCAATTAATTTTTCCTTTGAATTTATAAATTGCTTTTATTGAAAAGTTTGTTTAATTTCTTTTTCATTGAATTGAGTGTTTACTGCTGTATTAAAAAATATATCGTTTGGGTTTGCAGTGTATGTTAAAACAAAAGTTGCACACTAATTTTAACTAAAGCACACTTAAAATACAAATTAATTGTTTTATTTAAATACGGCCGTTAGTTTTAAATTATCGAAAAAAAATTATGAGCAATTAATATAACTTATGCTATCTTGTTTAACAAATATATTTAAGTACATTAACGATGATGTCAACAGTGTGGCTGCTATAATTTTGCCCAACACTGTATACACATGTGGGTGTGCTTAATATGAATGAATATACTTCAAAGGTTTTCATAAGTGTTCGATGAAATAAAACGATTGTTGCTACATACTTACATACATACATACATACATATATACCATCATACATATCGTCAGCTAAAATGCAAAAAATTTAAAATCGAGTTTTTGATTGATTATTATGAATGCCTGCATGGCTTGACAAAATATTACTCTTCTGCAATCAAACTCCCGGCTCACACGTTTCAACTTTTGTTGCTCAACTCATAATTCAGCTGTAAGAAAGACAGAGACGGAAACACATGTATCTCTTTTTTTCTTACAGCTGAATTAAGAGTTGATCAACAAAAGTTGAAGTGTGTGAGTGAACCTGGACAAAAATGTTAACAAATAACAAGGGGACTTAACTACACGTTTGTTCAGTTTTCTGTTTACTTTTCTGTTTCTCCTGTAAAATTATATTTTTGTTAGCTACGCCTTTTTGCATTTTAGCAAACGATATGTATTTATGTATGTATCTACTCACATCAATGAAATATTAACACACTAGATTCTACGAGTAGTGTATTAATTTTTCATTGATGTTGTTCTATGCTTTTGTTATAGCAATTTACCAGATTATATTTAAAGTACTTTTCTTACATATTTTTTCCAGTTTTGCTCTTGTTGTTGTTTATTTACACTTAATTTGTTTACACTTGACTGTTTGTTGTTGTTGCTGTTGTTCTTTTTTGTGTGTGCGGTATTTTTGAAACAATTTACCTGCCGTTTTTTATTCAGCAATTTCGCATTTTCATTGCAGACGCATTAAAAGTAAATTAAGAAGTAAATAAATAAAGCAAATAAGTAAGTGAATAAATAAATAAACGAGTTGAAAAATTCATGTTAGAAAAACTTTTAAGAGATTTCAAAACGAGACCGTTTTTGTGGTAAATGTTTCTAACATAAAAAAATTATGTGGCAGCTAACAGTCGGGGATTAGAAAAGAAGAAGCACTACGAATAAAAACATGTGTTCCCTAACAGTATCTTAAGCTATGTACAGACGATTGTCAGATCTGGCAATGTGTTGGCATTCAAATATTTCTAGCACAAGGTAGATTTGTCAGAAAATCTTACAATTTATTGCCAGGCGGTTGTAGGACAATACTTCTGTCGAAAAATTGTCAGTTCACATGGTTCTCATGTGCAAACATTTGTCAGATCTGTTGTTGTGCGCTGCCAGACTCAAAGCATTTGCTAGACATTTTTAAATATGAATCGTTTGTGTTTGTGTTAAATGTAAAAATTTAAAATATAAATTATTATGGACCTTAAAGAAGCAATTGCAATGATTTTGTCTGCATATATTTCATTATGTATTTTTTATTTCAAATCAAGCATGTGCAGTGTTGCCAATAGCAAGAATTCTCTTACAATGACGCCATTGTCAGATGCATAAAATTCACACATCTGACAATATTCGAATGTCTGGCAATAATTTTACAATGTGTTTACACGATTGTAAGATGTCTGTCTGATTTGTTGCCAGCTGCTAGTCTTGCAATGAACTGACAATGCTTTTTCTGGCAACGTCGTCAAACAAAAATTGCCAGTTCACATGGTTGTAAGACGACATTTTTAGCACATTTTACTAACAATATTGTAAGATCTGACAAACGTCTGTACATAGCTTTAAGGCTCAAGCTATGTACACACGGTTGTCAGATCTTACAGTATTGTTAGATCTGGCAATGTGCTGACATTGTACTGACAATCAAAAATTGCAAGTGTATGGCAGATTGACAGTTCACACGGTTGTATCAAATTTGTCAGGAAATCTTACAATTTATTGCTAGATAATTGTATGACAATAAAATCAGCTGACAAAATCGTCAGCAAAAAAATTGTAAGTTCACACGGTTGTCATATGCAAAAATTGCCAGACATTATTATGCGTTGCCAGACTCAAAGCGCTTGTTAGAAATTGTTAAATATCAATCGTTTGTGGTGGTGTTAAATGTAAAAAGTGAAAATATTAATTATTATGGACCATAAAGAAGCAACTGCAATGATTTTGGCTGCATATATTTTATTAAATATATTTTCTTTAAAATCAAGCGTGTACAGAGTTGCCCATAGAAATAATTCTCTTACAAAGACGCCATTGTCAGATGCACGAACTTCGCGCATCTGACAATATTAAAATGTCTGACAAATAGCTGGCAATATTTTTACAATGTGTTCACACGATTGTAAGATGTCTGACAATTTGTTGTCAGCTGCTAGTCTTGCAATGGACTGACAATGATTTTTCTGGCAACAACGTCTGCCAGTTCACACGGTTGTAAGAAATTTTGAGCACATTTTACTGGCAATATTGTAAGATCTGACAACCGTCTGTACATAGCTGCAGTTAGCCGACTGTAATGGAATGTAACTGCAACGGTATAAAACAGCTGATCGATATTGAAACTGAAATTTGTTTTTGTTTCCAATATAAATATTCGATCGAATCTATCGTGCGCATTTAGATGAACATGTCCTTATAAAACAAACAATTTTTAAAAAATCGGTTTTGACAACTTATTATTTTCATATACAGGGTGGGTAAAAAGTCAGGCCTGAGTGTAAAAATTTAATAACTTTTTTGTTTATTAACTATTATTTTTTATTGTTTTTTTTTTAATATAATATTGGCTTTGTACGATCTAAGTTTTACACAACTGGGCTCTTAAACAGGAGTTTTGCATAACTGCACGCAAAGTTTCAGGCTATATTGCCCTGATTTTAGCTTCAATGTTGTGCTTTAGCTGCTCTATAGTTTGGGGCTTGTTAACATACAATCGTTCTTTTAGATAACCCCAAAGAAAATAACCGGGAGTGAACGTGCTGTACAATTGAATTCTGAATTTCTTGAGATAATTCGGTCTTAAGTAAAATTCTACCACTTTGGTTCGTTGCTCGTTCGTTAAATTTTGCATGGTGGTGTAACACGAAAAACAATAAAAAATAATAATAAACAAAAAAGTTATTCAACTTGTACACACAGGCGTGACTTTTGGCCCACCCTGTAGTAACAGTATATACAGGCATGTTCTGAAAATCACATTTTTCAAATCACTAGTGATTTTAAAAGTAATAATGGTCCTGTAGACGTTTTTAACATCATATACGATAAATTTATCTCAGAAATGATATTTGATACTCTATACAATAGAAAAATTAATAAAATTGAGCGAACAAATATCTGTATGAACATTATTACTTGTAAAATCACTAGTGATTTGAAAAATGTGATTTTCAGAACATGCCTGATAGACAATGGTTAACCACCAGCAATTAAAATAAACTTAATAATAAATAATAAAATTGTAATAAAAAAAATAATAAATTTCTTAAATATGTATTTGATAATAAATTTGTTTTTATACAACAAACACTTTTTTAATATAAATTTTTATAAAATAATCGTGTAAAAGTTTAGAAGAAAATCGCCAAAGGAAGTAGAAATAAAATCGCCAAAAATTATTTCTTCTAAATTTTTCTCATCCAATTGTTTTAGTTTCTTGTGTGTATTTACGAGTAGTATTAGGACTTATTTTTGAAACTACTTCCTTTAAAAAACTAGTTTTCCTGAATTACAAAAATTTTAAAGTTAAATTTTGTTAAAAAAATTGCCAAAAAATAAATCGCCAACAAATATATTTTTTATCGCCAGAATATTAGACAAGTCGTGAAGTCGAAAATTTATCAGCCAAACAAGTTAAAAAATCGCCACGTTTGGCTAGAAATAGTCAAACTTTACATCCCTGGCAGGGATTCCCTGGTTAGTCCTAATTTACACTCAGCAAGTCTTATTGCTATTAGGAGAGAGAGACGAGGGGAAAAGAAACGTTTATGTTCCCCTCGTCTCTGTCTCTCCCAGACAAACTAATCATCTTAGCAATAAGACTTGCTTAGTGTAAATTAGGACGCACAAGCACTGAAATTCCACTTTGCCGGGAACATATCGTCGCTGTTTTAACTAACTGACCTAACTGACATCATTTTGAAAAATGAGTTAAGTCCACTATTAGATTACTATTAAATTTTACAATTTTTATGACTGTAAACATTACTGTCGAGCCTATAACAGTAAAAATATTTCAGACGTTTCCATAAGAATACATGTAGAAAACAATCATAAAAGCTCCTCTCCTGTAAAATTTACAAAATATCAGTTAGGCCAGTTAGTTAAAACAGCGACGATATGATCAGGGATATAAAAATAGTCTGACATCGGTAATTACACTTATTCCGAATACACTTTCCCAGTAATCCTTGTTATCATCTGAGGGTTGTTATTTTGTGAAACCTGAACACTAACTTTATTATCGACTTCTTCCCATCTTCTTCTACCCATCGTTTAATATTCATTTTAATCATTACACGTTCATTGCAACTTTTTAAATAAAGTCCTATATTTTAGTTTCCGGTTACCAACCTGCCAAAAAAATGCTTTGAACATTTATGACATTGTACATAAGTAAAATTTGTTTGAATAAAAAGCAAAAAAAATCAATTAAGTGAACATTCGTAATGAAACATTTCTCTCTCCAGCTTTTCAAGTTTAATCGCAGCAGATTTTTTTTTTGTTGTTGCTCATCTTTATTATCACTTTTCACGTGGTTTGATTTCTATTCTTTTATTTGCTTTTGTTTTGCTAAATATTAAATTCGATTATTATTTGTATTCATTTATTTTTTGTTTGTTTAACAATTTGAACGTTAGCAACAACAATTTTTTGCGCGTTATCTGCTTAAATTCTAATCCTAATAAAAAAATCTTAATTCCATTTTAATTAAGAACAATTTTTTACATTATTTTATACATACAAATGTACATACATACATACATACATATGTACATACATATATACTCGTATGTGCATATGTACATATTAGAAAACTTTTTTACAGAAGTAAAACTCACATTTCCATGTGTGCATACCACGTACACACACATACACGCACATTCATTCAAATGTAAGGTACATACATACATACATACATCTGTACATTTATTTTTCAATGACTTTTCCCCGTCTTTTGAGAGTTTTCTTTTATTGTTGTTGTCCTGCTGCTACATATTTTTATTTACTATAAACTTTTCATATACATACATACATATACTTATTTATGGTACTTATGTTTTAGTTTCACTTTATTTTTTTTTTTTGGTAAAGAAAATTTTTGTGTTAGAAATTTAAGACCAGCAGAAATTGCGGTTTTTTTATTGGCCTTTATTTTCTGAACGCGTCGTTGTTCCACCGTTTTTTTTAAACAAATGTTTGCTCAATGCTCCATTTACCGCAATACTGATTGAAAGCTCAGAGGCTTTCAAGTCTGTAACTGTTAAATATGCATTTCAAGGGAAAAACTACCGTTGTTTGCTTTCTGAAACAGTGAAAATAAGTTTTCTCTTTTCTCTTGCATTTATTGCTCTTAAGGCCATGGATGGAAAACTCAGCGCTATACTAATTATGTGTAAAGCTTTTATGAAGGGAAAGATTACTTTGTAAAAATCATATTTTAATTATTTTCTATATAAATAAAATCGTAGTGTGTGTTTGTTCCCAACGCATGATCTCTGGAACTATAAGAGCTATGGAGCTGAAATTTTCAACACAGGTTCTGCTCAATACCCGGTAGGTTTTCGTTTTATTTCTGACCCAACAAGTGACCATTGTATGGAGTAATTTGTAGTTAAAAAAACGATTGAGGTTAAGACAACGTTTGCCGGGCTCAAATAGTGTATGTGACGCTTAAAATAGAAAAGGACCTAAGGGTAAAAACCGATTTTGTTCAGGAGAGCCATTTTACAGATTTAAATACGTGTATCTTTGGTATACCATCACTGATCGTGTTGGTATTGGTCTCATTTGAAAGCGACACATCTCATGACGTCAGGAACGTGTTGGTAGTCTCTACCTCTTGTTTTGTGTATTTGTTTTTTACTGTTTTCTACCTAGCGCGCTGTTTCCATGAGTTTGATATCAATTTTGCTCGCGTTTTTTCGAATCCAGGTTTATTTTCTGAAATTATTAATTGTGAATTATAATAAATACTCATTTATAATTCTTTTAAATCGTGAATATCACTCTGTTAGTGCGAAAATTTTTTCACATAACCTTAGAATCGTCGACTTCAATTACATAAGACGCGCATATCTCTGGGAGGGAACACTTTTGGGGCATGGGATCGGTATCATTCGATGCTCAGATGTTGTCCACATAAAAAAAAAACAAAGTGAAAATTGATTTTTTTTATCCTTAGGTCCCTTTCTCTATGCGCTGTCACACATATGTACATACATTAGGGTGGCCCAAAATCCAAAAACATCGAATATTCGCGCTCCACAACACTGGTCCTATTCGAATCGTGCTTCAAAATGTTCAGTCCAAATTTTGGGCACAATTGGTCTATATTTAGAGGTTGCGATAGTTTAATGAGCTGTTAAATTGGGTCACCAAAGCAACACCTCGTTCTGTACAGTCATTTACAACTTTTAAAAGTTTAGCATTTTCCTTCATCGAAATAAAAATGGCGTCGTCCTTCCACTCTGTAGGAACCTTTGAAAGAAATAACTGTGCCTTATCTTGTCCATCATCGCATAGTAAATTAAAAAGCATTGTTGAGCTTTTGGTAACATAGGACTCAAGTGGATTTCTATGGTAAAATACTTTTCCGTCCAGTTTCCTTAAGGCTTTAGATTTTGGTGATAGCTGGAGATTTTTCACCATTGCCTTTTTAGTTTTATATGTAATTCTGGAATCGAAAAAGGCAAGCCTAATTAAATGTTCAGAAAAGTACCATAAATGTCCATGAAATGCTTTTACAGCAGCTTTAACAATTTATTTCATTGGAATAGTTTTCGAGTTGCTTAAGGAGGTTTTGGTCATTAAGAAGAGCATTTATTGCTAAAGGAGCTTCATTCCAGTATCGGCCATATATAAGACTTACACAAACAAACTTATTTCGGTAACTGCTTTCTTTTCCTCGTCTGTGAGATCAAATTGATTTTGCAACATACATATTTTTATGCAATAGATCGCCTTCGTCATACAACGAGCAAGATGACACGCACCTGGTGCATAAAATTTAACTTTCATTGTTCCTGCCTTATTTGCACCAGCAAGAAAATTTAGAGAAGGCGTAAGGAGTTCACGTTAATCGTCCCTTGGCTGTTGACTTTTGATGGCATCGGTATAATATTCATACATTTGCTGTTGGAGTTGAAGCAAGTTACTTGTATGGATTAGAGTATCATCTCCGATTTTGAAATTTTCTTTATCAATATTTGGCCATTGATTTTTAAATCTTTTAAATGGTTGCACTTCGGGTCCTCCGCTTGATCAGATTAAAGTCGGATTTTTAAATACCAAAAAGGCGGATCCAATTTGACGGACTAGTTTTCTTAAAATATATCGGGATAGCTTTTGAGAATTCAAAATGGATAATTATAATTGATCCGATGTTTTTAATGAAACGGTGTGGCATGTAATAAAATAGGAAAAATTTTTCAATTGTGCTAATTTGGTCATTGACTTTTCAAATATTGCTAAAAACTACAATTTTACCAAGTTTTCCATCCCTGGAGTGAGTGCTTGAGTTATTGCTCTTTTCCATCTTTCAAATTGAGTGTTTTTGCATGTTTCTTCTCTATACATTTTCCATCTTAATAATAATCTCTTTGTAATTCCAAAGAGAGTTAAAAAAGCTTAAATGTTGTTAAAAGTTGCTAAGCTTATTCGGAGAAAGTTTTCCCTTAATTCCTGCTTGTTGGCAACATGATTTTCTAAAATATAAATCGATTTTAACAGAATTTTTGGATTTTTTTCATACATGTAATAATATCAATATAGATTAATAAGGTATACAACGTATGTACTTACGTATCTTTAAGCTCTGCATTTAAATTTGTTTTCCCCACATACCCACCCTTGCGTACATACATGTGTATGTATGTATGTAGTATGTATGCATATTTTATTAATTGTACCTTTTTTAATATTTTAAACCAATCAAAATTATTAGCTTTATTTTTTTTAATTAAAGAAGATAGTGAAGTTTTTATGTGAATCTTAAATTTAACTGCCATATAGATACGCAAGTCATTATATCCACCTCGCTCTGTAGACTTAACAGTTGATGTGCTAAAACTTTGCGAATCGAACTTTACCAGATGGTGAAAAATACTCGCTACCGTTTCTATTAAGGTGGAAAATAAATGTCGTTATAGTTTTAAAATTATAGCGGAAATCACTCTTCCCCAGTAAAAATAAATTAGAAGTAATTTTTAAGGAACTACATTTCCATTCAAATTCATTGCTTCCAAAGAATTAATATTGAAAATATGCAGATAAAGTAGTGGAAAAGTGAGCACACATTTTTATAAGTCATAAAAAAATTTTCAATTCTTTTGTTCTGTTTAATATTATTTAAAGAAAAAATTTATGAATTAATTTTCTATTATAAAATTTAAAAATGTTCAAATCTACTAACTAAAATTTTCACGAAAACAATAGCGGTATTTGGTGTGTTATGCAAATGGTCTTAGCGTAGGTATAAATGCAAAATATCGTTGCTTTTCCCTGGATTGTATGGGTGATTTGTTTTTGGATTTTAAAGAGAAGCTAGGATATTTATTATTTACATTTACGCAAGACCATTTGTATTAAAGACCGAATACCGCTAATGTTTTGCATTTAAATTCGCTTAATAAGAAACGAGTTGCGAAAATGGGAAACTTTTTACCCTATTTATTTTCAAGGAAAACATCATTATAGTAAAAAAAAAAATTTTTTCTTAACATCGCTTCTAATTGGGTGATTAGAAATCCTGAAAGATAATTTCTTCCAATGACAAGGTTATGTAAAAATCATTAAATATGATCCAAATTCGCTACACTACTTCCGGATCGTAAATATTAATTACATTTCATGACTTTATGGGAATGTCTTTTTTACTGTGTCATTCAATATGTGCAATTTTAAGAAATACATATGGGCATTTCTCCAAGAAACTCCACTTTTTTATCGCGTGCGACAGCAAGCAATTAACCCTGTATTTCTAAACAATGTGACTCGATTTTTCTTAAAAGTTTACCTAACGTAGAGCTGCTGACAGCCTACACAAATATATAAATAAGTAAGAAAAAAGTATATTTTTCTTTGAAAAAAAACAAGAATATTTGCTTGGTGTCGCACGCTACAAAAAGTTGACATTGCTGTGGAAATGCCCATATGCAATAAGTTTTTGCTACAAAACGTGAGTTTTGTGTTTAAACGTTTAACAAACGTATTGTAACAGCTGACTAAATACAGCCTTTATAAGCTAAGCCGCAGCAAATATTTGAACGTGAAGGCCGATGCTTAAATACATACATATATATGTGATAAAAGCATTAAACTTTTTAGTAATATTTTTTATTTATTTGTTTAAGTCAATGGATACAATAATAATCTTTACTTATCCTTAAAAAAAATTCCCAATAAAGTACAAATCATTAACTTGGCAGCACACGGTCCAAAATACTTGTCTGGCAACACACAATTCCTGCGAAAGTAACTAATTTGATTCGATTCAATTGGATTCCCCATCAAGCCTGGTACTCCGTTCGAAGTTGTGAAAAATTTTCAGCAACATTGATTATTTCGCGTAAAAAGTGATGCCCATATTACTTTTTCGGAAAAAATTTTTGTATTTATTGGCTTGAAGTAGGCAACACTTACCAATTTTTGTGGAGAAAACCATCAGCTGTCAATTATTCGCACGAAATAAATGCCAACCAGTCACATTATTTCACAGATGGTAAGAAAATTTTGCCATATATATTTCATACATTTTTCACGAGTTGAAAAGAGTACAACTTTTGCAATATTATTTTATGAACAATTCATGTAAATATTTTTTATATCGATTATGTCAACATTTTGAGTGAAATTTTGAACAGAGTACCAGGCTAATATTTATTGAAGTTTATTTTAAGATTTATTTAATATTTCGAAGCAAAATTGCACATGACTAATGGCGTTTTCTTTTCTGAGCAATATGCTACATTTATGCTGCCTTTTACATTTCTTTGTGTTCTTTTCTGAAAAGTATGTATTATTTTAAAAATCAACGCGTTCTTTTCTCATGAAAAAGAAGAAAAATGCTACATGTTCAACACTCATTTTCATTAAACGGGCATGAGTGCAGCATTATATTAACAGCTGTTTTTGTTATTGTCTATGAAAAAAATGAATCATTTTATAGTTCGTCATTGTTTTATGCCGAAACTTGTTGGAAAATTGTTCTTTTGTAAACGCAAAATACGCAACACTTCTTAAAAATCAGGTGAGCATTTAAAAATGTTGCCAAATTACATGTAACATATATGTTACACTTTTCTTTTAGAAAAGAAAACGCCATAAGATATAATTAGGGGACAACTATAGTATCCGCTGGCAGTTTTATTGGTGGCGTTTTAGGAAAACAGTTGTTTTAGCGTTACAAACCTTTGCATAAGGTGATCTATTTTCAACAGATGATTATCAGCTGTTAATTTCTCTGTTGTCAAACCCAGTAAATATTTCGAAATTTGTTTGGTACAGCAGGACAGTTTACACTATATTTGATACGTGTTTTTGTATTTTATTTAATTATTTATTTTGATAAGGTTGATTGTAATTTAAATTATAATAAACTAAATCAAAGGCACTAGCTATATTATAAGCTATCGTCTAATTTAATTTTAAAATTGAATTCGTTTTGCACTTTTTGAATTCGTTTTGCACTTGTGCTTCTCAGTCTGCTATAGGTTTTTCGTGTTGCACATATGAATTAGTAAAGGAAATTTAAATTTCATATAATTTTTTTTGTAATGTAGCACATATCCTATTTGCAATATCTGCACCACCAGTTTGCAACATAGAGTGATTACCGCTTATGATTACACATACATGTGCATGTTATCTACATAATGTCAGGAAATGTTATAATTAAAATTTCAAAAGCTTTAAAACACTTACACATACAGACATAGAAAAAACGGATGTAAACTAAAAGCTTTTTCCTGTAAGGTAAACCGATGTAAAACCTAAAATGAAAAAGCTATAAAAGCATAGAAATTAAATGAAAATAAAAAAACAAAAACCATTGCACAGTGTGTGCTGCTGAATTTAAAGAAAAATATTTGTGCTACATAAAAGCTAAAAATATTTTTAAAAATATTTGTGTGAGGCTACAAAAAGTAAAAAAATAATACACAGAAAACTACACGACTGCAAGTAACTGCAAATTTTTGCCTTGCAAAATTGTTTATTTCGATGTCACGTGCGACATGGGAAAGTAATATTTGTTATCAGTGCGTCGAAAGTATGTATATGGAGAAAGCTTATCAAATACTCATTAAAAACAGAAATGTTTAATACAATTAAAATAACCAAACCTAGTTTGTATAAAGTTGGTCACGTGCGACATCGGAAAATTTTACACATAAAATTTCTTGTACATGCTTTTAAAAAAATAATTATTAAACTATTTAGATGAGCAAAAACGGCGTAAAAGTGCACTATAGGACATTTTTTCCATTTTGTAGCCAAAATTAATTGCAGCCAAACGACGGCACGGAATGAAATTAATTTTTGGAATGTATGTAACTTCGAATGTCTTGCTCTTAATAACCTTAAACTTATATCACTTAATTTTACGAAGAAAAAACAGTTTTTGTCACTCACGCTCACGTCCTCTCACGCTTGGCAACTTTTGACTAATATTAGTAATACATTCAACTTCGATATTACGGGTATATTAATTATATTTTAATTTTCAAAATACATACATATATGTATGTATGCATATAAATTTTCATTATGAAAACCTTTATTACACTCAATCGTTATTTGAAATCACACACAAAGCACTTAATAAAGTTGCCGTAAATAAAAAATTGTCGAGCATTTTTAAAAGTGTTTTTCTCTTTGTTACATATTATTTTTAACCCCCGACAAAAAAAAGGGGTGTTATAAGTTTTGTAGTCTGTGTCTGTGTCTGTGTATCTGTGTATCTGTCCGTGTCCACGTACAGACCAAACGGTTGGCACGATTTTGATTTAGTTTTTTCTGTTTGAAAGGTGTCTTGATCGAGAGCGTTCTTAGCTATGTTTGAAGAAAATCGGTTCAGCCACTTCGAAGATATGACATCTTTTCTAGATATGTCAGGTGTTTTGAAAATTTTTAATTTTTGTTATTGTATTAAATCAAAATGAATAATTATTCCCCAATGCTCACGCATTCACACGCGAGACAATTTTTAAACACTACCTTGTTAGACCTTTTAATTTTTTTTTTAACTGGATTTAAGAATAAATATAATATATATATAGTTTTAGCTTAGTTTAGGATTTTTTTTTTAAATTTGCAAACATTTGCAGCTGAACTATTTCAAATTCCGAAGATAATCGATTGTCCTAAAGAAGTGTGATGATTTACTATTACAATCATCTGCTATTATTTATTGCATTTTAGTGGAGAGAAAAATTTAAAGAAGTTGATTACAAAGCCATTACAAAATAAGGAACGAGTGCGGAATGCTAAACAAAGTGGGAAGTGTCGACTAAGGGTGAAACAATTATATAATTGAAGAGAAAAGTCGGAATGACCCCATACATAAGAAACTAAGTTGGCTAACTTAGAGCTTTAAGTTACGCTTGTTGTTAAAAAGAAAAATACTTTTCTTTCACTTCAATTGTGTACAACGGTCACGTTCGACTTATATCTATATGTGTGCAATAAAATCATTGCTAATATTATATTTTCATTAAAAATTTATATTAATTAGCTGATATTAACAACCAATCTCTGCCCAAGTATGTATATAGACATGGTTGCTAATGAAGTGCATGGTGGCACAGGCACAGCCAAAAGTCTAAATTAATTTTTCTTGTCTTCTTTAGAAAATCACATTAATTGAATTGAATATACTAAACTTGAAACCGATTAAGTAACTATTTCGGACTGAAATTCAATTAAATAATAAATATGTATCACATTAAGAAAAAATATTATTTTTTCTCAGCAATCACTTATGGCCTGTTTCACAATAACGAAACGAAACTTTCGACTGAAAATTTATATTGAAAGCAACAATAAAATATGAAAATTTGTTTTTGTTTTCAACATAAATTTTCAGTCGAAAGTGTCGTTTCGTTATTGTGAAACAGGCCATTAATTTGAAAAAAAAATTGCAATAATTTTTTCTGTGTTATATCCCACTGTGCAGTGCAATGCAGTGCATCGGCTTATAACACAGTATAAATATTTTAGTAGCAAAACAAAAAATAATGCGACGAAACAGGATTTATTTTTTCTTTTTTAGTTTTAAGCGAAAACACAATTAAAAAAAAGAAATTCATGTAGAAAAAGAAATAGAGAGCTGAAGGTAAAAATGCAATTTCTACTCGACCTATTTTTTGCCATTCTTTTTCCTTTGCCATGATTCCCTCTCCATTTAATATTCGCATTAAATTTCCATATGTGTGCGTGCACAAGCACACACACACATACACATACACATTAACTAAAAACATACACGTATGTATACATATGGATTTTAACAGAAGTTCATAAAGGATCAGCAAGTAACCAGCGAAACGGGTTGGAAAAAAATGAAAGAATATTGTCGTTAAAAAGCAAATAAATGTTTTTTATGGGTTGCGTTTCCTTTCCATCTTAAGTGGAAAATATAGCACACATGTTTACATAACATACATACATATAAAAATATAAATATGAAACATACATGGTTATGCATGTACATACATATGCATAAGCATTTATTTTTTTAAATATTTCTTTAAAAAAAATATGTCATAATAAATGTTTTTATGTGTACATATGTATGTACATGTATGTGTGCTTGTATGAGTGTGCGCTTGTAAATGGGAACGTGTTTCTTTAACATTCAATACGAATACAAAACAAATAATAAAAATGAAGAAAATTAAAAAGGAAAAATTATTTTTGCAAAACTGCTGCCAGAACAGGATTTAAATTTCTTCGCAAACCTTAAAATGTTTGTTTAATTATTTATAATTGTGTCATAAAATAATTATAATTTTACATTCTTCCAAATTATCATAAGCACCTTGGCATTACAACCCATTGTGCAGACTTTTTTTTTTAATTGTATTGTAGCCCTTTTTATAAAATTCTAGAGTTGATTCAGGGCTTTTTAATTTAAAGTTTCGCACTTCCCCCGTAGTTATATGCAATGCAACACTGTTCCCACCTGTTAATAGTCTACTGTCAAATTTTGAGCAAGTGTTGTAATTTACTTTGCGTTTAACAGCTGTTCAATGCACACAACCTCGTGTATTTTTTCTAAAAATACAGTGTGGCAGTGTGGTTTCGATTTTAAATGATCAGCTGGGTTTAAGAAAGTTGTCTGCCAGATAACCATAAACGTAAACGTGTGACAACTTCAAAGGATTGTTTGGAGTTGTTTAACCGCAATCCGAATGAGTTTTTGCTGCATTTTGTAACTGTGGATAAAATATGGATCCATTATTGTACTCCAGAGACCAAGCAGCAGTCTAAACAATGGGTTTCTCCGGGTGAACCTGCTCCGAAGAAGGCCCAATAAGGTGATGGTAACAGTTTTTTTGGGATGCATGCGGGATAATCCACATCGATTACCTTCAAAAGGGAAAAACAATAATGAGGATTTAAAAAGAAAACGACTCCATATGGCCAAGAAAAAAGTTCTTTTTCATCAAGATAATGCACGAGTGCACACGTATGCAGTCTCAATGGCAAAACTCTATGAATTGGGCTACGAATTGGTACTCCATCCACCATATTCTCCGGACTTAGCACCTAGTGACTACTTCCTATTTCCAACCCTAAGGAAATGTATCGGTGGAAAGAGATTTCGCTCCAACGACCAAACAAATGCCTATTTTAAGGATCTCGAAAAATCCTATTTTTTTTTGAAAGGGATACAAAAACTGGAGAAACTTTGGACTAAGTGTATTGAATTAAAAGGATATTATGTTGAAAAATAAATATTTGTTTTGCAAGAAAAACTGTGTTTCATTCAAAAAGTCGTATTCACTCTTTTTAAAATACGTTTTACAACAAAATAAGAAGCTTCTTGGTCCTTATTAAACCCTAAACTGTCACTTTTAGTTTTTTGTATTCACTTGATTTCAATTAATTTCTTTGCAATAGCCTTCTTAATGGATTTTTCAAACAATTAAACTGATTGTAACAATTTTCCCCTTTTTGCTCTGCAATTTAAATCCATCACTTCTAAAGCAACTTGCGTAATTGATTGCAGGATAAATAAATTTAAAGCACTTCGAATCTACACAACATCAAATGTGTAGATGAAATGAATTTTGCAAATCTTGAATGTTCCAGTAAATTACAATAATAAAATGCTTTAGGAAAAAAATAGAACTTCATATGATATCCAAACTAAATATTCCATGTGCATTTTGTAGTCAATATCAAGAACTTCATCAGCAGCAGCTACAAAGATTATGAAGGCAATCAACAGTTTGTAAGATGAAAAAGCATGATATTTACAAAAATAACCTTATTTTCCAATAAAATCATTTGAAATGATGCACCCAACCTATTCATGTAAGTCAACTAACAGCCTTAACGAAGTGCAGGTACCCTTTTCTGTACAGAAGAACAGACACAACAAAAGCTTGATATTTCAAAATCGAATTGGCTGTTGGTTTCAGCTAGACTAGAAATATTTTTTATATACTTATTTAAATCAGTTACGTCCAAGCCACATGGAAAATGTGCAAACTTTTAAATAAGAGCTTTTGCACTTTCACACCAACGAGAGTACGACAGCCACAACAACAATACAGCAGACAACAATGGTTGCTCTTACCTTGCAAAGAAGAAACAAATAATCGGCCATGTCACAGAGTTCAATTCCGTTCGGAATCGGAATTGAATAAACCTCAAAATATCAAGCCCTAGCTGGAGCATACACCAGCGTACCACCGCCTCCCACAGTCTGGACACACCTGACAAATTTCCGTATTTTAGTTTTCTTTCTTAGACACCATCTTCTACAGAAATGGGGTAGATTGAATTCCGATTCCGAACGTAATTGAACTCTGAGACATGGCCGAATAAATTTAAAAGCTTTCAAAGCTGTTTACCTCAAATGCAAAAATATCAGTGTATGTGTATTTGGACGTAGCTGGTGTAAATAGAAACGAAATTTTTCACAAAATCTGCATTTTAATTACACTTACCCTGTTGACCAAGACTTTCGTTATTGATATCGATTTCGTATATATCTTGAACATTTATCTTGCAAAACTATCGAGAGTGACACTCAAAAATGAATCGAAAAAAGTTCATCTGTCGCTCAGTTTTGTCCCAAAAACATTCGATTTCGAGGTTTCGCTAGCAATATCAAAAGTGAGAGAAGAAGTAAAAAATTAATTTTTTTTGTTCAATTACTGCACATGTGTATGAATGAATGAATGAATGAATGAATGAATTAAGTCAAACGGGAGGCACAGGATACTGCGACCAAAGTAGATCTATTGTATCCCCTGTCAGGTGCTAGACCTACTCTCCTGATGAATATCAGGATTGCCAGTGGGTCTAGAGTTGGCAGTTCCCAATTGGCTATATCTTATGTGGCATAAAGCTTCACAGTCCTTCAGAATATGCTCTGGAGTTTTATCTTCGTAATCATAGAACCTGCACAGGCTATTGCTCTCAATGCCAAGTCTGTTGAGGTGTTTTCTCAGTCTACAATGGCCTGTGAGTATGCCTGTGAGCATTCTGAGATTGTTTTTACTCAGGGACATGAAAGCTATGAAACGATTTTGTTTATACGTGGCAATCATTAACTTTGCATGCCCCAATCCTGGGAGATTGAGCCAAAGGTGTTCCCTATTACTCTTGATCTACAAGTCCACAAAACTGTTTTGGTCCGACCATGGGTGTACTAGCCCCCTTTCTGGGAATTTCGTCTGCATTTTTATTTCCTAACACCTCGGCGTGTCCAGGACCCCAGCAGACTGTCACCTAATTCATGCAGCTTAGCTGATTTAGCTTAATGCGGCATTTCCACGCTAACTTCGAGGTAAACTCATATGGGCTGAGCGCTTTGATGGCAGCCTGACAATCCGAGCAAATGGCTATTTCTTTTCCTGGGTAGCCCCTATCAAGATTGCATTGTGCGCATCTCTCAATGGCATAAACTTCCGATTGAAAAATGGTAGGAGATTTTCCCAATGACTCGTGGTAGTTAGTCCTTGGTCCAACAACTCCCACACCAGAACCTGCCGGCGTTTTGGAACCATCAGTGTACCACCTGATGATGCCAGTTTTAAAGGAATACCAGGATTCTATTACCCACCATTCCCTTCTATTTGCCATAACGGTTTCAAACCTCTTGTCGAAGTCATACACTTTATTCATCACGTCAGAGTGTTGCGCAAGTAGGGGAAATCGTCTTGCCAGGGATGATTGGTCCCATTGGCTAATTAGACAGTCCCTGTCTGTGCTTTTACCCGCAATGCTGATTCCTTTTTGTCTGGCAGCAGCCTCCATCACAATCGTCAGAGGTGTGAGTTCAATGAGGACTTCCATAGCCGCCGTAGGACGCGTCCTTTTTAATTTCTCTAACCGATCTCTGGTCGTCCCTGTCCGACCAGGCAATGGCACCATAATTGAGGATAGGTCTCACCATAATGGTGTATGTCCATCTCAAGATTTTGGGTGTGTAGCACCATGTTTTTCCTGCAACAGATCTACAAGCCATTAGTGCTTTTGTTGCCCTGTCAACAGTCGCTTTTAAAAGCTGTTTCCATAACAGCTTTGAGTCTAATATCACTCCCAGATACTTGACCTCCTTTCTATTTGTGCACATACATATGTAAGTATGTGTACTTATTACTTTTTTACTTACAGTACTACCATGGCTCGAACTTGGTATCTCTAGACTAACAGGCTAGCATACATCCATTCGGCTACCGTCACACATTCGAAAAACTACAGAGAGAAGTTCGAAATTCGAAGCTTTAGCGAACATTCGAATTTTGTTAGATTTTCAAAAAAATATCGAACAATTTTGTTTCGAAATTTTTTCGCTTTAGTGAACATTCGTTCGTAAAAATTTAAACAAAAAAATATTGATAATAATTTGTTCAGTGATTGCTTCCAATGTTACAATTCTTTAAGAAACTAAAATTTCTTTGAAATATTTATTACTTGAATAGAATGATTACAATAAAAAACTGTTTATAAAAATCATGAAGATGATTGTTGAAATTAAATTGTATATTAAGGAAGCACCATATTAAATCAGGTCCAATCATTAAGCAACAACTCCTTCTCTTTCACAGTACCCCAACTTGATCTATTATAATTTATTTTTAATGGAAGCTTTCGCCTGTAATGCCTCCACCTCATCGTCTTGGTTGCAACTGGTGTATTATTCTTGTTGCTCCTCCTCCAAATATTCTCTGTCAATTTCCAATTTGGTAACTTTTTTTAATGTTTGTATGGTCTGCAGATATAATTTCTTGGCCAATTCCTTATCCTGGCCCAATTCAGAAGTGGCAGCAATTTCGCAATCACTTGAAGCAAAGAAAGGAAAATATTTTGTTAGTTAAGCAACAATAAAAAAGTTTTAAAGAATGAGAAATGAGTTGAAGCAAAAGTAAAACAAATAAAACAAGACAATGAATGAAAGCTGGAATTGAGAAATATGATATTTGCGGAAAACCTTTTACTTTTGCCAATAACTTTAAAATTTGGGTTTAGTGTAAAATAAAATACCTTTGCTTATGCAAATATTTTATTTAAAGCTTGTAGATATTTGAAAGTTATTTAAAAGGCATTTTGTTCATTTACAACAAATGCTAAGCGCAAATTTGCAGTTAAAAAAGTAGAGAACAATTGCTTTGGAAAACAGTTTGAATGAGATGAATATAAATAAATCAAAAAATGAAAAGAAGAGGGAGAAAAAACTTACTTGAAATATTCGCCAGTTACATGTTTCAACTGTGGATCCGTTGCCAAACGTATGGCGCATTGTGCACCCTCGTAGGGATTTTTCATGAACAGCCACATCCATGGATAAGTCATCAATTTAACACAAACGGCCGACATAAGTGGCGAACTATTGTTGTTGTTGTACGAGTAGTTGGTAATTTATTTGTTGAATAACGGAAGGATGTAGCAAAAGTCATCGAAGAGCCACAAGCCATATTGTTTGTATGTATGTGTGTGAGTGTGCGTGTGCAAAGATATGAAAAGAGAGAAAAATTTTTTAATACTTAAATATTCACATAGCAGCATCATCAGCAGCAAAGTAGAATTTGATATAAATGCTTAAACGGAAATGCTATGAAATTTTGAGGTTAAATAAGGAAATGCAGCGGCGTGTCTAATTGCTGAACACAGTCAGCTGCTAGACGGCCAACTAAACATTTAGACAGTCAGACATCGTTACATATAAGTATAAGAGTGTGATAATAAACTCCTATCTACTTTCGTTTCGCATTGGCCAAATAAGAATAGTTGGTATATAATAAAATAAGTCTTAAGTTTGGTCTGTGTTTCAATGCTTTTCTATTTTCGGTTATTGATGGAAAATAATAAGAATGTGTGTGATGTAAAATCTGTCTAAATTTAGTTAAATTTCTTTTCCAAAAGCCTCCCAAACTGTGGTAGAGATGAAAAAGTTGATACCATCGCAATTTTGTTGACAACATATGATGTTCAAAATACGTGTTACTATTGGGGATACTCTGAAAAATTTTTAATATTGCACCTATGTAAAAAATAATACTATTCGGTATATAATAAAATTTAATATTATACAAGTATTTATACGTATACAACCCGACTGCGACCAACTTTGAATTGTTAAATATCCTAACCGGTCATTCAAAATGAAAAATCATAAGAGAAACCTAAAGATGATTTTAATATACCTGTCGAGTGATACCCATTTCGATATACCTATAGTTCGCCGAATTTTTATTTATTTCGTATTTACAAAATGGCTTCTGTTGGGTGCCATATTGAATTTTGACAAATCGATTGACGTATCATCAAAATCATCAAAATCGGTTCACGCATTTAGTTTATATAGTGCCGCAAAGGAACACACATACATGCATAAATACATACATACATACGAGTACATAGCAGAGCTGACCACCGAGAGAAACCATCCTCTAGTCAGCCTAGAACCATATGTGTCTATGTCAACACTCTTTTCTCTATCGACAATTGCACTAGTTGAAATGTCAACAACTATCCTTTTATGCACGAGTAGAGATATGTACGTTAGAGACAACAGTTCTAGTGTATTTCTGGTGACATTATATTGACAACGCGTTTGTTTTTCTTTTTTATTATGCTATGTAATAATGTTAAAAATTTGCGTACATATGTATGTATGTATGTATGTATGTACATATGTATGTATTTAAGTTTGTTGCCCCAATCTTTAGTTTAAATGTCTCCATATGGTCGTAACAGAATAGTGTCAAAGTCTACTGGTAGGTTTTCAATGACAACCCTATGTTATATGTCAAGGTACACCGAGTCAGTAGTACTATTGACAATGTCACTAGTAAATTACTACAATTTTAATATTGACATCGAGCGAGGAAATATCGATATTGTAGACTAGAGCTACTAAAATTTACTAGTGAATCCTTGGTGCCAATGTCTCCATGTGGTCCCAAAAGTACTACTTAGTCAGTATTGCTACAGTCTAGTGGTGGATTTTCAATGACAAGCTAATGTTAAATGTCAATAGATAATTACATTGGCTGGGGTGCACCTGGTCAGTAGTACTACTGACAATGTCACTAGTAAATCACTACAATTTCACTATTCGCATTTCCTGCAGGGCAGAGAGAAATGTATAAGCGTATGTGTATTCATTTGTATAAAAAGCCAATTGATGTTCGGCACTCTGGCGTTTCTCTGAGCAGCCTGGGTACATAGACTGATAAACACAATACATCTCTTTGCGTTACACAGTCGGTTAAAAATTGTTTAATGCTTCAATTTCACCATCCCACTGCGCATATTGTATGTTCACTTACATACATATATCACTATATTAGCTAAACATTTTATTTTAATCCCATAGAGTTTTTCGATTTCGTTCAGCAGAAATTGTTTATTTTTTCTGGGAAGATAAACGGAAAATGCATGTTGGCTTATTTTGTAGTTATGAATGTTCTTTAGCGATATATTTAATGTTATTTCCAGTTTTAAGACTGTTTTATGAAAGACTGAAAGTCAATAAAATTAACATAAATGTAGTTATTGCATTATATAATTTGTTTTAGAGCATTTTTAAGTTAAATAAAAATATCCATAGACATAAGAAATAAACTATTAAACGCGACTTCATACTTTCGGGATTCGGTATTAAAATAATTACCAGGATCTAAATTTTGCTATAAGAAACATAAAATCATTTTCAAATTCTTTCAAATCAACATGTATTTCCCAAGGAATGCAATTAAAAGCCGTAACAGGCCACGAAGTAATTCGTTCATGGAAGTAGTAAATTTTTTTTTCGAAATCGTTAAACATATTTCCGTTGAGTTCAAGCGCATAAACGTTTGTTCTTCATTCAGTCATTTGTATTGATGCTAAAAATATTTTCTCGTTTCATTTTTAACACACAATATAAATCATAACTAGATTGCGCTATAATGAAAGTCAACATCATCCTGAACTCATCTTGCATTGAGGTCAGAGTAAGATTATTGAAATGAATGTTAATGGTAGAAGTATTGTGCGCAAACACACATACACACAGAGACACACAATACATAAATACAGACACACACACACATATAGTTATCTTTATACGCATACATACATACGCATTACGTGAAAATATACACAAAGGACTTAAACTTCATCTCGACTTGCGGAGCAATGCAAACGTTTTGTTAGGGTTAGTAATAGCGCACTGTGGGCGGGTCGGACTTATTCACTCACCATGGAACCTGTTATATCATCGTAATTTTTGTCTCTGCGGAAGGTGAGACTTAAGAAAATGCAACTATTAAGCAAAACTCTTAATTGTTTGTACTGTGCTGAAGTATTCTTGTTTTTTCTGAAATCATTTCACAGAAAAAAATTTTCCTGCAATAAACACATTTAATTGAAAAAAAATCAATTAAAAATATAATTGAGTCTATTAAAATTTTGTTATTGGATTTAATTTAATTAAAAATTTAATTGACATTATAAAATATTTAATTGATTTTTGTTTTTTTTTTTCAATTAAAGGAACATTTTTTCTGTGTTGTTTTCCATGTAATAGTTTGGCCTCACTGAGCGCTGTCTTTATTTAAGCTGCATTTCTAGGCAATATGCTTAATCAGGTATGGATAACCTGATGTAATAAAATATATTTTGATACTGTTTACATACAGTTCAAACCCGCTTTCATAGAGCTAATTTAAAATTTTTAAAAGCCCTGTGCACTCTTTAAGGTTTGACTATTAATCAGATTCCAAATAAACGCCCACAAAAAACTTCTGCTTCTCAGAAACGTTTTTGTAAGGGAGACAATGTTAGATAATCACTTGCTGTTGCTCATCAATGCTCATCATGTTTTTTGTTCGAGATGAGCCAGCTGGAAGTAGATACATTCAGCTTCCAAAAAGCCGTAAATTTTTTTGTCTTACCAAAGTGCTCCACAGAAGTAATAATATATATTTTTGTGTACTCAGATCAGGGAAGGCATTGAGAATTTTAAAAATGTACCAACAACTTTCAAAAATTGTACTTTTTTGACCTTAATTGTACTAAAAGACTTTTTTTAGTTCAAATTACATATTTTTATTTGATTTTAAATATTAAAACAATCGACTTTGTTCTGGCTACCGAATCGTTTTAACATATTTGCTTGTAAGTTGGGATGTTAAAGCATATGGTTAAAACTGTTTAAGTTGAAATTTGAAATGTACAAATTAATAGCATGTGCCCTAGCATCCGAATTTAGAAGAAAAATTATTTGAAAATGGACGAGTTCACATTTTTTGGTTTTCTCGCTGCGTTTTGCTTTCACAAGACTGTTTTTAAGTGAGAAGAATATGAGTTTCATTTTTCAAAAGTGAAAATTGATATATGCAATCGTTTGAAACTGGGGAGATTCTCTAAGTGTACTAAATTACTCATTGGTGTACTATTGTACTTTCCGAGTTTGAATAGTACCAAAAAAGGTACAATTGTACCAACTTTGCCATCCCTGACTCAGATGCAAAAGATACTCGCTTGGAAATATTGTTGTTGCTTTTTTTCTACTTTGTTAGAGAGCCCAGCCTGCCTTACGTTGGTGCTTTTGAGCAGCATTTTTCTAAGCTTTTATTATCAAGTAAACAATACATTATTAGAGCTTTCAAATCAGAGTTTTTTTTTTGTTGGGCATACATATACATATGTACATATGTATATATTAAATTGGTATTCTAATTAGAGGGGCGAGAAGAATAAAGAAATTTTTAGTAAAATTTATTTAAAAAATACATTAAAAATTGAGTACGGGCCATTCGAACTGTCTATACCAAATCCCTTTATTTTTCCATCAAGCCCACTGTGCTGTGCATATTTGATCTTGTACTTAATATACGGAAACTATGAGCTGTTAAGTGGTTTGGGATAGAAATGAATAAGTGCTGTATTAAAGTTTGGCAATTAAAGATTTTACAGTTTTGGCAACTAATTACATTGGGATAATCCTTCAACAACAACATGTTCCAGAAAATTTATTGGGTTTTTCAAAACTCCCTGCTGTTGTAGACATTTGTTAGAAAAGCTGATTTGCATGCTCAATGCAAAAGTTTAAAATTTTAAAGCAGTTTACTTTCCCATCCCATGTGTGATTCAGCCTGTCCAGGCTCAGCCAAAAGGTGTTGTTTAAAGCTTAAAGCTAAAACTTACAAATCTACAAGTAAAATACACAAAAAACAATAACACACAGAAAAATTTGAACTTAAAATCTACGTAAACAAGGTTAATCTAATATTTTTCGGCAATGATTTTGCTTCATATGTGTTTCATGTTAATCTAACATGATTTATAGTAATTGTCAAAGAAAATTTTTCCTTTTGAAATAACTTTATTTCACGTTGATTTAACATTTATGTACTGTTAAAATCGAAATGAAGAATCATGTTGAATCAAAGTTAATTCAAGTTGGAGCAACATGAATTTAATTTAATGTAGTAATTGTATTTTATTAATTATTTAACTTACTCGCCGTTGACATAGACATCAGAAAAATTTTTGTTTATATATAAATTGGCTTCCCCGGACAAGATTTGAGCTCGGAACTGATCGCATGGTAGTCAACATGTTTGCCCCTGTAGCCACAACAACTTTAAGTATTCTTTAGATACACACTAAACATTTACCATCATGAATAAGATTTCAATACATTATTTTTTTCATTGATCAATTAACAAAAATTTTATTTGAAAATTTTTAGTTAAAAAAAAAAACAAAATACTTTGACTTGACTCCAGGATTCGAACCTGCGATCCTCCGACTGCAAGACTAGTACACTGCCTACCAGCCAGCAGCATTTTGTCGGCTGTTTACAAACATCAAAAAAACAACAACAATACCAAAACAACTAAGCACACAAGTGTATTGCAGCTAAGAACAAAGCAAATAAACACCAACACACTCAAACAACATATTATTTCTTGTAAAGTTAATGTGATTTGAATGAAGTTGAATCAAACTTTTTGCATGTTGATTTTACATTGGTATTTTTTTTCTGTGTAAACACTTTTACATATTATGTTGTTGTTTTGTATGAATTTTATTTGTAGATTTGTAATGGATTCTCCTCGTCACTCCAAATGCGAAAATTCTGCTTATTTATGTACCCACTCAACCAGAAATGGACTTCATCGGAAAATGGAAGAAGTGCACGATGAGTTTAATGAATAGAAACATTTTTTTGATTAAAAATTTCAACAATTTGCACGCGTTGCTCTGATGTAAATCGATTCATAATTAAATTTCAAAGCAAACTAAACAAAAAGCAGTTATCAGCTGTTAAATGGGTGCTCAAATAAAGCAGTGATGCCAACTCAAAAATGTGATACTAAAAAAACACCCTTTATTTGCTGTTGTAGTTTTGCATATTGTGTAAAAATTTTAGGTCCGTAGCTCTTACAGTTCTTAACAAAACAGCCTGTGATAGAAAGATGTACATCATATCGAAAACAATAGGGTTGCCTTACACCTTTCGTGTACGGGAAGCCCAAAAAACCTTTAGTAATTATAAATCGAGAAAAAGTCTCAAATGTGAACTTATCTATTTTAGTTACAAGGTTACATAAATATATTCTAGTCAATACAGCACAAAAATTTCAGACGATCTCAAAGTATTTTTGTGATTGACCCCGACTCGAATTGTTACTGTAAAAGCCCAAATTATTATTATTATAATTATAATTTTTCGCTATACGCGGAGGCGTGTTTGTGTCGTTTAGTCCTAATTTACACTATGCAAGTCTTATTGCTAAGCTGATTAGTTTTTTCGGAGAGAGACACTAGGGGAAAAGAAAGGTTTCTGTGTCCCTCGTCTCTCTCTCTCTCTCTCTCTCTCTATCTCCAACAAACTAATCAGCTTAGCAATAAGACTTGCATAGTGTAAATTAGGACTTAACATGCAAAATATATGGCGGGGAAAAGTTGGTGTGACAGCCATTTAATTTTGTTTTTTTTACAAACAAACATAAAAACAAACAAAGACAACAAGAACAACAACATCATGCAGGGATAATTAAATTCATTAAGTTTTTGTTGTCACTTTTTTCGCCCTGTTTTCCTATCCTTACATACATATATTTTTGTTGTTCTTGCTGTTTATTTTCAAGTAAAATTTATTTGACATTGCATGCAATACCCACACCATTTGGTGGAAAGATAGAGTAAAATTCATTGTTCATTCAAGCTTGATGTTGTCATTGTCCTTGTTGTAAAATGTAGTGTTTGCACTTCTTTCGTTGTTGAAAAGCACAACAATTCAGCACCAGATTTTTATTTCATAAAAGAATTTCTTGTGCATACTCCAACAGGAATAGATAATGAATGGTAATTTAAGAAAAGGATGGTTGTTTGTTTTTTTTTGTTTTGTTATTAGTCCTTTTGAAGGGGCTGACGGCGGGTTACTAAATTTTATTTTGTCAGTTGTTAAGTATCAACGGAACATATTGAAATAAATTCTCAATTAAAAAGTGTACGTAATTAGAGGTTTTTGTTTTTTTGGTTCTTAAAAGTTGTCATTTCATTCACATCCATCATTTGGGTGTGTACGAGATTTTGCATTTACGAGAGCGGATATGTCCCTGTGTATGTGTGTGTATAGCATAATTTTGTTAGCATGTATTTGTGCACTCATTATAAAAGTGTTTATTGTTGGTTTTAAATGGCTTTCATCCAAACAAGTTCGTGCAATGCCAGGATGTGTCTGTATATTTGTGGGCAAATCTCTTAAATAAATTTAGTTTGAAAAAATTTAGGTTTGTGGGGCGAATTTTTGGGGTTGTTTTTTTTTTGTTTTTGTTTTAATTTTTTTTTTGTTATATAAAAAATTACGTTGGCCTTAAACCAGTAAGTGGCTATTTTAAGTCTTTATTAAGTTGAATTTGCTTGCTAAAATTTATGATGGCAAAAAGAAAAAAAAAGAAGATATATTAAAACTAGTTATGATTAAATGTTTTTTGTTATTTCTATGAAGTTTTAATGAGAACGTACGTACACACAGAAAAATTTCAACTTAAAATCTACGTGAACAAGGTTAATGTAATCTTTTTCGGCAATGATTTTGTTTCATATGTGTTTCATGTTAATCCAACATGATTTATAGTAATTGTCAAAGACAATTTTTCCTTTGGAAATAACTTTTTATTTCACGTTGATTTAACATTTACGTACTGTTAAAATCAAAATAAAGAATCATGTTGAATCAAAGTTATTTTAAGTTGGAACAATATGAATTTAATTTAATGTAGTTAATTGTATTAAGTAATTACTTAACTTACATGTTGAGGGTGGCGTTGGCTGAAGTAGTTAGCACGTTGACTACAAAAACCTGTAGCCTGGGTTCGAGCCCGATCTCCGACAGTCATTAAAAATAACAACACCACATATTTTTCTGAAGTGCATTAGTGTTCTTTGGTATCAGTTCTAGTGGGAAAAGTTCTAGTGATGCAGGCATAAGGCACTGGTCACTATACCGACTTCATCAGATAATAATCCTAATGTACATCAGAGCGCCCTTTTTCGTTGTGTAGCAGAATAATTGGCGAAGTAAAATAATCAATAAAATGGCTACTAAACACAGGTTCAAAATTTAATACGCCTCATTTGACACCAGATGGCGCTGCAACACTGCATTATCAAAAATGTGCAAAGAGCAGAGTTGTAAAAGAATGAAGCCTTCCTCTATCCTCTATCTCTTCCTTCACCATCTGTCTTCTGTATCACTTTCATTTCCCTATCACCCTCTCTCACTATCTTCTCTTCAATTAACAGGTAACACAAAAGGATCATTGTATTTTAATTTTAAAAGAATGAAGCTTTCCTCCATCTCTTCCTTCACCACCTGTCTTCTCTATCACTATCCCTGCTTCCCTATCACCCTCTTCTCTTCACCACACATGTACCATAAAGGGATCATTCTATTGGACCCAAGTGAGCTGGACTCTAAATTTCACCCCTCCTTACCAGCAGCCTGCTAACCTAACCTAACCTAACTTACATGTGGTTGACATAGACATCAAAAAAAATTTTTTTGTCTTATAAATTGGCTTCCCCCGCCAATATTTGAACTCGGAACTCAACGTGCTAACCCCTGCAGCTACAACCACTTTAAATATTCCTTAGATACACACTAAATATGTACCATCATAAATAATAATAATAAAATTTTAATTCAAAATGATTTCATTAATCATTTAACTAACATACAATTTATTTGAAAAGTTTTATTTAAAACAAATACAAAATACTTTGACTTGAAAAGTTTTAGTTAAAAAAAAATACAAAATACTTTGACTTGGCTCCAGGATTAGAACCTGCGATCCTCCGACTGTAAGACTAGTTATTACTCTGCTTACTAGCCAATAGCAGTTTGTCTGCTGTTTACAAAAATCAAAAAAAAAATAACAACTCACACAAATAAGCACTAAAGTGTACTGCAGCTATTTTAATGGGCGGAAACACGCCAATCAAACTATACATACAGCACAAAAGCATTTTACTGATACCTGTGCAAATACCTTAAAATGTCGTAAGATTAAGAAGTATTACATTAAATTAAATTTAATTTTTAACCGACTTCAAAAAAAGAAGGAGGTTAACAATTCGTCTCTCATAGCTCGGTGTATTTTAGACCGATTGTAAATTTTTTTTTTGTCTGAGAGGGTATAGCTTCGCATTGGTCCCATTTGGAAAAAGTGGGCGGGGTCATGCCCACAATTTTTTAAATTTGATTTTGTGATCTTCTACTCATTTGATTGCTGCAAAACCTAGCAAACATCTTTGGTTCTTGTAATTACGAAATTTTTAGGTTGAAAAAATGGGCGGGGCTACGCCCATTAAAATGTATTATAACGCCTATTAAATTTTAGTATTATATTTCATGTGCTTGTACTTAACCAATATTTAAAAAACTTGGCACACACCTTGAACTCTTAAAAATACACAATCTTGTTTTAAAAAAAGAGGCGTAGCCACACCCCATAAAATTTAATACTTCATTTCACGTGCTTTTACTTTATCGATCTGTACGAAACTTGGCACACACCTTGAACTCTTAAAAATACACAATCTTGTTTTAAAAAGTAGGCGTAGCCACGACCCTTAAAATTTAATACTATATTTCACGTGTTTTTACTGAATCGATTTTTACGAAACTGGACCATATTTCTAAATAAAAACAGATACTTACAAATAAAACTTTTTTGAATTGACTAGAGCTCAAAAGTATGCACTAAAAAGCTAAAAAAAAAAACTTAAAAAAAAATTAAACCGACCTCAAAAATAAGCACTAAAAAGCTACAAATAATATAGATCTAGTTAACTAAAAATTTGTTTATATGTTACCTACAGTGCCGTTTGAAGTTGGTGGTTTTAATTATTACTTAACTTATAAGAGTTGTAATTGCTAATATTTCTAGAAAAAGTCCGTGAAATTAAATTTTCTAATTATGGACATTTCCACAGGAATGTCAACTTTTTGTAGCGTGCGTCAAATATGCCGAACGAAACTTTTTGTGACTTCCTTATATATTTGTGTAGGCCGTCAGCAGTTCTACGTTAGGTGAAATTTTAAGAAAAATCCAGTCACGTTGTTCAGAAATACAAGGTTAATTGCTTGCTGTCGCACGCTAAAGAAAAAGTGGATTATCTCGGAGAAATTCCCATACATATTTTGTTTAAATCTGGGGAGAGTAAAATTAATTTTGCACGGTCTTTCCTTATTCAGCAAAAATATGAAATATTTTTTAATACACGTTTCATTTAATATGTTTTGAGTGCCATCATCTATTTATTCTGTTGTTGATTTTAATTTAAATTCATTAATTTCAACACGAAAAAATAAACAAACAAAGAAAAAAATGCCCTTATAAGCGAATTTTTTTTTTCGTTGCTGAGATTTTCATGAAAAATACTCGTACATCGAATGAAATTTAAAATACATTTAAAGTTATCTCTATCACATTTTATTAGAGCGCTGCTCATGTGTGTATACACATATCGTTACCTTAATATAGAACTCATATTTTTTTTGAAAACGAGATTTTTGCATTTTTCGATACATTAGACGTTCTTTTATCGATTTCCAAAAAATAATGAGTTAGGGCCTTTCTATGTTAAGGTATCGATATGTATATGCATTGTAGGTGGATGTTTGTGTTTGGTAGCAGCATTTGTTGGTTGTGTTTAATTCGTGTATTCAAACTGGGCCCGAATGTAAGTAACTGAGGCACGTACATATTTTTGTATGTACATATGTATGTATTTATGTACATACTAAATGGCTCATTGATCAATGTAAGCGGATATTTGAACTAAGATAACGCAAATATTTACACACATATGGATAGTGGACATGTGGTGGGCGAAGATACCGCACAAAATTTCAAATACTTACTAAGGGTATAGAGAGCAAACAGTCATATTTTGCTATACCAACAGCTACTCACTCAGCAGTAGTATTATTTAAGGATTTTATTTAAATATTAAAAAAACCATAAATAAATCATAAAGTTATGCTAGCTAGCTACATACATATTTTCTCTTATAGAATATTAAAAGTTTTTTTTTTGGAAAAATGGTTTTTAAATGCACTTCCCCACTGTATCTTATATTCGTTATCATAATGCGGGTGTAAAGAAAATTCTTTAAGTTTCCGTTTACATTTGTATGCATGCCCAAGGTAAAATGCTGAGAATATGAAAACGAAATTAAAAAAATAAAATGAAAAAAAAACACACGCTTATTGTCCAACCTAAAAACAGGAAGTTCCTTTACACCGAAGCCCCGACTTGCGGGGAAATGCAATGCCAGCTGCAGCGACGCAAAGATTTTTACAAACCACAGCGAATATCGTTAAAAAATGTACTGAATAGCAAATTTGATAAATTTTCGTTATAATTAATATAACGATACGATTATTGTTGTCGCACTACAGGTGCGATTCACTGATTTTTTTTGTTTCAGTGTTTTTGAAGTTTTAGCGATTTTTTTAGTTTTGGTGATTTTTTTCGCTTCGATGATTTTTTCAGTCTTAGACGATTTTTAGGTTGTTTTCATTTTCAGCATTTTTTCTGTTCTGGCGCTTTTCTATAGTTCAGGCGAATTTTTTTTTTTTTTTTGTTGTTTAGTTTTAGAGATTTTTTTTAGTTTGGCGCTTTTTTCGTTTTGAGCAATTTTTTTCTGTTAGACGATTTTTTTCGGTGTTTGGCGATTGTGTTTAGTTTTTTGGCGACCTTTTTACTTTTGGTGATATTTTTCTTTTAAGCGCTTTTTTCATTTTGGCGATTTTTTGCTTCGACATTTGGGATTTGTAAGTCTCAGCGTTTTTGAAAATTTCAAGGTCTCGCCTCTTTCGGTTTCCAGATACAGATACAAAAAAAAAAACAAAGTTTTACATATTCTGCGAAAATATCAGGTCCGTAGCCCTTATGGTTCTCCGGAAAAAGCGTATGAAAGACAGACAGACGGTTATCGTAAAGAAAACAATAGGGTAGTTCTTTTTTCACTTTGGTGTACGGAACCACAAAACACGGCGAAAATGGTATCAACGCTAAAAGAGGCTGCAGTGTTTATGTATATATGTATATATAGAGGAGATACTGACCGATGCCGATGGCCAATTTTTCATTTTACCAACTGAAGATGAGATGAGTGTTATTATGTCGGTTCCCCAGACATTGACGACCAATTTGTGGTAGTGAAGCGTAATGTAAACCGTAGAATAATGTGTAATCACGCAAATGCAAAAAGACATTTATTTCACTGTTTGTCTGGAGACTAAAGGACAAAGAAAAGAAATTGACGTCAATATTAATAAAAGTTAAGGTGTTTACAACTTTTTAAAATTTACATTTTTTTTAATTTGATTTATGAACTGCTAAATTCAGTGAAAAAACAATTCAAGCAGAATATTTAAAGATAATTTTGGAAATATAATTGGAAGTTATCTTTTTTTTTAAATTTTGGCTGTGGGGAAATAAGCAAATTTTCCCTGGAGAATCTTTGCTTTACAATATCCTACCTGCTTCTTCTAAGGCCTGTATTTCTCGCTGAACTACTCTTGTTTAAATGGGAAGACGGTGCGATATGTACGCTATAGTCATCTGAAAATAATTGGGTAAATGCCCTCAATTGATGGGAAGAGTAGTGTGATGTGATATGTCTGATTATATTGCTGCTTCATCTCATTTCTAATTCTTTTCCACACTATTCCTTCCTTGTTTCCACTTAATTTCTAATTACTTCAATTTTTAGCTTTCGTATTCATCATGTTTTGGAAAATATTTATTTAAGTTTAACACTCTTATACTGCGCGATACTCACTAATCGCTTAAAAGTTCCAGCAACAAAGCAGAACAAAAAAAAAAAAAAATACTAATAACAGAAACTATGAACAAAAAGGGAAAAGGGAGGAAATAGGGGAAAAGGGCAAAGTTTGCATACTTTCTAGTTCAACGACTTTTCAACCCACCCGAATTAGGCGAATTAATAATTAATGGAATTTAATGAAGCTGCTTAGTCAACTGTGGAAATGTTTAGTGTGTGTTCGTTAGTTCACAAGTGGTAAACTTTTGTGTGAGTGTGTGTGTGTGTGTGTATGTGTGTGTGTGGTGAAGGTGTTGCTTTGTATTTGCTGAGGTTTTATGGGTGTTAATGGACAATATTTGACCCTTTTTTTTGTGTGGCTGCAAAAAGTAAAGTTTTTATTGAGGTTTTTTTTTGTATCTTTTTCTGAATATTTTTTTTTATTATTCCTAATTGCAAATGAGTTTTTGGGAAAATGTTGATATAAAACTAAAACTTTTTTGGCTGCTTTTATGTTATGGATGTTACTCGATTGAAATGCTTCAAAAAGAAAAATTTCGCATTAAGTTGCTTCTTTAAAGCATAAGAGTATTTGAAGGAATAAAGAAGACAATGGTTGCTTTTTGTATGTACATATGATCCCTGTGATACAGTTGGTGTTTTGGGGAAAATAAGCGAAGCATACTATATAAAAAATTATAAAAGCTCACTTTAATAGGAAGGGTTAAATTACATGTATGTACGTGTCATGGAAGTAATACATTAGTGCATCAGTTAAAATAGTATCGCATGATTTACTTTGTTAATCGCATTAAAAACTATGTATGCACTTTTGAAAAATCAATTAAGCGGAACTTACTGTAGTACTTTGACTTAATTATATATAAGCTGCCTTCTTAAATAAACAAATACAAATAAACAATATATGTTGTTGTGACTACACTACCAAATTATTTATTTCAGAAATATAATAAAATTTTTCTGATATCGTGTTCCTGGACAGTATTTTTGTGTTATGTCTCTTGTCATATCAGTATGCTTTGTGACAAGGCACATCACATAACCTAAAGCTCACTAAAATTTCAATCAGGCGTTTCATAACATAATGCCATAACCATAAATATATTCACTTCGCCTATTAGTGCTGCCACAGCCATAAACAGCTGTTTTATTCATTTCTAAAGTTCAACAGCAAATATATCGAATCAGCAAACAGCTGTTTATAGCTACGGCAAAAAAGCAAAATGAAAAGGCAAAAAAAGCAAACAAAAAAATTATAAAGGGGAAGGAACCAGAAACCATTGAAAATATTATCTGTCACTACCCGAAGCTGCAACGTCATAGGCTTAGATGGCTGAGCAGACGTTTCCATGAGAGCATTACTGAAATCGGGAAGTGTAAACTAGAGGACATCAGGGGCTTCATCATGGGAATTCAGTGACTTAATGACGGATAATAGGGTCGCTTCTGGGCACAAAAGGGTTTTGTTGGGGGGGGGGGGGGGGTAAGTATTACCTTAGAGGGACAATAGAAGGGAATCACATTGGACCCAACTGGGCCTCTGAGTGGAGGTGCGTTTTAGCATCACCCTTCCTAACACAACCTAACCTTAAGTCTAACTCCAACTTTTTCTGCCTTCTGTATGCTGCTGCCATTTGGAGACACCAAGTGCTGTAGTACGATTCACTAACTTTTTTTTATATTATATTTCACAGGGCTCTATTTCACCGATTCTTACGAAACTTGGCACACACCCTAAGCTTTAATAAAGGCACAAAATTGCGTTCAAAAAAGTGGGCGGGGCACGCCTATTAAATTTTAGTATAATCTTTCATGTGCTCGTACTTAACCAATATTTACGAAACTTGGCACACACCTTGAACTCTTAAAAATACACAATCTTGTTTTAAAAAAAGAGGCGTAGCCACGCCCCATAAAATTTAATACTTAATTTCACGTGCTTTTACTTAATCGATCTGTACGAAACTTGGCACACACATTGAACTCTTAAAAATACACAATCTTGTTTTAAAAAGTAGGCGTAGCCACGCCCCATAAAATTTAATACTATATTTCAGGTGTTTTTACTTAATCGATTTTTACGAAACTGGACCATAACTCTGCTCTAAGAAGATACTTACAAATAAAACTTTTTTGAATTGACTAGAGCTCAAAAGTATGCACTAAAAAGGTAAAAATAAAACTTTAAAAAAAAAATTAAACCGACTTCAAAAATAAGCACTAAAAAGCTACAAATAATATAGATCTAGTTAAATAAAAGATTTTTATATATGTTACCTACAGTGCCGTTTGAAGTTGGTGCCAGTAATACTGGTACTAAACACATGCCCGGAACATGCCCGGTAAAAAAACTGCAAGCAATTTTTATGTACATATGTATCTGCTTAGTTACCAATGTTGCTGGCACCAACTGCAAACGGTACTGTAGGTAACATATATAAAAATCTTTTATTTAACTAGATCTATATTATTTGTAGCTTTTTAGTGCTTATTTTTGAAGTCGGTTTAATTTTTTTTAAAAAGTTTTATTTTTTTTAATGTTTTTAATAATGCAGTGTTCCAACGCCTCTGGTGTTAAATGAGGCGTATTAAATTTTTTTTTGAAGCTGTGTTTAGTAGCCATTTTATTGGTTATTTTACTTCGCCAATAATTCTGCTACACAATACTGACGAAAGGGGGCGCTCTGATGTTACATTAGGATTAGTATCCACTAAAGTCGGTGTAGTTCAGTGACCAGCGGCTATTCCTTCATCACTTGAACTTTCCTACAAAAAATGGCACAAGGGAACACTAATACACAACAGAAAAGTGGGTGGTTTTGTTATTTAATGACTATCGGAGACCGGACTCTAACGCAGGACCTTCGGTTTTGTAGTCAACGTGCTAACTACTTCAGTCAACGCTGTCCTCATATTCTTTCACCAATGAAATCTTAGGCAATGCATTGCTTTTTATGGAAGATCGTTCTGCTTAACTGATAAAACATTCGTCTGGAAATCTGGGGGATATTTTGATCCGGAATTCCGTATTGTACACACCCCCGCAAACTCTCATTTCCCTTTTGGAGACGCATACTCTTCTCATTGAAATTCATCGCCCTTTTACTGGAGAGAACCGCAAATTTGCAGGTTTATTTCACTTACGTTAGTCTTGGAGTTGAGAAAAAAAAGTATTCTACATTCTGGGCTCGAAAACAATTTTTAACTTCCACTAAAAATCGTTCATCTATAAAATATTTTTATTTAATTTGATCCAACAATAAATTATTTATATTTTTAGTAGCTCTGTATAAAAATTTAAATCAAAAATGGTTGTCAAAGGTACAGTATTTCTTAAACCGGATTTCTCATAAGAAATTCCAACGTTAAAACAACATTTGCTTTAATAATCGCTTATAAATGCCATCGTAAAACTATTTAAAAGTAATTCCAGCAAATAAAACTTATTTTTAACGGCGTTAAGATTATCAATGCCGACATTGTACTCCTGGGTTTTGCACTGTCGTTCATTTCAATAAAGTTATTCATTCATTCATTCATTAAATGTTTTCCTTAATATTTGTTTCTTTAGTTGTTGTTTTTTTTTTGTATGTGTTGATTTGCTTAGAATAAAGTTCACGTACCTTCTGCCATTTTTATTTATGTGTGAAACTTTTCTTATTTTCGTTTTCTATTCAATATCATGTTTGAATGTTCTTGAGTTTGTCTGTTTTTGTTTTGTATGTGTATCTTCGGCATAAAAGGCTTCCATATCAAAATCCTTTTTCTCTGTTAAAAAAAAAAAATTAGAATAAAAAATCAACAAAGTTATATAAACATTGGCGCGATTGCAGACACTTGTGCATACATAGATAAATATAACAAACACAGTCGTGGTGAGGGCCATTTAATAAATGTCAGACTATATTTGAATATTTTATTGACTTGAACTCTGCACAATATCTTTACACACCAAAAAGTTGAGCAAAGAGGAAAGAAAAAGTTTATTTTAAAGCAAAAAAATGCCCGAAATAAAGCAGAGAATTTGAAAACTATTTCTTAAGTTCAATTTCATTTAAAAGTACCAGTACACACATGTCAGATTTAACTCATCAAGCCTTTAGATTTAAACAGAGAGAGAGAGGAGAGAATGGAAAGGGGTAAACGAAAAAAACCGAAATAAAGCAGAGAATTGAAAAACTATTCCTTAAGTTCAATTTCAATTGTAAGTCCCGGTTCACACATGTCAGATTTGACTCATAAAGGCTTTAAGTTTTATATTTTGGGAGAGAGAGGAGAGGGTAAAAGAAAAAAACCGAAATAAAGCAGAGAATTTGAAAACTATTTCTTAAGTTCAATTTCAATTAGAAGTTCCGGCTCATACACGTCAGGTTTGACTCATCAAGCCTGTAGTTTTATTTTTTAGGTGAGAGAAGACAGAATGGAGAGGAGTGAAAGAAAACAAAATCCAAAATAAAGCAGAGAATTTGAAAACTATTTCTTAAGTTCAATTTCAATTAGAAGTCCTGGTTCACACTCATCAAGCCCTTAGGTTTTAGGAGAAAGAGGAGAGAATGAAGAGAGGTAAAAAAAACCGATATAAAGCAGAAAATTGGAAAACTATACCTTAAGCTCAATTTCAATAGAAGTCCCCGTTCACACACGTCAGGTTTGACTCATCAAGCCTTTGGGTTTTAGAAGAGAGAGGAGAGAACGGAGAGGGTTAAAAGAGAAAAAACAAAATAAAGCAGAGAATTGGTAAACTATTCCTTAAGTTCAAGTTCAATTAGAAGTCCTGGTTTACACACGTCAGGTTTGACTCATCAAGCCTTTAGATTTCAGGAAAGAGAGAGGAGAGAATATAGAGGGGTACAAAATTTTGCTTAAAACACAACTTGAACGAACGACAAATTTATCTGCGCGAACTGTAGTCATGAGAAAGAACAACAACTTTATATACGGTGTGCGTTATAGCCGAGCTCCACTGTATGACTATCATTATTATTATTATTAACAATACATACACATAAATATGTTTAACATATTATTAATTTGTATGAACTTACATGAAAATCAAAATAAATTTAAAATATTTTCTATGAGCTTATGAGCTTTTAGAATATGTATGAGTACAAATTACTGTTTAACATATTTTATAAACATGCTTAAGTATATTTTTCATGTTTTCTATTTATGCTTCAGTTATGTGAATTTATGTAATTTATATGTGAAGAACGTGCACGAAATGTTTAGAATACAATAGCTTGTAAGCACATATTTTTCTTTCTCTTTTAAGGAAGGAAAGTAATACAAAGCTACTCGTATCGAGACTTAATGAACTTGGTCTTAACTGTCTCTTTAAGGATATTTTTTCATACACGTTTTATAATTTTAAATAGAAAAAAATATGTCTGCATTCAACACATTTAATTAAAAAAAAAAGAATCCATTAAAAACTTAATTGTATCAATTAAAATTTTTGTAAAAATTAATTATTGCTTTAAGCAAAACTTTAATTGGCTTACTTAAATTTTTAACTAATCATGTTTAATCATGTTTAAATAAAAGTTTAATTCGCTCAGTTAAGTCATACCCAGTCAGCATGTGGAAGATTGTTTCACCAAACTGAATCTTTTTCGACTACCTTAGATGTTCAAAAACTGATTTATCAGTTCTGCGTTTAAAATAAGGCTCGACAATGATTCCCAGAAATACTTAGAAAGTGATTTGTTTAAAAAATAAAAACAAACAGCAAGCTCGTGCAGTAAAATCAAAAAAATATAAAGTGTTTGTGAATTTATACATATGTATATAAAAATTTAAAACAAGAAAAGTGATTGTAACTAATACCACAAACTGTCTCGAAAGTGAATCGAAATTGGTCAGAAACGCGAGTTATAAAAGACTCTTTTAGAAAACTCCCGGCTAGGGAACAGTCATTTTCGACTCGAAAGCGAGCGCATATATGCTTATTTTAATCGCGCGGAGGAATCGAAAAAGACTCGAATATGATCATTAATTTCATGACTGGGTAATGTATATTTGAGTGTATGTATGTTTAATTGTGTTCGTACCCTATAGGTAACTTCAAACTGGTTTTTTAATAACCACATTTAGTTTGTTAAGTGACTTTTTTCCTTGTCGCCGACTCACTATTTTAACATAGGCATGTCATAGGCGGTAGTCAATTGTCTATCTTTGCATGACTTTTAAATTGACTACTAACTGCTTATTTTTCAACCACTTTGCAGTCAATTAATATTATAGTTAAATAAATATATACATATGTATGTGTAATATGTACATACACATTTGTATATCATATACATTGTATATACTATATATAATGTGTATATATTTATATACAGAAATAATTAGTATTTTTATATTTAAAACAAACGAAAGTTTGTCCTGCTCATAGAAAATATTGTACATATTAGTATTGATATTATTTGAGATTTAAACCCATTTGTAGTCACTTGCAAAATAATTAATTTACAGCTAGTGTTTTTTATCAACCGATTATTTTATTTACTACAGGGAATGTACAATATGTTCTTATACGCTCATGTATGTTTGTATGTATGTATACTAAGTTTGTTAATTGAAATCGTGTCTGTCTGCCCAATTTAGCCATAAGAACAATAACATCTTGAGGCAAATTATTAATTTCTCTGCTTGTTAATTTGAAAAATGTCTGTTATTTCTAATTGCTTCATTTATTATTTAAAAATAAAACAGGAAACCTTAAATCGTATGTTACTGTTTTGTTTTTAATGTATTCATTTGCATTTAAATGGAACGAACACACAATCGTGTATAGAAATCATATAATTTGAGTACAAATTAATGTTGAAAAACATGTAATTGTATAAAAAGTTGTGCGTGCTTGTATACCCAGCAGTTCAAGGAGTTGCTTTCTAAAAAGTTGAAATCAAAAGCTTCTAAATTAAAAGCTATACTCGTCAGAAAGTAAAGTTTTTACTACCATGTAGTGAAAAACTTTCTAAATATTGTCACCAGAAATTGTGATTATACTCACACCGACGAGTTATGCCAAGAATTATGGACAACATTGTCTAGATTCTAGATTCTAGGCTCTCAGGTAACACACCGGCACTTGTTATTTTAACAAAAGTCCGCTGAAAACTTACTTTATTACCCTCAAGAACCAGCCAAAACTGACCTAATCTCTCATGGTTAAACTAGATTTTTCTATACAAATTTAACAAATATAAAAATACTTTTAAGATACTCGTAAGATCTTTTTAAAATATAAAATGTGTTTAATTAATATAGAAAAGTAAATTAGTTTTAGTTGGTTTTATATACCAAAAAAAAATTTACATTTTCCAGCCCTGCACTGTCATATGAATATGGGGAAAAGTACACACCATTACCATTTTTTTAAGGGTATAAAAAAACTAAAGGGTTTTCATTCGAAAAGGCAATCACGCATTCACTAAATTTCATGTAGTCGTACTATAGCTAATGTGGTCCTAATTATTATTGGTTACGTACAAATCATATTTAAAGTTGTTTGTTCCACTCAAATAATATTCACCCTTATTCCAGTTGTCAACATCGACGTCACGTCAATGCAATACCAAGTAATTGGGCCTTCTCTAGCCGTTGTTGAAAACAACTGACTGGTATTGACAGGCTCATGCTATTTTCTAGACCTTAGGGAACAGAAATAAACCATCAATAACACAATATTGTTCTCGAGAGAGAGAGAGAGAGAGAGAAAGAGAGAGAGAGAGTATACAAGTCCCAATGTTCTTGTATTGTATTGACGTGACGACTATGTTGACAACTGGAATAAGGGTGATTAATCCCTTAGTAAAGCTTGCTTCCTCACTGCCAGTGGTTGGTGGACTTTTAATGAAAACGAACATCACTAACGGCAACTATGTACGAGTAATTGGATATTAGCATGACATTGGAAATTTTAAAGACTTCTGGGTAAACACGTATATGCATTAGCTCGTTTGCTCCTTTTCTCATAAATAATTTTATTCCATACATACATACAGACCAGAGAACTGGATGAGTTGATTCACTCACATTTATAATGCTTTTGTTTTGCTTTTAACATCATTATATAACAATTATGTTGCTTGCAGTGTTAACTATCTAACAACTGTTTGAGATTAACTAACTCTTGTTTTTTAAGTATTGTTTGCAAAATTAAATAAAAACTTCTTACTGTTGATTGATTGTTTTGTATAATAATAACCAAATTACTCATAAAATCACGTTGGACAGATGAAGTCTTAAGTTAATAAAACAGTGCGTATATGTTTTCATATATTTTTAAAATAAATTTAAAGAACTTTCCAGAACTGCTGTAAGAAAATTTAACATAATGACTTGAGAAAAAATAAGAATAAGGGGTTTCAAGAAGTATTCAAAACAATCATACTGATTCACTGCTTTTGTGAATCATATGAATAAATAGAATTTGCAAGCAATGGCATGCATTTACTAACAATAGTCTTGTAAATAGGAATCATGCATTAGCAGCTTTCATTCCTTTAATGTTAAGTGCTAGATATATATTCATTTTTCAAAAAGACAAAATTATGCCTTTTGATTCGTAATCATGCAGATCTCTGATACAGACATGCAAGCATTGTTATTTATGTTTATACATACATACGTACATATGCATACATATATACATGTGTACACGATTGAATTTAACGTGTTTTGTTTGTTTAAACATTTTGTGTTTTTATTTTTCATTCTTCGCTGCTGTTTTATACCGTTAGTGGTTTGACATTCAACTGCCTGTTTTTCATTGTCTTGTGCAAATTGTAATGACGCATGTCAACACTTTTATTCCTCGAAGGTTTGATATTTTCGTTATTTTTTGTTTCCTTTTGTTATTGTTTTTGTTATTTTATTTATTATTAATGTAGGCACACATACATACATGCACATGTTTTTCCCCCTGAAGGTAAAAAATTAGGCAAAAGCACACGGCAACGTGCATATAAACCTGAGCTGCCCAAACAAAATAGCACCAGAGTGCCGAACATCACTCTGCTTCTTATACAAATGAATACACATACGGGAATACATACATATCTTTCGTGTTTCTGTCGGTGGCCAGCTCTGGTCTAAGGGTGTTTATATCAGCTCAGCCTTAGACGTAGAGTTGTGTCCAACAGTTCTTTTTGAACTAGTTCGTTCAGTTGGACACAAGTCCGGTCAAAAACATCAATGTAAATTAAATGGGTTTGAAACAACTTTTGATTCAAACGCTCTCAAACTAGTTCAAAAAGAACTGTTGGACACAAGTCTACTTAGACGCATGAAAATAAAAGGTGATTTTTCAAAAGTTTGCTTTTAAGATACGTACATACATACATATGTAAATGGTAATAATCTGAAGTCGACAAGTCAGTAATATTGCAAAAAAATTTTACAGCAGATAAGGCAGTCCTCTCTCTGGATTTATTTATTTACATATGTATATCTGCTTTGTGCTAATTTTTTCTTATTTCCAAATTTCTTCTAGTTAGCACTGGCAACTATTTACGAGTATAACCAAAACGCCCTATTCGCCTTTTTAAAAACGGGCTAAATTGCCAAATAAAATGTTATGTTTTTCTACTGAACTTTTTTTCAGATTTTGCAATATTGCCTGTGCGAAATTATATCAAATCATACAATATGGAATCAGCAATGTTTTACAAAAAAACAAACTCCTTACATAGCTTGTACGAGAGCGGATCAATAAGTCCGTGACTTTTTAAATGAAACACAGTTTTTTTTGCAAAACAAAAATTTATTTTTCAACTTAATCTCCTTTTAACTCAATACACTTAGTCCAATGTCTCTCTAGTTTTTTTATCCCTTCCAAAAAATGGAATTTTTCGAGGTCCTTAAAATGGCCACTTGTTTGGTCGTTGGAGCTAAGTCTCTTTCCACCGAGCCATTTCCTTCGATTTGGAAATAGGAAGTAGTCACTAGGGGCTAAATCCGGAGAATATGGCGGATGGGGTACCAATTCGTAGCCCAATTCATAAAGTTTTGCACATGTGCACTAAAGTCCTGCACAAGACCATTTATAAGAACTTTCAAGACATGAGCTATTTTTCAAATGCTTTAGTACAGCAAAATATTCTAAAACAAATGCTTAACAACACTGTTGACAAGACATTTGTTTCAGTTGTTTGTCTTGCCAACTGTGTTGTTTAGCGTTTGTTTAAGAATATTTCACTGTAGTAAAGCATTTGAAAAATCTCTCATGTCTTCAAAGTACTTATAAATGGTATTGTGCAGGACTTTAGTGTGCACTCGTGCATTATATATGGGGTCGTTTTCTTTTTAAATCCTCATTAAATCGGTGTAATAAGTTGGCATAACATTTGCCGTTTATTATTTTTCCCTTCTGAAGGTAATCGATGTGGATTAACCCGCGTACATCCCAAAAACCTGTTGCCATCACCTTATTGGACGACAAACTCATCTTGGCCTTCTTCGAAGCAGGTTCACCCGGAGAAACCCATTGCTTAGACTACTGCTTGGTCTCCGGAGTACAGTAATGAATCCATATTTTATCCACAGTTACAAAACGCGCTGCAAAAACTCATTCGGATTGCGGTTAAACAACTCCAAACTATCCTTTGAAGTTGTCACACGTTTACGCTTATGGTAAATTGAGTACAAACGCGGCACCTATCTGGCAGACACATTTCTTAAACCCAGCTGATCATTTAAAATCGAAACTGCACTGCCATATAAAATGCCTATGGCATCAACAATCGATCGGCCAACACCATAACGTGGATTTTTTCCACATTTTCGGGTGTACTGACCTCAATTGGCCGTCCAGAACATTCAGCGTCATTTGTACTTGTGCGGCCACAACTAAAGTCAGTAAACCACAATTTGTTTACCACTGAAATCAATGGTGCAGAGTCCGCATAGTATTTATCGAGCCTTTCCTTGGTTTGATTGACGGTTTTTTTTCGCAAAAAATAATGTTTAATGAGCAATCGAAATTCACTTCTTTCCATTTTTAAAAAAAATACACGAGGTTGTATGTTTTGAACAGCTGTCAAGCGCAAAGTAAATGCTCAAAAATTTTCAGTAGTCTATTAACAGGTGGTACTTGATGGCACATAGCGTTGTCACGGGCTTATTGATCCGCCCTCGTATAATTGTCTGTATATTACATTATGATTTCAAAATGTTTCGCTTCTCGCCTTTAATTTTTAACGGTAATATATTTGTTGTTGTAGTTTTACATGTGACAGATGTACAGACGGAAGGACATCGTAGTGGAAGCAATAATCTTTAACCTTTAATGTATGGAAGTCTGTTATTTTTAAAAGCCATATTTTTATTTCACATTTGTCTATTTTTATTGTCATAACTTCAATTTTGCACATCTTAAAGCCTATACAAATGTACACTCAGAGAAAAAAGCAGCTTAAAATCACCAAACATCATATTGAAAAAATAAGAAACATTAACGAAAGTCTAGTCATATTGCAATTTCTTATTTCAATATGGGAAAATATTAATTTACAATATCAATTTATTAATTTTATTTATTTTTAACCCCCGACCAAAAAAGGGCTACTATAAGTTTGTAGTGTATGTCTGTGTATCTGTGTGTCTGTACGAGTCCACGCAAAGACCAAACGGCTGAACCTATTTTGATTTAGTTTTTTTCTGTTTGAAAGGTGGCTTCATCGAAAAGGTTCCTAGATATGTTTTAAGAAAAACTGTCCAGCCGCTTAGAAGATATCACATCTTTCCTAGATATATTCGGGGGTTTTTAAAATTTTTAATTTTTGTGTTTAAATATCTTAATATACATTTTTTATTATATTGAAAATTATTGAATTAATGTTTCGCTTTCTTATTTTTAAGTTGCAGCTTTTCCCTGAGTGTATGACTTACAAAAAAAAATTCAACCCACATCTAATGAATTGTCATTTGTCTTTTGAAAATTTTCATAAAATCCATCACACCGGGGTTGTATTTTCTCAAGAATCGCATGATTGTGTAGAATAGTGAATACTCAACCGATTTTTACTACACTTACCACCCACCTTGACCTTTAAAATTGACACAATCTTCCGTTTGAAAAAATGGGCGCAGTCATGCCCATTAAAATTTAATATTTAATTTTAAGTGGTTCTACTGTACCGATTCTTACAAAACTTAACACACACCCTGAGCTCTGAAAAACACAAAATTTTGCATTTAAAAAATGGGTGGACGCACGCCCATTAAAATATAATTTTACATCCCATAAGTTTTGTTCGAATATGTTCTATCAGATCTTTGTTTGCATTAAAGTCGTCCTTTTTTCAGAATTATTTTATCTTGAGATTGGTTAAGCTTTATTTAATTTTTTTGGGCTTTACTCGTATTTCACCTTGAGCAAAATTTCGGATTCCGAAGGAAGGGCGGAACGCTGCACTAAAAGCTGTTGTCACTGCTTCACCTCCCACTTGGTTACAGATTTTAGTAAACTTCAAGAACCATTGTACGATATATGCTAGAAACACAACTGAGACGAACGACGAATATTTCGGTGCGAACTTTCGCATATGAAAATGAACACAACTCCACCGTAGAACGAAATTCGTCGTGTGTGACGAACTCTGAGATAGGTTTATTTCTATTATGTACGCCGACGAACGACGAAAACACAATTTTCTCTCTCTCTTTGCATACACAATAACCAACTTTATCAATTATGACAGCAGAATTCGGTGAGTAAATTCGTCAACGTGAACGAAATTCGTCGTTCGTCCCAATTGTGTTTATAGCAATACAGTCTTATTAAATCGATTTATGCAAATGTGTACAATTAAATTATTATTTTTACCAAACAAATTCTCACCAGCTTTTTAAAGCATGCACAAAACTGACAACTCAAATATTGTGTTATATACGAGAGTTATTATTTATTTTATTTTGCTTTTTTTACGAAAAAAGAAAACACATATATATGCAAGAAGAATTTTTTTAACGGACTTATTGAAACGCGCCCAAGGGACATTTGCAAGGACATTTTAGGAATTCAAAATCAAATTTTTGGTGATAATTGGTTTGTTGTGTCATATGCATATAGGGGTCACATTAAGTGCTCTTACCAAAAAATATTCCACATCATATATAGTGTAGGCTGTTAGATTTTTCCATACTACAAACCATACAAGACAACCCTCGTACTTAATTACTTATCGACTTTTGTGTGTGTGTTTGGGCGTTATTTAATTAAACAAATAACTGACAAAAGCCACAACTATTTATTAATGAGTGGTAATGACTTGCTGCTGTTCACTATTCAAATTTCCCATTTAATTTTCGCCAGTGATTTATTGTGATTGATAAGTTAAAAGGATTCAATGAACTTTACCTTCTTTTTTAATAATTAATAGTGAGTCACTTAACAATAAATGTGGATACGTATGTGGGCTTAATAGTTTATTTTGTTTTATAACAAAACTAGAAGAACTAATGAAAATAATACAAAAAATGTGAATATATACATACATATATATTTTGTTGTGATGAACAAATCCTTCACACCCATATCCCATTTATGAGGTGGTCTTGTGGTCACCGAAAAAAAAGTATAACGTCATCTTCAATTGTGTATTTTGAAATTGTATTTGTTCATTCATTCAGTAATGAAATAAAGCTAATGTGTGTACACTTAAAAAGAAGAGCTATAAAACTTTTCAATTAATTTAAAAATCATTGACGATAATCTTAATCTATTTCTAAATGTTATTTACTTTTCACAGAAGCTTTTTTTTTAACTAATAGGTCTAGCGCACTATCGTTTGCTTATATTTATTTCAAATTATCTTATTTCCATGCTGGATTTAATTAGTTTAGGGTTCGTAAATTACTATTAAACAAGTGTAAATCGCCTGAAACTGCTAAATGAAGGAACGCCCAAAATTGCTGGGTGATTGATTAGTCATAGCCCAAAGGTCTAAAAGGTCTAAAAGGCCTAAGGAAATAACGGCCAATTAAGAAAACAAAATACGGCCCAATAAAATTAAAGAATTTTTAATTAGGCCTTATTGCACTTTTCAAAAAAAAAGGAGGAGGAGGTTATCAATTCGTCTCTATTTTGTGGGGGTGTTACTTCATAATTCGGTACATTTTATAGCTTCGCATTAGTCCCATTGGGAACTAAAATCCCCTCCAAAAATCATCAAATCTGGCTAATAAAGTAAGTTCTATTCAACAGAAGACTAACAACTTTTTGCAACTCGAAAAAATCATAAACTAATAAGACCACGAAATTTTACACATAATACCAACATCTATGTAGTAAAATATGTTCATCCTTTTTTTTTAATTATAAAACCTTCAGTATTCTAAAACATTTTAGCAAAATTTTCAATATACAGTCGAACTTCCATAACTCGAACTTCTCTAACTCGAATTTTCTCTAACTCAAACTAGTTTAATTGGCAGTAGCGTTGAAAGAAAAAATCACATACAATTCTGTAACTCGAAGTCTCCGTAAGTCGAATTTGTTTTTTTGGGATAATGGTGATTCGAGTTATGGAAGTTCGACTGTGACTAATTTTTTACCACTCAAGAAACTTAAAACTTAATTTAAAAATGTAAACATTCACAGCTGTTAATATATAAACAGAATTGTCAACTAGCATTATTTTTTTAGCATTTCTGTCGTCGAAGTATTAGTAATTGAATCGTGAGTTTGTTTTTTCCAAAAGCAAAAGTTGAAAATTTAAATTTTGGCCACTGAAATAGAAATTCGACCCATAGTGCATTGGTACCTTATAGAAATGCCGAAATGCTGCAGAAAGTATGGCAAAATTTAAGCGAAAAACATTAACATGAAATAATCTTTAAAAAGTAATGAATAAATATTTAGTTCACTTTTACGAATTTGCTTTAAATTTTTACAAAATTCTTTTTCAAGTTTTCAATCACCCATTATTATACATAATAATAAAAATAATTTTTTTTTGTGCCACTGTGCTATGATTGTCTCGCAAATAGCACTTTCGATCGCGCATAAATTAATTAATTAATTTTTCGATTTCACTTCTCTCTAATGTTATTTGGATTGCAAACAGTGCAGAATCCATTCAATTCTATGGCTTTGTGCAGGCAAAAATTAAATGCTCAAATACGTTGATTGCATATTTTATAATATTTTGGAAGTTGGAAGTATAGGATTCAGTAGTGCAAATATCTAAAACTTTTAATTACATTTTGTGAAAAATAGATACATAGTCTCTCAACCACTTCTATTTAGCTGTCTCACGTGCAATTAAAAAATCAATCAGGCGTATGAGCAATATTTTCCCACAAATGCAAATAATTATACATTAATCATACGTATGTAATCTGCACTGAAAGTGTGTATGTTGGTTGTGTGCCGCATTTACAGTCACCATCAAAATTGTGTACCAGCAAACTGATACATTTATATCTTTAGAAACAACATCTAACAAGAAACTAAAATAACATTATAATTAATATATTCGTTTGATTATAAAAAGACATGATCACGTACGCAAGTGTATAATAATGTATGTATGTGTGTGTGTGTGTGTGTGTGAGTTATCGATTTTGTATTAATGCATATTAATGAATATAACAATTACATATTATGTACATATGTATGTATGTATGTATTTTTGCATCTCTAAGCGCAAATACATTCAATGTAGCGTTAGTGTAAATGCAAAATTTTATAAATAAGGAAATTTTTCATTTTCATATCATATAAAAAAAATAAATAAAAATTATTTCAGCTTGAAGTGTACATTAAAACAATATATCCATCAATATTTCCACCTGAAGTTCAAATTATTATACATTAAATTATACATTAAGCATTTTTACTTAATTTTTTTTTTGTTTATGCTTATTTGCTTAAGGAACTCATTAGTAGACTTCAACTCAATAGTTTTTGAAAAAAGTTTAAAAAAATACGTATGTTTACAGTAAGACTTTTAGGACCATTATAACAACTCAAAGTTATTTAAAAGTAGGAATTTTTCGGACGTATAAAAATTATTAAATTATTACAAAATTTTACACACTTCAGCTGGCGATATGTTTCAGTTAGATAAACTATATGCTTTGAGAGCATGCCCTTGTAAACTTGGCAGCAAATACAAAAGAGAGAAAGAAAGCAAAAATGAATTTCAAAATAGTTATTCAAAGCTGAAAGTTATTAATGATGTTGCATTATAATTTTAATTATATTTTTTATATATTCTTTATTTCCAGCACATGCATATGTATGTAAACATTTTCTATCAATTGAAAAACCTGACACCATTTACAGCTGTTGGTTGGTTGGTTACGTTTCACTCAACTAATTGGGTAAGTTATTTACACCCCAAATGACATTTCATGAGATTATTTTGTAATTTAACTGCGGAGTAACGCTCACCCTACACCAGGCATACTCAAAACACCGCACGTGGGAATTACGAGTACTTTTAATAATATTTCTCAATCTTAAGTTTAGTTTGTGCGTATAGCTGGCAGGTGGTAAAAGAATTCGAATGTTAAAAAATTAATGAAAATACTTAAAGCTTTAGAAACGTAAACGTGCCAAATGGTTAATAAAAAATATTTTGACATTCAAGCTTAAAATAAATGCGTACAACTTTAAGCAACCAACTAGTTTGTTCACACATATTCCTTAAATTACGCATGAGTATAAATAACTATAAGTAAAATTTATACACTATAGTAGCTACAATCATACACTTAAGTATAAAAATACTCAGAGTATTTATTCGGCTACACATGACTTTATACAGGAGTATTTTGTTTTTATACCCTTAAAGCATCAGTGCTGCCAAAAAAGTGAATTTTAAAACGCTAAAATGGCAACATTGTTCAACAGACTACAGAACATGAATGGAAATGCTATAAATAGCTTTCCAGCTTAATATTTACTAAAAATACATTTATAGATTCAAAAAATCAAGGCTGGTTTCATAACATGTGTATGTAAAAAAAAAAATTACGGAGATTCAGGTTGGTAAATTTCTTAAAGAAATTTTCATTTGCTTGTCCGGACTTCTAAGAAAAGCCTACGGATTGTTGGAATTTATTAACTATTACAGGCATTTTATAACTATATGTTTCTTGTATCTTTCAAAATGTAATTAATTTTTACGGTCTTAGTATATTGTAAATTGAAAAATAAGTGAATTTGTGTATATGCAAATATAATTCTGCACAAAAGGTGATTAGTTTTCCATGTAAAAATAATTCACATTTATAAATCTATAAATGTGAATTTCTTTAACGGCACCATAGCGGACCTTATAAAAAACAATTACGTTGTTAAAGATTGTATTTATTCGAAAAATTTACCTCTTAATTATCAGGTCAATGTTTTCAAATAGCTAAAGCACATTTTCCAATTGATTTTATACACACGGATGCATACGGAGGCGTATATTTATTTTATCCGAATAAGTATGCATAGATACTGGGCATATAAGTATGATACACACTCAATACGAATAGTTCACAAGTGCTTTTCGTATTCTATGTGACTCGTTAAAATTATGTCAGAGACACAGGCGCAAATTTCTTTTACATGCCATCTACTGCAGGCTTTATTCTCAGCTAGCAGAAGCGATGGTCGAAAGTTACCCATCGCAAGTTTTGCAAGTTTATAGGGATAGATGAGTGTGCTTCATCTCAGCCCAAAAGTATTTTCTAATGTTTAAATTAATTTTTTTTGAAGAAACAGTGTAAGTGTGCATTTGTATTTCAAAGAAATATCCAATTATTTTGCTTATTAGAAGTTTCTTTTTATTTGAAATTCACCAGGGTGCACTAATGCATCATCCATGGGTTGCATGTGCTAAATTTTATAGAGTTTTAAATGGAAATTTTCAGATAACTTTTTGATAGTTAGTTTCGACAACAGTCTTAACTTAACTTTTGCAAAAATTAAGCATGCATGCAACTGATGCAAGAGTGAAAAATTTTTCACAACATTTTATCTATAATAAGCTTATAATTTGCTTTAAAAAAATCCTATTAAAGCTTTCAAAAAATTAAGAAAGTCTATTAAATTTAATAAAACGAGTATTTTTTTCCTATTGTGACCCTGAGCTTTATTTAACGTCAGTTTCTAACTAACCTCAAATATAAAAGAAAAAACTGCAAATTAAACTAAAAATAACAGCCTTTTTGAAAATAAAACAACTAACAAAAAAATAAAATCAAAATAAACAAAAGCTTAAAAATAGAAAAAAAAAAAAAAACATAGAGTACTAATGCGTTTGCTTGTTAAAAACAAGAGATAAAACTAAAACTTGTTAACATCTCTAAACCATGAAATACATACATACATATATGTATCTTAAGTAGGGATGTAACGAATACCAGTTTAGCGAATGCGAATGCGAAAACGAATAATTCATTTTAATTTTTGCGAAAGCGAATGCGAATGCGAATGCGAAAGCGAATGCAAATATTACAATACGTTAAAAAAATCACATGAAAATAAATTTATCTAAGAACATGAAGTTGTGTTGTATACATAGATCTACTTGAGTCTTGAATTCAGCAAATATTTATTAATTTATTAGAAATAAAAATTGTTAAACTGAAAGAAATGAAATCATATTAAAATAAGTATAGATAATAATGAAAAATAAATTTACAAAATGTTAGGCAATCAACCTATCCGTACTTCGGCCCTAAGTTCAATATTTCCTGTAAAATGCTACCAAAATACATATTAAAAAAATTGGAATGAATTGTTCATAAACATTTTTCCAGAAGTAGTACTCTGTTCATCTTGGGAAAAACATATGAAATATATCTTCAACATTTTAAGTTTTCATGCGAAATAATATGACTGGCGCTTGTTTCGCAAAAAATTTACAACAAAGAAGGATTATTTAATATTTTTGCATTTCAAATTTTTTGAACGAAGTAATGATGTGCTTACCATTTTTCAAAAGTTTTAACAAGTTTTTCTTTTTCAAAAACTATAAAACATTTCCAATATTTTTGTCTTTAGTATTCGCTTTAAATATTCGCAAACATTTTAGCGAATGCAAAAGCGAATGCAAATAGCAAAAGGAAGCGAATTATTTGCGAATGCGAAAGCGAAAGCGAATGCGAACATTCGTTACATCCCTAATCTTAAGTATAAAACAAATACAGCACGAGTATTCTGTAAAAAGAAACTGAAAAAAGTAATATTAATAAAAAGGAAAAAGGCTGCATTCATCTTCTATCGTACCGAAATAAACTAAAAATTAAAAAAAAAAGTTTTCCAAGTGGTAATCAAGGCATTTGCATCATGTGGCTTTGAAGAAAACTTCATCATCGTCATCATCATCGAACTATTCAAACATTTTCATTCGAATTTTAACTTATTTATTTTGTTTATTTTAAATGAGTTTTACATTGAAAAATATGTATGCAGACTAAACGTGTTTGGCAGATTTTTGTTCTTACTTGAATGATGATGCAGTGAAAATTTTTTGAAAACACTCGTAGCTACTATATATAGGTTCCCGTCATTCCTACAAGGAGCATAGGCCTTCAATATAATCCCTGAACATATCCCTATTCTGCGCCCACGCCTTCACTTCTCCCCAACTTTTGCCACTGCGATTTACTTTGGCCTCAATTTGTCTTCTCCATGTGTAAGCTGGGCGTCTCCTTCTTCTATTCGCTTGAGGGTTCCAATCTACGGCAATTCTAGTAATGTCATTCGTGTGCCTTCTAAGGGTATGGCCAATCAAGCGCTATTTCTGTCTGTTTATCTCAATTGATAGGGCTTCTCCAAAGCATATGATTTGATATAGTTCTCGGTCAGAATACACGTAGGATCTTGCGAAGACAGCGGTTCGTAGCTATTCGTACTAAAAAAATAGTGCCATTTTCCCTCATAACAAAAAAAATTTTTCCTACAAATTTTATATATGAAAAGTGGGACTGGGCTGTGGTAATGTCTTGACTACTGCTTACAGGACCGTCAACAATTAATAATGATGATGTCTAAACCTGCGCCCTCCTCCTTCTGTATTGTAGCAGACTCCTTCCCAGCAATAAATTAGACATGGTCATAAGAACTACTTGCCCCCCCAGGGTCTTACTTTTGAAATTGCAAATTTATTTAATGGGTTACAAAATTTGTCAATTTTACTTACTGCCTTTCAAAACACGTTATACAAAACCACAAAGGAAGCAAATGCTAAATGAATCAGCTACGTCCTAGCCATATGCACAATATGCAAACTTTTACAAAAGAGCTTTTGAGCTTTCACACCGACGCATCGCGACGAGACCACAACAGCCAAACAGATCTCGGCGACAACAGTGCTTGCTCTCACTTTGCAAAAAACAGCAACAAATTTAAGAGCTTTCAAAGCTGTTTACCTCAAATGCAAATATCTGAGTCTGTGTGCTTGGACGCAGCTGTTTTAAATCATTGTCAGAGGTGACAAACTTTTTTTAATAAGACCTTGTACAAGTGAATATTTATTTCCGACATCAAATAAAACAATTGTTCAAAATGTGTGGTTGAAGTCTACTGACGATTTGTTACAGCAACAATGAAATGCATATAGACAGAGCTGAAGCACCCAGCAAATAATTTTCAAATTAAAATAAACTTATAACAATATGTTCAATAATAAATTTCTTAAACGTATTTATGTATGTTTACACAGAAAAAATTAACTTATTTCAATTAAGTGATTGCTTTAAAAAAAATAATATATTCAACAATTATATGGTGTAATAGCATCATTTCTTATACTCCATTTCATTAAAAATTCATGCTAAACAGCTGATGTTAACAACCAATCTCCGCCCAAGTGAAGGGTATTTTTTACCAACTTTCCTCTTGGCAACACTGTTTTCGGCAACTCAGCTGTTTTCGTGTATTATGTTGCTGTTAAACATGATTTGACTTACAAATGAACAACGCTTGAAGATTATTAAATTTTATTATCACAACTCATGCTCAGTTAAGACAGTCGATGGTGCACTTCTTCCATTTTATGGTCAGTTTGGGCGACCTTTTGGGGGGCTATTCGGGCTCTTGTAACTAAATTCCCCTCCAAAACTACATTATTGAACATTAAACCAATAGCACCCAGACGTAGAGTGCGGATAGAGGAAAATATCGCAGCTGTAAGCACCAGTGTTGTTAATGATCGTGAATTATCGACTGGGCCTCTGGTACTTTTTTTTGCCTAAAATAGAAGACTTGGACTTGACTGACATGTGGTTGCAACAAGACGGTACCACATGTCCCACAGCATGCAAAACAATAACCCACTTGAGACGCGAACTCGATGAACAGTTTATTTTGCGTTTGGGGCCGGTCAATTGGCCGCCAAGATCCTGCGATTTAACGCCCTTAGACTGTTGCTTGTGGATCTATGTTCAGGATCATTTTTATAGCGAAAAGGTCGGAACGGTTGGCGCACTGGAAGACAATATTGAAGAATTTATTCGTGAGATACCGGTCGATAAGTTGGCGAGAGTATGCCAAAATTCTAACCCAGCGTATGATGAAGTAGGTGGGGCACAGAAAACTGTTCCCCCATTTCCACCAGCTAAGTTTCTAGTTTAATTTTTCTTCTCTTCTTGAAAAGGCATATATAAATATTTCATTCTGTAAGAATCGAAAATACGAAACTTATCGCCGATTAAGAAACTAATACAAATAAATAAAAAAAAAAAAAATATATATATATATATATATATATATGTATATATATAAATATATATATATATTAAGGGCCAAACCCACGATGTTGACAGTGTTCGACTTGTTGCACACTTGCATTCAAACCAAAAACAAATTTTAATATTTTGTTGTTGTTTAAAATGTAAGTGTGCGACAAGTCGAACTTTGTCGATATCGTGGGTCAGACCGTAATAAAATATTTTTTCCCATGTTCACACGTGAGACTACTTGATAATAAATATTTTGATTAATTAAATCTAATTTTAAATTTGTTTGAAAAATATTTTCTCCCATATTTATACGTGAGACTATTTGATAATAAATAGTTTGATTTCATATTTTGATTAATTAAATATTTTTTTTGTTGGAAAAATATTTTTTCTCATCTTTACACGTGAGACTACTTGATAGCTTTTTCAACAAACATATGTATGTAAATGTCAAATGCGCTTAGAAGAAATTTATGAAAATATGTTAAAACATTAGAGTACCTTAAAAAAATAAAAATAAAATACAGTCGGTTATAGCTATGCTGCTTAGCTATATAAAACAAGTTGAATGTGTTAAATAACAATGCAATAAAATTATATTGTGTGATGATTTCAAATTCGCCCCAAATATTTCAAAACGTTTCCATTTATTAGTTATCCATTATTTTCTTTTCTAGCGGCGTGCATTTAATGTATTGTTTTTGGCTGGCAGCGGCTTTTAACCGGCTTACAGCCTATCGGCTTTGTCTTTTGGTTTATGCTCATGTGGAAAAACAATACAAAAACAAATTGAGCAATACTTCTCATTGTTTTTGTTTCACTCACTTCAAAAAACGAAAGAAAACAAAATCAAACAATTTCTTTCGTTTATTTTCGTAATCTGGTTTTAAATACAAAGAAATTAAAACAAAAATTAATTTATAATTGTAATAATAACACGACTACTTTGGTTAAGAAAACCACGTCCTCCTGTGTGGTGACATAAATAGCATAGCTATAAAAACAAAGGATATTTCTTAAACAGGCAAACAATACACAACTGTCATACAGCAGAAAAAACGCTAATTTTTTATTCAGCAAGGATCCGCGACATGACTCTGCTGTCTACTCCAGCATTGAATAGATGTATTTCGCTGAGTTGCTGTTGCAAGCTGAACTTTGACAATTACTGCTTGTGCTCGTATTATAGTTATGCTGCTCTAAAGAAGATTATAGGCTTAATAGCCACTCCGTTCGTTTTTGCAAGCTGACAACTTACTTAAAGTGAAAGTTTATATGTTTATCTTCCTGCTTAGTAACTATTATCAATATATGTACATGTAAATGTAAATGTTTGTTTCAAATGTTACTGCACACCAAAAACCACACGCAAGCAGACGGCCCATTTCTAATACAAAAGACTGCAATAGACTGGCAGTCCTTTGGTCAATTAAAGACATACTTCGCAAAAGCACATTATTTCCAGAAGCTTTGGAATGTGCAATTTATATTGTCGAAGTCATTAGGTTTTTCTTCTCTTTTTCCTGTTTTCTTATTTCTTGTGAATGGGGAAAATGTAATTTAAACTTCGTGATTGGATAAATTTTGCGACTTAGCGAATGTTAGAAATATTTACTGCTTTTAAATATTTTCGAAAACGAAAGCCTTTGCACAGTAGAGAGATATAATAAGCAACGACATTAAAATTCATTTCAAAATTAAATTCAAAGAAATGTTTTTATTTTTTTAATTATTATTATTTATTTTTTAAACTACGTTTCTACATCTTATACAATTGTGCGACCTTTGAGAAAATACAACCCTGGTTTTATGGAGTTTATGAAAATTTTAAGAAGAGAAAAACAATGCATCAGATCAGGGTTGTATTTTTTCCTGAGTCATACGATTGTGTAGGATAGTGAGTCATGGCCTTAAGTCACTTTAGAAATATCAAAATCATACGTTTTGAACTGAGTGAAAATGAAATTTGTGAAAATAAAGAAACGACTGTTTTCGAAACAAGAAATCTCCTTTGACAAATAAATAATGAAAACAGTTAAATTAACAAGGATTATTATTAAAATAAGAACATTGTATTTACAAAATTAGAAAATTATTTGCTAGAAGCACATGTTCTTCAAATCGCAAACTGAGAACAGGCGAGCTTGGCTTGGATGGCAAAAGGTGAATAAATAATGATCATAAATAGCGCAATATAAAAATTAAATTTATTAAAAGTTTTGGCGAGACTTGAAGTTTAAGTTTATGCATTAAACACATTCAACGCAGCGGCTTCAAATGCCGCTAACAATTAACAATTCCCCAAAAACACCAATTATAATTATAATAATGAATTAATTATAATAAGGAAAATAATGGGTGGTGGGACGAAACGAAGGTCATTTTACACAAGAATCAGCTGAAGCGGTCTCAGGGCCATTTTCCATGCAGAACAGCTGTACTTGACTGCACCCGTTAAAAAATTACTTGTAGTGCAATACTCTATTCTTAGGAAAGCAATGAATAGTTGTTGTTATTTTTAACCTTTATTTTCATTACATACTTCTTATTTAAACAATGATATTAGTTGAACTTCTCATTTGTTTGAATGAAAATTTAACATAACATCTCTAGTTAATCTAAGAAATTATTGGCTACAGTTTCCTTGATGATCTGCATTAGCATCAGTCAAATGATTATAGGATGCAGCTAAGCCCCTCAATAATAAATTTCAATGTATATTTTTGATAAAAAAAAATAGCTAACTGAATAAGTAAAATAGTAGTTTGGGTTTAATAGTTCCTTAAAAAATGTTAAACTTAACTCAAAAGAAAAAATAAATTTTTCATTAATTTTTTTGTAGTTTTGTTCCACTGTTTAGTGCTGAGTTTGAACATTTTTTTGGCAAACATCCATTTATATTGCGACATGTGTTTAGCAAAGAAATTTTCACAAAATTTAATTACCAACAAAGTTAAAATTTATTTTTGTTCGTTCGTACATGCAACATAAAATTTATTGCAAGAATAATTGGAAAACTAAAATATAAAAAGAAAAATGGGAAAAATGTACCAAAAATTTACAAATGAAGACACTTGTTATTTTGTTTTTACAACCTGTTAAAAGTACGTTTTGTTGGGTGTATGTTTGTGTGTCTGTGTGTGTGTGTGTGTGCTGTACGTGATGGTTCTTTATACCGAAAATATTGTTTGCTTTTACTTGAAATGATTGAAATGTTTTTGAAATATTATTGGCTATAATACAAGTTATTATTTACTAATATGAATCATTTTATTTCAACATTGAGTAAACATTATCATGAAATACTCTCATGTTTCCTCATATTTCCATAACGTTTTTTCAAAACAAAATAGAGCTTTCATTACATAAGAAGCTTTCAACAATTTGTAGCACGATGAATACAAATAATTCGCATATCTTACTTGCATTGAAATATAAATATGTGTATAGAGTTAAAGTTTATATCAATTTATACCACATGCAGTGGACCAAACACCACCATAACACTGATGATGAATATGTGATGACCTTCGAAAACAGCATGTTGTTCCATTGTGCTAGTGTTTGTCATAATTATTTTGAATTTTTCTTAAGTGCTTTTTGTTCCTTAGGCTAGTCGCATTATAAACAGGATAAATATAGTTTTATTGTGATTACATCAAGTAAATTTGTTTGAGCTCCTAATTTTTGCGTTGCTGTTTTGTCACTGTACTACGAGTATTTTATAATTTTGTTCACAATTTTGTGTTAATGAGAAATATTTCACGGGAACAAAATGTTCGCCTTTTATTCCCGGTAAGGGCGATTTTATATGCGGTCACAATTAACTCAAACAAATTATTTAATTAAAGTGTCACGTACATTCTCTAAAGATTCACTAATATTTTCCATTATTTTGATAATTTTGCTTGTTTTTATGGTTAAGCATTGTCTATATGTATATCGTTCCCGATTATAGAACTCGTTAGTAGACTTCAACCCAAAAAATTTTTCAATTTAGCTAACAAAGTTCGTATGTTTATAGTAAGACTCTTAATAATATATTGAGAATCACAATATACAAACATAATAAGTTTGAAAGCCTCAAACAAAAATCTTTACAAAACAAGGCATCTTTATTCGATTTTCCATCTATTTTGTTTTTCACCATTATTTGTAGTTATTTTGCCTTAAAGTTTACTTTTAATTTAATTTAGTTTTGCAATATTATTGTGCAATAATTGATGCTGTTGCACAATAAAATTTTCTGTGTGCTTAGAGTGGCCGCAGCTTGTATGGGATTTTTTGTTTTAATACTTAAAATATATGCGCTATCTAAAATATGAGGTTTCCTGCCATAAAAGCGGTCTTAATTTTTTTTAGCTTGATTCGACTGTTTCTTCTGGTGCCTAGTGGGGCCTAAAGTACCCCATACACAATGGGGGAATTTGTTTAAAAAAAATTTAAATAATACTACAGTTTCTAAACGGCTGAAAAGTCTTTCTTAACCCTTTCAGTATATTGTATCCATATGGATACACGCATTTTTAAAGTTGTTTTGTAAAACCCAGGACATATCATTAACTTGAACTTTTATTGAATATATTAACTTAAGTTCTTTTCTTTTATTTAAATAAAATTTTATTTCGCATTGTTTTGTTTTTTAATAAAAATTGTAGGTTTTTAAAAACCTTATTTTTATTAACTTTTTTTTATCAAAAAGTTGGTTTAATATTTCACCTATTTTGTCGACCAATACAAATTTTTTCTCTCATTTTATGTCATAAATACACAGAAAACCTTTTCCCTCAGCATTTTGCATCAATATTTTTTTATTAAAATAATTATAAAAGCTGTGGGATTTTTTTCAAAACTCGTGTATCCATATGGATACAAATTTTAGTTGTGGGTATACTTTAATGTAAACTTTGCATAGAAAAGTAGAACAGTGTTTTTTATGTTTTTATGATTGATTTGTACAGAATTAGTAACATAATTGACAATTTTACAAAAAAGTATATAAAAGATATATTAAGGCCATATACGGCAGGAAACCCATAAAATGGACATTTTATGTAGCACCAGAGAAATGACTTACAACTTTCGGGCGAAGCAGAGGAAAAGTTCTTACTGCTTTCTGAGTTTTTGCCATATAGTTACACAACTTTCAAGAAATATTCCTGAGCAAAACAACCACACAAGTTATTTTAAAAATTAATGTATAACTTTAAGTTTGTGAACTTACATAAAAAAGGGATCTGGATCCCAGGAAGAGTTAAAGAAAATAGATTTGTTAAAATTTACGTAAAGTTGGAAAAGAATTCAAAACAGAAGGTCGTGGAAACTTCGACTACCGCATAAAAATATCAGACAATATGTATCTGCTAAGATAGCTTAATGAAGGAATTGCGCAACTAGTTTCTACTATACAGGGCCATAAACCTCTGGATGTATTGGATAGATTTTGTGGTGAACAGAAGAAAAATGTAGATATTTCGAAACCAAACATAGTTGCACTATCGAAAAAATAGATAAACTGGATTTTATTCTATCATTGTATAGAATTTCCATCATATATAGAAAGTGGGTTTTAAAAATGTTTGACAATTTTATTGATTTTTGGTGAACTAACAATAACAAATGCATGGACTTGCTGGGTTTTCGTAATAACGTTGTAAATGGGCGGATTTACGTAATCCATTACGATTTCACCGAAATCAACATTGGCCGGAAAATATTGCAGATACAAACGTGAAGGATGCGAGTGATAAACGCGACTCAAAATTGATATGCTTTAAGGCGTATTATTATAAAGAAATTATTGGTTTTTCATTTAGGTAATTGCATGATTCAATATCAATTGAAGTTTAATCGATTTTGGCAGCTACATATATTATGAAGTTGTTTGCTTTCAACTTTTTTAGATTATTACTGCCTTATTCCTAAAAAGTAATTTTGTTTAATAAAATGTCTATAAAACAAATTTTGTATGAAAAACTGCTTTGTAAAAAAATCAAAAATATCTTTTATGAATAAGGGCCTTACTAATTAATTACATTTTGCAGAAATGTTCACTTACGTAAGTAAAAAAGTTGAAAATCTAATATATATTTAAATATAAACGAACATAAAATCAAAGAATTTTTCTATACCATTAAGTAAATTTGTATCCATATGGATACACTCCAAAAAGCAGCTTTGGAGTTGCAAATTTGTAAAAAAAATGATTGATTATTGTTTCTAAGACCAATAGTAGCAAAAATCCAAAAAATTAGATTTTTTGGACCATTCAGTTAAAACTTGTAGCGAAAGGGTTAAGTGGAAAATTATGCTATTAATACCCAGAAAGTAAGAACAAATATAGTTTTCTATTGAGTTCCCGACAATTCCCAAAAAAAAATCACAAAATCTCAAAATGCATTTATTTCAGTATTTTTGCTGTATTCTTCTTACTTTTCGCTAGGCACAGATAATATTTTTGGAAATATTTAAAAACATATTTTGTTTTAAGGTGGCATATTAAATTTTTTGGTTACAGCTTTGGAATTTGAGAAAAAAAACCTTAAATTTGATATTTATAACAAAAATAGGTCTATTTCGAAACGATCTGGTTCCCTTAATAATGAAAATTTTAAACAAACTATTTCATTGTAATATTTCTTATAGTATTACCTTTGAATAAATAAAAATATGGGGTTGGTATTTTTGCAATATTTTTTTTTATAATAGGGAAATAATTCATTCACTTTTTTCTGCAAAAAACGGCGAAAACTCGACAGTTTTCAAAATTTTAACTTAAATTGCACATAATTTTTGACTTAATAAAGCTTTTGATATCAAATTTTTTTTAATGTTACAAATTTTGTTCTTAATAAGTTTCCTTTTCTAAATCGAACAAGTTTTGACATCTTTATTAGCAGAACAGTGGACCAAAGTTGTTAACAAAAACCTAAATTTTAATTTTTTTCTCGAATATTTCCTAAACTGTAAGCAAAACCCCATAAATGTAGCAGATTTTTTAGCTCTTGGATTGAAACAAAAATCCGCTTGCAAAAAAACTTTTTTATCAGATCAAAAACATTAACTTGGCTTCGGTTTTAATTTTTCATTAACCCAAGGTTGCCCACTTTGGGGCTTTACCGCTCCAGCCCTTTTATAGTCCAAATTGCAGACTAAAGCTTTATGGTATATTTTCAAACGCTGTATAAAATTATATAATAATCAGACAGCTAGTTTAAAAACTGCAGAATTATTTCCATTTTTTAACAAAATCCTTCACTATGTATGGGGTATTTTAGGCCCCACTATGCACCAGAAGCCACCGTCGCACAGCTGCCATGAGCTCGTACAACGAGCGGCCAAAAAGAGAAGGAGTTATCGTAAAGAAATGAAATTTGTAACACATGCTTTAATTGGTAAAATATAATCACACATTAAATTTGGCCATTTAATTTCCAATTTCTCCTTTCCATATATATATTTTGAAATAAGAAATTACCCATAACAGAGAGAAAAATAATTGTAACTCAATGAAATTGTGTAAAGGCACTAATTTTAATATATTTAATGATTAGTAAAAAGTTCGGTCAATTCAGAGAAAGGATATGCATACCTCAAAAATGTCCTTTTTCAAAAAAAGTAAAAGGGACAAAAACACATTGTCTGCACTTCTAGTGAGTTAAATGTTTAACCAGACGCAATTAAACTTCAAGGACTAGTGTCCTTCCCAAATGTCCTGGAACTAGATAATATACTGAAAATATACAAATTATAGCTTAAAAAATATTGCAAAATTATATTGTAAGGGGGTGAAAAGGTGGACAAGAATAAAAAAATTTTTCAATCTAGTTACTTGTAGAAATATTATGTGAAAGTATGAAAAATATATTTTTATATATTTTTTTCCTATAGACCGCTCACAGATACAATTTTTTTTCCATTTACATTATAAGCAACGGCACATAGCATATGAGTTACAAAATATAGAAAAAATATATTGTAGTCATATTATAACAATATTCCCCTTATGTTTTATTGGAAGTTGTAGTGCAATATTTAAAAAAAGTTTTTAATATTTTTAAATAGTTGAATACTAAAATTGTCTTTTGACTTTGAATCGTCAAAACTCTTTTAAAATTAAAATTCTTTTTATTTTATTTAATTAGAATTATGTACACGCAATTAATTTGTTCGTTTTAATTAAAAACTAATTTTTTTCATTTTTGGCCGCCTTCGCGACAGTGTGCATCGCCTAAAGCTAAAAAATTAAATCCGCATTTATGACAGCAAACATCATATTTTATATAGTGCAAATATATCAATTCAAGAAAAAAATGCTATATTATATAATGCCTAATCTATTAGAAAAAGTCAAAAGTCTCTTGATTTATATTGCGCAATAAGAAATATTTTGTAAGGTGTTGACAACATTGTACAACAAAATAAATTATTTAATTAAAAACTATTTAATTTTATAATTTCTTTTTTATTATAAGAAAAATCCCGCGATAAATTTTTGTTTAATAGCAAAACGGCAATAACAATAGCAATAAAGTGCTCAATAATATTGCATAGTCTATGGGTACCTTTAAAGTTCTTTTACAGTACATATACATACACACAAAAACCAGCTGTTTCTGTTATGTCACCTTACTTGTTTTCCTTATTTTATTAATTTAAACTTCTTATCTTATCTTTTTATATGTGTACAGCTTATGTTCATATTATTACTCTTCGTATTTTTGTTTTATTAACAATAATTTATTTTATTTTTAAGCTTCAAATATCTGCTGCTGGTTGTAAGACAAATATGCAGGTCTCTGCAATCACAAATTTGTTTAAAGTTACAGTAAAACAATTGCCAGTTACATACATAAGTATGTAAAATTTGTTTTCTCCCCTTTCAAAATGGGTCATTGTAATGAGTCCAAGAACATTGTAATGTTAATTTTAAAAGTATCTTTCCAGTTGTTTGCATTGTTTTGTGTGTGAATATGAATGACTGTTTTTGTGAAAACATGAAATCTCTTACATATTTATGCATGATGTATGTATGTGTGTATAAATTACATGAATGTGATGTATGTTTTTGTTGTTAGCACGCCAGCTCATTTACATTAGGATGGCTCACAAAAATATGCATTTATGATCCAATTGAAAAAAATATGCATTTTAAGCAAAATATGCAAAAATAGGCATTTTTACGCAAATTCAATGTTTCGCAAAAAAAAGAAAGAGAAACTGAAATACAATTTCAGATACTTTTTTCTGTTTTTTCAAGTTAAAGTAACTGAGCCGCGAAAAAAGATTCGAATGGAAGGAGCAGGCAATTTTCTAACAGAAGAAGCATCAAAATAAAACTATCTTCCGAGAATGCAATGATAAATTACATTATGCCTCAAGCAGGCCAGTTAGTCTCAGTTCACACCAGTCAAGTCTTATTGATAATCTTATCACTTTTTCTTCTTTAAACTATCTTCGGTGTTCACACAATGCGAGTCTTATTTTTAAGCACATATTTTTTTTGCACACAGAAAAAATTATTCCCAAAAAAATTTCAAACAAACGTGTGTTTTGAAATAAAATTTAGTTTCGGTAAATATTTTTACTGTTCCAGTAAACTATTTGTTTCAATTTTGTTTTATATAAAAAACTGTATCATTTAATTTCATTTGCTTGTGTTGGTGTTTTCCTTGCTTGTTGATTGACTGAACGTGGTCATGTGCGATGTTGTTGTTTTCTTTAAATGCTCGTGTTGTATACGTGTGAATTCGCACAAGAAGCCGAAAAACGTCGTGGCATGTTTTTTTTTACTCAACAAAGTTATTTTTCAAACAAATTATTACAAAATTTGGTATTTGAATTTACAAATTTCTTTGTAGGACCTAAATTGAAAAAATTAATATTTGATTCAGAGAATTTTGTGTTTGAAATGGAAAATTAGTTTTTTCTGTGCATAGTTTTGTGTATGCATGTATGCTTTTTTTTTGATTGCGAATGAGAAAGCAAAACATATCGACAGAACATGAAGCTTAGTACTCGTTTCTTTTCCCCTCGTCGCTCTCGCCTATAAACTAGCAAGCTTAAAAATAAGAATCTCTTCGCCTGAACACTGACTTAGCTAAATTATAGAGAAGTCAATTATTTACTTCAAAAGTAATCTTTTTTAAAAATTCAGATAAGCTTTAGTAGCTTTAAATTCTCAAAAATTAAATCTACAGAAAAAAATTTTACATATTAATTATGTTCCTTTAGTGACTTTATTAAATAAAATTTTTCAACCATTCAAGATTTTAATAATAGATTTCTATGATAATTTGAGTTTATTTAATAAATAATTTAATAAATAAAAAAATGTTTTTCCCTTAAAAAAAAGAATACCAGCAAATTATTCATAAACATTTTATTGCACAATATTTCCCTCTTGAATGATTTTTAAATCAAGAAAATAAAAAACATTATTTTCCATCTAAAATCTTTCCCATGTGTACAGCGTGACAAGAATGAACGAAAAGCAAAATATATAAAGAATAAATTAAATTTATTAACCATAAAAATGAAACAAGAGCTTGAAATGTTTTTAAATAACAATTGCAATTGAGACAAGGAAAAGGAGGACCAGGCAAAAGACAGTAAAAAAAACATTGGATGACATAAGACCTGATATTTGAAACTTGGTAAACTTTTGCCAAAACATATTTTGGAACTAATTAAGGATATACATATATTGAGGATACTAGGTTGCTAACCTAAGTAATTTAAATAGGTTTTTGTTTTTCTTAAAGTAGTGCGCGCGCTCTACATGCTTTAAAAGTACACAAGTGTACGTATGTGTGTATGTATGTATTTAGATGTAGATGTACATTTAGTGTACATTTATGTATAAGCAGCTGACGATCCTTTACCCCCTTTAGAAATCGTTGCATTCTGCTGTTAGCAGCAGCAGTTTTACTTCTGTACACGCAAAGAAAAGATATGGTTGTAAAATCGTTGAGAAAACAATATTATGTTCTCTGAAACAAGTGTGTGGTCGTTGAAAACTTGTTATTGTTATTTTAAACATTAATTTCGTTACGATAAACAGAGTAATGTTTGAATTTAATAATTACATTATTATATTCAAAGAAAGTGCGATATGGTTAGAGTTTAACAAAGTAGTTTTGTTAAAAATTTATGAGTACAATATAATTTGTATTATTGTGTAAAAATAATATGATGTAAATAACAATATAATGTCATAAAAAACCATACTATGTTAAGTTTTAAAAAAAACCTTTTTCAGAAACACTCTCTGTCAGTTCAGTGTTTCGTTTGTAAGCTATCGGTAGTGCACGCGTGGTGTTAAATAAATAAAAAAAAGTATAAGCAAAAGGGTAGATAAATAAAACTAATATGCACATATGAATGTATGTATGTATATCTCTTTATACAGATATGTCTGTATTTCGTGTACAAACATATATGTAAGTATACATACATTTTCTTTCAACAATATTAATTTATTTTTATTTCGGATTTACCGCACAGCTGTTTTAAACAAAAGATTTGCAATTAAATATATGATTAAAAAACAAAATATTATTATTACATAAATTAATACTATAGTCTTATTTAACAATATTATTATAATATTAGAACATGGTATGGTAAGTCTCAATTATATTTTAGTCACATCTAACAATAGTGTTGTCTTATTTACAATAATAAGATTAGGTATAACAAAGTTAATTGTTTTTGTAGATAATATTATTATTAACTCAGAAAATAATATTATTTAAACTTTGATTTTCCATTGACAATAATATGATTTGACTGCAACCATATAATTCAATCATAGTATGTTGCTGTTTAATTATGGTTATCTCAACCATATTTTTTCTTTGCGTGTAGAAACATTTAAACAGTTTATATCAACAAGCTGTAAATTATGTATATGAATACATACACATGTACATAAAAATAGATTTCATATTAAATTTTATTCTTCTAGTTGTACTCATCCGCAAGAGTTCCCACACTCTCCCTCTCACTCTTTTATTTGTTGGCTGAGAAGCAATTCGCCCTTGAGTATTTTAAGTTTTCATTGTTTCAATAATTTTTATTATAGCAAAAGTTTTGTGAGTGTTAGAAAAACATACATTTAAACATGAAAGTGCGTACACACAAACATTTCTACAAGTTATTTATTGTTCTTTCCCACACACAAATACATACATACATACATACATACGCTGTAATATAATTGAGGGAATATGTTAAATTATAAAAGTTTGCAATTCTAAACAGATTTACAAAGCATAAACACACAGCTGCCCTACTCGCTTGAGTGCGAGTGCGACTGAGAGTGTGTGTGTGTGAGTGTGTGTGCACTTGGATGCGAATACACATACATACATACATATTCGTATTAATTATACCAGATTTTGGTGTGGCTGCGTATAAGTAACAGATGAATTATTAACTTGTTGTTTGTTACTCATACGCTTAGGGCTGACACTGTTAATAGTTTTTTGTTAATAAAGTTCATGAACAGAAGAAGAATATGGTTTTTAAATTGTATATGGTTTTATTTAGTTATTTATTAAATTTCATGGGCCAGTTGCTTTCAAGCAAGGTGAAGAAGAGAAGATTTTTCATGTTATAATAAATAACATGAGAAAAGGGAAAAATTGAGTTTACAATTCCAGTTATCGCTAAATAATTGAAATTTAATTAAAAACTAGAGAAATACAAATAAAAAAATTAAATGCAAAATTCTAACTGGTGTCACATTTAAGTTTAATATTTCTGTGGCATTAAGAAAAAAGTGCTTAAGTCATATTTGACTGTTTTGTAGCCGAGCACTTTTAAGCGTTTAAGTCGAATTTCAGAAATTCATTTCTTTTACAGTTAAATGGAGAATTCTCGGTTAAACTCTATTTTTTTTAAGCAACCATCGATCTATACACTAAAAATAATATTACTTAAGTTGAAATATACCAAAGTATAGCCTAAATTAAGATATTATTCCAAGTGACATTAGAAGTCCTAAGAAGTTAAAAAGCAATTAATTTTGCTAAAAACAAATTAATTGAGATTTTGCCCAGGTGTTCTTCTAAATATGCAAACTACGGCGGTATAATTAACTTAAAATCAGCTTATCTCGACTTAAGCACTTTTTCCTTTTTGCCTCAGATTTGTTAACATAAGTGCGTAATTCCCAATTATTAGTTTACTTACGACCCTTTTCTTAATGTACAATTAAAAGCTAACAGGGACTTTAACGGCAAGTTTTGTATGAAGAACTGTCAGTTAAAGTTCACGTTAACTCTTAATCATACATTGTGAAAAGGGACGTTATTCATTAAAATATATTTTTCTATTAACAATGCATTTGAATTGATTTTAGTTTTTTTTAAACAATAATGTTTTCTTATTACAATGAAAATTATAGCTTTTGAGCCATAGTGAAAAAGAAAATGTGTTTTTAACCAAAAATAAAAAAAAATTATATGTTTCCCCGAGTAACACTTTACATTTGTGCCGCATTGACAAAGGGGATTAATTTATTAATATAACCAAGTGTATTTTAACTTCCATTATCCTGTATGATTCCTGAATACAAATTTTTAAAATTATTGATAAATTTAAAAATCACAGTGAACGGTATTGGTAATAGCGATTTCTTTTGTCGAATGATCGTCTTAGCCCAAATGAAAGTGTTCGATCAGCGCTTTTGACAGTCTAGGATCGTAAGTTGCTCATAATAAGAGCTTTTTGATTCCATGGTACTAAGTAATATTTTTTTAAAATTTTTCATTTTAAAACTAACCATGGGTAATTTGAAAATTATTAATTTTAAATGTTTCACCTTAATTTAGAAACTCTCCATTATTAATACAAAATGTTTCATTTTTAATTATAAAATAATTAATTATTATTATGATAATTATTCATTATTACTTCAACATTCAAGAAATTTATTATCCAATTTTATTTTTCATTTTGCTTTAGAATTACTTTTATTGTTATCCAATACTTTTCTAATTGTTTAAAGTTGTAGAAAAATAGAATACATTGGGTGCATTCATAAGACGTAGCTGTTGCGCAACCATTGATTGTTTGTCTTAGAAACGCATAGTTGAGTAGTTTCGCTCCACTCAACAGTTGAGTAATTTTACATAAAAAAATTTTTTCGCTGCCTGTAGTCAACATGTTTTGCTCAGCCTGAACAGCTGATCGAATAGAGTTATGCCTTTAATATGCTTTGTTAGGTGGCAGGAGCAAATATTTGTTAAATTTTACATTACAAATGCGATAAAATAACTAAATAAAGATATAAAATTAAATCAAATCCATCAAGCCGTTTCTAAGACGTAACTGTTGGGCCCAACAGTTGCCGACAATATCACAACTGTTGAGCTCAACAGCTACGTCTTATGAATGCGTCCATTCATGTCGAATATAAATTATTTGATGTTTTTGTATACGTTTCTAAGCCCACTGCGCTTATTTTTCTTATGTGATTTTCAAAAACATAATTATTTGTGAATTCTAAAATAGATTTTAAAAGTATGTGCACAAAATAAGAGGTTTGTGACTGTTCAAAAAGGGTGGTTGAAGTGTACTGACGATTTGTTAAAGCAACAATGAAATGCATATAGACAGAGCTGAACAGCAAATAAGTTTCAAATTATTACTTCAAGAATATTTCATTCTTAACTCAAAACCATATGTTTTCAATTTGAGATGTTCAACTACAACAACTTGATATAAATAACAAGTTTGTTGTCTTTTTAAAACAAAAAAAATTAATTTTAATTTTAAAATACTTTTCATCTTTAAACATTTTTAAATAATACAAAACAAATTTAGTTTTATTTCTTAACCCTACGTCTACACCTGATATATTTTTATCATAACAAAAGTCAAACTTTATATTAAAAAATAATTTTTTTTATGTTAGCTCTTTTTTCTATATGGAATTTGAAATTTGTCATGATAAAAATATATCAGGTGTAGACGTAGGGTAAGGGTTTCGTTTTTAAAAAGAAATTGTTTCTTCTTGATTTTAAAACATTTTTTTAGTATATGTAGTTGTGAGAAGTATGTAAATAAAATAAATGTCAAAAACAACAACAGCTATTCATTGCTTTAGCAGAAATAGTGTTGCCACACAAGTATTTTATACCGGTTGCAGTCAACTTAATATTTGGGGTTTTATTTTTATAAATGTTTACAATTACAAAAAAAATCATTTTATTGTTTAAAATATAGTCTCTTTTGAGCTCTATTCACTTTGCCTAAAGTTTTTAAAATTTTTTTATGCCTTCTAAAAAAATAAGATTTGTCATCATCATTAAAATAAGTGTTTGGTAGTGAGATGATCTCACCATCTTGAGGTTTTGTAACAAGAAATAGCCACTCGGTGATAAATGCAGATAATAGGTCGGATAAAGGAGAAAATCGTTTGCCAATTTATGTACTTGTGCCATGGAAACAGCACATATGTATGTCCACCCTTGCATTGTCCTATGCCTCGTTTCTGTAACAAATGTGAAAACTTTATGAGTCGAAAAAAATTTAAAAGAAAAATTGCTTTGCTGTATCATCTCTACTGTCTAATGAATGTGCCTTGAACAGCGCTATATTTCTCTTGCTTCTGAAAAATCAAAACCATTTAGAACAAAAATGGATGGTAAGCTTAGTACAATGGCAGAAATCGGTGATATCGCCTTTAAAATATATATTTACTCATATAGCCTTGAATATTTAATTGAGAAAAAAATATTAAAATTATGTGATTTATTAATTAATTTCGCCCCGCAAAAATAAATAAAAATACCCAAGGGGAAAGTGAAAGAATCGCCGTAAGATTATTAAACATGATAAGACGAAGCAAATAAATTCAGTAAATTGTGACTTTGACTCGCACACGAAGGGTACCATATGGACACTAGTTATATATGTATGTAATAAAGGCCTGCACAAGACCATTTATAAGAACTTTCAGGATATGAGAGATTTTTCAATGCTTTACTACAGCGAAATATTCTAAAACAAACGCTAAACAACACTGTTGGCAAGACAAACAACTGAAACAAATGTCTTGCCAACAGTGTTGTTTACCATTTGTTTTAGAATATTTTGCTGTACTAAAGCATTTGAAAAATATCTCATGTCTTGAAAGTTCTTATAAATGGTCTTGTGCAGGACTTTAATATGAAATACTATACGAACTTTAGTCTATTTAATCAAATATCTTACCTGATGTAGACATTAAAAAAACTTAAGTACCCGGTATATTTTTACTCTGTTTTTTGCTAGTTTTTTAGTTTTTGTGATTTTTTTAGTTTTGACGTTTTTTCGTTTTTTTGTGATATTTTCGGTTTTTCGAGTTTTTTAGTTTTGGCGTTTTTTTAGTTTTGGCGTTTATTTTTAGTTTTGGAATTTTTTTCGTTTTAGGCGATTTACTTTAGTTTTAGCGAGTTTTTTTAGCTCTAGCGTTTTTTTCATTTCCCGATTTTTTTCGGTTTTTTGCGGTTTATGTTAGTTTTAGAGAATTTTTTTAATATGGAGCTTTTTTCGTTTTCTTCAGTTTTGGCGATTTACTTTAGTTTTAGCCAGTTTTTATATTATGTTTAATTTTTGTTTTGGCGATTTTTTCGGTTTTTTGGTGATTTTTTCACTTTGGTGATTTTCTTTTATTCTGGCGATTTTTTCGGTTTTGACGATTTTTTGGATTTTTTTAGTTTTAACGTTTTTGAAAACTTCAAGAGTTTGCTTCATATAGTTTCAAAGATACAGCAAGTAGTCAAAATTACATTAACTGACCTTTAATTTAGGTTTTTTATAATTTCATTGTTAATTGATGTAGCGTGCATAAAAATACATTAATTTCAAAAATTTCATGTGATATTTGTGTAATTGTTTGTATATTACACTAGGATTTTAACATGTTTCGTTGCTCGCTTTGGAACACCCTTTAGTTTTTAACTGTCTTAAATTTGTTGTTGTAGCGGCTAAAGTTTTACACATTCTATTACCGAGAAAACAACCTGAGACTGACACACAGACAGACAGACAGACGGACAGCGTAGCGAAAACAATAGGGTTCCTTTTCACCTTTGGTGTACGGAACCCTAAATATGGAAAACATTTCTAGGGAAAAATTATTCGCGATTGCAATTTCGGGAAAAACGAAAATATTCCGTAGGAAAAAATATTGACGATGAAAATGGAATTTTCCCCATGAACATTATTCATGTTTGGAATATCATGGAATGGGAAAAATTTCGAAGGGATGGGCAATATACATATATGATGGAGGTTTAAGCTTTTCCAGGCTTTAAACCATTAACAGATTATATTAGACAGTTTGATGGAATTCAGTTATTCCTGCACTAACGACGATTGTTTAAGTTAATATTGGTTTAACATACGAATTTTTTAAGAGAAACCCAGTTTAACTTTAACAAATGTCTATGAATACTGGGACCCCAATCTGTAGTTCGAAACAAAAAAAAAATACTTTCGAATTTGTATTTTACTAAGATGGTGTAAGTATTCATCAACTCATTCAGTTCTCAAAACCTGGAAACTGGCACCGCCTTAATACAACAAAGTCTTAAGTAAACAAATCATTTGGTAACGTTGAATGGTGCAACGAGTTTAGTACAACTGACTTTTAAGTATGCGTGTGTGTTTGTGTGTGCATGCTGCGTGTGTGTGTAAGAAAAAACATTTTGTATTTTAAATTCACGCTCTTTTATATGTCTGAATGAATTTATAAAATTTGTATGAAGGAAAAAAAACATTAAATTTCAGTTGTATGCAAATGAATCAAATGCAACAGCAACAAGAACAATAAGAATTGTAAAATAAGAAAAATAAAAGGCAAAAGTATAAAACTTACCTTCTCAAATGTGAAGTGCCACGTACTAAACCAGGTGTACAACAATTTACGGTGATTGAAGTTTCTGCATGAAAAACAATATTCGGAAAAGAGGAAAAAAGGAAAATGAGAAAAGAAAATTCTATAAATTTATAAAGTTGTTTAAATTGTACAAAAGTACAACAATAAATTCTACTGCAACACTGAGTGTTGAAATTGTTAATTTATTTGTAATAAAAATTTAATTCGCAGCAAAATGAGAGAATCGGGAATTAAATAAATTTAATTTTATTTTTACTTAAAAAAAACTCACCTTTCAGTTCCCTTGCCCACCAACGTGTTGCCAAAATCACAGCCAATTTTGAGTGGGCAAAAGCATCGCGTGCATGAAATTTCACCGCCCATGTGCCCACATTTAATGGATCATCAAAGTCCATTTTTGCTGCAGCATGAGCATGAGCCGATACATTTATAATGCGGCCATTTGGCGACTTTTGCAAATGACCCCTCAGCAGTTGAGTGAGCAGGAAGTGTGACATGTAATTTACTTGCAAGTGCTGTTCAAAGCCATCGGTTGTCGTTACATTTGTTGGCTGGAAAATTATGCCGGCATTGTTGATTAGTATATCGATTCGCTCAAATTCCCTCATAATGTTGCGTGCAAAACGATGGACATTGTCAAAGGAACGCAAATCCAAGTAACGTACTTCCACAAAGAACTTGTCATCATTCATTCTGGCAGTTGATTGAACAAATGATGTCACATTCGTAGTGCCTTCGTATGCTTGTGGTTGCGGCGCTGGCTTTGCAACAGCAGAGCGACAGCCAAGTTCGCGCTTAATAACATTAGCAGCTTTTTCGCCTGCTTGCATATTGCGACAGGCCAATATAATGCGACCACTACGACTGGCCAGGGCTTTTGCTATTTCATAGCCAACGCCTGAATTACCACCCGTTATAATAACAATTTGATTTTTAATTTGATTGTCGTTTGGACAGCGTTGACCGCTCATTATGGTGCTGGAAGAAATTAAGGTTCATGGAAAAGTTTTAAAGGAAAACTTTTACAAAGCATTTGCATTAAGCTGGTAACGGAAGCTAAAAATATATGTATCGCCACCTAAACTGCAAAAATCCATAACTGCAATTTGAATTTTTTTAGAGGAGAGGCGAAGAAAAATTAGATTATTTATTTCTCAGTAGCTAAATTTTAGAATTAAGGTCCATACGGATGTGATCCAGTAAAGAAAAACAAAGAAATTATATAATTTATTTTAATGGCACTTACGGCCTTTTGGAATCGATTTTTCTGAAATCAAAAAGCCGTAAGTGCGCTGATATTTTTTAGGTTTCCGTATACCAAAATTAAAAATGGAACCCTATTGTTCGTTTGTCCGTCACAGGCTGTTTGCTCGAGTATCGTAAGAGGTACAGTGTCATTTCGACTATATAATTACTAAAACTTGCTGTATTTTGGAAACTCTTAAAATTAAAAAAACGCTAAAACTAAAAAATTCCAAAATAAAAGAAATCGTTAAAACGAAACAGTCGCAAAAAAATCGAAAAAATCGCCAAAAAGAAAAAAGCGCCAAAAATAAAAAATCGCCAAAACTAAAAAATCGCCGAAACTAAAATAAATCGCCAGAGCCGTAAAAAAAACACCACAACCGCAAAAAAAACCGCAAAACTTAAAAAACTCTCAAACTTAAAAAATGCTAAAACTAAAAAAATGCCAAGAACCGAAAAAATCCCAAAAATGAGATAGCCAAAACAAAGAAAAAGCACCAAAACTAAAAAACTTTCTAAAAACCCGAAAAAAGGCTTACTTGAAATTAAAAAATAGATCTGTACATTTAAAAACTCAACGTTATAGGGTAATCTATCAGTTAATGTAATTTTGACTGTGTAATTTTGACAACTTGCTGTATCTTACAAACTCTTGAGATTTTCAAAAACGCTAAAACTAAAAAATCACAAAATAAAAAAAATCGCCAAAACGAAACAGTCCGAAACACCAAAAAACCGCCAAAAAGAAAAAAAATAAAAAATCGCTAAAACCAAAATGAATCGAAAAAGCCGTAAAAACCACCACATCAGCAAAAAACACGACAAAATTTACAAAACGGTAAAACATAAAAAAGGCCAAAATTTAAAAAACTCAAAAACTAAAAACGCCAAAAACCGAAAAAATTCACATAAACGAAAAAATAGCCAAACCAAAAAAAAAACATCAAAACTAAAAAAAAACCGAAAAAAGTTTTACCGGGTACTTGAAATTTTTTAAAAATCTATCCAATGCACTGTACTGAATTTATTTATGAAAGTAACAATAAGGTTCATACGAGTTCTTAGTGAACGTATGGTTCTTACTTACTTTGTATTCCTTTTGTTTCGAATAAAAACTTTTCAAAATTCATTACAACTATTAAAAAAAAAAGTTAAAGAAAAGTGTATGTTATAAAAAAAAACACAAACAAAAACGCATACAAAAAACGAAATTCGAAAACAAATAATTTTTTTTTGAAAGTAACACGAATGCCACCTTTGGCCTTCTTTTTTTAATAGAAAAGTGTATTTACGGCCTTTTGAATTCCGATAAAAATAATATTCGTGAAAGTATATGTGTAAAATTGTTACAAAATATGTATTTCTGTTATTCACATTATTATCAATCAAAAACTCTATTTTGAATTTTTTGTCAGTTGCGGCCCTTTGGATTTTATGTGACCATATATAGACAAAAATATATTCGAAAGTAGCTTTTGATAATTGTCTTTTGCGTTTAAAAGTTTTATTTTAGAATTTTTACAATATACACACACTGATCCTTGACGAGTGTGTTGATTTCTAAATTGCTTTTCAACGATTTACTGAATTATTCTTTTGTTCAATATGCAGGTATTACACAAAAAAAATAATCCTTTTAAATACATCCAAGCAAAAGCTTGTTTATGGTTTGTTTTCCATTTTATGTGTTTGTTTAAAATAATTTTTTCAATTGAATTAGCAGAATTATTTTACTGAATTTTTTCAGAACTTAACCCTTGTTGTCAGAAAACGTTGGAGCGACGACAACTTGTATTGAAAACAACAATAAAACAAGAAAATTAGTTTTTGTTTACAATGTAAGTAATCGATCGAACTCTTTCTGTCGAAACGTGATGCATATTTTGGATCGCGTAATCCATATTTAGTATACCGTGATCACGTAATCCCTATTTTGGATTGCGTGATACATATCTTGGAGCCTGTGACTCATATTTTCAACCACCTGATCCATATCCTAGATCGTGTGATGCATATGTTAGATCGTGTCATAAATAGCTTGAATCGTGCGATTCATATTTTGGATCGCGTGATCCACATTTTACATTACTGATCCATATTTTGGATCGTGTGCCCATGTTTTGGATCGCGTATTCATATGTTTGATCTCGTGTTCCAAATCATTATATCGCGTGATCCATATCTTGGACTCATCCATATCAATGGCCTGGAAATTATTTATTGTTCAAACATTGTCACACAAAAATTGCCACTTCATATCGCTGCAAGAAATTCTTACCACATTTATTATATAATTATAATTATACATACTACAATCGTCTGTATAGAGTTTCAAGTTTCTGTTGCATTTTCCTCAATATAAAATTTGCTGCTTCTTTAAAGTGTTTTGCACCGTTTCACTAAACTTTAACAACAATCTCGCCATAAATCAATGCGTTCAATAAACAAAAGTCTGTTATTGTTGTTATTATTGCTGTTTTTGTTGTATGTAGATGTTTCCTTTTGTCGATTGCATGTTATTTATGTTTTGTTTGTATTTTTAGTTTAACTGTGGCAAACTACTGGGTTGAACACAAAAGAAGCGTAAAATTGTTAATTTGTTTACGCATTAGTAAAATGACATGACCATGCGGCAATTGTGGTCTTTACGACCTCTTTTTCATTCTGAAGGCAATAATAAAAATAATAATAATAAAAAAAATCTCGAAAACTTCATTCACAGCGTTTCAATACATGAAACCATCAATTTCTATCTAATGGATATACTTGTGAACACACCCGTATTAACCCTTTTGTGACAGCAGGCAAATATAATATAATGCCAAAAAATTAAATGGAAGTGGCCGAAGCCACTCTTTTCTGCACAAGAGTCCGAGGTATATAATAAGTTTCACAGCAATCGAATAAGAAATATTACAAAGTATCAGAGAAAATAATTAAATGGGAATAGTCATCAAAATCAAAGCTACAGATCGTCCCTACCATGTCAAACTATCCTTATGCAAATTTATAATTTTCAAAAGAGCGAAAAGACACGTCAACTGTGAATTTAAAGACAGGCTTAAAACATTTCTTATTGAGTTATCTATCATCCATGATAACTTCAGCATTTGGAACGGGGCATATCGTAGGGACGATGTATCCTCTCAGAAAAAGAAAATTTTTTTAAAATCGACTCACAAAAGATACAATTACTTGTTTCAAACAAAAATATCTTTTATTATGGTATTCGTATTTGATATGTTATCATTTAATATAAAATATGTGGGTAAGACTGTCTTAATTAGTTTACAAATTTATTGCTGAGTACATATCTGGCATTTCTTGTGTTGACATTTTGTGGTGTAACTTTCTAAATGTGTATACCGCCGTTCACATTATGTTTTTTATATGAAAAGCAATGCCACATAACGAAAAATGTCGGAACCGTAAAACGTTGACACTAGTATACACTATTGCGATGTCACAAAATGCCATAGTGTGTACTCGGCATTACTCGATGTAAAAACGTAAAATTAATACAAACTATGTTTTCCATCCATCACATCTTTTTTTTTTCTAATAAAGGGTGCTTTTTTAGAGTGTCATTTGAGCACATTTTTAACAGCTGATTTAGTTTTTCATCATGAAGAAAAAAAATAACATTTTCATTTTGCTAAAAACTTAATTTTTTTAATTAATAAACATCATACTTCCCAGTTAACCAAATGCTCCGAATTCGTAAAGATTTCGTAAAGAATACGGTTGCGAATATCAAAATATTTAAGAATATTCAATATTCGAATACGAATATTTGTGCATCACTAGTATGTACATACATATTTATTACATACTAACATTTTCCATATTTCTTACAATTCTTTTTTATTTATTACATTTATTTAAAATAAATCTTATACATATGTCTATCAAAGTTTTAATGATTTGAAAAATTTGCCTTAACAAATTCGGCACGACAAGTCTGACTTCAGAAAAAGTCGAAACATTTGGTTGTTAGTTTAATTATTTTCACAACATTTTAAGTTTTTTTAATAGTTTTTGTTTTAATTTTTTTGTTTTTTGCAGCAACACTTAACAGCTGTATCAATTATAACAGCTGTTATTTGTTTTCGTTATTATGCTTCATACGGCAAAATTTATAGAGCGAATTTTTTACCGACGAATTCGTTGCTTGAATTTAAACTTAACTTCGACTTAAGGCTGGAAGTTAATTAATTTCTCCCCAGCTAAAACATATTTTCAAGTTTGAATTTTTAACTGTGGACACAAGGGTTAAATGCTCATACACACACATACATACATACGAGTGCATAAAATAAATTTGTTCAGTGTATCCATGTACTCCAAGTACGTATGAAGCTACCCTCTAGTCAGCCTAGAACCATATGTCTCTATGTCAACACTCTTTTCTCTAGCGACAATTTCACTAGTTAAAATGTCGACAACTTCTCTTTATGCGCGAGTATAGATACGTTAGAGACAACAGTTCTAGTGTATTTCTGGCGACATTGTCAACGGACGCGTCAATAGTTTGTTATCTTTTTTTTATTATGCTGTGCAGTCAATACCAGACTTACGAGCCGATCATCGGCTAGCCGCTGCCCCTTTTGATTGGCTGTATCAATTTTAAACAAATGTTTTTAGTTGAATAATATAATTTTGTTTATACAAGCGTCACTTTGAATCTTTGGTTCAAATGTCTCTATATTGCCATAACAGAACTACGTCGTCAATAGTGCTAAGGTCTACTGGTGGATTTTCAACGACAATCCTATGTCATACGTCAATAGGCGATTACATTGGCTGGGGTACACCTGGTCAGTAGTACTATTAACAATGTCACTAGTAAATCTCTACAATTTTACTATTGACACCGACCGAAGAAAATTTACTAGCGAATCTTTGGTGACAATGTCACCATGTGTTCCCAAAAGAATTAATTAGTCAGTAGTGCTACAGTCTACTGGTGGATTTTCAATGACAAGCTAATGTTAAATGTCAATAGATGATTACCTTGGCTGGGGTACACCTGGTCAGTAGTACTACTGACAATGTATATGTATTCGTATGTCAGTACAATTTCACTATTCGCATTTCCTGCAGGGTATATAAAGCATGTATATATGTATGTATGTATGTATGTACTAGCTACTTGTTTCCTGTACATACATATTGTATTTAAATATCAGCTTGTTGTTGCAATTGTTGTTTTTAGCTTGTAATTGTATGGTTTATTGAGCCAGTGAGCCTTTTGTAAGTTTATGCCTGTGTGTGTGTGTTGCGTATGTATATGTGTGTGTGTGTGTGCTTAAGTGTGTATTTTTGGTTAGTTATGTTGTAGCATTTGTTTATTTATGCAACTGCATATTGCCAACATTGTGCGTCCATTAAGCCTTTGGTCCCTTGTTATTTCTCTGCTGCTACGCACACAGAGTCATTGATGCTGCTGTGGTTTTGCCTTATGGAGCAGAGTGTTAAATCGGCATTATGCGTGCATTACAAGCATGTCCTGTGTGTCATTTAAAATGCTTCTTTCTCTCCTCTGGCATCCACAGGAAATCTGTCATTTGTCGTTTTGTTTATTTTGCTATAAATGTTCTTTTTATATAAATTAAATTTTGCGCGTGTGTGTGTGTGTGTGTGTGTGTGTGTGTGTAAAAATGTGCAAAAATAACATGTTCTTGCATTTATTTTTATAATTACATTTAACATAATATTGACACAAACGCCCACGCACACACACATTTTATAGAATCATCGAATTGTGGTAAATTAAATTAATTTATATACAGTCTTTTTTTTCTGTTTTTGCTTTTGTTATTTTATTATGAGTTAGTTAAATATATTGTTTAAATACATCAACGATTTATAAAATTATATTCATTAAAATGTGAGTGAATTAGCCAAAGTATTTCTTTCCAGTTGCGTGCGAAAAGAAGAAGTTTTTATTGAAATCTGAGTTTTAAAAATTATCTTTTAAAGCCTTTGAAACATCCCAGCAAAAATTGTAGCTACGCCATCACCAGGCTTGAAAACGAGGTAGCAAATCTACTTTTATTTTTTATATATCACCCCTTTTCCACACGCAAAGTTTACTTTGCAAAGTCTTAATTCAGCTGGGAGAAAGACAGAAAGAGAGAGACTACTACCTCTGTCTTTCACACACACAGCTGAATTAAGACTTTGCAAAGTAAACTTTCCGTGTGGAAAAGGGGTATTTTCTTTCAAGTTTATGGCAAACTTGAAAATTAAAGGTCCTATGTATAATCAAAAAATTGGCATGAAGTTAGCATAAGTGGCAAAATTGAACATGGTCTTAACGTGTTTTGCCATACAATTTTACATTAAAAATCATGCTGGGATATAATCGTGTATTAAAACTACATTATGCGGCGACTTTTTATGTCAAAATATTAAATTTTTGCCACTTATGCTAACTTCATGCCAATTTTTGGTTATACATAGGGCCGTAAATATTTATTTGAGTTGTATTGCAAAATTAATATATGTATGTGACTTGGTCTATGAAAAGGAGGCTTATGACTAACGTTACCAGATGGTTTTTGCAAAAAGGTGGACATGATCGATCAAAAAGCAGGATTTTGAAGAAAATGCCGCCAAAAAGCTGGATTTCAAAATAAATATATTTTAGAAAGCGGTATGCACATACAAAGGTTCGTATGTACTTAGAAAACACAGTTATCAACTCAAAAGAAATGCTTTTATATAAACAAAAATATTGATATACCCATGATGGAATATAATCTGGTTTGGACAAGTAAGCGAAAATGTTTACTTCAAAAAATGTCTTGGAAACTAATGCAGTGAGAATTTTGAAACTCTTCAAGGCTATTTGTGTTAATAACGAGAATTGTATCTACAAAATAGTGAAGGTTGAACCGTAAGCGTGGCACTTCTAATATAAAAAATTTTTCTTTTTATCTCAAAACGTACCTATATGGCGTATAGCATAGCACACGCTTACAAAATACTAATGAATTTTTGTCAGTTACATTTAAATAAAAATCGAATAAGAGATTAAAAATTTCAAAACTCTAAAAAGCCGGAAAATCATAGAAATTTGAGGCGGGATTGACCTGTAAAAAGCGGGATATCTGGTCAGGTTACTTATGACTCAAAATCTGCTGTTAAAGATAAATCAGCTGTTAAAGATAAATCAGCTGTTAAAGATAAGCAATGCATTTCGTCAGTTTCTCGGTAGTTGTTGTTTTTTGAGTCATAAGCCACCTTTTCATAGACCGGGTAACATACATGTAAATAAAATAGCAAAAACTTTGTCCAATTCAAAATGAGAGTGTGTGTAATTTTTAGGGTTCCGTACACCAAATGTGAAAAGGAGTTTTCGCAACGATTTTTGTCTGTCCGTTATATGCTGTTTTCTCAAGAACCGTAAAAGCTACGGATGTAAAATTTTCACACAATATGTAGAACTTTGGTCGCTACAACAACAGCAACAATATATGATAGTTAAAAATTAAAGGGAATTCTAAGGCTAGCAACGGAAACTTTGAACTCCTAATGTAATATACCGACAATTATAAATATAACTCACACTTGAAATTTTCAAAATTAGTGTATTTTTATGCAGACTACACCATAATTAACAATGAAATTCAAAAATCCATTAGTCAATGTAATTTTGACAACTTGTTGTAGGTTTGAAACCGTATGAGTCAAACTCTTAAAACTTCAAAAATCGCCAAAACAAAAAAAATCGCTAAAACGGAAAATCACCAGAAGTAAAAAAATCGCTTTAACTAAACTAAATCGTCAAAAACCGAAAAAATTAAGACAAAAACGAAAAAAAACGCCAAAAACCGAAAACAATCCTTTATACTAAAAAAAACGTGCATATGGTTTTTAATGGGCGTGGCTAATATTAACCCATAAACCAGGCGGTCACGCTAAGTTATTTCAATATAACTCGATAACGGTTCGATCGATTTTAATAAATTAAACACTGAAAGATGCAAAATTAAATTAACTTTAAATTTGAACTAATAAATTTTTTTAGATTTTCAACAGTTTCGAGTTATTCAGTCATTAATAGCAAAAAAATATATTTTTAATGCAAAATTGAATTTGTTTATTTGTTTTCAAAACTTTATAAAAAAATTAAAACGGCAAATATTTTACATTTTTGTCATCTTTCGCAAAGCTAGACATGCTGGGAATAAAATGAGCTATAAGCAAAGAAAATCTTTGCAAAAACTTGGATCTTATTCATATTTAAAGCACGTATCCCACTATGACAAATACCAATGTTAAATCAACATGCAAGAAGGTTGATTCAAATTCCTTCAAATCGCATTAAATTTACAACAAATAATATGTTGTTTGAGTGTGTTGGTGTTTATTTGCTTTGTTCTTAGCTGCAATACACTTTTGTGCTTAGTTGTGTGAGTTGTTTTTGTATTCTTGTTGGTTTTTTTTTTTGATGCTGAGTGGTAGGCAGTGCACTAGTCTTGCAGTCGGAGGATCGCAGGTTCGAATCCTGGAGTTAAGTCAAAGTATTTTGTTTTTTTTTATGCCAATTGATCAATGAACAAAATAATGTATTGAAATATTATTCATGATGGTAAATGTTTAGTGTGTATCTAAAGAATACTTAAAGTTGTTGTGGCTGCAGGGGTAAGCAGGCTGACTACCACGCGATGAGTTCCGAGTTCAAATCTTGGCCGGGGAAGCTAATTTAATTCATATACATACATTTTTCTGATGTCTATGTCAACCACACGTAAGTTAAATAATTAATAAAGTACAATTACTACATTAAATTAAATTCATGTTGTTCCAGCTTGAAATAACTTTCATTCAACATGATTCTTCATTTTGATGTTAACAGTACGTAAATGTTAAATCAACAATCAATAAAGTTATTTCAAAAAGATAAATATTCTTTGACAATTACTATAAATCATGTTAGATTAACATGAAACACATATGAAGCAAAATCATTGCCGAAAAATATTAGATTAAGCTTGTTTAAGTAGATTTTACGTTGAAATTTTTCTGTGTGTACATTTATCAGTAACACACTTGCATCTTGTCGTTCAATTGCAGAGCCATACCAAGTAAAGGAATTATCCAATAGCTCGAAAAGCAGTGGGGCTATATAGTGGAAATCAATATCCATCCGCATCATTAGCTCATACAGTAAACTATAAAAACATGAAATTATTGCTCAAAGTAATTCAGTACGATTGCTATTTATGGAATATATGTGCCGTATTAAATGAAATGGTTATGCTAGGAGGTTAGAAAAAATATTGTTGATCCTTGAGATCCCATGCGATTCCGAAAAGCAAAAACATGTATATCATAGAAACCATTTATGTGTTAGGTTTTTTACCTTTATCATAATAAATACATACTTTATATGCCAATAGCAGTTATTTAAATTTAAAAATCTCAAAAACTAGACGTGGGGAAACAATCTCTGAACATATTTCAATTCAGCACACAGAAGTCCATTAAAATCGCATAATGAAGCTACTGCTTCGGAATTTCTTTTTTGTGACTGAACAGTGTTATCTACACTGAAAGAATTTTCGGCGTAAATTCTATGAATTTCGACATTAATCTAATTAAAAATCATTAAAATTCAACCAACGTCACGCTTCGTTGGATTAATGAAACCAGTTTCGTCAAAATTATTTTATTGAAAACTTCATAAAATTTATTTAACAGTGTAATTAATGCAGTGCTATAACTTCATCGAAACAATAAAATAGTTTCATGAAAAGAATGAAATAACTTTAATATAAAGGGGTTTCTTAATAATTAGAAAATATTGTTGTCATAAATCCAATAAAATATTCTTCCGAAACCAGAATACCAACGAAGCAATTCTAATGAAATTCTTTCACAATATGCATGAAATTTTCATTAGATTAGTGAAAAGATTTTAATGAAATTGTTCCATTGGACTTATGAAGCAAAATTCTTTCGGTGTAGTCTAAATTACGTTTAGTATTACATACATGCATACGAGTATGCAGTGTCCCTACGGAATCCTTCGTGGCGCACTTTATTGAACTTATTTTATAATCTACTCACCGTATTGTTATTATAATTCCAATCGCAATGGCCGCAATTGTAGGCCACCAGGTCTTAAAAGGATCTGCGTTTTCAAAAAGTGAAATGATATTTTCCATTTTATTTGCTATTTCTTTTAGTCTTATGCCAACTTAACTTAACTTTCACTGTGGTCTCTTTGTCTTGAAATTTTATATTTTTTTTGTGTGTGTGTGTGTTATTTTTTATAAACACACAAAAAACTTTAAAACATTTTTTGTTTGGTATATCAATCTCTAAATCTCTAAAGACAGACACTTTTAACATTTATTATACATACGTAGTTATTTGTTGTACCTTTTATTTCTGGTTTTGCTTTATTCTAGAACTGTTTTTTTTATGTGTTCATTTATATTTTATATTTCTGCGGTTTTATCTTTTAAGCACAAGGCCACATGATTTTTTTTTTAACACGAGTATTTATTTTCTTTTTGTTTTCCCAAAAAAGAAAAGCAAACTTTTTCCCAGTGTCCGTACAAATGCTTTACCCTCACCCGCCAATTACCGTTATAACAATGACAATATATTTTCGTTTTCAATAAAAAATCAAAATTCACTTCCCCCATCCTCCCCTTCACGAGCCCCTACTGAAAAAGCAAATTTTTTGTAAAGTAGCGGAAAACAAACTAAATTAAGTTTTCTAATTTTTACACATAAAGCTGATACTAAGAACACACTTGTTTGGTACAATTCTCTCCAAATCTTTATTTTTTATTAAATATATTTTTAAATTTAATTTATTCATGTTTAAGCTTGACTAACTACGAGTACACTTGTCTGGTTGCGTTTGTGTGACTTGACTAGAGTTGATTCTGTTCTACTCGTATTATTTTTTCTGACTGAAAATTCAATGCAGATTTATATTAATTTTTTTATGAGATTGAAGCAAAAGTTGTTTCTCAAATTGCCTTGATATGCAAACTAATTTATAGCACAAGGAGAAGACTTAAAGTTTTGGTTTGAACCTTAAAGAAATTAAAAAAAAGGATGTTTAAATCATCTAACTATTCCCGGCAGCGTTGCCCACACGGAATTTATTTGTTATCTCCCTGTTTTAAATTTATTTTTTAAATTAAATTTAGATTTTTTCATAATAAATGGGTGATGTATCTACAGTGTGGGCCAAAAGTTACCTTGGGGCTTAAAAATTTAATAATTTTTTCTTTTATATATACATATTTTTTTTTTTCAGATTATATAAATAACACTTTGAGAATAAATAATGGAGAGATTCACAACTGAACAAAGAACCAGAATAATAGAATTTTATTATTTAAATCAGAGATCAATTATTTTAACGCAAAGAGCATATCGTCGACATTTTAACGTTAGAATTTCGCCCTCTGAAGCAATGATTCGTAGGTTCTGGGGTTCTTCGCCAATTGCACACCATTAGGTGTACAATATGGTGTGGGATCACATCTGAATATATCGAAGTTCTGTAACCGTAAATGGAGAGCGGTATCGGGTTATGATAGAGCATTTTTTACCTCCTGCTCTTGAAAACAGAACTGGTATGTCGTTTCAGCAGCATGGAGCCACTGCCCACACACTTCCCGAGACACAATGGCACTTTTGAGTCAAATTGTTGGAGAGCGAATAATTTCCAGGAATTCGGAAATTATTTGGCCAGCGCGATCGCCAGATTTGACAGCATCCGACTATTTTCTTTGGGGTTAAATGAAGGAGCGAGAACTCAAGGCAAACATTGTTGCAGAAATTCGAACGCTACAGCCACAAATTTTGAAAGATGTTATGGAAAATGCTCCAAAACGAGCTCATCAGTGTGAAGCTGAAAATGAAATGACCACCGTCATTTAAGAGACATTATTTTTCATACTTAGTGTAAAAAAAAATTCCATTTTGTATAACTATTATATATAATCTGAGAAAAAAAAATGTAAAAAAATTTACCCACTATTTCTACAATCCGGACGGTCGACTGGACTAGAAATTTTATATGAAAAGAACTCATTTGTTTGAGTGATTTTCATATAAAATTTTTAGACGAGTCTCCTGCCTGACTTGTGGAAACAGGAAAAAGTTATTAAACTTTTAGACCCCATGGCAACTTTTGGCCCGCCCTGTATATAAAGTTCATTAAATTATTTTCATAAAAGGTTTCGCATAAGAAATGGACGATGTATAGTCAATTAAATTTTTCTTATGGAAAATTAACGATGTATAGTCCATTTAATTTTTTGCTTGAAAATATGACAATGTATGGTGCATTTAATTTGTTTGCATAAGAAATGGATGATGTGTAGTCCCTTATATTTTTTTATAAACATTTTTTCCATGAAAAATGGAACATATAATATTTATAGTCCATTAAATTTTTGTTATAAATAGCTTTTTTGCATGAAAAATGGACGAAGTATAGTCCATTTAATTTTTTGCATAAGAAATAGACGATGTATAGTCCATTAAATTTTTGTCGTAAAAACCTTTTTTCATAAAAAAATAGACGATGATAGTCCATTAAATTTTTTGCATGAAAAATTTACGATGTAGAGTATACATCGTAAATTTTTATTAAACTTTTTCCATGAAAAATGGAAATTTTGTTAAAAAAATTTTGTTTTATTTATTTCATTGTTTCGTTTAAGTAAAGGATTTTCGGAAACAATTAAAAGTGTACTTTTGTTTTGCTTACATATGTTCATGTTCTATTTATGGGTGTATTCCAAATCTTTAAAAGCTTTGTCTTATTGCGAACTGCTTTGTATCATAACATCGCAATACAAAATGTGGACAATGCACAACTTTTCAAAAGGCCGTCGACGAATATTAAGAACGCTATATTATAGGGTTTCACAACTTTGTATCTAAACACCATATAAACACTATATCGGAAATGTATACAAACTTTGTATTGAAACATTTAAGCTAAATAGCTTTTTATCCCACCTAATATATTTACATATGTACTTATGCTGAGTACACCTGTGGCATTTCTTGTGTTGCCATTTTCAAAATGTATGCAGCGCCGTCCACAGTTTGGTTATTTATATGGAAAGCAATGCCACACAACAAAAAAATATAAAAATTACAAACGTTGCCACTAGTACACACTATTACGATGTCACAAAATGCCATAATGTATACTCGGCATTACATACAAACTTGCAGCTTTTAAACTCAACGAAAACATCGTTTAATTTAATTCCTTTCCTGTTGATGATGGATACTCTATATTATAGAGTCTATAGCAAATTCGTGAGGGTGTTCTGCGTTATTGTAATTTGTGAGCTGATCCATTTGCTTATAAAAAAAACAAACTTAAATTTACAGACAAACAAATACAACAACAACAACACTAACATTAGTAATGCGAGTAAAAGCAAGATAAAAATTTTGAGTGATTCTTCTAACACACGTAATGGCTGAATTGTCATTGCAGATATGGCACAGAAAAATATACTAAAATATAGTCCATCAAACAGGAAATGTCGAGCCCTTACTTGACGTCATTAAAAAAAAAGTACTCTAAAGAAACGGCTGAAATTTTAAAACCTGATCATAGAAATTTAAGCGTAGTAAAAAATTAACGATATTTAGTTATCAGATTTGCTTGATTATGGAATTGTAGGAAAAGCATCTTGGTTTTTTATTTCTAAAAAATATCGGTATCGGGAAAAATATCGGTATTTCCTCCAGCTAATAAAGTCTAGTTTAATTTTTCTTCTCTTCTTTAGATACTCACATTAATTAATAAGAATATTTCATTCAATAAGAATTGAAATTACTGAACTCAAGCCTGATTAAGAAATTATTTCTGATTAAAATTCACTACAGTTCAATTAAATCTAAAAATGTCTCATTTAATTCATCATGGGCACGTGACAAAAATATGTTCACTTAGCGATCACTGTTCACTTGGCTATCACTGATTCAGAATGCTGAAAAGCGAAGTCAACTGTAGAAAGCAAAAAACAAAGTAACATAAAGCCACTACAATAATACTTATATGTATGTACCGATGGTGCATCGAATAAGTAAAAATAATTAATGTGATGATCGTAAAAGATAAGTAAGAAGTTAAACATACATAGATAGAGTGATATAACTTCGTGCTAACCTAAATAGTAAATGGAAAAACAGAAAATGAATAGTGATACTTACAAATGTGTTTGCCTAAGGTAAATCAATAATTGTATACACAATCAATTCTCATATTCCATTTCATAGAAATTTAAGTTAAATAGCTGATGTTAATAATAATCTCTACCCCAGTAGATAGGCATGGGTGCTGATGAAGTGCGTGGCTGCACAGAAAAATATCGGTATTTCCCCCAGCTAATAAAGTCTAGTTTAATTTTTCTTCTCTTCTTTAGATATTCACATTAATTAATAAAAATGTTTCATTCAATAAGAATTGAAATTACTGAACTCAAGCCTGATTAAGAAATTATTTCTGATTTCTAAAAAGTATTATTCTATACTATGATTTCTTACAAGGCAGGGAACTCTCATCACTCTTCTCCTTCTATCAAAGTTACCCACCCTCTCATTGTGTTGAAACTTAATACGTCCTCGTCCATACTTGCAATTTTTGTTGCCGCAATTTTATAAAATTCAGCTTTGAAATTGCATTAATGTCCACACTATGAAATTCTAGTTTTGCAATTATTTATTAAAAAAAATTCTATTACACCACAAATTTCCCTGAAAAATTAACAATTTTATTTGCTTTTTATTATATTTTGTATTTTTCATACAACTGAAGAAAGAAAATAAAATAAAACATCAAATACATTTAAATTAAAAGGAACGAATTTCCAAACAAAAGAGAATTGCCGAACACATGAAACTGTGTACCTCTCCTCAATCTTGTCACCTCTCTCACCATTGAACTCAAGAATTGCTGCAAAGAAATTGCAAGTCTGGACAGGGACTATTCATTACTTTTGCAACAAAAACAAAATAAATATGAGTGGGATGGCATGAAAGCATTTTCAGCAACCCATTTATTATATGCTATGTATAGCCCATTTAATTTTTCTATATAAAACATATGGTATGTATAGCCCATTTAATTTGTCTATATGAAAACTATGCTATGTATAGCCGATATAATTTTTCTATATAAAACATATGCTATGTATAGCCCATTTAATCTTTCTGCATGAAAAATATGTTATGTATAGCCGATATAATTTTTCTATATAAAACATATGCTATGCTATGCCCATTTCATTTTTCTGTATGAAAACTATGCTATGTATAGCCGATTTGATTTTTCTATATCAAAAATATGATATGTATAGCCGACTTAATTTATCAAAATAAAACATATGGTATGTATAGCCCATAATTTTTCTATATAAAACATATGCTATGTATAGCCCATTTCATTTTTCTGTATGAAAAATATGCTTTGTATAGCCGATTTAATTTTTCTATATAAAATATATGGTATCTATAGCTTATTTAATTTATATATTTATGAAAAATATATACGACGTAAAGCTCATTTAATTTTTGTGTATGAAAAGTATGCTATGTATAGCCCCATTTAATGCTTCTATATGAACAATATCCGATGTATAGCCCATTTAATTGTTCTATATGAAAAAGATACGATGTATAGCCCCATTTAAATTTTCTGTATGAAAAATAAGATTATGTTTACATTGATTACACTGTGCAACAGTAAAAAATCCACACCGTCCTGACAGTCTAGGTTCGATGCTCGTAGTACTACTAAAGGGTATTAAAACTCTATACTCAGTTTGGCAAATCTGGTGACCAGTTTTTTTAAGGGTCCCAAAAAATTTTAACATCAGTGCTCCCTCAAAAAATTATCTCATCCGTTTTTTACCAACAGCTAATTCAGACTTGGTGACAGCCTATATATTTATACATACATATATATTTGTCAATTAATTCCGGGATAAGTCTATATGGCTCTATTACCAATGCAGTCTGGTGCAACAATTATCTCCAGTTCAATCAGTTGAAAAATTTAGCTTATTACTTACGACTTTATTTCAGTGATCCGACGAAAATCGGTACATTGTGCCGATAGTGGGATCTAGTGGGCTTTATAAATCAAAAATGTTTTTTATGTTTTACAATAAAAATTAATGAAATACAAAAGAAATTACTTCTTCATGGCTTCGCATACAATAAAAATATAATTTCTTGCAATAATTGTAGAACTTCTTGAAATAATTGAAAATGTTAGGAATTCGTAGAAGGCTTTTTTTTTCTTGGTCTAATAGAGACTTTTTCATTTAATTATAATTAAGAATGGTTGAATTAAATAAAGATGTAAATTTTTTTTGGTTTACATTACAAAATGCTGTGATGATGAATTCATGCAGCAAACGTCACAATTTTAGTTTCAATCAAGTACTTCATTGATTCACCAGCAAGCAAATTGTTCTTTTTTTCGAATTATTCAAAAGCCAACTACTTACTTTTCAAATACTGCTGCACTGGTAATTTATTTAATATATATTTTTTTCTAGGTCTTCTTCTCTTGTGCTGCTCTATGGCAGCTACTACAAAATACCCAGTTGACCAAGACTTTCGTTATTGATATCGATTTCCAATATATCTCGAACATTTATCGAGTAAAACTAGAGAGAGTGAAACTCAAAAATGAATCGAAAAAAGTTTAATTGTCACTTAATTTTGTCCCAAAAAAACATTCGATATCGAAGTTTCGCTAGCAATAGCAAAAGTGAGAGATTATCGAATTAATTTCGATACCAAAAAAATGCAGCAGAAAAAGTTAAAAAGTTATTTTATTTTTTATTTATTTTAACTTTACTTATTTTATTTATTGTTTTTTTTTCATTCAATTATTGCACATATCGACCTATAACTGCTAAAATAGCTTAAGCGACAAATTTTTTTATTTGGTTTTTTTTTTTGACGAAAATCAACTATTTACGATCGCAAATAACAGATTTTGGTCAAAAAATTAAGTTCGAAAATTATGGCGCTTAGGCTATTTTGGCGGTTATGGCACGATATATAGGTATGTGTTCATATTTTATTTTTCTAACTTACAGTGCTGTCATGCTTCGAACTTGGTACCTCTAGACTAAATAGGCTGGCACACTTTCCCGCAGCTACCGTCACACATTCGAAAAACTTTCGAGAGAAGTTCGAAGCTTTAGCGAACATTTGAATTTGTTTAGATTTGCTTCGAAATTTCTTCGCTTTAGTGAGCATTCGTTTTTATCGAATCTCAGGTCAAGTGGGCTATTGCAGTGAGTGCACTCTATTATGTATTATGTAGTAGTTTTTATGTATGTATGTGTGTGATATCTGTATGTGTGTGAACATACATACATATATATGTTTTGTACCTACATACATATATATATTTTGCAGCTGATGAATATGCAAATCTTCATGTTGTTCTTTTATAAAATTTGTTCCATTTTTACACAAAAAAAAAGAAAAGAAGTGAAAATAACTATTTTCAATTCAATTGCTGGTTTTTTATTCTCTTGTAAAGCTTATTAAATAACAGATACTGAGTAGTAAATTGAAAGAATGGAATAATTTTCTTTTCAAAAGGAGATTAAGGTAGACTTATTTATTCAGGTACTTAATATTCAAGATTTATGATTTGTGTGTTCAAGCGAAGAGTAATGGAAAATTGAGGTATGTTGTTTTAGTTGTTTTAAGTTTTTTTATTTCCTTTTCTAAAGGGAAATGCAAATTGTTATTAAAATGTTTCAGTTTCAGTTTCTTAAATGCCTGCAACAATAATTTTAAGCTTCACACAAAAAAGCCACAAATTAACTGTTGAAGACTCCATAATTAAACACTAACGCCGGCATTCATAAAGGAATATTAAAGTTAATCAAAACCGGTTTAAAGAATGCTTTAACTTTAACAATTGTTTGTGAATACGGGTATAAATATAGAGTGAAAGGGATTTTCTGAATTAAACAATTTGCAAACTACGTCTAGCTCTCTCAATGAATTGACTCACGAACAAACTCAAATCCTTTCTCACGACCTTGATTTATGTGGCTGCTCGCTTTGCGCAGGCATTCAAGTAGAACCTAGATGATTCTCTTTTTGAAATTCATGACCTTGAGTCTTATCATTATTATTAATGCACTTCTAAGCATTATTTAAATAATGAAAGAAAAGAAAGATTCAAATTAACCAAATTTTACACTTTTGAAATGAGATGTTTTGCTTTTATCTGTCCATATTTGACATTAAATTTTTTTTTAAACCTAAAGTTGACAGACAGCACACTATAAATGAGGCTAGCAGCGCATAAGTGCTTAGTTTATTTAAACAATTGCTTTTTTTAATTATTTAATTGCTTTTAAACGATTTTTCAGCTCCATTTTCTTTAGAATAGCAAAAGGTGGCTTATTCTACTCTTGTTTTTGATAACTGGTAACGTAACTAATGTATTTATCACCAGAGCAGTAACCAAAAAAAACGAATGTGGATTGCAACACTTCTGCGCTGATAGCCTCAAGTTTCAGTTAGCCAACTGTAATGTAATGTAACTGCAACGTAGGAAACAGCTGATCGATATTTTTATATGAAAACTAGGTTAAGTTACATTGCATCTGTATATCCATTTTCATTACTTTTCACATAATAAAATCGATCAGCTTTTTCTTACTGTTGCAGTTATTTTTCATTATAGTCGGCTAACTGAGCTTTCATTTATAATGTGTTGTCCGCCTTTAGATTAAAAAAAAAACTTGATGTTTTAAGATTTTTTTTCTTAAACTCACTATTTTAAGTTGCGCTCTTAAGCCAAACAAATAAGTAAATAAAATTTTGTACCTAACTTATTAGGCGTTAAATTGTTCTCATTGGACAAAAGATTACAAAGTTACGAAATATTTAGTAAAAATATCCGAATTTGAATTTTTGTAACACATGTTTGGTTCTTCATTCTTTTAATGGAATTATTTTATATTACGTATAAAATGAGTGATGCATTACCTAAGCGGACACCATGGTTTAAAGAACACGAAAGTTAACATCGTGGTATTCCAGCAGTGAATAATGTAACATTGTGTGTTTAAAACCTCTTAATATCACAATTGAGTAAAAAAAGTGTTTTTATTTGATAAGAATTGGTAATCTGTGACTTTTTATTTTACTAGAAATATTCGAACGTTCAAAAAAGAATGTTTTTCTTAAGGTAAAAACATAACCATATAAATTTTATCATCATCACCATCATGTATATAAGTGATCGTAATTTACGAGTGTTGCTGCTGCTGCCCTTTCAATCGCCATGCGTTTGGCTGACAATTGCAATCAAAGACAGCCGGAAGTTTAATTTATATAAAAGCGTTCATTTAAATTATTTATTTGCTGGTTGTGAAGTGGATGTACATATTTAAATTTCCGATTTAATGCATCATCAATTGGAATCGTGCTGTTGATGATGACGATTGCAATGATTTATTAAGATGAAATTGTATACACACACACACACACATACACACACACACACATATATATGCATCAAACAGATGTTTATATGAATGTATAATGCTATATTCGTATGTAAAGTTGAAAGCCGATGGCAAACTATCAATAGATAACGAGGAGTGTTAATAGTTTTATTTAGTAGAATATAAAAAATTTTAATGAACAGCTGTGTACGTACTCGTAGTTGTTAGAATTTTCTTCAAAGTAAATTACAATTTTCAATTAAAATAATTACTACTTCTGGCTATTTATTTAGCTCTTTAGGTTTGAATATGGAGATAGACGCATTGAGCTATTGTCTGCAGAAGATTGCTGCTTACACTGTTTAGCAAAATTGAACTTTAACCAAAATAGCGAGGTTCTAATGATTGGTTTAGGTAGGCATGACCAATATTTATACCGAAATTTTTAAAGTTTATATCTTAACTTAGCATTAAATGAGGTTGAATTTCTCAACACCAACATCTCCCCCTCCATCTCCCTCTCCTTATAAATTGATAATGCAGAAAGGCATGTGAAACCATGAAACCGCTTCATGCAGCACTTGCATATTAAATTTGACAAGCAACATTTTTGTGGAATATTTTAAACCTTTTCTCCTTATGGGTCTTATTTAATATATTTCGTAAAAATGTGCCAAATAAGTAGAGTAAGTTTGGGTACTGTGTGTTTAATAAATTAATAAACCTCAAAAATATCAAAGAATTTAATTAGTAACGTTCAGTTCAGGTATCGGCCCAAGGAAATGCGTGACTTCGGTCGGGCGCTACTACTTTGACTACTTTTTACCACTTAGGATCAGAAAATGACAACGAATACTCAAAAAAAATATAAATAAGTAAATTGTCTTAATTTTAATGACTGCGTATAATCATAATTGTAGCGCAAACAATTCCTACGCTCACATATTTTCTCTCAAGCAACTATGACTATAGTCGATTCCAACATACAAGAGCATCTCTACTTCGTTTATGCAACAAAACTAAAATACGCTTCAACTAAAAATAAAGAGGGACTTGCGTATCGCATACTTACAGTCAGAGCATGTTTATAGTTAGGCTAGGATATGTATCCTGACAAAAAAATCCGCTGATACTCGGGATATTTATTCACCATTCTCAACGATTTGTGTATATAAAATGGAATGGAAAATGTGTGTATAAGTGTGTGGCTGTTTGAAACATGTTTTATGTGTGTTTGTGTAAATAAAATAGCCCTATATATACCCACGTGTAGCCGATTAATAGTCAGAGTATTTTTATACTTATGTATATGATATAAATTTTAGGTATACTGGTTTGTGTTGCGTAATTTAAAAAAAATTGCATAAACCAAAGATTTCCAAAATAAAATATTTTTGTATTGATGGGAAAAATTAAAGTAAACTAAAGTTACACTTGAGGAAAAGTTTTCTAATTTAAAATACATGCTATGATTATTCATTGTTTGCATATTTTTTGTAAATAAGCAATATAATAAAAACTTAAGAAAAAAGACAAAAATCTAATAATCCATTTAACAATAGGTGTGTTTTATTCGAAACATATACCTACTTAATTTTTAAGCAGCTATAGCTATAGCTACTTAATAAGTTTATACACACTTAAATTTGTTCTGAATATTTATATAAACTTCGAATAAAACATACCTAATGTAGTGTATAAATTCCAAATTAAATTTATTCACAACTCTGTAAAAACTATTATGCAAGCCACACACCTTGCGACCGTTGATACAACACGTTGGATTACCAAGGTTTGTGGCTTTTGCGCACAAACTATACAACAACGTGTACAACATTAGCATACAACTTCATTTCTTAAATTGTTTTTTGGAGCAAACATGAGTTCGGGTACTATGTCGCGTATTTGTAGTGTAATATTTTTTTGGTGAAAAAATAAGAAGAAGAACGTAAAAAGGACCGAAGAAAAGAGTTTGGTGAAAGTGGTGGTTTATATAAAAAGAAAAGTACGTATTCTAACAACAAACTACAAAAATTACACGTGAATGACAAACGAAGTATTTAATGAACTTGGTCCAAAGTTCCTATGCATATACAATTCAATCAAAAATTACTTATTTCAGTTGAATTCTCCATTTTGGACACAAGTTTGATTGAATTCGTGCGCAACATTGCTTGTATGACCACCACAAACATAAGTACAAAATGGAATGAAGTTGTACAACAAAGTCCTAAATTTTACAACCTGTCTACACAACTTGCCAAAAAATTAACGGCCTGGACCACGATGTCACCAGACATCGTTCGATCGACAACTTGTATTGCAAACAACAATAACTTTAGAAAATTTGTTGTTGTTTGCAATACAAGTTGTCGATCGAACGATTTCTCGTGACATCGTGGGCCAGGCCGTAAATCTTTTTAATATTTCGTACAACCGAGGCACAACTTCATGACACAAACTGTTCATGTTGTACCAACGGTCGCAAGGTCTGTGGCTTGCTTTAAATATCTTTTTAAACTATCTTCCCTATTATCTTTAAATGTTTCATAGCATAAAATGCTACTGCCAAAGGCATTTTTTATCACGAAATATTTCCTAGCTTCCATAGTTGTTTTTTTTTTTGTACAAATTTATTAAATTTGAACCTTAATTTCGTTCCGTGTACTCAAAAAAACTAAGAAACAAAACAGGAAAAATTTGTATATGCACAACTTCATTTGTCGCTTTCTCAGTGACGTCTAAATTAAAGAGCATAAGTATGTGTGTGATTTTCTTGTCCACAATTGTGGTATGGCGTGCGGTTCACTGGTATAAACATATTTATTTGTTGGATGTTTATAATTATACGCATTCGGTTTAAAATTAATGCGTGTGTTTGTATACGAGGGTGGTTTTTCTTTTTAGCTGTACGCATTCATAGTTGTTTGACGGCCCATACTTAAAACCATACTTTTGCCATTCTCTGGTTGGTATTAGTACGATCTTAGCAATTATATCCGTTTATAAAAATGTCCAGTTTAGAAATTGAAAATGATTTCATTTCTTAACAGCAAAACTTTAAACAAGGCAGCAGAGCTATATTCCTCAATTTTTTTTCATTAACAGCTGCTATCGAATCGAATTATTAAATTAAATTAATCGTACATAGTTTATGCAGGAAATGGTGTCATTATTTAAGTATCTCTATAAAGTTAGTTAGTGGATATAATAAAAATATGCACTTTTTAATAAATAAATTTTTTATTGGATAAATTTATAGAGCCCTTAACTCCATCAAAACAGCTTATTTTAGTGATTCCATTAAAATATAACTTTATTTCTGCTTTAATAAATTGCCCACATAAATAAATATTTAGATATTAATGCATCCATTCGCTTTTTACTATTTACGAGTACTTTTATATCGCAACAAGCTGCATATTTGTGCTTCCACATGCTTTTTCATTAAAACTATGAAGTTATTAAATGATTTTTATGCATCACTGTGCATTTTTAATATCTACATACCCTGCAGAAAATTTGGTGACAATTGATCCAAACGTACTCGTCCTATAACTGGAGAAAATGTAAAAAAGTACGGAGTAGTGTCTGGTGAAAAAAGTCATATCGTTTAAATGATGACATGTTGACCATTTTCGTAATGTATAGTCTTGATCTTGAGCCAATTTAATTCGGACTCCGTGTAGTATTGTAGTAAACTGCACTGAACATGTTCGATGTGGTCGAATACAGGACCTATCAAATAGTGTAAATGTAATGTTAATTGCTCCCTTCAATGTGACTCTGAAACCAGTCCCGTAACTATACTTAAATATTAACCTAAGCTTAACTGGTATTTATACTTTTGAAATATGAGTGGCCCTGTGGTCGAGTGGGTAGTGTGTCAGCGTGTCATGCACGAGGTTGTCGGTTCGAATCTCAAAAAATTTTCAGATTAAAAATAAAATATCATTGCATTTTTAATAATAAAAAAATTTAAAAGTATTATTTGTTACAGTTAAATGTCGAAGTTACATTTATAAATAATTTATATTTATATTATTATAAATCGAATAGGTCCCTATGGGATAGTTCAGTGACAGGCCACAAAGTGCATACAAAGTATCAATTAATCCCATTATAGGGCATCCCCATGTAAAATTGACTTGTCCGCTTCATAGGAAGTGTTAGAACTCGGAATGGTCCCTATCACTTGGGGACCGGTCACGTGACTAGTCTTGTCTCAGTTCCATTTCCTGCAGGGTACTTAGACATGCTGATGCGATGATGCACAGCGCAACAGCAAAAACAGAAACCAATAATTAAATAAATGCAAATATGTAAATGCTGGTCAGTTAATTGCTCAAGTTGATTAACGAAATTAATTTAAATGTGATGTTAGAGTACTTAAAGTCCTTTAATTAAATGATGGTGGCGTAATGCATAATAATTATGAGCTGGAAATTTTGCTTTGTTTTGCTTTAAATTTTACAGAAATAAATGGAAAGTAATGCAACAAAAAAGTTAGTGAATTCAAGTGAATGGCTTAAAATAATTCTGTAAATTAAAGTAGTGCTAATACGTGGAGAGTATGAAAAACTTTTATGCCATTGTCTCTGACTGGCAATGAAGGTTACGATAAGATCTCTTGATTTTGGGTAACTTTCCGACATTGAACTGCGCTGTAGCATAATTGTCTTCATATTGTTATGTAAAAATATTCGAACAGAGCTAATATAAATGTTTTTTATAAATAAAAGGAACTATTTAGAAGTATTTAGCTAAATAACTAAAAGGAAACACGTTTGAACATACAAACACATGATAGAAACAACTCTGTATTAGCAACAACACACGGTATTACCAACATAAAAGTCGTTACATAGCAACTCTGAAGTTCAAAATAACGGCCAACCGAACTACCTACAAATACCTAGAAACACTAACAAAAATTTTAAAGATTTTGCCAGAAGACTGTTTGAATTATCACTTGGCTGCTAATACGAAACGACAGCAATGATGGCAATGTGTGCCTGCATAGAAGCAATCGTCTCTGCTATGGCTTCCACATCGTTTTCACATGTTTTCTTGTGGGATCGGATGTTAAAACACATGCTACACCTGTTTAAGTTGAAATTTAGCAAATAAAAATTATTAATATGTGTTCTAGCATCCGAATTTAGATGAAAACGGTTTTTAAATGGACGATTTCAAACATTTAGATTTTTTCGTTTGAACTTTTGCCACAAAAAAATCGTGCTCTTTTCACAAGGTTGTTAACAAGTGAAAAGAATACAAGAGATACTTTCAATTTAAGTATGTTCATACACAGACTATGAATATTTTTTCACTCAGAAACAAAAATACAGGGATACTCGGGATATTTATTCAAATTTCGCCACCGTATACAATCATTTGTGTACATAAAATGGATTGTAAAATGTATGGGTGTTTTTGCGGTTGTTTGAAAATATCCCAGCGGGAACTAGAAGGATTAAGAATGCCTTCTAGAAGGCCTCTGTACGCCTTCTTTTGGATGTAGAAGGCCTGCTCGCTCCATTCCATACTCATAAATTTTTTACACGCGTTGTCATTGCGGAGCAGGCCTTCTATTCTTTCTTCTTTCGCCAGATATTCTGGAAGGCCTTCAAGTTAATGGATTTTGCTTTTGCTTTGGTAAAAAAAAACAAAACAAAACATGTTACTCCTTCTCCCTTCTCATAGAAGGGAGTGTGGAATGTGTATCATATATTTTATGCGAAAGAGTTCTTTAATAAGGTCTGCACCAAGAAGGTCTTCTGAGTTTTTCCGCTGCGATGTGTGTTTGTGTAAATAAAATATTCCCCCAGCGGTAAAACTCAGAAAACCTTCTTGGTGCAGGCCTTATTAAAGGACTCTTTCTCATAAAATACTAGGCAGTCATGTACTAGATGATCTTTCTGATCTATCTGAGATTGGGTTGAATGACCTTATCAGATATCTCAACGCGACGTGTTGGATCTAGTAACGATCATCATATCAGAATACTTAGATACAGTTCTACATAGCTTGTCACCGATGAGTGTAGTGATCCTTTCAAAAAGGAATCATCTAGATTATACTTGAATGAATGCGTGTAGTGGGCCAGCCAGAACAAAAAATAAGCCAATTAACTAACATTTGCATAATTAGTAAAGAACAAACGACAATGGCAAGACTGCTGTAAATTTAGAGATGGTAAAATTGAGCTTTCATTACAAAAAAGCTTTCAGCAAATTGAAATAAGATGAATGAAAACAATTCACATGTTCCATTTGCAATAAGGGGTGAGTATGTAAAGCAGAAATCTACATCAGCTGACACCACACGCAGTGGACCAAACACGAAAGAACGCTGATGATGAAGATTTAGCGGCCTTCGAAAACAGCTAGTTGTTCCGTTCTGCTTTACAATTCACTTTGATGATATTTGTTCATTAATAATTATTAGACTTGGGTTGAACTAGTGAACGAGTTCGACCCAAGTCTAATAATTATCATATGTAATTTGGCTTGCAAGGCGATACGAACTTTAGTCTGTTCAAATCTTAAATATAGAAATAGCTCGGTTGTTTTGCAGACGACTGAATTGAGTTGAGCTGAGCTGAGAACGGCAATAGGGGCATTAGTTGTGGGACACTTTCTTCAGTTTGGCAAACAATAATGTTGGTATCGCCTTTATTTTAGCTGATGTATTTACATACTGGAACTTAAAAAAAAAACAATTAAAACAAACCCAAGTTGTTGTTTTTTTATTTTAATTTCACTTCAATTTTATTAATCATTCTATTCTTTCTTTGCTTTTCTTGATTTATTTAAATCATTTTTACTTTTTAGCAATTTGGTTTTATATATAATTTTAAAAATTAATATCACTAACAAGCTTTTTTTCATATTAAGTTGAATTTTTAAACTAGAGTATTTTGTTAATTTGTTTTCTTTTTTCTTTTTTATTAAATAAATACCTTTTCACTTATTTCTTATCAATATAGAACTCAAGGTAAATATAAAAAACCAAATTAAAGATATTGATAGGGAACTTTTAAAAAACTTAATATCTTGATATGACTCAGTTAAATATTTCTTATATTTTATAGATGATTTTAAACTAGTGTTATAATCGTTATTTTTTATTTTTTTTTGCTAATGTAAAAGGATAAAAAGGATGTTTTTATAAAAAAAATTGCTGCTTATAAAAGTTTCAAATCGTATTGAATGCATTAATGTGAAATTTTTATTAAACTCATAAGAAAATTTATTTTAAAAAATTATCTACTTTTTAGCTGATTTATATATTTTTTATGCAGATGCAGTTTATTTAATGCAAGTTGCGTGTTTTGTGTGAATGTTTGTGAGAGATTGAAATTGTTTGAGTTTTAATGAATATTTTTAGTAGAAATAGTAAAGTTGCTTGGTCGTCAATTATATTTTAAATACATATTTTCTTTAATATATTTATTATTGCGTTAAACTTATTGAAATTTTATTTTTATTTATTTTTTTTTTTTTGTCTATAAAATATTTTTATTATTATTTCTTTTTTCTTTTATAGTTAATGTATAATAAACCTTTTAATACAGTTTTCTTTTTTAAAAAATATTCTATGACACACTATTATTAGAATTATGATATCAACAAGGCAAATATGTCGTATTTGATTAAATTTATGACGTTTTCTTTTCTGCAAAAAGTGCAACATTTTTTAAATTTTTATTAAGAAACATTAAATTTAACGCTCTTTTAAAGTACACTTTTACCTTCTTCAGAGATAATATAATAATTTCTAATAAAATCTCTATTTCCAAGAAACATTTTATTGCGCATTTTCATTGCAAAGTGCAATAAATGTAACATATTTTCCTAGAAAAGAAAACGCCATTAAGTGGCTTTTATTTTTTAACTCAATATTTTGTTACATTAGACTGCACACTGGGGTGAATTTTAAAATTTCTTAATGATACAGTGGCTCAATTTAATAACCGGACAGCAAGTTTACAAGAAGCTTTTTCAATAATGCTCAATATTTTGCAAAAAAAAAAGTGTAACTCAGTATAACATTTATTTAAAAAACTAAAATGGCGATGGAATTAAATATTTTCGCTAAAGGCTGGTACTGACGACTTTTCGGAAATGCAACCCTGATCTAATGGAGCTTATGTCAATTTCCAAAATACAATAACTACTTAAGCCCAAATATTAAAAGTTTAAAAGTCAAACACAATTATTTTTGCTGAAGCTGCCAAGATATCGATGAAGAGGAAAGTGTTGAACATTTTCTGCATCACTGTACTGGACTTAGAAGAAAGAGAATGGCCATAAGGGGCGCTTTTGAGTTCAGGGAACTTTCTGACGTCGTTAGTGTTGAAATGCAACGTATTAGTTGCTTTATATACAGCTCTGGTTGGAACTCTACATTGTGGTATCACAATGGAACAAAACGGTCTAAGTGAGTGCGGGATTCTGGCTGCCACCCTTACCTAACCTAACCTAAGGCCATAACTCACTATCCCACAATAGCACCAGCTACGAAAAAATACGACTCTGACCTGATGAATTGTTATTGTCTTTTGAAAATTCGCATAGACTCCATCATACCAGGGTTATATTTTCTCAAAAATTGCACCATTGTGTGGGATAGTGTATCACGGTCTTTATTAGATCAGGGGTGCATTTTCCGAAAGGTCGAGTGATTCTGTAGGATATTAATTAATTAATATGTTTGTTATTAATTTTTGTTATATATTCTTTTTGAGGCATATCATTGCAGTGAGTGTGGAAAATTAATCAAGGCAATCATGAATAAAATTCTGCGAGAAATTTCTCCCTTTTCCAATTAGATTTTTTTTTTGTTTTCCCTATTACTTGTTATTGTTTGAAATTGTTCCCTGGGAAAAATTTCTCGTGCAATTTTATTCCTGATTGCCCTGAACTCCATTTTAATTGTTTTGCCAGATATGCCCATAAATTTTATATGATATTAATATTAGGAAATTTCGGCGACGTTTCCATAACTTTAGGGCAGTTGTACAACATTGACAGCTGAGTATTGTGCACTTTATGCTTCGGTTCATTGTCCCGATCAAAATGACCGTTTGACCGACTAAAGTAGCAAATTGCCACTTTTTCGACTGCCTTGCAACTTTTTGTCCCCCGTTTTTTAGAGTGAATTAAATAAAAACATTAAAAATAAAAAGTTTAGTGTAGTTTTCCCGTTTCTTTTTTAATTTTGCCGCTTTTTTTATAAATCCCCTATTTGGTGCGACTTTTTGAAAAATGTCATCGGTCACCCTGGTCCCGATAGCATTTGAGGTTCTGAGAGATTTTTTAATACTAGCTGCCTAATTTTGCTTTAATATTGGTATTTGATCTAAAAAAACGCTTGGCTGACATTGAAACCCTTGCTTGCTAAACTTTTCAGAGCTTGTTACTGCAACAGATTTATCCATCGATCTCCAAAAAGAACACAATTATTTTCTTGGGGAATATACTCGTAGTCAAGCAATTATACCCATTATATGTCTTTGTAATTGTGGTTAACCATCAGTTGGCGAACAGCCTGTTCGAAAAGTTAAAGGTGTCATGAAAAACACACAGAAAAAAATATTCCTGCAATAAACAACTTTAATTGAAAATAAAACCAAAAAATCAATTAAAAATTTAATTGAGTAAATTAAACTTTGTAATTAATTGAATGCTTAAGTAAAAGTTTAATTGACTTAAATACATTCTTAATTGATTTTTAGTATCATTTTCAGTTAAAGTTTCTTATAGCAGGTATATTTTTTTCCGTGTAATAATCATTTTCACATTCTGTATTTTACTTTAACAAAACAAATTCCTTCATTCAATTTTGTTAAATGTTCACTCACTTATTCATTTCCGAAAATACACATTTTCTCTTGTTTGATTTGATTATTTTGTTAACAACTTAATATTTGTTATATTGTTATTATGACAAAGAGTAATCCCCTTATCACTTTCCAAAATATTATTGAACGCGTCCGTCAGTCCTTTAATAAGAAAGTTTGTGCAGAAACAAGCAGAACAATTTTACGAAAAGCAGGATATCATGGTAGGGCAATCCATAAAAACCATACATTTCTAATGTGAACAGACAAAAGCGTATCCATTTAGCTCACGCCTAAAATCGGGATAAATCGGGATCCTTAGTTTTGGAGACTCTTGAAATTTTCGGATGATACGAGTAGTAAATTTTGTATTTTTGGCATAAAAGACCGTCAAGTAGTCAAGGTCTACTCTTGAGAAGCGAAATTTAAATGCTACAGTTAAACACGGAGGTGGTGGCATTATGGTGTAGGGTTATATGGCGGCTGCATTTGTAGGTCAGAAGGAGTTTATTGTATCTTCAATAGATAAATGATCATATTTAAAAATTTTAAAAAGAAATTTAAAGGTGAGTGCGGAAAAACTTACCCCCTGTTTGTGTAAGACGTTTGAGTTAAAAATATTGGCGTTTCTGTAATAGATTAGAGAAAAGTTGTCCAAGTTTCCTTTAATCTATTACAAAAACACCAAGACTTCTAACTCAAACGTCTTACACAAACAGGGGGTTAATTTGACATATATATTTTGGTTCCAACAGGTCAACGACCCAAAGTACACAGCGGCGATCGCTAGACTTTGGCTATTGTAGAATGGTCCTAAGCAACTTCAAACACCCGCCTGCACAATCACCTGAACGTAATCCCACTGAGCACCTCTGGGATTTTTAGAGAAAAAAGTCATCAGCACGTCATAATAAGCAAAGAAGCTCTTCGAAGTATTATGCAGACAGAGTGGGCCCAAATCGCAGCTCAGGCAGCACTAAATAATAGACTAAATGAAGTATTAAAGCACCGTGCATATCCAACAAAATATTAAATTAAGGTTTTCTTAAAAAAAACTGTATCTCTTATTCCTTGAATTGCAACTGAACGCAGACTTTTTGGTTGCAATATTTATGTATTTACAACAATAAATTTCGATATATGAAAATTGGTCAAAGAAATGTACATTTTGTTAATTGTTTTTGTAAATATAGGGTTTAAGAAAAATTTACGTGACAATAAATTTAATCTTAATCAAACGTTTACGTGTTATTTTTAAATCACTTGAAATATTATTAAGGTGAACGAATACTTTATGGGCTATGTGTATACCGAAAATGCAAGTCTGCTTAAGTCGACATAAACAGATTTTGAGTAAATGGCAGCTTTATAATCTTCATATGGGCATTTTCACAGGAATGTCAACTTTTTGTAGCGTGCAACACCAAGCATATATGCATGTTTTTTTTCAAAGAGAAAGCAACTTTTTTTTACTTCTTTATATATTTCACCTAATTCACACGTAGATTTTTCAATGATTTTTTAAAACACGATTTTTGTAGTTTGTAGGCGAACGGTATAGAAAAGCAAAGGAGGTAGAAAAAAAATCACATTTTCCGTTTTCCGAGTTTTTTTTTCAAATTTTCTTTACACATATTTTAATTTTTGTATGTTGCTTTATTTTATTTTTTCATTCAATGCGACAACAGCTTTTTATAATAGAAAACAGTGTTACCTGTAGGTTATTTTGTCGCTAATATATAGGAGTATAGGGAATATCGGACAAATATTTTATTTTGACCAAAACGATTCTTTATTTATAAGTATTAATAATATTTTGACAAAACGTAGGTATTTTTTATATTCAGATTGCATTTTTTGTATATAAATAAAAGAAGAACTATAATTAAAATATATTTTTGCTCATAAACCGTTTCAAAATTTGTTTTTGCTCGAAATTACACAGACTTTTATTTAATGGCAGACACCTCAGGAAATAGAATATGGGCATTAATTAAACAATGATTTAATAATTAAAGAAATTACACTTACATCCATCTATCTTAAATCTTAATAAACTCCATTAATGGAGAAATCTCAAATGCAGCTTTAGGTTAAATTTGTATTATATATAAGATAATTTCTGAAAATTTGTAGAGAATTATGCATTAATTTCGAACGCAGAAGTAGTCACTTTAAATATTTAAATACACAAGAACTACATATGTATGTCAAAATGAGGACTTAAATGTTTTTAATTAATCTTTTTTTAAATTAAAATTAATGAAATTTGTAGATTTTCGTATGGGAACATTTTTTTAACATGTAGGGGAAATGGATTTTTTAAAATCTACTGGCAACACTAATACCATTTTTGAAGGCAAAAAAAAAATCAACCTAGAAACATGGAAAAAATCATCGTATGAATGGACAATGTTTTTGGAAGCAACTTTTAAAGAGAATTTAAAATAAAACGAGATTTTTAAATTAACGTATGAATTGGGCCTTTGTTTAGGCCGTCATTATCTCTACGTTAGGTAAAAATTTTAAGAAAACTCGAGTCACGTTGTTCATAAATACAAGGTTAATTGCATGCTGTCGCACGTGACAAAAAAGTGAAATTTCTCGAAGAAATGCCTATATTCAAAAATATCCCTATTCAAAATTTCAATTATTATAAAATTTTTGAGGAAGTTGTAGCGCAATGATTTATGGCTTATCTTCTTTAGACTTACGATTATACTTCCATATGGAATACTAACTTAATTTAGTTTTATGCTTTGGCATATTTCGAATTCAATATACGAGTATTCGGCCATGCCACAGAGTTCAATTCTCTTCGGAAACGGAATTCAAACCACCCCATTTTTGTAGGAGATGGTGCCTAAAAAATAAAACTAAAATACGGCAATTTGTCAGATGTGTCCAGACTGTTGGGTGCGCTGGTATGCTGGGGTATGCTCCGGCTAGGGCTTGATACTTTGAGGTGCAACCAATTCCGTTTCCTAACGGAATTGAACTCTGTGACATGGCCGATTACACAGTGTGACAAAAAAAATACCTGCAAAGTTTCACTATTTTTCTGGTAGGTATTGTCTAGTATAACAACAATCTGTACTTGGAATTTTCTGAACACCCCCAAAATCTTGAGTTACGGGTAAAAAACCGGTTTTTCGTACCCATAGGCACTTATAAACCTCTAACTAAGTTAAATATCAACCGATTTTAAATTTGTAAACAGATTTAGAAAGAAGAGACTTAGACCTCTTAGAACCATATATATCTTGTTTAAGTAAATTTCAAATACATATGTATAATTTTTTCGGTTTTTTCGACACTACTACTTTGGACTGTGCCGTACTGTTTATAACTTTATTTATAAAATATATTTGAATTATAGTGATTCGCACGTTTGTTTTAAGAAATTCCATAGAAATTGACTGAGTTATTAAAAATTTTATTAGAAGACTTTTTGTTAAAAAAAACTCTACCCGTATGATGTATTTCGTGTTCTATTTATACACTTTCTGTGTATTTAAGCTTCCAGGATGATGATTCTTTCTAAAACTGTTTACAAATTTAAAATCGGTTGATATTTAACTTAGTTAGAGGTTGATAAGTGCCTACGGGTACGAAAAAACTGTTGTTTTTACCCGTAACTCAAGATTTTGGGGGTGTTCGGAAAATTCCAAGTACAGATTGTTGTTATTATCGACAATACCTACCAGAAAAATAGTAAGACGTCCCAGGTATTTCGATTTCATAAAAATTTGTCACACAGTGTTATTTATGTTTTCGTAAAAACGAATGAAACACCGAATTTCCCAATTTAACTGTAAAAGACAGAAATTTCTGAAAATCGACTTGAAAGCTTAAAAGTGCTCTCCTAGAAAACAGCACTTTTAAGCACTTTTTCCTTATTGCCACAGATACACACATATGTGACAGCGCATAAAGAAAGGGACCTTAGGGTAAAAAAAAATCAATTTTCACTTTTTTTGATGTGGACAACATCTGAACATCGAATGAGACCGATCCCATGCCCCAAAAGTGTTCCCTCCCAGAGATATGCGCGTTTTATGAAATTGAAGTCGTACTAACAGTGATATTCACGATTTAAAAGAATTATAAATGAGTATTTATTATAATTCACATTGATATCAATCTCATGGAAACAGCGCGCTATGTAGAAAACAGTAAAAACCAACTACACAAAACAAGAGCTAGGGGCGACCTACGCGCGTTTTCAAGGTTCCTGACCTCATGAGATGTGTCGCTTTCAAATGAGACCAATACCAACACGCTCAGTGTTGGTACACCAAAGATACACGTATTTAACTCTTTAAAATGGCTCTCCTGAACAAAACCGGTTTTTACCCTTAGGTCCCTTTCTATTTTGCGCGTCACATATATTAAAAAATAACCATATTTATATAAAAATTATTAGGTAACGTTTATAAGACATTTGATTTACGTCAACATTTCTATAGCTTCTATATAGACAAAAACGATCAGCTGATGCGTTTTCTTAGAAAAAAGTTTCGGCATGCTCGGCTAATTCTGCTTTTTGTCTTGCAAGAAAATAAAAGGAATTGGAACACTCCTTCCTAACTAGTAAAAATTTAATGCAAATTGGAGTTTTAACATAAAAAAAAAACAAATGCAGCATTCTACAATTTTCTTATAAATATTATGATAATCATAAGGTGGCATTATGGAAACAGCTGTTTAGTTTGTTGGTGCACGCCAACTGTCAAATAAATGCTATAAATAAAAGATTTGCTGTTAAGTTTTTCAAAACTTTTTTATCTTATTTCTTATGGAGTTTGTCCATTTGCATACATTGTACGCTTAGACAGTGATTTTAGGAATTTGTTTATATAAATTTTATAACAATATATATGTACATAAATATGTTCAGTAATTATGTAGTTGATAAAAAGCTTTTTGAGTGTGTGTATGTGTGTTATTTTTTTAGTTGTTACTCGTATTTTTGTATGTATGTATATAATTTAAATATTTACCTATTCATTTTTTAATAAACTTTGCTAATATTATGCAAATTGTGCTAGTTTTTTTACTTCATCTAAATATTAAAATTATTATTTATAGGATTTAAAAAAAAATGTTTTTTTTTTGGAAAATTTATGTATTTATATCTTTTTTTTTATTTATAAATGTGTTAGAGAGTGTGATATATTACGCATTTTATTTTTGGAGTATAATAAATAATATAGAATTTATTTTATTTTATTTAGAATAAATTTTTCCTTTAGAATTTCATTTAGTTTTTTATATTACTATTTATTAATAGTATGTATTTTTTAATTTATTTTCTTCTTTTCTTATAAATATTTTATTCAACTACAAAACACAAGTAAATACATATTTACACAAAGTAAATAAATTTAATAAATGAAAAATTACATTTTATAAAACTATTATTGCTTTAGAGTGTGTGATTTAATAACAGTGATGTCAACTAAAAGAATTATTTGGGGGATTGATTCAGTGTGCTAGTCTTAAGTGTCACAGTGTCATAATGTTTTAAATTATTTTAATATATTTGTACATATTTGCTTTTGGTGTTTTCTGTAAAACAACAATTGTAAAACATTATGACACTATGACCCTTAAGACTACCGTTTGTTGCAGCCAATTGTGTCTTTAAAGTTGACGAAAGCCAGACTATCGGCCTGGCTCGCGATGTCGAGAAGAAATTTTCGTTCGCTTATTTATATTGAAAACAAAAACAAATTTTCTTATTTTGTTTTTGTTTTCAATATAAATAAGCGAACGAAAATTTCTTGCCGACATAGTGAGCCAGGCAGTATATTTTTTTGGCTGCTCTGAACAAACACTTAAAAGTCGTTGGTGAGAGTGACACCTACAAACTTATAGGCTGATGGTATATTTTAATGGGAAGTCCTGAAATTAAATTTTACATCAATAAATCTATGGTTCTTCTAAACAGCAACTGTAGAAAGATCTGGGGGGCAAATTACGGCATTCGATATTGATCAAAATCTCCATACAAACACAATTAAAATTGTATGAAATTTTTTTCAATATCAAATGCCGTAATTTGCCATTTCATAGAACCAATTTTGATTTTGTATTATGTTGATCATGCGATCAAAAATTCCATTATTGATTACTGTTGCTTATCAACTTATTTGTGGCACTTTACTTCAAATAGTCAGATGTTATTGGCAACACCCCGTCTAGACTAGTGACTAAATAGCTCGTTTTCAGTGCAGTCAATGAATTTTTCTTAAAAATGTCTGCGAAAAAAAAAATTAATCGTCAAACTCGGTGTTAACTTATGTATCGCGTTTGACATTTGGATAATACTGGGTTATCCATTTAGTGATTGCAAAGCCGCCGGTCTGGCAAGGCTGTCAGCTGTTAAATATCTGTCATTTCAATGAAGTGTCATTTATTTAGTGAAAGGTTTGCCATTTATGGTTTGCGTAAAAATAATTAAAATTTATTACAACAGTGCTGGCCACTTTTCGAGGATTACTGGATAACGATGGTCATTATAATCGACCTACTGCGGAAAAAATTGACATAATGATAAAGAAATTTTAAGAAACTGGAACCGTTGCAGATTCGGTCGGACCTGTGCATCATCGCAATGTGGGCACTGCCGAAAAAATCAGTTAGTGAAAGAATGCCTAATAGTTCAAATTTATCGATTCCACAAACAATTCATTAGAACGGGGTTGTATTTTTTTTTTTTCAAAATTCGTACGATTTTTCAGCATAACGATACTCAAATTAGAATAGGCCCGATTGTTAAGAATGATTGCTTTAATTTTTTTTTTTTAAATAGTTGACATCACTGGCTTAGTTAATATTGTCCAGTATTTGCCATACATATCGTTACCTTAATATAGAAAGGTTCTAACCCATTATTTTTTTTAAATCGAGTTCGATCTAATGTATCGAAAAATGCAAAAATCTCGTTTTAAAAAAATTATGAGTTAGGTAGGGCCTTTCTATATTAAGGTAACGATATGTTACATATTTAGGTTGGTATACATGTGTGATAATAACCTATTATACAATACTGATTTAAAAATAAGTTTTCTATATAAAATTTACATATGGAGTGTACCTTAGCGAATTCAAGCTAATTCATCACAATTCCTTTAAAAAAGATAATTAAATGAAGTTTGATCATCGGAACTAAAGCCAATTTGCTTGAAGTCACTAAAGCTTAAAATTTCATTAATTTGTATTATTTTCTAATTTATTTGCGCTTGATAAGATTTGATCGCTTGTTATGGTGAATATATATATATGAATCCTTAAGTTGTTAAGTTAAAGTCCTTAAAGTTGTGTTGTTATTTCGTCTACATTTGTGATACGGTGATGATATCTGTAATGAAATAAAATATATTTATTTTTAAAAATACATACATATTTTTTTTTATTAATTCATATTGTGAAAATGTTTAAAATTTTTCTGAAAAGGGAAAAGTTTTAATATCCTTTCCTCCTGGGGAAAACGTTTACTTCACAACACTCGAGTGATTTTAATAAGCTCTAAAAATATTTTATAACTTTCACGTTTTACCTAGAAGAATACAACAAAAAAAAACTCTTAAATCATTTTATTCCTACTCGAAAGTATGAAAATTATTTTTTTTAACTAGATTTTTTCATTTTTCTATACATTAGATGTACTTCTATCGAAATATACAAAAAACTCGATTTCTAAAAAATAATGAGTTAGGGCCTTTCTATATTAAGGTAACGATTTGGATGTTTCTTTCTTTATACCGAACTAACCACTAGAAAGCTTTTAATGAAGTTCTGTTTACAAGTTGGTTACATATTGGATTGAGACATTTGATAATTTTTGTTGCGAAAATGACACTGGGTTAAACCATTATGGACCAGTATTGTTCTTGAAAATTTTTTAAATTCTAATTGGTAACATAATGAAAAGGATTCTGGAGAAAAAAGTTTCACTACTTTTGATTTAAATTAACCCATTACTGGCCAATAATTATACCATAATATTATAAATGTATAATGTTTAAGGCAAAAACGGTTTTGGCCTAACTAACATTGTTAAAATTTTACAGGAGAGCAGATTTTATGATTGTCTTAAACATGCATTCTTTAAAATGTTCTTATCTTTCTAGGCACAACAGTAATGCTTACAGTCATAAAAATTGTAGACTTTGTATTATGACTTATAAAGTCGAGTAGTGGACTTAACTAATTTTTCATATAAATGTCAGTTAGATCATTTAGTTAAAACAGCGACTATATGCTCCATATTAAAATATATGGTACTTTTTAGGTGATAAAACGGATAAAAATTTTTAGTTTTGGTACGTATGCTGTTTTTGTTATAAGTACAGGAAAATTTCAGTTTCTTTCTACACAGTAAAAAGTTGTGGTTAACTTATTTTTATACTCAGCGGTTGTAATTATAGGCTATTTTGGAATTAGAATTTTAAATAAGTTCCAAAACAGTTTCTATGTAAAACCGAAATTCATTAATATTCATAATATTCTGGGATAAATTGAATCCCATTTTGGGTTTGTTATATATCGTTACTTTAACATAGAAACTCGTTATGTTTGTTGAAATCAAGGTCTATCAAAATATATATGAACAAAAAACTCGATTTCAAGAAATAATGAGTTGGAGCCTTTCTATGTTAAGGTAACGATATCGACACCGGTTTAAGTATCTTATCTCCTCATTAATAAGTCACACAAATAAAATGCAATTCCAATTAAGAAGTACATAAATATTAGTTTAGGTTATTTAAAAAAAAATTCAAAATATTAAATAAATAAAAAATAAATATATTAAAAATAAATAAAAAATATGTTAAAACTCTTTCAAATCCAAAATAGCGATAAAAAATTTAAATAAGTCGTGATAAAAATGCCAAAAATTTAAAGTAAAAAAAATTACCAAAATTTGTATTAATAATAAAGTTTCTTTTTATCAGAATTGGTAGCACTTGTATTTTTGCAGTTGGCCGAATTTCTAAAATTTTTTAGATGCGCCACTGTTAGTTAACAGTCTCGTGTTGAAAAAATGTTTTTCTCAAAAAGAATTGCATGGTTTCAGGCGCCAAAAATTACGTTTACCTGAGTAAGCCTATGCCGCCTTTCGTTAACATGCTGACTCAAATACTATTTACCGCCTAAAAGTCTGCTGTGATATTTTTCGCAAAAAAAAAATTTTAAAAGTTGCCTGCTATTTTTCTGAGATTCTGTGCGCCTGGTATTAAGCGAAAATATTTACTTTTAAATTTGTTGTACGTTTGGTGTGCGTGTATGTGTGTGTGTAAGTATGCATGCATTCTAAGCAGAGCAGCTTGTATGAGCGAGCGTATGTATGCATGAATGATTTGTATGAAAAAAAAACAGAATTTTTTTGTATTATGTTATTTTAAATAATAAAAAACAATTTATTTATTTATTTAACTTAAAACAATTAAAATAAAACTAAAATTTAAACAAAACTACTATTATTTAAAATAGTAACAGTGAGTTGTTGTAAGTAAATAAATAAACAATAAATAAATAAATGATGACTTTTAATATGCAGGATTTAGTATTTATTTAATCTAGTTATTAAATACCTAAATATTTTTAATCATTGCATTATAAGCTTTTTTATATAAGATTTTTTTTAAGTTCATACTGATATTTTTAAATTTAATGCTTATTTATTGTAATGTAACAACTCTCTTTTTTTAGTAAATCATCATATCAATAACTTTATTGTTACTAAAAAATATATATAAAGTCATTAGCTATCTACTTAATTCGTATTTAATACTTAATGCGGCAACTAAAGCCGCTTTATTTCCTTATTAGCATTTTATATTCATTCTTTTGAATGCATAATTTTTAATTTTTTGTAGTCCTACTACATATTAATTTCTATAAAATACATTTTTATAATTCTAATACTTTTATTATTATTCTTTGGCTTATTTGTATATACATTTTCTTCTGCTTCTCTTTGCCTGAACACGGCCAGGCTAGGAAGCTGAATTCTTACTCCGCCTCCTCTCAGACCTAAAGCACACAAGTAGAAAAACACTTAAATCTGCCCAATACAATGGTGTCAGCTTCCTTTTCAATGTAGACCAGAGGCAGCTGCCAGCGACGACAATACCAGAATAGTCTGAATTAATACAAATTGCGGATGGATTTATGTATGTATGTATGAGCATGAATGTGTGTTTTTGCTGCATCAAGCAACGGCAGGCATCTTCCGTGCCACATTCCGTTGGTATGCTTGAGTTTTCTTTTTGTATTTTGCTGGCAAATAAATGGGTCATGCTTATTGTTGCCTTAAGGATAAAAACAAACACTTTTAAAATCATCTCTACTGCTGGCTAAAAAAAATATATAGTGCCTACAAAAGAAAAAAAAAACAAAATGAAAACGAAACTGAAAAGAAAAGCAAAGATAAAAAAAAGTATAAATGAAAGACAAATACATAATGTTAATGCAAAACAGAATGCATATTAAATTCTAAATATATGTATGTACTCAAGTTGTAGAGCTCTTTAAGCTTTTTAAATTATATTCTATATTGAATACAGAAATCAGATTAAATTTTGATATATTTACATTTCGCTTTTCTTTAAATTCAAATTCCATTACATTTGTATTTCATTCATTTAATTTAATTTCAGTCAAAATTGAAAAATAAAAAAATATGTAATATTAAGTGAAATACTATTAAAAAGGAAAATCTTTTCCTTTGTTACATTTCAAGTGAGATTTAAATGAATTGAAAAAGAAGAAAGAAGGTGAGAAGAAAAGAATATACCAAACAAACAGGAATAATGAGTAAAAGTATGGAAATAAAAATTCTTTTTTTTTTTCACTTACAAATAAGCGTAAGTACGTCTATTCATTAAAAGTGTGCTTAATGCTGCTCATTGCCACTCAGTGATGATGTGACGACAATAAACGATGCAATGGTGGAGAAGACAATTTAAGACAAACGAATAATTCAGTTACTGAATAAAAATTACAAAAAACCATTAAATAATTTTAAAATGTAAAAGTATATTTTTGTTTTAAATAGAAAACAAAAAAAGTTTTCAGCTCATGCATGTGGTCTCGGTTGAATATAAAAACTTTTATTATTTTTTAGCTTTATACCACCAGTTGTTTAATGTTTACTAAAAATTATACAAATGTTACAGATACAGAACACAAACATATCGCTCTGTTAATTTTGCAAAAAATTAATTTAAAAATTTCGTTGAAGATAAATATAAAAAATGTTACTGATTTTAATAATTGGGTGCACAGGCGAGATTTTTACACAAGATAAAATACAATATGACGAATTATTTGTGAAATATGACTATTTTGCAATACAGTAGCGATATTAGAAAAAAAAGGAAACCAAAAATATGCAATTGTATAGTTTTTCCCGTGTGACTTATGGAGACGCTCTTTAGCGTGAAAATTTTTAAACATTTAAGTATGGGGTTCTAGTTTCAAAACATGGTCTTAGCATTTTTATGGTTCCTAAAACATTTATTTTACTTTTTAGGGGGTTTTACTGAAGTTGTTTCAATTCTCTTCGAACAATTAAATTTTTAATTAATTAATTTGAATCAGATATATTTTCTTAATCGGGCTTAATTTCAGTAATTTAAATTCTTATTGAATGAAATATTTTTATTAATTAATGTGAGTTTCTAAAGAAGAGAAGAAAAATTTAATTCATTGAAACTTTGCGTTAAAAAAGCTGATCAACCAATTTTGACTTCAGTTATGGACCAGGTACAGCAAAAAGCAGCAGCTAGCGAAGAGGCTGACGGCAGGCATCTAAAACATATTACTTTTTGAAATTTATTTTTTAAGCTCTCCAGGATTAAACTTCCTTTTTAACACCCGACCAAAAAAAAGGAGGTGTTATAAGTTTGTAGTGTGTGTCTGCGTATCTGTGTATCTGTGTGCCTGTACGAGCTCATGTACTTTTAATTTTTGTTTTGTAATCAATTAATTAATTAATTTTGAATAAAAAATAAAAAAAGTTATAGCAATAATACAATGGTCAGTGAATTATGGCCCACCCTGTACTTAAGAAAATTAGAAATGTTAAGAAATCTTAAGTTTACAAAAGTACTTTTAGTCGTTTTTTTTTAACTTGAATGCTTTTTTACGAAAGCTATGAAAATTCTAAAATGGCAACAATATTCTTATCAAAACGATTTTCTTGATTCACATACTTTGTTTTGGCTTGAAAACAAGGCCTGCTGCATTTAAAAAATATTTAATTAGAGATAATTTATGAATTTTCGCCTGCTTTGGGATTGAGCTTGGGTAGAAGTTCCAGAGATGGATTGCGAAGTGAACTGGGTATCTATTCTGTAACTGGAGACGTAAGAAAATTTGTTCGAATTAACATGTTACAAGCATAAAAATTCGAAAGCATTTTCATTCGTTTCGAATTACACAGCAGTAATCGGCAATGAATCCTTTTTTTCGCTATTCCTACTGACTAATGAACTTTTAAATATAAGTTAGTAGACATCATTTAAACTCAACTATGACATTGATTTATATCTAAGTAAAGGTTGAAATAAATATGAATGCGACGTCATAGTCATAACACACTCATACTCATAAATCACCTCAGTTTGATTGTTAATTTTAGGAAAATACTTATACTACTCACATTGATTCAGCTCACTCAACTCACGCATGTATGTTTATTTAAAAGTTTAGTCATTAAACAGTTTTCAAGCAGTACACAATAATAGTAAATAGGATTGTTTTTCCATTCCTGCAAACAACAAACAAAAAAAAAGCAACAGAGAAACACATAACCTCATAATGAGAACTTTAATGTTGGTATGCGAATTTGGCATTGTGAATCATACTTATTTTGCATCGTCCATATTGAGTTAAGGAGAGTCGAAGTCAACAACGTTATAAATGTTGCTAAGTATGAGTTTGATGCGCACTTCACACTTTCGAGTGAATATGATTCATATTAGACTTGTGTCCAACAGTTCTTTTTGAACTAGTTTGAGAGCGTTTGAATCAAAAATTGTTTCAAACCCATTTAATATACATTGATGTTGGACACAATTCATAGAAAACATTGCAATAAGTATGAGTGCGCATAAGTACAGTAAGTTATAAAAGTTATGATTCAACTCTACTCACTTTTTAACTACTCATTGCTGTCCTCTGTTACACAGTAGACCACCCGTTGTCCATATTTTTTATTACTAAAATATTTCAAGGCATCCTTTTCACTTAGTTCTCCTTATATTGGAACTATTTTATTAACAATATATTACTGATTTTGTTTTATTTATTTTCAATAATTTATTAACGTTTGTTAACAACTGACCTCGAGCATAAGAAAATAAGCTAAAAAAAGGTCAATAAAATATAATTGTATTACGTTATCTATAATTTATATATATTTATATAATGTATTACTTTAACTGAATTATTTTAAATATAAACTCGTACATTTTAGAAAATCATATTTAGCTGCAATACAAAAAATATTTGCTGTAACTTGTTTAACATTGAATATGTTCTTTAAATAAAAGGCAAACTAACTTTTTTATATGTATGTATATACGTATGTATCATGGTCGCAAATTCCAATTGGTTTATGTAAAAGAATTCACTTTAATTCACAAATGGCAACCTGAGATGATAAAATCAAAACCAACAACCAGACGACAACCATCAGAAAACTAAAACGAAAAAAAGAATCTTAACACACACAAAAAATGCCAAAAAGACAATGAAAGCGAAACTGTAACGAACTGAAAACATCAGAGAAATGCCCAGAAAAAAATCAAGATCAATTCACAAAAGTTCTAATTTGTTATTTCTTGTTTTTCCTGCCATTAGATTTCAAAATTTAAAAATAGCCTGCATTTTTCCTGTGAACGGCTACAAAAGAATGAAGACATTTATGTGTCTTTTATGGATGGGAAGCATATTTCAGTTCAGTTGCCACTTAGCAGCCAAAAGGCAAAAAATATCAATAAAAATTACATGACTGCTGGCAACCAATATTGTTTGATTGCCCTGAAGCACTAATTATATTTTGGAAATTAACAGAGACTGCACTTTCATGCAACTAAAAATTGATTTTAAGCGCTTAACAAATAACCCTGGCAATGCCAGCTGTTGTGGGTAACACATTTTTTTTTCCAGCTGGTAACGCAACTGAAGTTCAGTTGCTATTTATAATCGACCCAGTAGAAGTTCTTATCTACATACATCAACTTCTATATTGCAACATAATCATAATTGACAAAAGCTGGTTTTAGAGAAAAAAAGTTACAAAATTTTAAATTTATATACAATGAAGATATTAAAAAATTTTCTTTTCGCAAGTGTTGAGTGTGCAAGTCATTTGGGTGAAATTTCTGAACGAGATAGGATATGATATGATGAATTATTATACATTATTAAAGCCACACCCTTTTAGTTCAATTAGTGGGTGTTTTTTATTGAGGTATAGAACTTTAAGTTGGCATCACTTTTTTAACTGGCGGCCATTTTGTCAGCTGTCAAGTGATTAATATTTAGTTTGGTTTGCCATTTCATCATGAACAGGTTGACAAAAGAACAACGCTTGCAAATCGTGCAAATTTATTTCGAAAATAATGGTTCAGTTCGCGAAGTTTACCGCAAGCTCCGTCCATTTTATGGTCGACATAATCGTCCATCAGAGCAATTAATTCGGTTAACCATGGATCGTTTTCGCACTACGTTTACTCTATGTGATAATACGCACCCGCAGAGACGTCGAACAGTGCGCACCGAAGAAACAATTGCCGCTGTAGAGCAAAGTGTTGAAGAGGACCCGAATGAATCGATTCGCCACCGTGCACAGCAATTGGAGCTTTGTCCATCAACTTTATGGAAGATTTTGAAGATTTTGAATGTGGATGAGTTGTGGTTCCAACAAGACGGCGCTACATGCCACACAGCGCACGTCACAATCGATTTATTGAAGGAAACATTCGATGAGCGCATAATTTCGCGGAATGGACCTGTCAATTCGCCACCAAGATCGTGTGATTTGACACCATTGGATTATTTTGTTTGGGGATATGTGAAGTCGCTCGTCTACGCCAACAAACCAGAAACGTTAGGGGACTTGGAAGCCAACATTCGTGGCGTTATTGCCAACATACGGCCCCATATGCTCGAAAAAGTGGTTGAAAATTGGACCTGTAGAATTGGCTTTATTCGAGCCAGCCGCGGCGGCCATATGCCCGAAATCATATTTAAACATTAATGGCATAAAATTATCCTTCCAATAAAGCCAAATTGATGGACATTAAAACGATTTTCTTGTGTTTTATTTCAATTCGAAGTTCTATACCTCTAAAAAAACACCCTGTAAAACCAACTGCTGTTAAGAATAAAACAAAATTTTTTAGTCATTGAATTCATTACTTCAAGCTTCTGGCTACTCCTTACTTTTATATGCCCACAGTGAACAGATTTTATTGTCTATTTATTTTGGTTTCTATAGCTGCAAAAAATTATTGTCAGTTCCTTTTGGGCGAAGTTAAAGGAGGCGGCGAAATGTTTGTCATGAAGACAAACTCATGCTCGTGCACAGAAAAATCAACAAACTATTCGAATTTATGAAAATATTTCTTTCTGGATTATATATCTTTTTGTGTATTGTATTTATTAACCTGGTACCAAATTGAAGCCAACACTTAAAAATACAGAAATTAAACGTAAATAGGATGTACGTACATACATACATACATATCGAGCCTTATTTTCCATTTTATCGTTAGCGACATGTTATCGAAAATAGAAATTAAAGTTTTATGTTTAAAATTATCAAAATGCCAAAATTGTTGAAAACTTTTAAGATATGCTCGACAATTTACGTACAAAGACATACTTGAATATTTAAAAATCTCCGGAAAATTTTAATTTTTGTCGCTTACGATAAAATCGGAAATAAGGCTCGATATGAACGTACATACGTACATGCAGGCTAGCGGTGGAATAGTGTCACTACCGAAAATTTGAAAAACTTTATCGATATATCGATTCAAGACTATCAAAAGTTAGAAAAACTATCGATATATCGACGATACTATCGTGATAGTGTCAAAGTTGTATGGTTCTCGTATAATGTATTTATTTACAATAAATATTCATAACAAATATTTTTTAAACAAAACAAAACAAAACTTTAGTTCTCAGTTCAATGAATAGTTAACAAAACTAGAAGAATTGTATGAAAAATGAGTGAGATCAGTGGCATAGCTTTTAAGTCATCCATTTATTTTTGTTTATGAAAAGCAAAATATTTAACATTTTTGCGGTTAGTGTTGTATCATTTACTATCGACAGTGACTAAAAAAACCAATGGTTTTCAAGTATTAATCGATAGTCACAAAAAAATTAACTATTATTTCTACCTGTAATAAAGGCTGATTTGGTTTTAGGGAATAGCATTAGTACTTAACACTATTCCCTTGACCAAGACTTTCGTGAACGATATCCTTTTCGAATATATCTCGAACATTTATCGTGTAAAACTATCGAGAATAGCACATCATCATGTTGCTACGTTTTGTTTCAAAAAATATTCGACTCTAAAGGTTCGCTGGCAATATCAAAAGTGAGCCCATATCGAACAAATTTGGATATCGCAAAAAGCAGCAGAAAAATAAATTTTTTTTTTATTATTAAAATATTTATTTTTAATTATTTAACTTACGCTGCAGTCAAAACAGATTCGAACACTGTACCTCCAGTCTAACAAACTAGCATACATCCACTAGACTATCATCACATAGAAAAAAATATTTCTGCAATAAACAACTTTAATTGAAAATAAAACATAAAATCAATTAAACTTTTGTTAAAAAATTAAATTAATTACAAAGTTTAATTGACTCAATTGCACTCTTAATTGATTTTTGGTTTTATTTTCAATTAAAGCTGTTTATTGCAGAATATTTTTTTCTGTGCACACATTCGAGAAACTATCGAGCGAAGTTTAACTTAGCGAACATTCGAATTTTTTTTAGATTCGCGAACAAATATCAAACAATTTTTTTCGAAATGTCTTCAGTTTTTTTTAATTTTTATTTGTTTGGTAGGATATGTTATATGTTAATAAATGTAGTTGATCTCAAGTTTGTAATATTTCAATATTAAAAATGTAAAAAACAACAAAAAAAAAATAATATAAAAATGTCATACAGGAAAGTGTTCTTGTCCGACCAAAGGAAACACTGCAATGTAATAGGGACTTACAAAATCGTTTATTTATTAGATAAGTTCGCCTACGGAGGTTGCCATTAGTGAAGATTTGGGAATAATTCACAATCTAAGAACTTCACCAAAATGTTTATATTTCAGATTGACCAATAATGTTACAGTAGTTTCGCTTAAATGATTTAACAGCTTAAATAATTCAAAAAGTATGGAATTGCGTTAGTTACGCAGATGAATTTTTTAAAAACCAATTGAGTGGAAATTACTGCATATTGTTACACAACTTGACTGAATATAAATGTTTTTCATAAAATCGTTAAACAACAATAAGAATGATCAATATATTATTAGCTTAAGAATATAATATGTGAACATTCCAAATACAAAAATAAATATAATGTTATACTTTCTGTTTATTAAGAAATATACAAAGACACAAACACATAAGCCAATGCAGATGCCTGACACAAAACAACAACTATAATGCTTTCACATGCCCTATTGTAAGCGTACACCCAGAGAAAAAAGAGCTTAAAATCAATAAAAATCATATTGAATTAATAAGAAACATTAACGAAAATCTAGTCATGTTGAAATTCCTTAATTCAATATGGAAAAATATTAATTTACAGTATTAATTTATTAATTTTATTTATTTTTAAGTATCTCACCATACATTTTCTATTATATTGAAAATTATTGAATTAATATTTCGCGTTCTTATTTTTAAGTTGCTGCTTTTCCCTGAGTGTACATATACACAAACCAAAACCCAGCTAGCATTTGGCTGATAATTTTTTGCATAAATCTCTTTTTGATTCTCCTGAGATCACTTTTGATGATTAAAAACTGATTTATCACTTAAGTGATTGAAAAAGGATTCACTTATGATTCATCTATATGATCAAATATTGAATTCTTGAAAATAGAGGGACAAAATGCTAAGAAACCGCAAAAACGTGATTTAATGATTTAATACTACCAGAAAACTGCTCAAAAATGAATCAGCGAATCGTATCATAAATGATTCTCTGGGATGATTCATCTGTAGGGTACCATTTTCTCACAGCGGGAGTATCATTTATGATCGAAAAATGAACTCATATGCGGTTATTTTTCCCGTCAAGCTGATTCGGAAAAGATTCGATTATGATACAAAATGCTAGCTGGGTACTCTCTGGTTGTTCCCAAAAAATTTCCGAAAGCTTTCTGTTAAGCATAAAAAGAGAGATGCATCAGCTAATCGGACAGTCTTGTGTAAACAGCAAAGTTAACATTGTGGTGTTCCATCAAAAAATATTTTAACATTGTATGTTTAAAAATTCCTTATAGCAATGTTGAGTTAAGATAGTGTTCTGATTTGATTTAAATTGTTCACTGATGACGTTTAATTTAATTGCAAATGTTCGAACTTAGCAAAAAGGTAACAAAATTGTAAAATAATTGCAGTACAATTCCACAAACATTTAACCCTACTGAATATTTCAAGATATATAAAGTATATTTTAAAAAAGCAACATCGCAAAAACTTAAAAGAACACTCAAACTTTATTGCACAGAAACCATTTGTTGTAAAGGATAAAATTTGAAACAGTTTTGAAATAGTGCAAAAATATACATACAAATGTATTGAAAAACTGCAATAGCAAGTATTAATATTTTTCATCTCTGCAATAAATAATGTTAATTCCTTTAAGGGAAAATCCACTTTGCTTTTTAATCTTCAAATATTCTTTTATGAGCATTTAAAACGTATTGAACATAAAAAACCATATTCGCATCCTTTTTTTAGCAGTTTTATTATGTTTTTATTGTACTTAATAAAGTCATGAATATTTTTATTTTTACAAAATATAGTTTTATTGTTGCTTTAAAATTTTTATTTCACAATGGTTTTATGGTCTTTTCAACGCCTAGAGCCATTCAACATTTTTAAGAGATAATATTTTTATCATCATAATTTATAATATTAATTTTGTTATTTTTGAGTACCAAATGTTTAGTCCAAGTGTGTTAACAGAAAGTTTGCAAAATTTAAATATTGAATAAAAAGGAAAGAGTTGTGTGTGTGATATCAAATGGAGGAAAGTGTCTTTTGTTGGCAATCAAGGACATTATAATTTTTAGTTTGGCGATCTATTGAGTTTTTTTTTTTAATCTATTGATGAGTTACTTAAGCAGCAATGAAATGTATCTGGATGTGCTTAACTAACAACAAAAAAACTTTTTTAAATTAGCGTTCATTTTGACACTATTTAAGTAAAAATATCGTATATTTTTTTAAATGTAATTAATAGGTCTAACTTCTCTTCTATTCAACATCGTTTCAAACTTTAAAATCAGTGCAAAAATTATTTAAACATATTTTTGTGCACAAAATAAGAAAAATTTATATTTTATGGATATCAAAATTGTTGAAAATGACAAAAGGATGTAATCAGTTAGGCCCACAAGCTGGGCCAGCAAATTTTAAAACTTTTAACTTTTTTCTTTTGTCGCACAGTGTATGAATGAATGAATTAAGTCCAACGGGAAGCACAGGACACTGCGGCCAAAGTAGATCTGTTGTATCTTCTGCCAGGTGCTAGAGCACCTCATCTAGACCCACTCTCCTGATGAATCTCAGGATTGCCAATGGGTCCAGAGTTGGCAGTTCCCAATCGTCCAATAGGTGCTTGCCCAATTGGCTATATTTTCTAAGGCATAAACAGTCCTTCAGAATATGTTGAAGTGAAAATGTAACACAGTGTAATTATTGTCATTAATCAGCTTTAAAATTAAAAAAAAAAATATTAAGAATTTCCAGACACCGGACGAAGTCTTTCTTTATGATTTATAAGCATATTTTAAATAATATAAGTAAAATTTAGTTGTACTCATATCTACTTATAGTTTAATATTTGATAACAAGCATATGATTTGTTATACAGTGAACTCGCGCTAAAGTGAACTAATTTTTACCAAGGGTGTTGAACAAGCAAATGTCAAACAGCAATTAAAAATATCAACAGCTTGAGGGCCCCATTAGTTTTTACTTTTCGTTGCCGTTCCTTATCATTCTTTTCTGTATAAAATATTTTGCAATCACTTTTTCCGTGAAAGGAATCAGCTGGCAACCTAAAGAATTAGCTACACTTGTACACAAAATATCACAACAAACTAATACATACACACTTTTGGCTGTCACTTGACGTGGAAATCTATTTTCTACAGATATTTCCGCAACAGAACAGAACGAAAAATGAAAACCAAACCATACATACAGATTTTTAGTTGAACAGAAACAAAACAGCTGATTCAGAACAGAACTGCAGGTACAAACTAATTCTCCCTTTAACACATAAACCTTAAATATTCTTGAATTGATATTCACCGAATTTGAAAAAGAGGTACTACATACATACATGCGAAATATTTAAACCAAAGGTATGATTATTATGTTCACATAGAAAAAATGTTCACGTTTCCTAGTCGTTTCAATGTTTTCAGATGTAAACATTATCGCGACTTAACTGTATTAAATTGTTTTTGATGTGATAAACGAGATAAAATAAATAAAATTAAGAAGAACATCGTTGAAAAAAATCAAAAAATAAAGGATACATATTAAAGAGTTCATAACAATTTGTTCAAGCCATTATAGACATTCTGTGATTATACAACAACAGCAACAAATGTAAACAGTGCAGTTCGGTTATAACGAGTTCTGGGGTAGCCAGCAACTCGTTATAACCTGGACATATGATTTTAAAAATTCAAACAAAATATACACAAAATAATTTACATTATCATTAAAAAAAAATATGTATGTTTGTGTGCCCATAGTTATGAAAATGGTCTAAGTCATATATTTATTGTTTAGGGATATTTAGTAGATTACATTTGATTCAAACAAGTAATATTTTTTATGTTACGCAACATTTTAGTCTCGATATAGGCTTATCTGTTTTTCTGTTTTAAAAGTAAAGTTAAATAAAACACAAATAAAGCTATTCAGAAGAGCAATAATTTGCTATTTGCTGTATTCGTTATAAGCTTTTCATTAATAAGATTTAGAGAAAAGAGTTCCTTATAAGGACAAATACACTAAAAGGGGATTTGGGTTTAGACGTAGGAATTTGTTTGCAATATTAATACATACAAAACTGTTCGTTATAATCGAGCTGCACTGTATAAGCGACAGCTTACAGCTGCCTGAAATGTGCAGATAAACACACACACACAAACAACTGCACGCATACATATGTATGTATATTCATACATGCAAACACATTTTTGTGATGTTGTATATAAAAACGCCCACTTGACCTGAGATTCGATACAAACGAATGCTCACTAAAGCGAAGAAATTTCGAAACAAAATTGTTCGATATTTGTTCGCAAATCTAAAAAAATTCGAATGTTCGCTAAAGCTCCGAACTTCGCACTTCTCTCGATAGTTTTTCAAATGTGTGACGGTACACAGATAAAAAACTGCCTCATAGAATCAATAAGATTTTCTCCATGAAATGTTTTTAGGCTAAGGGATATCCCAGCAGAAAGAAGCGAAAATGTTTTCATAGAGATTCCTTTTTGTTTTTACGTGGTAAATCTTATTAATTTTATCAAGAAGAAAACCATATAAAATCAAGAAGACATCTTATTATTCACAACTTTTTTTACTCAATTTCCGTTATTTTTGGCACCAAAAAACAATCCATAGAGAAAAACTTCTTGATTCTATTAGGTTTTCTTATAAATTGTAAACTATAGGGATTTCTTATTGTTTTTATTAGGTTGCCTTATTGATTTTTTTTTTAAGGTTTTCTTCTTGATTTGAGTAGGTTCCTATATGATTATGTGTAAGGCATCTTATTGATTTTATGAGGTGTCTTGTTATTTCATTTCTATAAATAGACATACAGACAATTTTTTCATGATCTTTTTCATTTTTGTATAAGAATGTTTGCACAATAATTTGAATGGTTATTCAGGCTGCTTGTTAGCATATTGGTTAGAGTGCTTGTCTATCAGTCAGAAGTTTGCTGGTTCAATACTTGGTGAGTAAGTTAGTTAAGAATATAACATAATATGTATGTATGTATGTATGTATGTATAAATAAATAACATTTACAATATACTACATACATACATACATATGTATATGGTATAGAATTTAAATGAAAATACATAAGTACAGAGAATAAAGACGCAATTTTTTATGTTTTATTGAAAAAATCAATAAGATAACCTCATAAAAACTACAAGATTTCTTCTTGGTTTTTTTAAAAAGGTTTTCTCTATGAAATTAATAAGATTTCCTTATTTAAAAAAAAACCATAGAGATTTCTTATTAATTTTGTTCTATTTTATGAGGTATTTAGTAGGCACTGTTTTCTCTGTGTAGCTGCGTAGAAGTGTGTCAGCTTGTTGGTCTAGAAGTACCAAGTTCGATGCATAACAGCACTGTAAATTAAAAAATGAAATAAGAACATATACCTTCATATGTGCAATAATTCAACAGAAACAAATTTGCCACGATAGCCTGTGCGAGTCTGTTAGAATGGAGGTACCATGTTCAAAGCCTGCAGCGTAAGTTACGGAATTAAACAAATAAATAAAATAATAAAATAAGTAAGTTAAAATAAATAAAAACAAATTTACTTCTTCTGCTACCTTTTTGCGGTATCGAAATTAATTCGATAATCTCTCACTTTTGATATAGCTAGCGAAATTCGAGATCGAATGTTTCTTGGGACAAAACTGAGCGACAGGTGCACATTTTTCGATTCATTTTTGAGTGTCACTCTCGATAGTTTTACACGATAAATGTTCGAGATATATTCGAAATCGATATCATTAACGAAAGCCGTGGTCAACTGGGCGTATAAACAGTTTTGTGTGTTTTTGTGTGCGCGTATGTGTGCTTGTATTTATAAACAAAGAACTGTTATTTAACCCGTTTAATGGCAATGAGGTGCTTGTGTATGAATTTTCCGTTTTCTTTTTTGTTTGCCACCAACCATCCATTGCCGTCGTGTTGGTATACAAGAATGAATTTTAGCTCGTTTGGGTGTGTGTGTGTGCAATTTATGTATCATTGGGGAGAAAATGTTTTGCTTACAATTATTTTCTTCCATTTACACTTTGCTTGACTTTGTGCCAAACAAGCAGCCAGCGAACCAACGAACCAACCAGTCAACCCAAATTCAAATTTATCACTTTTCGAATTGAAATTGAATCGTCAGGCAACTAAAATGTTTCACAAGCACAAAATCACAAAGGAGCACTAAACTGATTCACATGAAAAATAAATATTATATTATCCTGCACTTAAATTGACATTAATGAAAAAAGAAAAAACGTCATACATATGTACGAGTATGTACCACAAATATTTTATGTTTAGCAAATACCCAAATAGTAGCAATTTAATTTTAGTTAGATTTAATAAAAAAAAATTATTCCAAATGTAGGTCTTCGAACCAACGCTTAATACAAGTATAGATTGCTCTATAAAAAGTTAGACCTTTGAGATGACCTGAAAGTGTAGTGAGTGTTTACATTTACTCTACAATGATAAAGAAGCTGAAAATTATAAGTTTACACTAAAAGATATAAGAACTGGAATAGTTCTAGCTAAGATACTAAGAAGGCTACTACTCCCGAAATGTAAGGGAACTGGCAACATTAATGTCAATAGCTAAAATCTGGCAACACCATAATAAAGTTCGAAATTTTTTAGCATAAACGTACTCACAACGTTTTGATGTACAAGTGCTATTTGTTTTGCTTACAGTGAGTTCAGAAAAACAATTTGACAGAAAAAATAGAAATTTCAAGAGAAGGTTTACGTTGGATTATTTTTCACAACTTTCGACAAGAATGTGTCGATGAACTCAGTTCTTTGTATGGCGATAAAGCACCATCAAAAACCACAGTATATCGCTGGTATAGGGAATTCAATCGTGATCGTAGTTCCGTCGCCGAAGAATTCCGTCGAGGTCGTCCAAAATCGGTTGTTGTGCCACAAAACATCAAAAACCACGATGCAGTGCTTGAACTAATAATGCAACATCATCCTGTGACATATTGTCACATTAGTTCCATTTCAATACGATTCGATTTTACATGAATACTTAGTTGTGAAAAAAATGTTTCTCGTTGGATACCCCATAATTTATCAATCCCTCAAAAAAAAAAGGCTCGCGTCAAGGGCTTAAGCTTATGAGCCGAAAACAAAACAGCAATCGGTTGTGTGGTATTCCAAGACGAACTAAATCCAACAAAAGTTGTTCGTGGAAGAAGCACAGCGAAGCAAATGGTCGCCTGTTTCACGGCCGAATGGGTCATGTCGCCACTGTTTCGCTTCAGCAACGTAGAACTGTCAATTCTGAGTGGTATATGACCATTTGTTTGCCGGAAGCCTTCGGAGGACTTCGTAAAACTAACCCCCGAAGACATCATTCTTCATCATGACACATCTCATCAGCATCCTTTGTCAAAGAATCGAATAATGATTTATCCTCCGTACAGTCCTGAGCATCGTTGCAGCGCCTCTGGTGTTAAATAGGCGTATTACTTCAAGCTATGTAGTTATTTTACTTCGCTGACGACTAATTGCTACTAACTAAGGCTCTCAAACACTATCATTTGCTTAGTATTTGAAGCACTAACTACTTAAGCCAAGAGCACTCTTTTGAATTAACGAAACAAAACATCAAAAAAAAAAATTGCAAATTAATACGGTAGCTTTATTTTTGAGAATAAGAAAAATCGACAAAAAAGGAATCGGAAGGTTAATATGGCGATGAAAAGAGAGAGTAGATCTACCCTTATATTATTGTATCATGGTCTAACCTAAGGATTCAATCAGATCCATCCATAATGCCATAACCATTGCCATAACCATTGCCATAATCATAATAGGTTAGGTTGAAAAGAGGAGCCATTACGCTCATGTCCGGAGACATACACATAAGACAGTATAGGCCTGTTATGCGCTCTCATGTAAATTAACAAACGAACCCCACCTTTATAGGACCTCAGTATCGTTCACGTAGTCCTTCAAACTTTTCTAGTCAATACCTCTAAGGTGGGTTATATCTGGCTCTGCAAAACTTGGACAATGACAAAGGAAGTCTTCCGTTGTCTCCATGTCCTCCATGCATGCCCTGCATTCATTGTCATTCGTGGCTCCAATCCGGTAAAAATGTCCTAGCTCGAGCTTGTTTATTTTCAATAGTGCGCTTGTTTTGTTTTCAACCTGGTCGCCTTGGTTCGATTACCCACAATCTCACAATGCCATTGTGTCCTGTGGGCCATCTTCGCCCACATCTTTAACTCATTCTTCGTTGCCTTAAAATGCTTCGCTTTAGTTAGAGTTAATGTCCGTAACATTCTCACCTTTTTCGCCAGTTCATTTGCATGTTCATTTCCGGTTACGCCGAAGTGGGCCTGCGTAATCGTTTATCATATTTTTGCAATATAAAACGCTCTTATATTTACTATTTTCGGTTGTGATTGCCCTAATTGCCGCCTTGTTGTCGGTAAATATATTGACCTATGTGAGTCTAATATTAACACTGATTAATTTTAAGCAAGGTTGGAAACCGTAACAAATAACGGTATCGGTATTGATACCGGTACAATTATTTTTTAAATTTCGGTATCGGTAGCGGTATTGGTATTTTTATTATTTCGGTATCGGTATTACCGGTACATACCGTTATCGAGTTTATAATACCGGTATACCGATAATACTGATAAATTTATTATTTCAGCCAGTGGACATAGCAAAAAACCTTTCTTTATTAAATTACTTCAAAAAAGGGAGTATTTTTACATTAACATATGTATAAAAGCATATAAACTTATTTGTTTCTATATATATGCCCAGTAAAAAAAATTGGAAGTCATTCTGAAGGAACTACATTTTCATTGCTTCCAAAAAATCGATATTTTTAAAATACCGACAGTTAGCAAAAAACCAATTATAAGATTATTTTAGTTATACAAAACCTTTTAATTCCTCCATAGTTTTAGAAAATAATCACTAGAATTTTTAAAACATCGATTTTTTGACAGAAATTTATGAACTAATTTTAGTCTAAAATGTAAAAGTAATTTACTTAAATTTACATAAAAACACTGTTTCGGGCTTAAATTCGTGTAAAAAGAAACGAATTGGTGAAATAGGTAACTATTTACCATTTTTCCTAGATGAAAATATCATCATAGAACACAAAAAATGAAATTTTTCTTAAAATCGCTTCCAATTCCGTGACCAGGCATCGAAAAAGAGAACTTCTTGCAATGACAACCCTATGTAAAAATCATTAGATCGGATCGAAATTTGCACTACTTCCAGATCGCAAACTCTACATTTTCATGACTTTTTTGGAGTGTCTTTTTTTACTGGGTGTATGTTTTTATACTATTATTAAAAAATAATTTATTAAAAAAGTGAAACAAGGAGACTGCAGTTCTAACTTTGCATATATACCCCCCCCCCCATAAAATTTCAAATGAATTTGAAATGTATTTTATTTAAAATTTTTCATACAAAATTTTCCTAAAATGAATTTTGTTCAAATATGAACATAAAAAGTAGTTTACAGATGATATATAGAAGCATGTACCTACTAGAGTTCGACCGATTAATCGGCTTCGGCTTCGGCCTTCGGCTAAAAATTGGTAATCGGCCAACATTCGGCCTACGGCAAAAATCGGCCGATTAGCCGAAGCCGAATATTTTTCATTCCAAGCTTGAAAAATAACATTATGTTTGGTCGTTGCTCGCCGACAGTTTCTATTGTGTTTAACGTTTTGAAAGGGTTGCTTTGAAATACAACCCTGTTGCTTTCTATTTTCTTTTACTTGGACGTTCTTGTGAGTGATCATATGAAAAAGCAATCTAGAAATTGCAAAATAGTTTTATTTTTCTTGTTATGTATCCAATAGATATTACAGCTATTTCAGTGATCTCAAAAAAGGAAACTTTTTTCTTAATTCATATAAAACAAGTATCATTTTTAAAATTTAAAACATTCGGCTTCGGCTTCGGTTTTGGTCGAAGTTTAGGATTTTAGCCGAAGTTCGGCTTCGGCTTCGGCTTCGGCCAAAAAAAACGCCTTCGGTCGATCTCTAGTACCTACATACAATGGTATTTTTGTTATGTAAAATTGTTTGTGCCCAGACGCCTGGCTTATCTTAGTTTTAATGTTTGTGCCCGGACGCCTGGCTTATCTTAGTTTTAATGTTTGTGGCCAGACGCCTGGCTTATCTTAGTTTTAATGTTTGTGCCCGGACGCCTGGCTTATCTTAGTTTTAATGTTTGTGGCCAGACGCCTGGCTTATCTTATGGCGTTTTCTTTTCTAAAAGAAAAGTGTAACATATATGTTACATGTAATTTGGCAACATTTTTAAATGCTCACCTGATTTTTAAGAAGTGTTGCATATTTTGCGTTTACAAAAGAACAATTTTCCAACAAGTTTCGGCATAAAACAATGACGAACTATAAAATGATTCATTTTTTTCATAGACAATAACAAAAACAGATGTTAATATAATGCTGCACTCATGCCCCTTTAATGAAAATGAGTGTTGAACATGTAGCATTTTTCTTCTTTTTAAGGGCAACATCATGAGAAAAGAACGCGTTGATTTTTAAAATAATACATACTTTTCAGAAAAGAACACAAAGAAATGTAAAAGGCAGCATAAATGCAGCATATTGCTCAGAAAAGAAAACGCCATTAGTTTTAATGTTTGTGCCCGGACGCCTGGCTTATCTTAGTTTTAATGTTTGTGCCCGGACGCCTGGCTTTTCTTTAGTTTTAGTTTGTAATTATTATCTTTAGTTTTAAGAACAAAGAGCAGATTTAGTAGTTCATATTTCTTATCTTAAGTTGTATGTTTACAATATACCTAAAAATATTCAATCGATTTCAAAATTGTATAAAAGAGCAAAATTTCATAATAATAAATCAGTACTAGAAAGTATTCGCTAATGCAATCATTTACAAATTTCATATTCATTTTATTATTTTATTTTTTATGAATATCGGGGATAAAGTATACATTTTGTTTAATTAATAGTAAAAATAAAAGTTTTGTCTATTCTGATGAATTACACTGTGCGACAAATTTTGATGAAATCGAAATACCTGGTAAGTTTACATCTGGCATTTCTTGTGTGCCATGTGTTAAAGAAAGCGTAACCACTAATTTTGAATGAAAAACTGTTTGATTCAGACATGTATTTATTGATTCAAACTATTTCCAATCACGTTGGATTCTATAAAATTGTCTAATCGTTATGTATGAAAGTGTTTCACTTAACAAGTACGTGTCTGAATCAAACAGTTTTTCATTAGTAATTAGTGGTTACGCTTTTTTCATGCTTGTGTGGCACATGACACACAGATGTAAGCCCGGCCTTACTATTTTTCTGCTAGGTATTGTCGAGTATAACAAAAATCTGTATTTGAACTTTTCCAGACAACAAAGTCATCATCAAACTCAAACACCTGATAAGAGTAAGAGCTCATCGATTGAAGAACATACGACTATACTCGTATTAAAGGTCTCTTCCTCCACTTCAGTTTTAAAAATGGCTCAGGGCCCTTCTGGTTCAGGTGGTTCAGGTCGAAATCCTGGGAACAACACCGCACTATGTTACGATCGGTCAAGGTTTGAGACACTGAGAGTTAGATTGGGTGAGGTTGCAGAGCAGCATGCCGAAGATGCCTTTAGACAGATAGAGGAAGAATTTCTCCTATCAGACCAAGTGAGCTTTACTAATGACATGATATTAGTGATGAATATGTACGCTTACCAAGGGTTTAACGCTGAGGCCATCCGAGGTGTCTTGGCCTCAAAGGAGCAAGACAGAAAGCAGCGAATGTCTGAGATAATGGAACTCATCACCCTAGTGCTGACAAGAGGAACGTCAGTAGCACAGGTTGGGAAAGAGCGAATGGGAACAACAGGGAGGACTCGGTTGGCAGATCTTAAACAAAAGTATGGGATAGTTCCCAAATTGAATAAAGAGACTGCGACTGAGAGAACTTTAACCATTTCGCGAATTGCCGCTGCTTTTCCAGAAGTGACCTATTGCGTCCTCTCGATTCGACAACTCACTAGGCCAGTGAGTATTGACTTTATGGTGGCTAAAGGCTTCGTTGATTTTCCCCCCACCCTTAGAGGAAAGTACGTGTTTTCTCTCATTCCCAGTGAATTAACTCTAAAGACCAAAGGTATGGTATGTGGCGCCCTGGCGTATATGTACTATGAGTCGCTGTTACTTTCAAAACCTGAACAAAGAGCGGAGCCCACTGAACAGGTGAATAAGTGCATAACATATGCACGAGCTGCGAACAATTCCATACGCCTTTCTGGAGCGTCGAGGAACAGGCTAATGCTTAAAACTGTTTTGCAGGATGCCACAGCTACTATCTATATAACCAGATTCAAGACACTGTTCCCAGGTGTCTCCTATCTTTCTGCTTTGGGGCAGTAAATGCTTTCTTCACTTTTGTGCTTGAATTGGTTTAGCTCCAAACATTTAGATTACTCCTCTTTTTATGTATTTTAATTCATTAAGCAATGTAACGACTCGATTCCGCTCTTAGCTGGGGTAGGCTCAGCGGAGTCCAGGATCGTATGTGAAATAAATAAAAGACCGATCTGATTTCCTTTACGTTACAAAAATCCAATTTATTTACAAAACAATTACTAACAACTATTGCCAAATGCAATTTGCCGCGTTAGAAAATCAGAGCTGTTCTGATTTACCATCGTCTAGATTACAAAAGTTAGTTCTGTGTATATCCAACTGGGTATTTTTTGATAACCTCTTAGTCGAAGAACAGGCTAATGCCTAAAACTGTTTTGCATGATGCCACAGCTACTCTCCATATAACCAGATTCGAGACACTGTTTTTTGGTATTCTGAATAACAACTAATTTTAGTTGCCTTCGAAACAATGCTCGAAAAACAAAGGTTCTTATCTATGCTATGTTTTATGAAACCAAACCATTACAAAACATTTTAAATGTCGGTATTCGTTGTTTGATGCAAATTGTCTTGCATCATTGTAAATGCAAAATATCGTAGCTTTTCTTTAAAATCCAACAACAAACTACACACACAATCGAAAGAAAAGCTACGACATTTTGCATTTCCAATTACGTAAGACTATTTGCATCAAACATCGAATAACGCCAATATTTTTAGTTTTACCCTTGCTATTTTTTCTTGAGAACCTATGTTTTATGAACAATAATAATAATAATATTGGTTGATAAATGGGTTGGTTGGCATCTGGAATAATAAAGCACAACGAACACAATGGTCGAAATAAAAACAAAAAAACAACTGATAAAAAGCAGTTGTCTCATGGTGAAAAAATTTGTAATACATAATAAAAATTAGGCAACTACAACTCAACTGTCATTTATTTTTTGGCCGGAATCGGTATACCGGTACGTACCGGTATAGACGTAAGCGGTAGTCTGGATACCGGTATTTTCTAACCGAAATGGTATCTAATTTTAGCGGTATTTGAATCGGTATCCGTATTTTAACGATACCGTTTGCCAACCTTGATTTTAAGGCATCCGGGATCGCAGGAACCTCCAGCTGGAAGTCTGTCAGGCAAGCCGAAGTAAATCTCTTTCTCCGGTTCTTCTCTGAAGAAACCTAGACCCGTTCTCAACCCTAGCTTCGAGCCATCCGTGTACCCACAAACTCTCACGGGTGTTTGTTCTAGGGTTCGATTGACCCAGGAGTGTCTTTCTGGTATTAATGTCTCCCATTCAGTTATAACCCTAGTCTCACGTACCCGGTCGGATATTTCCAAACTCTGGTCGTATCCGTTCAGTGAAGTCCATACGTTCTGCTGGTGTTATATGTTGTCTGATCAGATCCATTCCCACATTATCCGCTGGTTCGTATCTAATACGAATGTCTATAGGTTGGACATAACGAATGGTCTCCACTGATGGATGTAGTTCTTACAGCACTACTTATACCTACTTGAACCTTCTTCAAAATTTTAATGTTGCATTTTCTGCCTGTTGAGCTCCACTACCGATGCGTATGTTAGAATTGGTCTGATCACACTCCTATAGAGCCAGTGTGTTGCAATACGGATAAGTCCCCTATTGGACCCAATATCCCTTCTGTAGAGAGACCAGCTCTTTTCACTCTTTCCTCTATGTGGTGTATCCACAACAGTTTCCAATATAGGATCACTCCTAAATATTTAATCCTATCGGATAAGGTAATAGTATTTCCCTGGATAACCATAATATATGTTTGCTTCACCTATTAGAGGTGCCATAACATATATCTCTAACCATATATCTCTAACCAGTTTATGTTCTCATTTCATTTCAAAAGCGCAATTACAAATATCTTGAACCAGTAAACAGCTGTTTATGGTTGCGGCCAAAAACCAAACGGTTATGTTTCTGGGTGTTATAGCGAGTCCCCTATAATCAAGCACAGTGTTGCCCATAAATTTGGTTCTAACAGCTATTTTCTATGGTTATGGTTATGTCTCGTTTAATTGAACTTTTAAGACCAAGTCTTATAGGAATCCTTCATACGTTAAATGTCGACTTTATCAACTGACATTAACGCAACGACGGAGGAAAGTTGACACGATGAATACTTTGGTGACGGAAGCCTTGGAGTTGCTTAAATAGGTTTGTTTTCCATTTTGTTAACTTAATTTAAGTTTTTTATGTATTTTATTTAATTGTTTTGTTTTATTTTGTTCTTGCTCTCCCAAAACACAAAAACTTAAATCAAAACATCAAAAAAAAAACAAATAATTGCTGTCAAACTACTCAACCTAAGCAATGTAAAAGTTGCCCAACTTTTGCACTTTGTGTTTACGGAGACGTACTGAATATGACGTACCGCATAAGCGTATGACGGATTCTATGTGACTTTTTATTCAACAACATTCTTAACCCAGCATCAACTACGATTGGTGAGGTTAAAGGTGGCAGATGTGTTTCAGATTAACGCCTAATATCACGTTGGTTTAAACACCGGGTGAAGGTTGGACGCTTACCATCGCCCCCATGCGTCTTTAGAAAGCACCATGTAATACTCCAATAACACATAGGTTGCAATCTTTGAACATAGTTATCCCAAGCCAAGCCAAGACTATTCTCTTACCGTTTTTGGTAGCAACCACAGCCATTACGTACGATTCTCCGTGATCACACGCCGCGAGTGTAATTGCTTACACCCGCAGCGAGGTCTCCAAGAGAATTCCTTACCATTAACCGGCACAGCTCAACCACTCATCAGAGCCAGACGTATCCCTGAGCCGACAACGATCCAGTACCTACACCACACAGCTCAACATCAACCTTTTAACTCTGTGGCGTGGGACCAAATCGACCTTTTGGTAAAGGATCATGACGACCGCTACACACATCCAACTGCCAGAGCAGCTCGGCTGTTGGGCCACTGGCACCCGTGGTACCAGACACAAGCTGCTGGTCAAATCTCGAAGTTCCGCCCCGAGAGACATCACTTCTATTGTCTTTTAAACTCAGGGCAGTTCCAGGTGACGCTGCATCTGCTTGACAAAAAAAACCTGCTTCCTTTTATAAATATGTGCACATCCGTTGCTGTTATTTCAAAGATTGGCTAGTAACACATTAGTTCTATGGGTAAAAAGCCAAAGGTACATGCTCAATGAAAACCGTAAAAAAACCCACCAGATGGGGTCCCAGGATTGCCACACCCTTAATCTACTATAGATTCCTCTGGGGGAGGTTAAAGGTGTAATATGTGCATAAGTACATCTGTTATGTATGTATGTATGTAAATATACGTATGCAGATATGTACATATAAATACATACATATATTAGTGTCACATTCAGCCAATTTTAGGGCAAACAAAATTGCTTAAATTCAAATAGTTATACAAACTTTTCTTATGCACGAGTATCACAAACTTCACCGATTACATTACTCTTGTGACCGATTAGTTTGACTTCTTCACCTATTTTCATATTTATAAAGTTTTTGCAACACTTGTTAAGAAAATGCATCACAGTTTCATATTCAAAACAAAACTTTTCCAACTCAACGAACAAAAAAGTGATAAATAAAATACACGTTTCTCTAATACAATTTGAGAAATTTGAAACTTATCGGTAAAAAAAATTGTACGCTCAAACACATTCACATTGTATACGAGTCATTGAAGAGTGTAAATCTAAAGTATGTGGACATGTAAGAGGAGAGTTTCCGATTGGCTACAAAAAAAGCAACTAAGCAAAACAAGTATCTAAGATGTTTTACTGCCACATACAAACGAATCGACCGACTACGAACAACAGAAACAAAAAGTTTAATAATGTTGCTAAAACTTTCATTTCATTTTACTTCTATACTGCCACACTTCTTTCTAATGTTATTAATTCAATCTTTTTTTTTTTTCTTCTTTCAAAGTTACACATGAGAATTCATTAGATTCCAGACGACATAGATGGATGGATGGATGTCTGTTACAGAAAGTTGTGGGTGCTTTTGTTTGTGTTTCACACCGGAAACTGCCACAAATCTTGTCGATTTTATTATTACTCATGTTCATTTTCTATTCATTTCATTGTTCTCATTTTAACAGGATGTAATCTTCTTCATTAAAAAACTACATGTTGGATATGTTTTCTTTCTTTCTTTCTTCCTTTGCCACTAAGGACAGTCAGGACATTAAACCATAGAAATATTGAAAAAAAAAAAATAAAATAAAATTATATGACCTGCCGTAGCCTTTCACTTCAGTGCCTTAAATCTTCTCTATAATACTTTCTATACTTGAAAAAAAAACAACCCGTATCCTTGCCGTTGTTCCTAGTTTATACACAACTTCATACATACAAGGACGCTTTTTATTACACATATTTCAAAATGGGTCGCCTTGCATTCAACATTTGAACTGTGCGTGCAGTTACGTTGCTTAAGGAATTTGCGAAATTGTTTCTGAAGAGATAATAGAAACGGAAGTGTTTGAAATGTGAGAGTCAGTTCACAAAAGCGAGTATGTATTTAGGCCGGGTTTACATCTGTGTGCCATGTGCCACACAAGCGTAAAAAAAGCGTAACCAACTAATTACTAATGAAAAACTGTTAGATTCAGACATGTATTTATTAAGTTAAAAAGTTCCATACATAACTAATAGAGAATTTTATAGAAACCAACATGATTGGAAACTGTTTAAATAAATAAATACATGTCAGAATCAAACAGTTTTTCATTAGTAATTAATTGGTTACGCTTTTTCTGGGCAAATGGCACACAAGAAATGCCAGATGTAAACTCAGCCTTACAATATCACTGTGTGTAATTTTTTAACTCATGGACACCACCACATGATAAAAGACCAAAAAAAATAAACACCCCTGTCTCCCAGTTTTGCCCCTAGTCATGCACTTTTTTATGGACCCCAAAGATTTGGGGCCTCGGTGTAATTTTTGCATTTTCTCAGGTTCATATCTTGTAAACCGTTCGGAATCTTGATTTACTCTCTGAGGCAAAGTTGTAGCTCTTGTCATAAAGAACAAAAATTGTTAATATATAAAATCAAAAAAACTTCATGTTCAAGATCAAAATCGCAAAAAATTAAAAAAAAATTGATTTTTTTTACGTTTTTTCTCCTGTTCAGGTCCATAGGTAGCAAACCGTTCAAAATTTAAGAAAACAATCAACTGCAAAAATTTACTTAAGATCTCAATAAACAACTTTCTGCAACATATGAACTTCCTAGGAATGACTCTTAAAATTTCCCAAAAAATTTTTATTTTAAAAGTGTAACAACAAGTATGTCTGATCAACAGTCAGCTGTTTATGGTTATTTAATTGGTTTATATGGTTATGGTTATGGCCATGGCGTTATGGCGAGTCACCTATAATCAAATGCAGTGCTGCCCATAAGTTTGGTTCGAACAGCTGTTTTGTTTGATTTAATTCTTAATCTTAAGAAAGGAGCTTGCATAAATATAGAGAGAACATTTACTAACCAAATAAGTTAAATAAAACAAACAAAAACCAGCAAATTCCTATGTATTTACAATTTTGAAAGTCTTGATACTTTTAATTGATTAATTTAAAAAAATATACTAAAATCATAAGTACTTCCAACTTAAAAAACTTTTTTCATTACTAGATGTTTACACATCTCCCCTGTGATCGGACTCACATTGCTTATTTTTTTATTATGTTTTTAAGATAAACAGCTGAAAGTTGCGGCTGTCATATTAAAGAGCAAGGCGTTGCCACACTTTATTGAGTTTCGTTATTTAAGTTGCTAAAAATAAAAAGTTTTCAACAGACTTTAAATAAAGTTCTTAAATTGAATTAAATATGGTTTGTGAAACATTTTTTATATAAAACAATTTATTGATTGAATAAACCAGATTTTTTTTTAAATTATTATAATTTTGTGTTTGAATTGGAAAATAATTTTTTTTTGTGTATCACAATTGCCCTCCTTTGAAGTCATACTTTCTGTTTACAAAAACTATATCAATTCAAATAAATCAATCGTAAATGCAAAAGCTTTTTATTAATGTTCGTCTTTCCTTATGTAAGATTCCTCATGAATTCGGTATTTAGCCACACCCCACAGTGAAATTAGTGTTTCCTTTAGCAACCAACTTTTACTCACTTATTTGTGAGTTGAATGTAAGCTCTAACATCTACATAAATGTATAAAAATTTATCAGGTTACTGCACAAAATTAGTGTTACTTCCTGCAATTGACAATCTAAAGAAAAATAGTCATCAAACGAAGCTAAACTAGAATCCTAGACTATGGGCCACATTTCGTCGCTTGGTTATTGTTTTACTGCAGTCATAATGGCGGTATTCGATGTTTGATGCAAATAGTCTAGCGTAAGTGTAAATGCAAAATATCGTAGCTTTTCCTTAAAACCCAACAACAAAATACACACACATTCCAAAGAAAAGCTACGATATGCATTAATATATGCATCAAACATCGAATACCGCCAATTTATTTTGAATATACTGTGCCGCAAACCAATAACCAACCGACGATTTGATGTCAGAGAACAAAAAGAGAAAGAAAACACATTATTATGACACCCACTGTTGCCGGTTGTTATTTGTGTGTGTTTCTAAGAAAATTTAACTAATTTAATAAAATCCTAAAATATTTTCTAATTAATACTTGTCGAAGTTGTTGAGCATGTTTATTAAACATGCTTTAACTTTCCTGTTCTCATTATCTTTATTAGATTTTCCCATCTACTTTTATTAATTATTTAAGCCCTTTTATTAATAGCAAACCTTTTTGTGACTGTTACTGTTGTGCCTTTTCGAAATTCACTCTTCACTGTTTATTATTAATTTAATAATACAACGATGCTTTCAAATGTTTTAATTAAAGGAAGGAAAAAGACGCAGACGTCGCTGCTTGTGCGGTCTTTACTTATTTATTATTTAAGTTAAAGAATAGAATTATCTATAAATAGAATTGTGAAATAACATTAAATACCAAATGTATGTATGTGTTTTTACGTTAAACTATACCTTTAATAGATTTGGTTTGCAGCAATACATATTACTTATTTTAATTTATTACTCTTTTTTATTTTTGTTAGAAATTAAACAATAACACAAGAGTATGTAAGACGAGTACGAACACTCAACTAAAATACAGTAGACTCTCGATAATTTGAAATTCAGGGAATCCGAGAAAAATTTCAAGCAATCGAATGTTCAAATTAACAAGAGTTTGATTAAAGTTTTTATTGTTTATTTAGAACTTTCTTATGTAATATACACATTGATAATACTTTTGAAAAAAGTCTTTAAGTGGCTAAGCCCGCTGTTTTTACAGCTCGGATTAAGTTTTTTATTAACTACATATAAGATGACAAATTAATTTGTTTTGTTCATTAGTTAAAGAAGAAATTCAACCTCAAACTTGGTTGGATATTTTCGGAGAGGCAGATATCACCACCTAATATGTTCTATATCTTAGTTAGAAAAAAGTCATGAAGCCTTTGTGTCATATATATATATATATATGTACATATATTAGGGCGGGTCGATTTGTATGGAGGCAAAAAAAAACATCGCTAAAATTACAAGGAAAATCGTATTCTAGGGATCAAAATAAGAAACCTTGCCCAAAGAACCATACCTCTAAAATGTATTTTAATGTCCCGACTTTTGATCCGAAAGGTCAAATTTTCTTGAAGGGTCAACTTTTGAAAAATCTTACTTTGACCCATTTAGCGTTCCTCAATTGAGTCAAAATGTATGACCGACCCCCACAAATTTAATTGAATCAATTAAATTCTTAATTGAAAACATTGATTTTTGAATATTTTTTTCTGTGCAGAGAATTTTGTGTTATAATAATTTTTTTTTTTTTTGTGTTGAAATAAGTTTAGTTATAAAAATAAACCTCAACCGTCGTTTAATTTTCAAGAATCCCATAAGATTTGAAGCAAAGTTTTCCTTGGATTTTTTTTGTAACACTTCATTATAATACTAAATTGGTATTTTGGTTAAAGGAAAACCCTTTTATTATTTTTCTGTGTACGTACATGCATATGTAAATGTTTTCCAGCTGCTTATTTTTGTTCTTTTTTTTCAATATTATTAAACATGTATGTATTTCATTTTAATATCCTGCGCCATTTACTATTTCCGGCTTTAACTCTCGTGCACAACTTCCTTTATTATTATTGTTTTACTGTTAAGCCCAAGAGACAATATTATTATCCACCTTTTCCAAAATAAGAACAAAAAAAAAAAACAAACAAAATAAAATATACAAATCCTTTTACCAGGCATATGTATATTGAAAATGCTCAAAGCCAGCTTAAGCCAACACCGCCGACTGCAGTGTTTCAAAAACCAATAACAAAAGTTTTTTTGTTGTTGTTGTGTTGCCTGCGGCAGGACGCGACATGAAAAAAGCATTAATCTTTTACACAATATTAACACATTTTTCACTTAAGCACCAAATTTACTTGCAAACTGACTATAAATGTAAATTTTGAATTTGGCTAAAACATCCTGCAGCTAAATACGAGTAGATTTAAAGATATTTGCTAATAGAAATTTTACAAACAGTTAATAAAAACGTGGCAGTGAAAGAGGGTAATAAACAGAAATTATATAACATAAATATAAAACACAATTTCAATCAATTTCAAGAGAAACTATGAAATCTTAGCGTTTCTATTTGCCATAAAATAATATGCTTTTCTTTTTTTTTCTATAATTGATTTATTTAAAACTAGTCTGAAGACGCTAAAAAAAGAGCAAATATGATCTTAGAGCCCGTCTACATGAAGGGTGACACCAGTGTTGCCAGATTTTTTTTCTAGAGCTTATCCCAATTTTTTATTTGTCATCCCCAAAAATCCCCAAATTGAGTTTTTTTTTCATTAAAATTTTTTCTAAATAATGACAAAAATAACATATTTATTCAATAAAATTCATTTACATCAACAGCCATTTTTACATTCATATTAATTTAATTTGTACTTATCGAACTTGTAAAGAAAAAATTACACGTAGTTTAATATACACAAGTATAAAAAAATTTTTAACCAAAGTCTACCATATCAAAAACTTCAGAATCGAAACTTGCTGATTCATCAGCCTCAAACTTTGTTGGCAGCGTGACCGTTTGACCGACTAAAGTGGCAAATTGCCACTATTTCGACTGCCTTGCCACTTTTTTGACTGCCTTGCCACTTTCTTTCCCGTCTTTTTTATAGTGAATTATATAAAAAATACATTAAAAATAAAAAGTTTAATGTAGTTTTGTTCTTTTTTTTTGTTAATTTTGCCCCTTTTTTGATAAATTCCCTTTTGGTGGCACTTTTTGAAAAATGTGATCGGTCACCCTGTACATAGTATGTACTTCTATTAAAAAGCTTTAGCATTTCAGCAGAAGGATTAAATTTGTCACAACATATTGAATTATTTTTAAAGTGTGTGTTTATTCTAAGAAGTGCTTCCAACAAGTCGTATTGCATTTTTTTGCGTATTTTTGTTTTGGTAGTATTCATTATTGGTTAATCTGCCTTGATACTTCTTCTTTATTAGAAACCATTCACAATGAAAAGTAATACACATTTTTAGACCTGCCAAACACATATTTCTTAGTTCAAAAATCACTCTTGTTGCTATCTGTTATAATAAAACATCCCCAAAAATTCCCTAAAATTTGGTAATCATCCCCAACAAATCCCCAGATCACCAATATGAAATTTTCATCCCCAATCGCGAAAAAATACCCTATTTGGGGATAAATTCCCTAAACTGGTAACACTGGCTGACACAGCTGCGACACGTCGCCTGCGACTAGTGTTTTGAGGCGTGCAGTGAAGAGAAGCTTGCGGGGTAGCAAAAGTCGCACGTTAAGAGAATTGAAGTGACAAGTAAGGAGCAGAGAACGAAGCCGATGTATAATTTTGGTATGGCGGCTGCTAACACCAAATCGGACAAATTGGTGGCGGCTGAGACTGATGGGCATTGCCATAGCAATTCATTGCCACACTCTTCGGCGGCGGCTAACTAATTATGAAAATCATCGGCGGCGCGGCTGTGAGCCAATCGGCTTCGTTTTCTTACTAAGGAGTGAAAAGGAATTATTGTATTTTGGTGGTAAATAAAAAAAACATATGGACATATTAATTCCACATTTCCCAAGCTAACAAGTATTTCCTTTATGGCAACACTGCTGCGAATGAAGGAATAAAAAGCATTGATCAAATTAATATTAAAACGGCTGAGTACACATCTGACATTTCTTATGTTGTCATTTTGTAGTGTTATATGTGCAACGCTGTTCACATTGTATTTTTTATATGGAAAGCAATGCCACGCAACAAAAAATAAATGACAAGCATTGCTAAACGGGTGCTTATAACTGAAATGCAGAGGACGGGCAGCGAAGTGTTGCAAACTTCACTTAGCTGTAGCAATCAAACGTTTAAAGTTGGTCATACACGACATGTTGCTTACGGTACCATGAAATAAGTCCCAAATGAAATAACTCCCAAGAAAATATTAAATAACTTCCAATGATTTTCCCATACAAAATTGAGACTTACTTCATTATGAAATAAGGCCCAATGCATTGGGACTCTGTATTTTCAAACAGAAGTCCTTTGCTCCTTTTAAAAAAACAACTGATTTTAGGACATATGCCATATAGTGTCTTTATACTGTCTCGAAATCTAGTACTTTCGAGATTTCGAGCTAAATCAAGCTGCTTTTTTCCAGATTTCCCATACAAAACAAAATCAAATTTTTCAGAAGATTTGTAGGAAATCTAATAAAAATCTAATGTTTTTATTTATTCTTTACTACCCTGTACAACAAAAGGTGAGTGAATTAGCTACGGTCTGCTTAAAAAGTGTGTGAATTGGCTACAATGCAGTTATTTGGTTGTAGTCTTGAAAACAAATCAGTTGATGGGTTTTGTTTTGGATAAAAAAAATTTTGATAAATGTTAAAAAAGTTGGTGTAAACGGTATAGGTTTTCATAAAGATTTTAATCAAAATATGCTAGATTTTGTGCTGATGTAAATGCCCTATTAAACACATCCACCACAGCAAGCTACCGACTACAAAATATCAAGGATAGAATACACATGTTTTTGTATGAGAATGATTACTTTTATGGGAACAAGGCAACAGGCTACAACAGTTTGTTGTCCATGCTACATTTGTCGTTGTAGTAAAATTAAACTAATTTCTATTTTTGATGGCCACAAGCCAAAATCAGTGTTGACAATATGGCAAAATATGTAAATCTAATTAGTACTTAGCAAAATTATTTAATGCAAAATAAATAAAGTTACAAAGTTTCAATGTTAATTACAAAAGTAATTATATTTTTACAAAGCGAAAAAAACGATAGTACGCAAAAAAAAAAATTTTAGACAAGCCACAATATTGATTAAAAATCGCTCAAACTATAGGGAATGCAAAAAATTCGGTAAAAATTGGGAAAGTGACGAAAATTCGCAAAAACTTACTAACAGCATAACATAACATAATAACAAAGTATAATATTGTTTAAAATCTTCAAAACTGTTAGGAAGCTAACAACACGCAAAAATTCTCTTTTATTGCGAAATTTGGAACGAAATTCGTCGTTCTTCCCAGTTGTGTTCCTAGCATATACTTCAATATTAGGTTGCTATGGTGCTGTTGCCGTTTTCAAAATAATTAAATAGCTGGTTAACAGGCAACATTTGTTGCCAGCGGCAGTTGTAGTCGTGTAGCCATGTAGCGTGCCGTTGTGTATGTGCTTAGAGCAATACTGGGTGGTAATTTATAGATACAGCAGATATTAAATTCTCCCAATTGGAATTCCTTCTTAAAGTTTCCACAAATTAAATTAAAAAAAAAAACAATTTAAATAAATTATTTGATTTGAAAGTTTACATGTTGAAAGTTTTTGCTGTTTGAATATTGAATTTTGCAATTTAAAAAGAAAGAACTTACTCGTATCACCAGGAGACGTTAATAGCAAAATAGCAAAAAAAAAAAAGAAAAAACAACCATGAAAACAAAAGATTATTAAACTGTAATCGATTTTAACAAAAAAGAAAAGTTACAAAAGGTTATACTAAAGAGACATTTGCTGCTCGGCAAATACATACATACATACATATCACTGGGTCATGAGAAAAAGCATTAAATATTAAACATTAAATAAACCCTTTTTATTGCCAGGATTATCAGGCAATGAGAAGATAAAATCCACAGGACAACAGCTATTTACAATATTTATAGACGAGAATCAACAGAGTTCTACTTCCTTCCTCCCTCCATCCCTCTCTTACACTCTATATATCATATAATATATATACATATACATATAAGTATGCGTATCTCTCTTCTTCCTCTCACTTCTACCACCCACTCTCTTGCCAAGTTTGGTTAAGGCAGGATATGATGATGAGATGAATAAATCTATTTAGCAGTAAAAATATAAAACTAAGCAGCAGTATGAGCCAGCGATAAGACATGTACAACAAAATTTATGCTCGAGTATATATAATATTTCTTATTTTCTATTTCCTCCTCCTCCTCCTTCTACTTCTACTTCCCCATACATTCTTCCCTAATGGATGCGTTATGCGTTAGTATTTATGTGCAATTTTAACTTAAGTTTATTACAATGTAGCTGTTGCTTGAAGCACGTAGAAAGGTCATTATAATAGGAGGAAGGAGATGGAGGCATGTATTGCCTTTGCCCCATATAATTTACTAAAAGTTTTCCTTACATGTATGAGTTTTAATTTTATCTTTCCACTGCTACACATACTGTTAGTTTGGATTGCTTTAAATAACTTTAATTCTATTTTTTTAGTGATTTATATTCGTTTATATTTGTTTTTTAATTAATTGTTAGAAATATTTTATACTAAAGTGGCTTGAGACCGCGTTTTCGTAAGCAACCACAGAAAAATAAAAATTACTAGAAAATTTAATAAATTATATTGTACTAGAAAACTAATATGTTTGCAAGACTCATTGGATCCGCTTGAGTAGAAGCACTTTCAAAACAATATTTCTTTTATGGGCGTGACACTACCCAGTGCCTCGCTTCTGTAGTTAATGTGAGAACTTTTTGAGTCGAAAAAATTTTTATCATCCTGTGAAACACAGGCTGAGTAAGAAAAAAAGTGTGTAAATAATAATAAAAATTTTTTGTAAGTTTATATAACTTTTTATGTGAGTAGCCCTGTGTAAAATATGACAACCAATATAATTATTTAATTTTTGTCGATGCGAGAACTTCTCCCAAATTACAGAAACGGGGTACAGATGACAGATATTAAACAGTTAAGTTCAGTGCTCAAGTCTGGCACTGCGTAAACTAAGCTTGTGACACACACTATACAAGTAAACTGTGCAGTTTTTATTTAATGCACCATAATGCAGGTGATTCTTTGTATAATTCCAGGAACTCTGTCCAGAATATTTTTTCTGCGCTCATTTCTTGTTTTGAACTCTTAAAAAAACACGAGACAACTGAGCGTTTGCAACATACACTGCACAAGTTCACTGAACAGTTTTTTCAAACTTGAGCAAATATCAAAATCGGTTTGATATTTACTCAGTTCACTGCGTAAATAGCACAACCACCCCCATACACTACACAAACGCACTGTACAGTGCCAGACTTGTGCAGTGAACTTGTGTAGTGTATGGCCGGCATAACAGCCTTACAAGACCGGAGGTTTAAAAAAAAATATTTTCAGACTATTTTTCTAACATCAGGCTAAAGTTGGCTTAGGATGAAATATAGTTAATATCATCATTATGATTTTCTGATTTGAAATTTTAAAGCACCTGGTAGTCAGTAAATTAAAAAAACTTTTGGGGTTCGAACATGTAACATCACACGATGTGTACTCAACGCGCTACTACCCAGCTAAGGTGCCATCTAAAATAATAGCAGCAAAATGTTAATAAAACTGAAATGAGTTTAAAAGTAGCTGAAAATAAATTTGTTGGCTCTCACCAAATTCGATTACGTACTAGTGATCTGCATGATGACGAATCAAACGGCATAATTTCGCATTTTCTAAAGTGAATATTGAGCTAGCACTTAACATTAAAATAATGAATGATGCTATTGCATGATTCATATCAATGAGACTGTTGTTAATAAATGCATGCCACTGCTTGCAATCTCTATTCATTGATATGATTCGCTAAAGCTGTTTACACGAGTTCAAAGCATTTTGAAGAGCAATTTTGAAGAAAATTTCAATCGTGTAAATCTAGCTTTATTGAAAAAATCAATAAGGCAACCTAATAAAATCAAGAAGAAAACCTTTTTAAAAAAAATCAAGAAGGCAACCTAATAAAATCAATAAGAAATCCCTATAGTTTACAATTTATAAGAAAACCTAATAGAATCAAGAAGTTTTTTTCTATAGATTGTTAACGGAAATTGAGTAAAAAAAGTTGTGAATAATAAGATGTCTTCTTGATTTTATGTGGTTTTCTTCTGGATAAAATTAATAGGATTTACCACATAAAAACAATAAGGAATCTCTATGAAAAAATCTTCGCTTCTTTCTGCTGGGATAGCCTAAAAACGTTTCATAAAGAAAATCTTCTTGATTCTATGAGGCAGTTATTTCTCTGTGTTTGCCGATTTTATTTATAAAAAAACAAAATAACCAAAACCATACTGTCTAGGGGGAAACCCTGAAACATTAAATTTGTATCAGACCTTTTATTTTTTTTTTCTTTAACAATTGTGGCCGGTATTCATGGTATTCATATATTGTCATTCTTATTTGCCAACATCGCTGAGGCAGCTTCAATATTTATACTTCAGCGGTCAATATCGATTATAATCGCAGATTATAGTTAACATTTATAAAAAAAATAAAGAACATTGAAGAGTTGTTATTATGTACGAGTATTATTTTCCTTTTTTTTTATTTCTGGTTTTTGTAAGGACACAGTTTTTATCTCTCAATCTGCACAATTTTCGATTTAAATTGTCATTAAAGGTATTTAATAATAATAACAATAAAATTGAACAAGAAAAAATATTTATCGTTATTTACAGAAGCAACAGAAATAAGCAAAAAAATAATAATAAAAAATAAAAAAAAATTAAGGATATAAATAAATTATTCTCAACTTTGTGTCCATAATTTATGACTGAGTAAAGTTATTGCTATTTTTTTTCAAGGAATTTAAATTGAAAAAAAAAACAAAAAAATATATTTGAATGGATTAATGTTAAAACATAATTTTGATTATGTTGTTGGCACATACATATGAGCCATACTCTGGAGGTAGCTGTGCAAAAAATAATATTGATAAAAAGCCAACGTCTAGCGTCAATACCGGATATTTATTGTATGTAATGGGTGTTTTTTATTGAGGTATAGAACTTTAAGTTGGCATCACTTTTTTAACTGGCGGCCATTTTGTCAGCTGTCAAGTGATTAATATTTAGTTTGGTTTGCCATTTCATCATGAACAGGCTGACAAAAGAACAACGCTTGCAAATCGTGCAAATTTATTTCGAAAATAATGGTTCAGTTCGCGAAGTTTACCGCAAGCTCCGTCCATTTTATGGTCGACATAATCGTCCATCAGAGCAATTAATTCGGTTAACCATGGATCGTTTTCGCACTACGTTTACTCTATGTGATAATACGCATCCGCAGAGACGTCGAACAGTGCGCACCGAAGAAACAATTGCCGCTGTAGAGCAAAGTGTTGAAGAGGACCCGAATGAATCGATTCGCCACCGTGCACAGCAATTGGAGCTTTGTCCATCAACTTTATGGAAGATTTTGAATGTGGATGAGTTGTGGTTCCAACAAGACGGCGCTACATGCCACACATCGCACGTCACAATCGATTTATTGAAGGAAACATTCGATAAGCGCATAATTTCGCGGAATGGACCTGTCAATTGGCCACCAAGATCGTGTGATTTGACACCATTGGATTATTTTCTTTGGGGATATGTGAAGTCGCTCGTCTACGCCAACAAACCAGAAACGTTAGGGGACTTGGAAGCCAACATTCGTTGCGTTATTGCCAACATACGGCCCCATATGCTCGAAAAAGTGGTTGAAAATTGGACCTGTAGAATTGGCTTTATTCGAGCCAGCCGCGGCGGCCACATGCCCGAAATCATATTTAAACATTAATGGCATAAAATTATCCTTCCAATAAAGCCAAATTGATGGACATTAAAACGATTTTCTTGTGTTTTATTTCAATTCGAAGTTCTATACCTCTAAAAAAACACCCTGTACATACCGAGTATTTCTCTCCCACTATCTGTACTTTTGAACAGGATGTTATTAAATAAATTTTCATAAATTATATGGATCATAAAACACAAGAACCTTTTTTTCACTAAAAAGAAAGAAGAAAAAAACAAGAACTACGAGTACGAGTACAAGTACGACTATGAAATGCCACTTTAAACAACATAATTCGTTCTAAATTGTTGTTTTATCGCTATTTTATTTGCCTTTTCGTTTTGCTAAGGTTGTCCTGTTCACTTTCCTTGACTATCTTTATTTTACGTGGTGTTACTAATGCGATTGTCTCTTGGCTGGTGGCTGATGTCATCGGACGTTATGATGAACTCATTGCTCCGTGAAAGTGTTGTAAATTATGATATCAATTTCAAGGACTGTTTGTTTTTCTACTTGTGCTTACATTTCTTTAAGTGATTTTTATTCAAATCAAAACTTTTAATTATTAGCTAGATGCAGGAAAAAACATACCAAAATGAAAGCAAAGATAGCAAAAAAAAAATTATATAAAAATACAAGTTGACAGAATAAGCTCTCAAAATGTTTTAGTTTTTAAAGTTAACCATAGAATAGAATAGGGGGAAGATCTGGTCCAAAGACCGGCACTGCGACTCCCGATGGATCTTTTGTATCATAGATCTATGAATGAGATTAATTCAATCTCTGTATGACCCTCCGTATGAAGGTCAGTACAGATATTGGAGAAGCCCGCCTAATATCATTTGAACACAGAAACTCAGAATGAAAAACACGCCTTCTACTGTCACATAATACGATACACTCACAAAGAATGTGAGTCGTCGTCTCGTCATCTTCCAAACACAAGCGACACAATGGTGAACGAACTTGGTTACTTTTCCACAGAGAATAGTTCAGTCCAAAGTGACCAGACAGAAAACCATTAACAAGCCGTAAATGATTCCTGTTGAAGTTCAGGATGCCATTATATGTAAATGGCTGCATCAAAGAGTTAACCATAGACTATGCAATATTATTGAGTACTTTATTCCTGTTATTTGTTATTGCCGTAGTGTAAAGCAACACTATTTAATAAATTATACAATATTTAAAAAAAAAATAAATATTCCGCAATTTTCCTCAAAATATATGTGTGTAAAAGTAGGAAAGGTACAGTGATAGAGGGAACAGGTGATGAAGGAAGAGATAGAGGAAAGCCTCATTCTTTCACAACTCTGCACTTTTGCAGTGTGCAGCGCCCTCTGGTGTCAAGAAGGCGTATGAAATTTTTTAAGCTCTGTTTAGTAGCCATTTTATTGGTTATTTTATTTCGCCAATGATTCTGCTACACAATACCGACAAAAAAAATTAGAAAAATATTGTTTATATTGATGTAACTGGAAAAAGAATTATTGTACAATGTTGTCAACACATTACAAAATTTTTCTTGTTGCGCAATATAAATGAAAAAACTTTTGATTTTATCCAATACTCGTATAATTTGCCATATACCAATATAATATATACACATAGGCAATTTTATTGTACAATATCAATTTATTGCACAATAATATTGCACCTTATTACATTTAAAAACTACGAAATATAATATTACAAGTCGCAGTTTTCTTAACGCAAACACTGTGCAACAAAAAAAATTCTGACAGAGGACTAAAAAAAAGAAGAGAGGTGTCTAAGGACAACCCGTTATAGCTATGCTGCTTAGTTATATAAAACAAATTTCATGTGTGAAATAACAATGCAATAAAATGATGTCAAATTCTCTGCAAATATTTCAAAACGGATATTTCCCATTATTTTCTTTTCTAGCGAAGTACGATTAATTTATTTATTTATTTATTAAACATACCATACAAAGTAAATTTGCATAGTATGGATTTCCACGAATATGGGCAGAGTAACTAGACCATATGACCAAGATGTTAATAACAGTATTTTCAAAAAAGTTCCGTGACTGACTGTACGACCTATGCCTTCACATAGGAAGTAGCAACGTGGTTGTTAAAGAAATTCCACAAAAAACCGCAAGATTATACGGTTATCCGTGGCAGATCAGTCAACCAGTACGAGCAAGACGAAAAACTCTCGAAGGCCTAACAACAGACATAACCCTGACCGCACTTAAGAAATAATTACGATGACGCCAAATTATGTTCTTCGACCCAGAGCTGCTTAACGACTGAAGTACGATTAAATTCATGTATTGTTTGTGGCCGGTGGCGGCTGTTAGTCGGCTTGCAGCCGATTGGCTGTTTTCTCTGGTTTATTCTCAAAACAAAAACAAATTGAGCAATCATTCTGATTGCTTTTGTTTTATTTTGCTTCACTCACTTCAAAGAATGAACTAAAACAAAATCAAACAGTTTGTTTCGTTTATTTTCGTACTCTGCTTTTCAGTACAAAGAAATAAAAACAAATTCATAACTGTAATAGTGTCGATTATTTTTGTTACGAAAATCACGTTCTAGCTCCTGTATCGCGCAATAAATAGCATAGCTATACAATATATATATATAATAATTGCGACGTGATGTCCAGTTTTTATTAATTAAAAACTTTTATAAGCATTTTATGAAAAAAAGTTAAACCGTAAGTTTACACACACACATGTATACATATACATTTTCATTGTATTAATTACATTCATTTATTTTGTCTGAATTATAAATTTAAAGCTCCTGAAGAAGTTGGAGAAAAGCCAACGAAACGTCAAAAAAAAAAGAAAGAACGCTGATGGAGATGTAGTGGCCTTCGAAAACAGCTAGTTGTTCCGTTCTACTACGTGTTTTTGTCAGAATATTTAAAATTAACTTTGGTGTTATTTGTTCATTAATAATTACCACCTGTAATTTGGCCTAATCAAAATCATAAATAAAAAAACTCAAAAAAATTTGCTTTAAGTCCATAAAACGCTTAAGTCTCCATTTGGCTTCAGATGAGAAGCAACTACAGATTAATTTTCCGGTAAATCGCAAAGGATTCAAAATACATTAGTATATCTTTTTTACATCAGTTATTATTAAAGCGGCCCACCAGAACTGCAGGGTTCACATGCACATAGAATACATATAAGTTTTACAAAAGCTAACAAATATTTTATTGCAATATGAGCTTTGGTCACTATCACCTAAAACGTAACATCATGTTGCAGTAGCTTCTATCAGCACAAAACCAAATCAATATGTGTTGCTTGTGCAAATACCCTGAGGGACATTGATATGAACTATCATATGAACTGTATTCAATTTAGAGATGTTGCACGTATGTATGTTTAAGTGTATGGATTTGATGATTTTTGTTCAAGTCATTTCAAATAAAGAATTTCTAAAATAACAAGGGAGAAAGTGTGTAATACCGGATTTATTTTTTTTTTCATTTGCTATTGCATGTGAGCCTTTCATTTTGCAAGTAAGGCAAGTAAACTTTTTGAAAATAAATAAAAAAATATTAAATAATTGTATTTATAGATTGTTGTTATGGTGTTTTTTATCTGCAAGCAATTTCCACATATTGACTTGTCTCACTTTCAACATGTAATTTTCATATATAACTATAAAAATACATATGAGTATTTCCACGATGTGTAACGTGACCGTCGTACACTTTTAAAGTGAAAACGGATTTTTATTTGATAGTCCTATAATTGGTAATAATTTTGACTTCGAAAAATTTTTCGTTTTCAAGATAATTGAAAAAATAAATAAGGCATTCGCATGTGACGTGACATGAATCAGAAGTTTTTTTTTTGTGGATACCGATTAGAACGCTGATTTCAGTGAAACCTGTGGTGCGTTTCAGCAACTTTTAACTAGCCGACAATCGTAATTTCTGTCTATACATTTTGTCGATTGCAACAACGATTATGTGGTTCTGTAACTTCTTTTTAACGATAGTACGCAGCTGTTATTTTCTGTTGATTTTTGTCGATAAAATTAACAGCACACAAATTATTGTGGCTTAAATAACGACACAACTGACATTAACCTGCAGCGAATATCGTTAAAAATGTTACTGAATAGCAAATTCGATCAATTTTCGTTAAAACTATTTTAACGATGCGATTATCGTTAAAAAGAAAGTTAGTGAATCGCACTTCTTAAATAATATTTTAATTCTACTAATTTGGGAATATTGTGCACCGATGTCTCTTTAAAATTGTTTTGATTTGACCCAAAATATATTTATATATTTTTTAATACAACTTTAGTAGTCACAGTAGCACGTGCCATGTCACACGTGACATTTTTTTATTCATCATAATATTTATATTATTTCTTTTGCTTTTTTAAGAAATTATATATATGTAATTATGTATATTATGAGATTGTGTCGACTTTGCCTCTTATGCCGGCCATACACTACACAAGTGCAGTGCTCAAGTCTGGAACTGCGTAAACTAAGCTTGCGGAACATACACTCTACAAGTAAACTGCATTTTTTATTTTAATTCGCTACAATGGTGGTGATTATTTGTATAATTCTATGTACTCCCTCCAGAATATTTGTTCTGCGCTCATTTCTTGTTGTGAACTTTTAAGAAATCACGAAACAACTGAGCGTTTGCAACATACACTACACAAGTTCATTGTACAGTTTTAAAACTTGAGCAAATATCAAAATCATTTTGATATTTACTCAGTTCACTGCGTAAATAGCACAACCACCCCCATACACTACACAAACGCACTGTACAGTGCCAGACTTGTGCAGTGAACTTGCGTAGTGTGTGGCCGGCATTACGTATGCCTTTTCTCTTCATTTAATTTTTTCTTTCAGCCAAATTTTTCTATCTTTTTTTAGCAATTAATTTTTTAAATTAATTTTTTAAATTAATTTTTAATTATTTTTTTAATTTAATTAAATTCAATTCTAATTTATGATCTTGTATTTATATTTCATGCAATTCTATATTTTTATCGGCGTTTTGGCTCATCTAAAATTAAATAACTTAAAAGTATGAATTTTTTTATATTTTACACCTACGATGTCGCACGTGACCACGATAAAAAATTTTATATTTTTCACCAAGGGTTTTTTTATTGTAACTGTATTAAATATCTCTGCTTGTTTTGAATATCTTATGAGCTTTCGACGCACTGATAACAAATATTATTCTATAATGTCGCACGTGACAGCGAAATATGCGATTTTTAATAGCAAAAATGTACAGTTATTTGCAATCGCCTAGTTTCTAATGCATTCTTTTTTTACTCTTTGTACCCTCAGAAAAATTTTAGAGAGTGTGCTTAAAGCACACTTTTATCAACACAAAACGAGCAAAAGAAATATCCAAATGAAAAAAGTTGCGCTTTTGTGACTTTGCATTCGAATATCTCGAAATGGATTTTGTCTAAATGAAAATTGTTTTAATATTAATTAAATTTGGTTGTATATCTATAAAAAATATGATTAAACAAAAAGTATTTTCAAGAAGTTTTAAATTATTGGTACCGGTGGAAATGCCCACATTGAAATTGAAACCACTTTCGATCAAAAGTGCGTTGTGTGATATGACTAATATTTGTTGTTTTACCTACCAGAATCAGTCGTTAGAACTTTCTCAACCTGGGAAAGTTTGATTTTGTTGTACAGTGTAATTGCGTTTGGGTTTTGGTTAAACAGTTGGAATAACGTGAATAAATGTGGCTGCTATTTCTTATTGTAAACCAATTCAATCCATCGTTTTTTGCACTCCACATTGTTTCAATATCTTTGTATTTTTTTGTCATCGTTTTTTTTTTTAATTTAAACAATTGTTTATTCTTTTGATATGCTCTTTTGTTTCAATGACTATTGTTTATGCGTATTGTGGATAGTTTTTATTTGTGTGGATGAATGAGTTCATTTTTGTTTCCCGTATTCATTGATTTTTGCACTATGCACTTTCGTCCTCTTAATTGGCAGCATTGTTGCAGCCTTTAGCAGTCTTTTTTGTTATGACAATAACTTCTTTTTTTTCGATCATGGAATGCTAAACGAACTTTGAAAAATATGGATTTAAGGATTTCGTTATGTTGCTTTTCACGTGAACTTTCATTTAAAAATTAATAAAATTGTGTTTCAAATAAGCTTGAAAAAGAAGTTTCTTTGGCTCTAGTGAAAAGTTTTGATTTTTGGACTTACGCTGTTATTAATGCAAACTACAGATATAAAACTATAAGAGGTTAAAGCTTAGGCTGTCAAAACTCTCATTGTTATTCTACTAGTAATTTAGTTACGACCATACATACTATATTTCAAAAACAATTTCATAATATATTAATAAAAAATATAAAATAAAACTTCTTGTATATTCAACAATAAATATATAACTGAGAATCTTTATTTTTTTTAAGTGTTAAATTAATAAATTATAAAACTTAGAACAACATAACATGCGAACCAACACGCTCAAAGTTTCTGAGTTATTTATATATTTTCACACTTGTTTTTAACAACGTTAGATAGAAAGATATTAATAAAATCTTATCGGCTTGAGTCGTAATAAAGGTCCTGGCGCCTTAGCACAGAAAATATTTTTATAAAGTTTGCAAATCTAGTAATCTTATTATTTCAATTAACTAACTATATTAAAACTTATTATTCTCGAAATTAAGTTTTTCAACTTAAGTCATTCTAGCTTATCAACACAGCTACCTACACAAAAGTAGAAAAGGAAATACAAAAAAGTTTATAAATATAAAACAACTGCCATTGACCTACTTTACAAATAATTTCTAATAATAAAAACTTTAATAAGTGTAATGCAAAAAAAAAACCTCTATAATTATGTTTCTCATCGATTTTCAATACAAAATTGTGAGAAAAAACACTTAGTTTCCACATTAAAAGAAATAAATTAACTTTAATAATAAAACTTCTACCAACAAATGACCGGAAAAAATATTAAAATAACGGACAGGAAGTTATGAAAACTTTGTAATAAAAAACAACTAGAAAACATTTATACATACTTCTACTTATAACGGTAAATTAAAACCACTCAAGTATATAACGGGAGGTTTTTTTAAGGTGCTTGTGAACTATCGATATCGGTAACTCTGGTTTGACAGATGAGAGTGTCAAACTTTGTTGTAGTGTTGAGCATGTCAAACTGTTCAGTAATGTTTGGCAAGCCATCGTGAATTGTTTAACGCTAGAACAATGCTTCCAAATTTTGGAAATTTACTTTGAGATAAATAAATCTGTTCGCGAAGTTCATAGAGGACTTTGTTCATTTTACGGTCAACATAATCGTTTTAGCTCTAATTTTCCGCTTCTCGATTAAAAACCATCGACAAGACAAACAAATGCGAATCGAAGAGAATATTGCTGCTGCAGCGTTAAGAGCAAGGAGCTGTCGTTGCGGTGAACGGCGCCCGCTATCGAGCCATGGTGAATAAATTTTTGTTTCCAAAAATTAATCAGCTAAATAACAACGAAATTTGGTTCCAACAAGACGTCGGAACTTGCTCTACAGTTCGCTTAACAAACGGTTCATTGCAAAATCAATTTGGTAACAATTTTATTTCCATAAGTGGTCTTCCTCACTGGTCGGGTCGCTCGTGCGATTTAACGCCTTTGGACTATTTTTTTATGCCGATAAACCAACAACTCTTGAAGCATTGGAAGCAAATATTCAAGCCATTCGTTTATGCCGATAAACCAGCAAACTCTTGAAGCATTGGAAGCAAATATTTAAACCACCATTGACTCCATGCGGCCAGATTTATTGGTAAAAGTGATCAAAAATTGGACTGATCGAATGGACCTTATGTTGGAAATCATATTTAAAAAAATAAATGTCATCAAATTATCTACCAGATTATAATAAAAAAATTTCATTCCAAAAATATTTCTGTCTTGTTTTAACTATTATAATTTTAAGTTCTCTTGAAGCCAAAAAGAAAACACCCGTTACTTCCAAAAATAAATCCCAAAGCGCACGTATAACTTCGACCAAGCATTGAACTTTCAGCCATTTATGCGAGGTTTGCCTTGAAATGAGCACAACTAATGACATTTTTATTACCACTGAAACATTTGAATGGCCATAGTGAAAATGTTTGGTGGAATAGTTGATAATAAAATTAAATTGCATTTACTTTAAGGCAAGTTAAAAAAATTAAATGCTTTAAATAACTTATGAACAAACTAATAAAATAGAAATGTGGTTGGAAAAAAAACTTCATATGCCAGGGGCATAATAATTATAAGTTATTAACATTAAAGAGATTGAACAAGTTTGAGTTTATTAAGTAAATTCAATGTCTAATAGTGAAATGTCAAATATTGAGCTGTCATCTTTTGGCATTTATTAAGTACAAACGTGGGAAATTACAATCATTCAACGCTACACTGCTGAACGATTAATTATTTATTGTAGTTATGAGAGTGTGTGATGTCACAGTGGGGCACATGAAGTACAAAACCAGTTCTTACAAAAAAAATTAAAATATAATTATAAATGCATAAATAAAATACTGCTGAAATCTATTAAACAAACACTGTCTCTATGAATTATTTGCGCTACCAATTTATAATACCCAAGAAAAAATAACACGGTTCTAACGACAGATCCTGAGATCGATTTACAATATGAGACTTATCTTATGGTGCTGGCTACCACTAGAAACTAGTTCTAGAAATTACAGAGGGTACCATGTCTCTGTATGTAAAACAGAGCCTGTAAGGAGTTGGCCTACTGTCGCAATAGAACTCCTCCTTGAATTCCCATTTCTGGCGGTTGGGACAGAAACTGTCAAAAGCTGGAAAAAGTCATGAACATTGCGGAAAGAAGTAGGGACTGCATAAGTAGCCACTGGGATCTATCATCACTGGGAAGACACAAACCTCTAATTGCGCAAATATCTGATGTGATGTAGAAAGTGTATAACTTTGATAAGAGATTTTATACTGTTCTGAGCAACTGAAAAGAATTTGGTGATGGGGTGAAGGGGGGCTGGGGAAGATGGGTCAACGGTACACCACAGGATCATGGAATATCTTAGGATTTTAGAAAATCCCTGTTCCCTAGTAAACATGTATGTATATTTGGAAACTTGTTTAGACTTTGCAGTACAAGTTTAGTATTGAGCAGCCTGTGAAAGTTATGTGACATTATTATGCTGACAAGTTGTTTAACCAAATGCTACTATAGCGAAAAACATTTAATTTAATCATAAACAAAAGAGAAAACATTAAAGTTTTTATCACTCCAGCACAGTACAGTGGAACCAATTGTAAAACTTATGGAGTAATATAATTTGTATGAAAAATGGAAATTAATTACAGGAAATATTGGGTAATTTTAGTCATAGATTAAAGAAAAAATCTTGCGATATTATTTAATATATTACCAAAATGTTGTAGTCTAAGCCGAAATACGCCAACCACGATAAGGGAGATTATTCTATTTTTCCTTCTCTCTGTAGATGTTTAAAGTTTTATGCAATTCTTATACATATGTATCTTGCAGATATATTTTTTTCAATATTTTAGTTTTTATTTAAGCGTGTCAAAATGAAAACGAAATTTAAAAAAATGTTCGTGTAGGCTTCAATGAAAGTTACCTTAATGTAAAAAGTTAGTAGAAACAAAAAACACGCAACACATGCTGAATAATATTATTTGTTGTTTTTGTAAAGTTTATTAACCTACTGTGATTGTAGTATTGTAATTTTCAATAATTTATTGAGAGTTTGTCTATAAAAACTGGTGTACTGTAAGATTTTTTTGAATTCTACTGAAGTGTTGCTTAGCCGCAACGAAATTCATCTAGACGTGCTAAATCAAAAACAAATAAAATTTTCTATAAATATATGTTGCACTTGGTCCCATTGTGCTCTATACATGTATTTACTACGCACGCTCCACAATAAGTAAATATGCCTTAACAATGCAGAAATTAAGTCACAAGTACACACACACACACACACACACACACATATACACACACACATACACACACGAACACGAACACAAACAAACACTTGGTTGGTTACAGTATTTTCTTTCAAGGAAATAACATTTGAATACTCTCCTCCGTCACCTTTGCACGTATTTGCATTTAATAATAAAGAAAGAAAAACTAATTAAATGCTTTGGTAACATTAAAAATTATACTTTGTTTCGTTAAATACAAAAAGGAAATATTAACTGAATACACGCTTGGAAAAATCAGGTTAATTGCAGGTGTTTTTGTTCTCTGCGTTTAAGCTTTATATGTAAAAAAATATAATAAATTAAATAAATAATACCACTGTAGCTGTCAATCATGCTTTCTTTTGACATTTGAAATTCCTTTCACATCTCTAGTTAATTGGACATGTGTAGTTCTTACACGTTGTATGGCCAACACAAATTGGCATCTTATATCTCCTTATAGGAAATTCAATGCTGAATCATTTATCATTTTACTGGCCCTAAAATTACTTGTGTATTGAGTTAAAAGTACAAATATATTCTTAACAACAGCGTCGTACATAATTTATTTAAATAACAATTAATCATGGAATTAAAATGGTTTTGTTGTTGTATTCGGTCCATTAACATCTTTCTTTTGTTAGATATATTTTTCCTTTAAGCTACCAGGCCTGCTCACAATGTTTTTGCCTCTTATATCTTGTGGATTATATTTAACAGTTTTTAATTGCAGTCGAATTGTGTTTTAGCAACTACAACAAAATGTTAGTTTACAGAATGGCATGAATTTATGGTTGGTAATAGTGTTTTCACACTGTGCTGCCAAGTTAAAATGACCGGAAGTAGCTGATAGGGCGTATGCCAGTGAATACGGCGAATTGATATCGATTGCAAGATTTTCAACTTAAAAATGGATGCAGCCGCAAAAATTATCCATTCACAAAAAATCTGCGGAGAAAAAGAGTCTTTTGAATGGAAAACAATGAAAATATTTGCATTGACTTCTGGGAAGTGAAAATAATATTTGTTTGTATTTGAGCATTTTTTATATATAATAACTTGTTCACTTTGTATATATGTATATGTAAGTAGTTCCATAATTTTAAAATACTCATTTACAAAATATAAAATAATTTCCATTTTATTGCGTAATGCAAAATTTCTTAGTTTTTCATACAAACAAAAACAGCTGTTGTACAGTTTGTCAAATAAGTATATAAGAAGTAGGCAAAAGTACATCAGTAAATACCCTTCTTTCTAGAGAAGATTTATTTTAATTTTAACAAATTTATTAAACAAACTGTGTGTTAAATTTTGAGTTTATTAAACCTACACTGTGAATGCAAAATCAGCTGTTTATGGTTTTAATGTTAAGGCCAGGTTTTATCTAACTTTAGGTGTGAAAACACTATTACATTCATGTATAACATTTTTGGAAAATCTAGTTTCAACAATGTATGTGCAGACCGAGTTTTTTTATTCATATCATTTTTGGCATATTTTTAAGGGTCCGAAAGAAGATCGGCCAAAATTTCACAATTCATGCCAGTCTTAAGTAATCGAATACTTCGAGCCGTTGTCGATTACTTAAACCTGGCATACGAACACATATGTCGTGTGTTAACTTTAAAACATTCCCTCTATAAAAGTCATACCCATAGTCGTCTGACAAAATTTTAATAAGAACGTGCTTTATTTTCTGCTGGAAAACCTACTCACATCAGCTGTTTTTATTATGAAGCAAAAACATGTCGTCAAAAACCTATGCCGTGAGGTAACAGGCAGCAACAGCCCACTATTGACGGAAGCATTAGTTGGCTGATGTTGATATAACTACAACACCGATTATATGTATATTTTCCATATAATATAAATATAAATTGCGTTACATTATTACATAGGGTGTTTTTTTACATGCATGAGAATGATAATTCAAGACGGAAAAATTGTTGTAATGAATTTTTTTTTATTATAATCTGGTAGGTAAATTAATGACATTTATTTTTTAAATACGATTCCCGGCATATACCCGCTGCGGCTACGAGTTACATGGTCCTACGATATGCGATTATTTTATAAAAATGTTTATCAAAAAAAAGTGTTACACAAAAAAATAAATTTGACGAAATAGGTCATAAAAAATCTGACAACCCTGCTCCTGGTTCATATCGAAAAAGCAGCAACATTCTGAGCGGTACTCTTGTTGATGGTTTTGAATCGCGAAGAGTAAAATTAGTGCGAAAACGATAAATAACTGCACGAATTGCTTACTCACTAGGCCGATAATTTTGACCGTAAAATGAACGAAAAGCGCTCTATGAACTTAACGAACAGATTTCTGAGGTTTTCATTAATATCAACGTATGTTATATATTTTTAATTCTGAGTTTATGACATTTTAAATGCTTTTTAGAAAGTTCTGAGAAATTTTTTTAAAATATGGACGCAAATACATACATATTTTTCTAAAACAACAACACAACTTCTACCCTTTTTTTTACACAAGTTTCAAAAATAACTTTTTTTTGGCTCCGCTGAAAAAAAAATGGTTTTCGGACATACGCTGTTATTAATGAAAACAACATATTTATTTTTTTTAAGTAAATTTCCACAATTTCAAAGCGTTTGTTGATCTACCGTTAACGACCCATGATGATTTGACAAACCTTACTGAACAGTTTGACATGCTCAAGACAACAACATAGTTTGATATTCTCAGCTTAAAAACCATAGTTATCGACATAGCTTTAGAAAACACCTTGTTAAGATGCTATTTTCGAATTAAAAAAAAAATTTTTAACAAGTAAAAAATTTAAAATATCAAAAAAAAACCTACCCGTACTGCGATCAACTTTAACCCGTTAAAGGTGTCAAAAGGTCAATTAAAATGAAAAATCATAAGAGAAACATAAAGGTGATTTTCAGGGATTAAGACAAATCGATTGACGTCATAATCATCATAATCGTAAATAGGACGATAAATACATTAAATATCCTTCTTTGCATGGCGCAGTCGGGTAAAAATGGATAAACTGTTTTCAATCAATCAAACAATCAATAAAGATCGGAATTGATTTGAGCAATAGTTGTGCGAAATAAATACAGAAAGACCGAGAGAGAGAAAGAGAGATAATAAAAAACAGAGACTATGTCAGAAGCAATTAACATGTAGTTGACATGTCAGTTTTATTTTAATATTATTCATATTATTCATTTAATATTATTCATATTAATCTCTATGCTACGATAATTTTACAAATTTCACACCATTGACACTTCTAAAAATACAATACTCCAATCGTACTACAATATATTTTTAGTTCTGCTGCCATTGCTTGACCCAATTGTGGTAGAAATCCAATCAAATATTATAAATAAACATTTTCACAAAATAACCTTAAACAAATAACATTTACATCGGTATGCTTTACGTTCTAATTTTTTGTGTGCATTTTATTTAAAATGTTGTTAAATTTTTATCATAAACTCTGAACTAAATGCAATTATGTATTTGCCTGCCAAATACATGAAACCCCTAAAACTCTGCAATATAAATAAGTTACAATTTGCGCTTTCAACTAAAAACACAAACAACAATGTAAAACAATATTTTGTAAATTAATAAACAAAGAAAACAAAAATATTTTTTACACATACATACATACATACATACATACATACCTACACATGTACATTTATCTGAACTGCCCAAAGAAACACCAGAGTGCCGAACATCAATCGGCTTCTTATACAAATGAATACACATACGCGAATACATTTCTCTCGTGTACGTACATACAATGCAACGAAAATCTAGATAATGAAAAAGGAGACGAATGAAAATAGTTTAAGCTGAACGATATTAAATTGCAGCGTTTTTTTTTTTTGCTTTTCTGTTTTAACCTGCAATGAATGAATAAATAAGCTATTATATTTTTTACTGTTTTAATTATTTCACTTTTTTATCTTGTTATTTAGTTAAATATTTGTTTCGGAGTTAAACATACTCGTATGTATGCAATTAATAAAAAATAAATTGAGTTTCAGTGCAACGATGGCTAAATATTTCAAAAGTTGTTGTTTGTATACAGTTTGTTATTTTATTTATTTTTTTGCTCTTCAATAAATAAAACCAAATTAGATTAAAATTGTACCCTGAGCAATAGTTGAAAATTTAAAATGAAATGTGCAATGCAACAAATAAACAACTTGAATAAAAATATCTTGTTTAGCGTTTAGGACAATTAAGAGCAAATTGGATATTTTTATAGCAATTGCGTATGAAAGTTCTGGCTAAGGATGTTTTTCGAACAGCACTGTTGGTATACATATGTACATATCGTTACCTTAATATAGAAACGCCCTATCTTATTATTTTTTTCAAATTGAAATTTTTCCTATTTCGATAGATGAGCCTCTAATCTATCAAAATATGCAAACAATTCGATTTAAAAAAAAATAATGAGTTAGGGTGTTTATATATTAAGGTAACGATATGTATGTATTTATACATCTGGTATAATTAATTGTGAAGACTCCGCTGGAGAAACAAAAGCTGTCTTAACTTTGAAGGTGAAACTTCGCCAGAAAGACCAATTTCTATTTGTGATTCAGCGTTGCCACTGTGCTATTTTCGCCTTTTACGGTGTTGCCGTTGTGGTGTTCAGGGAACTGCTGAGATTTGGAAAAATTTTTGGCAAAAACATATTGTGCATATATGAATGAAAATACCTTTTAAGAAACTAGAGTGTTGTTTGCAAAGGTTTCTTAGGAATATGTTGTGGCCAAAGTACATATACACGATATTAAATTTTAAAAGGTGTGGCCCCGCCCTATTTTTACAACACTAGTTGTTGTCATTATAAAATCTTAAAGATAATTACAAAGTTTTGCGGGAATATGTTTGGGGGACGTATGTATGTATGTATATAAAATATAATTTAAAAAAATTTGTGGGCGTGGCATTAGCTACTTTTCTAAATGCAATATTGTGTAATTTTAAAAGATCAGGTGTGCGAAATATGTAAAATTAAATATTAAATTTTAATGGGCGAAGTTCCACCCACTATTTAAACTGTTATATTGTGTGAATATATTAAGCTAAAGCATAGTTTCATACGATTCGGATGGAGAAAATAAATTTGGGAGAGTCCTTGACCAATTTTTTATTTTTTGACAATGAGAACAAACGGCAACAATACTCTCTTAAACAAACAAAAAATATGAAATCAGCCAACAAGCAACATAGTTGTAAAGTTAAACAAACATAAAAAAACCGAATTTAAATTTTTATGAACTGCAAAATTAAATAAAAGTGTATAAAAATTGTATTATGTTTGTCGTTTATATAAAATTGTAATTGATTTTTAACTATTTCTTTAACCCTTTCAGACCGTGATGCATCGATTGTGCGGGTGGGTTTCGGTCTCAATATTTTTACTTCTGTTTGCCCAATGTGAAATAGACTGGCATGCATTGATTGTGCTCATTGTTTTTTATGTTTGCTTCTCACATTTCTCTTCTGTTTGATTTACCGTTACTTAAATTATTGCGAAATTCTTCAGTCACATTTCCGTTTTAGCAAAATGAGCCGAAGAAGTATGTTGTGTCTTTAATTACAAAAGTATTAATCGTTTACAAATAATGAGTTGCAAATATTTTAACTAAAAAAATTATAAATTCTAATATTTCAAACTAATTGAAATCGTTTCATGCAATAACAGAAGATAAGCTTAAAAAACAACAAAATTATCTAAAAAGGTTAATAAAAATGTAATGAAAATGTATGAAAATGTATGTTCATAGAATCCATTCGTTAATTCATTTTAGCTTCATTGAAGGAGTAAACAGTGTAAACATTTAGTTCTATATATAATTTACTACCAGAGGTTAAAAAATAAAATAAATTAAATTTTAATGGGCGTGACTCTGACCATTTTGTTAAATGGAGGATTGTGTCTATTTTTGAGCTCAAGGTGTGTGGTAAGTTTCGTAAAAATCGGTTAAGTAGAACCGCGTGAAATATTATAATAAATTTTAATAGGCGTAACTCCGCCCATTTTTTTTTTAACTTTCAAATTGTGCAATTAAAAGAACCAAAGGTGTGTTATAGGTTTCGCAGCAATTGTATAAGATAAATATCATTAAATTAAATGAAAAAAATTTTGGGTGCATTCCCCGCCCTCGACTTTTTTTACAATGGGGACAATGGGATGCTATACCCTCTTAGACAAAAAAAGAAATTTTACAATCGGTCTAAACTGTACCGAGTTATGAAGTAACACCCCAAAAAAAATAGAGACGAATTGTTAACCTCCTCCTTTTTTTTTGAATTCGGTTAAAAATTAGTTAGAATATGGTTCAAGTGATATATGTATATTATATTTTTCATATGTTGGAAAAGAACAACAACTATGATATGATATTAAGGCCTTAAAAATAATTCTGCAAATACATTTACATACGTTTAAAAAGAGAACCTTCACTTTGTGCTAGAAAAGCCACTAATGCTAGAAACACAACTACGACGAATTTACTCAGCGAATTCTTATCGACGAATTCGTCAAAGTGAACGAAATTCGACGTTCGTCCCAATTGTGTTTATAGCATAAGTCGTTGACAAAAAAGAAATCATTAAGTTTCATACGAGTAATGCTATAAACACAATTGGGACGAACGACGAATTTCGTTCACTTTGACGAATTCGTCGATAAGAATTCGCTGAGTAAATTCGTCGTATGAAGCACAATAACGACGAATTTACTCACCGAATTCTGCTGTCATAATTGATAAAATTAAATAATACACAATAAAATTAAATAATACAGAGAGAGAATTGTTTTTTCGTCGTTCGTCGGCGTACAAAATAGAAATAAACCTATCTCAGAGTTCGTCACACACAACGAATTTCGTTCTACGGTGGTGTTGTGTTCATTTTCATATGCGCAAATGTGTTTTATTTTTTATGACGAAAGTTCGCACCGAAATATTCGTCGTTCGTCCCAGTTGTGTTTCTAGCATTAAACATTTTAAAATCTCCCATTTAATAGCGTTGAACAAATAAAATAATTATTAGGATGGCAAAACATATTTTTTTTTCAAAAACTCATTTAAAAGGCTTGCCTAACAAAAGTTATTATAGTTCCAGCAAAGTAACTAATTTACATAATGCCACATGTATTTGAAAGTGGTAATTTTTGGCCCACCGTACCAGAATACGTGTCTCATTTTCTCAGATTTCCTTTCTACAAGCAAAACTTTTTAAATTAGTTTTGTATCCTTAATTAATAGTCGTGATTAAATATTTCTTTTATCAACAAAATTATTTTATCAAAATGTGAGCTGAATTTTTTATGATGCGTATACAATATTTAACAATAAATATTACACATACGCCAGGCAGCAAATTTCCATGGAGGATAATCAAATAGCACGTGGCATATGAGAAATAATTAAAAATATACATATATTAAGTATACGCGTACGCACACACACACACACACATCCATACATACATAAATTATGTAGTGACTAAAATAAAGAAACTTACTTTTATTTGAATTAATATTTTAGTCCCAGCCACTCATTTAGAAATCAAACATATTCGGTAGTACAAGTAAAGTATGTAATCTTTCTGAAATAAGCAAAAAATAATAATAATAATAATAATAATAATAATAATAATAATAATAATAATAATAATAATAATAATAATAAAATAAATATGTAAATTAAATAAATCAAGAAAAAAATATTAAAATTAAAATTTAGCCAAGGAATGACGAATGGTGGTCCGTTCATACAGAAGAAAAACAATTAATGAATCCCAAAAGAAATATTAAAAATAATTCTGCCAAAAAAACCGACTTCAATGCAAAGATCTGATAGAACATTTTCAAATGTAATTTATGGAACCAAAATGGAAGTAAACTCTTTCAGCCAAACAAAATTTAAATCTTTTGGTTAAAAAGAAGTATGTGATACATAAAATTAAAACTTAATGGGCGCGTCTCCGCACATTTTTTTATATGCAAGATTGAGTGTTTTTCAGAGCTCAGGGTGTGTGTTAAGTTTTGTAAAAAGCGGTAAAGTAGAACCATGTACAATAAAATATTAAATTTTAATGGGCGTGACTCCGCCCATTTCTTTTAATGGAAGATTGCGTCTATTTTAAATTTCTAGGTGTGTATTAAGTTTCGTAAAAATCTGTTAAGTAGAACCACGTGAAAGATAAACAAAAGAAGAGAAGTGTCTTAGGACACCCGGTTAGAGCTATGCTGCTTAGCTTTATAAAACAAATTTCATGTGTTAAATAACAATGCAATAAAACTATATTATATGTATCTGTGGCAAAAAGTAAACAGTGCTTAAGTCGAGATAAGCTGATTTTGAGTTAATGGCACCTCCGTAATCTGCACATTCGAAAGTATAGCTGGGCAAAATCTCAATTAATTTGTGCTATTTTTCAGGAAGTTATAGCACTATGAATTGCGACTTATCTTTATTAGACTTATAATCTCATTTAGAATTTAATTTAGGTTATACTTTGGTATATTTCAAGTTGAATGTATTATTTATAGTTTGCGGAACGATGTTTGCTTATAAAAAATTAAGTTTAACAGAGAATTTCCCAATTTAACTGTAATAGATATACATTTACGACTTAAGCACTTTTTCCTTATTGCCACAGATATGATGATGTCTAATTCGGCGCAAATATTTCAGAGCTTTTCTATTATTACCCAATATTTTCTATTCTAACTGGCGTACGATTAATGTATTGTTTGTGGTCGGCGGCAGCTGTTACCCAGCTTCGTTCCCTTGTGTTTGTGCTCATGTGCAAATTTAGCAATCGTTATCATTGTTTTTGTTTTGTTATTGTTTCACTCAATTCAGAGAACGAAACAGAACAAAATCAAACATTTTTTTTCGTTTATTTTCGTACTCTGCTTTTAAGTACAAAGAAATCAAAACCGAAACAAATTTATAACTGTAATAGTGTCACGTCCTAACTCCTGTATCGCGCCACAAAGAGCATAGCTCTAATAATGAATTTTAATGGGCATAGCATAACTTTGGTGTTATTTGTTCATTAATAATTATCACATGTAATTTGGCTTAGATATAAAAACAGAACTTTATTTCTCAGTTTAATAAAATATAAGTAACTAATTAAGTTAAGAGAACAAATGTTCAAAAAAAAAACACCCGACATGAAATCAGATAATTTTTTTCTTTAAAAATTTTTCAAATGTCCATGCAGGTTTTCTTGCATAATTTAAAAAAGGAGTTCATTATAAGTGAATATTCGCTTTAAGTGGAGTTCTTTGTAAACGTAATAATTTGTATGAATTATTAAAGAAAAGTATTGGAAACGAGGAAATTTTGCGGTGCATGCGATATTTCATTATAACCGCACTCCACTGTAAATTATTTACAGCTGTACAACAATTATAAGCCTATAACGTTCAACAAAATTTTAACTATTTTATAAGTATCAGAGAACAGAAATGAGTAGTGAAAAAGTGAGTAGAGTTGAATCATGACTTATAATTTCTTGTGCTTATGCGCACTCATACTTATTGCAATGTTGTCTATGAATCATATTCACTCGAAGGTTTGAGGTGCGCTTCGAACTCATACTTAGCAAAAGTTTTGAAATTTGGACAGAGTGTGTAGACCTTTGGCCGCTACAACAACAAATACATGAGAGATAAAAATTAAAGGGTGTTCAAAAATTAGCAACGAAAAGTGTTAAAATATACACTTGAAACTTGTAAGGTTAGTGTATTTTTATACAGACTACAACAATTAACACTAAAATTTCTAAAAATTTAAATTGAAGGGTGTTCCATCACTTAGTGCAATTTTGACTATGTAATCTTGACAACTTACTATATCTTGGAAACCGTAAGAGCCAAACTCTTGAAATTTTCAAAAGCGGTAAAACAAAAAAACCCAAAATTATAAAATCGCCAAACCAAAAAAAAAATCGCCAAAAAGAAAAAAAGCGCCAAATTAAAAAAAAATTTCTAAAACGAAAATAAATCGCAAGAAACCGGAAAATTGCAAAAATTAAGAAAAATTGCCAAAATTAAAAAAATCGCCAAAATAAAAAAAAATCGCCAAAATAAAAAAAATCGCCAAAATGAAAAAAAATCGCCAAAATGGAAAAAAACGGCAAAACTGACAAAAATCGCCAAACCAAGAAAAAAGCGAAAAAAACAATATAAAAATCATTTCAGCTGAAAAAACGTCAAAAACGCCATATTAAAAAATGTTCAAGGCCCAACGTACGGAAACCTGCGTGCGCGAGTCAAAGTCGCACTTTACTGAATTTATTTCTTTTGTTTTTTTTTTTTTCAGGAATTGAAAAACAACCCTATTTACTACTATTGTATACTACTTGCAAACTGTTTAATCATCAAACTTTTAAATAAACATATGTACATATATATACTTATAAATCAATGTCATCGTGTGTATGCGTAAATCATAGAAGTTGAGTTTAAATGATGTCTACTCACTTATATTTAAAATTCCATGAGTCAGTATGAATAGCGAAAAAACGATCCATTGCCGATCACTGATAAGTATCATATCTTGTTAATAAAACTTTTCTAACTGATTTATTTCCATTAAATAGAAATCTTTTATGCAGCGCTTAATAGTTGAACATATTATAAACAATATACTGGGTAACACGCTAAATATGTTTCATTATCTCCATAACTCCAAAAATAGGATTTTTGAGTTAAAAATGCGGAATTAATCCGGAATTTGTATGGTATAAAAATTTCAAACAAATATCTTGTTTACTCAAGTCCTGAGAGAAAAGTAAAATTTTCTTTTTCCCATTGGAAATTTTAAATCCGTTTTCTGACAAACTAATTTTTTGAGTTATGACGTTGTTTTAGTAAATGAGTGATATGCTCATTTCCCATAATAAATTTATCATAAAAATTTAGTACTTTATACATATTCATAATTGAACAATTGTGTTTCCTCAGCCCTGACTGTAATGGAATCAATATTATTATTAAAGAAAATATTGACATCTACTGTCAGACTCTAATTACAATGTAATCAATCAGTAGGTTTCATTATTAAAAAAAAAATCATTACCATTATTTCCATGTAATTTTCATTGCTTCTTAGCAATAACAATAAATCTGCGCCATCTACGAGTATTTATTCTTAGTAAAATATGCAATTAAATTGTAATTTTACTAACAATCCTCACAAGCAATCCTCTTAAATTCGAGCAACAATAATGAATACAATTTATATTTTGGGTGTGTGAGTGCTTGTAATTAAAGGAGCAAAAGAAAACATTCAAGCAAACATAAATACTAAGAATCAAAAGTCTAGTCATTATTACTACGAGTATTACACAAAAGTCCATTAATTTAATTGTTTATTTAGTGGTCAATCATTTTCGAAATTATGCTTGACAATAACAACTAGAGAAAATAAGACTGTTAACTAAACAAACGCAAATAGTTAACAAAATATCTTTAAAAACTGGTGAATTTAGAGTGTGTGTGTATGTGTGTGGGAGAAAGACTGGGAAATGACATTAAAATAAAACTATTAAAGTTCAACAAATGAGAAAAATTGTATGATTTGGAACTTAATTATTCTATGTTATAGTAACTATGTGAATTAAAAAGTATATAATGGCGTTTCCTAAACCCGGACACTGACAGACGAGCATACAATCACACTAGTCTAAAGAAGCAGAACAAGAATCTAACAAGGGGTTTTAATAACTCGAAGATCTATGCGAATAAGCCACAAGCAACAGCAGCCCTCAAAGCCAACATAACCCATGCCATTGCACTATAGGAAATTTTACCCATTTTGAGGCCACAATTAATTACAGCCAAACGGCAGGGTCGATTGAAATGCTATTTTAGAATCATACTGTGGAAGCCAGCCACTCTCTTAACTACCTTTCCACTTTATCTCACGAAGTCAAAAAATTTTCTCACTCAACTGCTCTCATGCGTGACAACTTTGAACTTACATATATTAATGATACACTCACCTTCGATATTAAATTTGTTTTTTTTTTAATTTTCGCAAAATTTTTATTATGAACACCTTAAATCATTCGATTTATTTTAAAAAGAGTTGTTTTCTCTGTTATTCTTTTAATTTTAAAGCAAAAAAAAAAATTTTTTCACTCACGCTCACGAATTCTCACGCGTGACCTTTTAATTTGATTTAAGAATGTTTAAAAAAAAAACTTTTTTTAAATCTTCCCCCCCCCCCCCAAAAGTAAATATTTCGTTTTAGTCACCTAGAAAAATGGCTTATTTAAGAAAAATTAAAAATTTGAAATATTTGCAGCTGAAATGTTTCAAGTTCGAAAGATAATCGGTTATACTAAAGACCTGTGATGGTGCTATTACTATCATTTGCTATAATCTTTTTTTTAGGTCCAAGTGAAAAAATACTTTATAGTCCTTGCAGGAAATGGAACCAACACAAGACTAGCGTGACACGTGACCGATCCCCAAGTGATAGGGACCAGTCCGAGTTCTAACACTTCCTATGAACTGGACCAATCACTTTTCCATGGGGATGGCCTAGGATATGGGGTTAATTGATACTTTGTATGCACCTTGTGACTTATCACTCAACTAACTTATTTTTATATTTCAGTAAACAAATTTTTTATATTCAAACTATCAACCTACGGCATGGCAGGCTAGGACACTACTACTACCCGATCATAGAAGCACTCATATTTCAAAAGTATAAATACGTACCAGCTAAGCTTAAGTTAATATCTAAGTATAGTTACGGGACTTGTTCCAGAGTGACTTGGCAGTATATTTATATTGATTCATTGTTTAACCTCTTCACAGTGAACAGATGTCCCAGCGAAGTCTTTCTTATATATATACTCAACCAAAAAAAAATATTCGTAATACATAATTCATGCCCCAGCGGAGTGTTTCTTATATAGGCAAACTAAACAACAACAAAATATTCGTAGTACATATAATATATAATATTTGTAATAGTATCCTATTGAACTATGGATGAAGTTATGGAAGTGAACGACCAAAAGTGTGTTGAGGTAACATTTACCCTATGATGAGAGACAGAGAGAGAGAGAGTTGTTCCTCAACGTGCTACGGAATTCAGTTACGGTTAGGTAACCCGACCAGACATCCCGCTTTTGAAATTTCTAATCTCTTATTAGTTTTTTATTAAAATGTAAGTGATAAAAATTCAATCCAAATATTTTTTAAATGTATTCATTGCTTAACTATCCAGATCCCTATGTGCTTCGTTACACCCGTTTTGAGGTGTCACGCTTGTAGTGCAGCTAATTTGTAGAATACAATTCTCATTATTAACATGTAATGAAGAGTTTCAAAATTATCACTACATTATTTTCTGACGGAATCGTCGGAATTTCAAGTTTGTGCTTGTTTAAATTTATATTAGTGTCCTAACAGAGCTCTGTTAAGCTATAATGCATTTCGACGGAAAAAAAGTAATGCAAATTTATTGACAAGGTGCTCCTCCTCCTCCTCCACCTTTATTATTGCCAATGAATCTATTTCTGAATTTGAATTTTATTATATACATATATTCCCAAATATCATATTGGAAAGAAAATTATTGTGTACATATAATATATAATATTTTAAATAGTATCCTATTGAACTATGGATGAAGTTATGGAAGTGAACGACCAAAGGTTTTCAGGTAACATTTACCCTATGAAGAGAGAAACAGAGAGAGAAAGAGAGAGAGAGAGAGAGAGAGTTGTTGCTCAACACTCACAAGTGAAATACCTTAGTATCAGTGTTGCCGATGAAGATTTGGAAATTACACATCACTGTTTCCAATATTACACATCTGAAGAAAAATTACACATGATTTTTTTATATATGTATGTACTATATTCAACCAAAAAAAAAATAGTAATTCAAACTTGAACATTACATTTAGAGATATAGGTACATATGGAATTATAAAAATAATACTTTATATATCAAATATTTTTATCTAATTTTTCGACCTTTTTTTATGTGAAAATAAACTATTTTTCCGAGCTTTAGGTCAGTTCTTAAATTCTTATATTTTATTATTACAATATTTCGTTAACCTTCGGTTAACTTCTTCAGGATATAGTAAATATATATAAAACAGAATACTATATCCTGAAGAAGTTAACCGAAGGTTAACGAAATATTGTAATAATAAAATATAAGAATTTAAGAACTGACCTAAAGCTCGGAAAAATAGTTTATTTTCATACTTTATATATATGTACATATGTAAGTATTTGGTATATACAACACTTTTATATCAATTAATTATATTTTTTCTATAAAATATATGTAAGTCATAATTTTGTAAAACGCAACGCAGCAGTCAGAGTTTTTGTGACAGAAAATAACAAATTTGAAAATATTTTAAATAGTTGTTGGTTTGTACATACACACATATGGATGTTAATTTAAAATTTAAGCTTCATATAAAATGCTCCATTGTTTTTGGGATTGAAAAGTTTAAAATTTTTAACAAAGAAAATTATTCAAATAATTTTAAATTTGTTATTGTTTTTCGTTGCGTTGTGCAAAATTATGCCCATAATGTTTTAAAATGTTTAATTTTTACAAAATCAATTTTTCCAATTTGGCTTATTATACATAGTTTGCGTAGGTTCGAAGTTTTCATTTTCACTTCTCCGAATTTCTTCTTTGGTAAAAAAAATTGCCGCAATTGTTTCTGAAGATAACTTATTTCTGAAAATGGAAATATTAATAGAAATTTAATTACTTTTGGTAAATTTGGAAACAAACTTTCACCTAAAGAATTTTTTAATCTAAAAACTTTTGGCAAGTATACTTCTGGTTCTAAACTTACAATAAGTTCAATTTTTTCATGATCTAAAAATGCATGCTGTCGCCATTCATTATCAAGTAATTGCAGATCAACATCAAAAGTAGGAAATCTTTTTGAGAACAAAGATAAGATATTCAGTCTTTAACTGAAAGTTGTGAGCAAATTTTGGACGAACGATGTCGACAATTGTATATATTTCATCTGAAAAATCAAATTTTAATTTTATTTTGTGAATAGCTTGTATATAAAACTCTCTACAGTTTTGAAGTATAACTTTTTTTCGGTACTAGTGCAGTTAGAAAAAGATTCATATGCAGCTTTTCCAATATAGATTTCTTCTAAATTTAGAAAAAAATGCTCTTCACGCTCATCAATTTCCTATAGACCTTTTAATTTTAATTCAGATATTTTAATATAATTTTAATAATAAGTCTGCAATATATTTATAACTTCATCTTTCATTTTGTACAAAATAGGGTTTTCAGATTGAAAAAGTGCGTTAAAAGAAACCAAAATACCTAAGGCATATGATAAAAATTCTAAATAGATTTTAGTTGCTGGATTATCTAATGCGTCTAGCATTGAACTAGTAATTTTTGAAGGATCTTCAAAAACTTCAAGCCTGAAAAACTTCTTAAAGGTTCATATTGTTCTAAAACACGAGTAACACATGAATGAATTGAGAGCCATCTGGTAATCGCTGGGGATAATATTTTATGCACATCAGTTTTGAAGTACTCTTGAAGCTTTTTGTTTGGCGAATATATCTTCTATTAAAATAAGACCCGAAGTTAATGGGCAATTTTAAACAAGATTTTGATGCTACCAAATGAATTAAATGGCAAGAGTATTTGATCAAGACAATATCTGATTTTTAATTTTTTAGTAATTTAGCTGCCGAATTGTATCGGATGCAAATCCGACCAAATTTGTAAAAGGTATATCCTTTTCTTCAATAGAGTTTTTCAAAATATTAAAAATGTCGGTTGCAGTAGATGATATACATTCCTTAAAATCGAAAAAGGAATACTGAGCACTGGATGTATTTTCATTGTAAAAAATAGTTGTTATGACAATTTGTTTTATGGAGCTAATATCAGTTGTTTCATCTATTATAATAGAAAACATCGTGTTTTTTGGATTGTCATACAAATCTTGAGCAAAACTTGGACCTAGAATATTTTTCATTAATGCAGTTGGCTTTGTCCTATGAAGACTTACATTTTTCAATATATTTGAATCTGGAATTGATGATTTTAACACAGGTACAAGGTCATCTATTAGTATAAATGGCAAGTTTTTAGTAGCTAATAGTCCAGCGACTTTTAATTCAGCTCTTTTAATAGTCACTTTAGTTGCAATAGTATTTTGTAAAGCAGTGCAAACATTATAAGTAGATCTTACGGCAGAAGCAGCGGCTTTGGGAGAACTTGTTTCCATGTGTCTCGAAATGACTGGCTTATGGCAAATAAGTTTTTTATTGCATAATTTGCAAAATGATACATCTTTTCCTCTATCTGAAATTTTGATCAGTCATCCTTTGAACTCTGTTTTCTGAAGCCATTCAGCTTGAAATCTAAAGTGTTCGGAAAAATTATTGTCTTAGTGTTGCAAATTGAAAGCAGATAATGATAATATCAGGGTTTGGAAAAATTTTAATTTTGGAAGTTTTTCAAAAATATAATATAAAGCGAAACTACACATGAATTACACAAAAAATCAATTACACATGCGCTACACATGCAAGTGAAAATTACACATGATATGTGTAATTACACACAAATTGGCAACACTGCTTAGTATACACCTTGATCGACGGCTTACATGGAAACATGACTCTCTAAGCTAACACAAATGAAACTTAAATTAACTCAGACACAACATTGGCTGATTGGCATATTGAAACCTTTATGGTGCTACGGAATTCAGTTACCGGTAACCTGACCAGACATCCCGCTTATGAAATTTTCAATCTCTTATTAGATTTTTATTAAAATGTAAGTGATAAAAAAATCAATTCAAAAATTTTTTTAAGTGTAGTTATTGCTCAACTATCCAAATCTCTGTGTGCTTCGTTACACCCGTTTTAAGATGAAATGTCACGCTTGTAGTGCAGCTAATTTGTAGAATACAATTTTTATTAATTAGTGTTTTTATGGGAATTGTTAAAATTTAAGTTTAAAATTTTTAAACGCACTAATAATCCCAAATTATTACTTTACTTATTAAGTAAAATATTTTTTATTAAAAATACATTGAAATTGATTGTTGAGGGGTTTAGCTGGGATTATTAGTGCGTTTAAAAATTTTAAACTACAATTTTCATTATTAACATGTCATGAAGAGTTTCAAAATTATCACTGCATTATTTTCTGTAGCAATCGTCGGAATTTCAAGTTTGTGCTTGTATAGATTTATAACCCTTGACACAAACCTTGCACTTTAAAATAACTCTATTAGTGTCCTAACAGAGCTCTGTTAAGCTACTCGTATAATGCATTTCGAAAGGACTTTCGCAATAAATGAGGCAACCGAGACGGAAGAAAAGTAATGCAAATTTATTGACAAGGTGCTCCTCCTTCTTTATTACTGCCCATGAATCCATTTCTGAATTTCTGAACTACATATTCGACCCTTTTCTGTAAACCGATCGATTTTAGAAAACTAACTCTGACAATAGAAATATTTTATTAGATATTTTTTAATTTGTTTATTATATACATACATACATTCCCAAATATCATATTGGAAAGAAAATTATTGTGTATGATTTTAAACACGTCTGCAGACCATTATTAATTTTTTGAAAACGAGAAATTTACTCCGATTCGATTTACAGAACAGGGCCGATTGCCAAGTTTTTAAATAGGCATTTTCTGAAGGATACGCAATTTTTTTTTTTTTTTTGGAGTCAATGCTGGCGGATAATATTGGTCATAGATTCGTGTTCAAGTGGTCCTCTAAAAACGTGTATACTCAGAATTTCTTGAAGTTCGAGTTTTCAGGTGTTCTTCCATAAACTTTAAATTTGCCCTACTACCTATGTGACGCGCAAAATAGAAAGGGACCTAAGGGTAAAAACCGGTTTTGTTCAGGCGAGCCATTTTAAAGATTTAAATACGTGTATCTTTGGTGTACCATCACTGAGCGTGTTGGTATTGGTTTCATTTGAAAGCGACACATCTCATGACGTCAGGAACGTGTTGGTCAACCTTGAAAACGCGCGTAGGTCGTCCCTACCTATTGTTTTGTGTAGTTAGTTTTTACTATTTTCTACCTAGCGCGCTGTTTCCATGAGTTTGATATCAATTTTGCTCGCGTTTTTTCGAATCCAGGTTTATTTTCTGAAATTATTAATTGTGAATTATAACAAATACTCATTCATAATTCTTTTAAATCGTGAATATCACTCTGTTAGTACGAAAATTTTTTCACATAACCTTAGAATCGTCGACTTCAATTTCATAAAACGCGCATATCTCTGGGAGGGAACACTTTTGGGGCATAGGATCGATCTCATTCGATGCTCAAATGTTGGCCACATCAAAAAAAAGTGAAAATTGATTTTTTTTTACCCTTTCTCTATGCGCTGTCACATATGTATTTATATTGACATTTTCTCATGTTAGAAACTGTGAAAACTGTGTATCTTAAGTACATACCGCTTTTTATATTTATTTTAAAATCCCGCTTTTTGAGGATATATTCTTCAAAATCCCGCTTTTTGATGGGTCATATACCGCTTTTTGCCACATCTGGCCACGTTAGCTCTGGGCACTGCTTCAGGTTCCAATGTAGAGAAAATCCAACGAAAAAAAGATATATATATACTATTTGATAGGTCCTGGATTCAGCCACATCAAACATTATCACTGTTATTTACTACAATACTAGAACGAGACCCAATTCAAGAAAAAGGTGAATGTGTAACCATTTACACGATATGTCTTCTTTTCACCATGCACTACTCCCTACCTTTGTTAACACTCCCATTTTCTCAAGTCATAAGATGAGTAAGCTTTAGCTTTCTGCAGGCGATCTATTGGATTAACTTAAGGTATTTTCAACAATTTCAAATTAATACAAGTAATACAAGATATCACCAAAACTTTTGTTATACAAAAAAAAAAAATACTCACTGTTGACATTATTTTTCATTTGTTAAATTTTAGAATTTATTAACTGCTAATTCATCTCAAATTTGCAAATGATGGCAAAGCAACGTCTCTGGAAAATGTTAACAGACGAACGTTTGTTTAATTTGAAATGGTTTAGAAAAAATAATTGCGAATTTTCAATATAAAATATTGTTTTTAGTTTTGGCCAAAAATAGGAGAAAATTTCCTATAGTGCATCAGGGAAATTCCGCCAGATTTATGCCCCTGAGTTATGGAAAATTTGGTCACTTCGCATATATGAAATATCCCAGATTGAAAACCGTTTAGAAATATAGTAATGCCTGTCATGAATAGTGGAGAAGGAAAAGTAAAATATTTTCTTATAATATTTTTATCGCACATTTCCCAAAATTTATATTTATGTGGCCAAAACTTGACTCAGGGAAATCCAAACTGCTACTGGACATGAATAGGAAGGCGATGCGAATATTGATAGGCGCGTTGACAGGTCACTGCTCGGTCAGAACAAGAACCAGCATTTGGGAAACTGGCACTCCAGATTTTTGTAGGATGTGCGGGGATGAAGAGGAACCAGAGACCATTGAAAATATTATCTGTCACTGCCCAAAGCTGCAACGTCATAGGCTTAGATGGCTGAGCAGACGTTTACATGAAAGCATTACTTATATCGGGAAGTGTAAACTAGAGGACTTCAGGGCCTTCATCATGGGAATTCGGTGGCTAAATGAAGGATAATAGGATCACTTCTGGCAACAAATCAGGGGGGTGGTAAATATTACTTGGTCAACAGAAGGGAATCACAATGGACCCAATTGGGTCTCCGAGTGGAGGTGCGGTGTAGCACCACCCTTCCTAACCTAACCTTAATTACTTTAATCGAACTTTTTCCCAAAAATCATATTTAACTTGTTCAATAAACTATTAACTGCCATATTAGCAAAAAAAAATGATTTTGGTCTACAAAACGTTTAAAAAACAAATTTGCGTATAAAATTTTATTCCTTTTTTAAATGTTTCTTAAAACATTTAAGGCCTTATTCAGATAAAAAAAAATATTTTGGTTTACAAAACGTTTAACAAACAAAATTTCCATACATTATTTGTTATTGTAGATTTCTTCAATTAACTGGTTTATAAAAAAGCAAAAGCACTTTGATAATTTTGAGTTGTGACTGTTTATGATTTAGTGTGCGATATGTATATGTATGTATAGTCTGTTACGCTTTTGTTATTTCGATTAAAAAAAGCAATATCATTGCTGTAGTTTATTAAATAAAAAATTCAATACGTTTATAATAAATTTTCAATTAACATCAACAACAACATTAACATAAATGTACGAGTATGTATTTTTTTGTACATGTGTATGTATGTGTTGTAATTATTTTCCTTGCCTTAATCCCTGTGTTTAAGATTGATAACGAGAATATCAATACACAAACAAAAAATTCCAAACACGTATAAACAACATCCTTACGAAAGACAAAGAGATGAGAAAACCCAGCACTAAAACACATATAAGACGTCCTTATGAAATTTCATTCCGAATAAACAAACACGTTAGCAAACACACACACACACAAACACACACACACATATATACACATACACACACACACACATATATACACATACACACACACACACACATACACGCCTCGTCTTACACCTCACTAACTGTTCTTTTAAACAATTAAGGCGGCATAAAGAAAATAAATTTAACGAAAATGCCAAAAACAATAAATGGAAAAAATATTGAGTGATACTCTTTAATGGTTTCTAAATGTTAAAATAGAAAATTGCAAATATGACAATAAATAATTTCAAAATGTTGGAAAAACCCAGCACTAGGAGAATCAGTAGTTCTGATATGCTGGCCTTTAAAAATATATACATTTTTCTGGCTGCAATCAAATGCTTTGTCCATTCACAATTTGTTCATACAAAAATTGTATATCTTTAAAAAAAACTATAAATTCTCAAACACTAGGACTAGTGTTTCAGGCATCAGAACTGCAGGGTGTAGATGACTGAAATTGTTTTTTGAGAAGTGTGACAGTATATTTGATGAGAAAACAATAAACATTTGATGGCATTCATTGCTGTTCGTGTGTGCACTTGAATGCATCAATCAAAAGATCTTTCTTTTAGCAAACAGTGAGACAATAAATATGAAATGTCTCTAAGGGTTTTCGTTAAATGTCGAACAGTCGAATGAAGCCGTCATTTGCAAAAACAGCCTTGAATTGTCTTAAATGGCAGAGACGAGTAGAAAATCAAAAGAAAAACAAATTAAAAGCAACAGGGTGACAAGCAACTGAGAATCTAGCATACATACATATATAATTATTTTATTTTTTTTTAAATACTATTTTCCCTACTTTCTTTTTTCTAAAAGACTAATTTGAAAAATTTTTCTTTAAAAAAATTACATATTTTAGAGGCATCATTCATATTTAATATTTTTGATTTACAAGAGGTTTATAAAACAGTTTTCCATACAAAACCCTTTAAAAAACAAAATTATTTTTTATTTATACATTCATATCAATGTAAATGTGACAAGGTAGTAGCGGAAATGCAGCTGAGCTATTTTTTTTTTCAAATTAAAGTTCATCCGAAACTTCAAAAATTTTTTACGAAAAAGAAAATGTTAAAAAATTTCAATATGAAAAATATTTTATTAAAAAAAATTCTGTGAAAACAAATTTAAAAATATGAAAAAACTATTAAAAAAAATTGTGAAAAGTGCTAAACGTTGCAAATTTTGTTTGTGATAGCTGCCATGGAGAAATATTTTAAAATGTATGTGAATAATTTTTATTATTATTATCTTACACAAATTCTATTTTTGAAGTTTTGGATGAACATGTTCTTTTTTCATTGTTGTATTTTTTCATTGTTTTTGTAATCCTGATATTACCTGGAAATGAAAGTGCCTTGAGTCATACTTTGTAATAAATGTTATAAAATCTGAAAGCATTTGAATCTTGTTGTTAGTAATATTTGTCACCCTGTGTTGATACATTTGTGCATACATTTAGTATAAGCCTATGCTTTAAGTGTGTTTAAATGCATGCATATTCATCTTTAGTTGTATGTAATACTTTGTAAGATTACAAAGTATTAATTTTCTAAGGAGTTTAAGCAGTTATTTTTTACTTTAAATGTTCACATGAGTATACAAATCATTCATTCGTTCATCTATCGAATAAAAAACTTGTAATTTTAAGGGCCAATATTATAACTTGCCATTAGTTAAAGATACAATTTTCTTTAACCAAAAGTTAGCATTAAATTAAAGGCAAGTTCACTCTACCTGTAACTTTTATCGTGAAGTTTAGTCACACTTTCTATTTTATACATTACAGCCAAATTTATTTTAACAAAATATGACAGAAAACAAAAACAATGCAACACAAAACACATAATAATAAAAAAAAACAAAAGAATTGAGAAAAATGGATTCATTATGTTTGTAATTTCGCAAATAAACAAAAGCAAGTTTGCCACTAAGTGTTTTCAACAATCAATATCCACAGGTTCCACAGAAATGTTGCCATCAAACAAAAATTGTAGTATTTATTTTATCGGGCAGTTGTAATAATGGAAAAATTTTAGTCACTTTATTGTACAGTTTTGCTAAACCTAGGATTTACTATCCGGAACTTTATTGTGAAGTCATAATAATGGCCCTAAGGCTCATTATTACAATTTAAAGTTAGTTGAAAGTAGGATTTATACATACATATACATACATACATACATACATATGTATGTATATACGTTTTTATGTATGTACATACTAATATATGTATGTATATTAAGGTTAATTTATTTTTATTATGAAACTTAAAAATTATATAAAAAAATAACATCATTTCCAACAACGTTACATATTCTGCAGATTGACGTGTTTTAAATTTAACTCAAAATTAAATTCATTTAACTAATTATGGTATTGTGTTATCAATTTATTTATTACTCGAACAAGTGTATTATTTTTTACACATATGTACATATTGACGAAGTTATTTTTTGGCAAAAGAGAAATATTTTTTCAAACAAAAAATATATAATATAAAATACAAAGTGAAATAAACAAAAAACCTCAACGTGCCTAAAATTATACCTTAAATTTTTGTTTAACAACCTAAATACACACGTATACGTACTTAAAAAAAATAACTGAACACACACTCACACAAATGCCAACAGTAAAATAAACATGTTTAACAACATTTTATATGGAAAAATACATGCTTGGGTTTAGCAAAACACACCGATTTCACACTCACACATATGCAAGTGCGCTTTTGCTTTGCTCTTTCTCTAGTTCTCTGGTAAATAAACAAACATATAAAAATGTTTGCACACTATAACTTACAGTTACTTTACGAGCATCAAAGGCACGAGTTTGTTTGTGTTAGTTAGTTGGAAAAAATATGATAAAGCGATGGCAACGGCGACAACAGCAAGAACAACAACAACAACAACAACAACAACAACAAAAAATACTATTGTAATATTTTAAAGCTTGTGTGCACATGCATACATACATTTTTTATACGAGTATTTTACAATGCAGCCATTGTTAAATTTTTTTTTTGTATTCGCTGTATATTTTTGTGATAATTTTAAAGATTGCAGTTTAAAAATTGAGCTAAGAAGGAATATTTATTATTAAAACTTTTTCCAAAGTCGTACGATTTTGTAGGACAGTGAGTCAGTCCTAGGCTTAAGCAGTGATTATGCCATTATAAATTTTATGTCGTTCACATCCTGTTTATTTGCTTGAAATTTATGCCATGTATCATTAAAATGATTCAAGTAATCGGTTTAAAATGTATTATTGAACATCTTCAGTTTCGAATTCTTGGCTTTTAAGAAAGTATTTAACAATTTCATTTCTCCCTTGCAATCAACTATTTCTTTGTACAGTTCTTCATATGAAGCACTAAAAACAAGCACATTTTCATAATTTTATGAACAAGAATTTTTAAAATTTGCAAATACTTGTACCCTAAGTGCAGCATTGGTCGAAAACAGTGATTTTTCCAATCGAAGATATTGACGGATCAAATGCATTATATAAAAATTTTAGAATGCACCTCCTTCCTATCAAATGTTTATTGGCATGTTATATGCCAATAAACATATATTGTTCTAAACAATAACAAAAATAGACCCAAATATGTTTGTATTGTCAAATATATCCACCGTACACCAAAGGTGAAAAGGAACCCTATTATTTTCGCTTCGATGTCCGCCTGTCTGTCTGTCTGTCTGTCACAGGCTGTTTTTTCGAGAACCGTAAGATCGACGGACCTGAAATTTTTACAGAATATGTAAAACTTTTGCTACAGCAACAAATATATGACAGTTAAAAACTAAAAGGTGTTCTAAAGCGAGCAGCGAAACATGTTGAAATCCAAATGTAATATATAGAAAATTTTATATAGACACTTGAAATTACCTACAACAATTAATTCACACTGGAATTTAAAAAATAAAAGCTAAAGGGTATTCTATTATTTAATGTAAATTTGACTATGTAATTTGACAAATTGCTGTATCTTGGAAACCGTAAGAGGCAAACTTTTGAAATTTTCTAAAACTCTAAAGCAGTGATAACCAAGCCCCGAACGCACGCATACAAAGATATTATGTGCTTGTGTGCGGTCGCAAACAGAAGCAGAATTATTTAACATTGTTGCTCTGTGTGCTTCTGTGTTGATTACGAAAAAGAAACAAAAACAAAGCCAAACAAGCATGCGTGGTGTTGCTTTCACAAAGCTTGACCAGAGACTGATGTTTTGAAACGAACAAAATTGTTGTATACATGTGAATTGCCGACCGTGTCTGTGTGAAAAATACGATTATTGACTGCCTCGCGAGGCTATGGAGTGGTTATCACTGCTCTAAAGCTTAAAAATCCAAAATTAAAAGAATCCCGAAAAGAAATATCACCAAAATGAAAAAGTAGTAATTACAAAAATAAAAAAAAAACTGCGACCTACTTTGTTGAACCGTTAAATATCCTAAATGGTCATTCGAAATAACAAATCATAAGAGAAACCTAACGATGATTTTAAAATACCTGTCCAATGATACCCATTTTGATATAGTTCAACGACGTTTTATTTTTTTCGTATTTACAAAATGGCGTCTGTTGGTCGCCATATTGAATTCCCTTCTGTCATATCTTAACTGACACTCCCAGGATTAAGAAAAATTGATTGATGTAAGAATCATCAAAATCAGTCCACGGGTTCGGTTTGTATAGTGCCGCAAATACATACATACATACGAGTACATAGCAGAGCTGGCCACCGAGAGAAACCACCCTCTAGTATACATACATAGACTGATAAACACAATAGCCTTCTTAGCGTTGCGAAGGGGGGGGGGGGGGCGGGGGAAAGCGCTTAAATGTAAAATATTACCAAAAATAAAATAAATTGCTAAAATGCCAAAAAAAAATCTTCATGAATAAAAAAGTCGCCGAAAAACTAAAAAAATCCATTAAACCGAAAAGTAGGGCACAAATATACTCTCGTATGTTAATTAAAATTTTCTTTAAAAGTCTTTTTTGGAGCCTATTCTTTTGAAATGTTTAAGAAAAACTATTTACTTCTTTCAAAAGTCTCTACGAAATTTGGATTTGCAAACCGACAATAGATCCGTTGGGAAGTGGAAGCTAAAAAACACTTTTTGTCAGCCCCCAGATACAACTGTTCTTCTAATATCTGTAATATATTTTAAGCTTAAGAATTTCAGCCCGGAATAATTTCTTAATCAGGCTCAAGTTAAGTATTTTAAATTCTTAAAATTTTAGTACTTATCTAAAATAATATTCTTACGCGATTTTACATCCTTTAATTATATTTCCCTAAGCTCAAACTGCAAAGTAGATTAAAAACTCAAGGAAAAGGAAAAAATTTAAAAGACTTAAATATGTATTTTCTTTTATCAGTCGATTATTAAACCAACAAAACGTACAAAAACCATCGGTAAACAGCTTTCAGTCAGTCGACAACACAACGCACAGTGTCGTGAGTTCATATAACGAGCGGCCAAAAATAGAAGGAGTTATTGTTAAGAAATTAAATTGGGCACACATGTTTTAATTGGTAAAATATAATAACACATAAAATTTGGTAATTTATTTTCCAAGGATTCGTGTCCTTCCCATATATCCTGAAATAAAATATTGCCATAACAGAGAGAAAAGTAATTGTAACTTGATGAAATTGTATAAAGACACTAATTTTAACATATTTGGTCAATTCAGAAAAAGGATACGCATACCTCAAAAATGTCCTTTTTAAAAAAGTAAAATGGAGCAAAACTCTTTAAAAAATAAATCTTTTTTAAAAAATTCTTTTTTATTTTACTTAATTAGAATATTGCACATGCAACAAAGTAATTTGTTCGTTTTAATTCAAAACTAATTTTTTTTTCATTTTTGGCCGCTTTCACGACAGTGTGCGCCGTGCTGACAAATAATATAAATTTCATATTTACACACACAAGGAAAATGTATGAATTTAATGTTTGTTTGCAGTCTTAAGGTTTCATTCACACCCCTTAAAATAATATTTTCACCAGTTTCTTCATCATCTTGCTTCATTCCATTTTCTTTTTTGTTTTTTTTTTTTGTTACGAGAAGTAAGTAAATTCTAGTGCATAAAACACTTATTCACTGCCATAATAGGAGTACATAATCAGGTAAGACTCATTTTGTATGTGTATTCATTCAAACATAAATGTGTGCATGGCAGTGTGTGTGGATGTATATATGTGTACGTGTATGTATGTATGTGTGATAATATGCTTGCAAGCAAGCATTAACTGTAAATACATTATGGGAACATTACGTGATATTCCTTTGTAGGTATTTTTTTTTTCTTTATATACTGAATAGATTGCATTTCCGCTTCTGGTTTCTATTATTTTCTCTTCGAAAAGCTCTTACAAGTTTTACTGATGAGGTAATGTGTGTATGAAGCGGCCTATTATGAAATTATGTCATGTAGTTTTGGTACAGTGAGGAGCAAAAGGGGTCAATGATTACATGTGGAAGTACTTGAAATTTGAATTAGAGTTTTAGCAGGCGTGGCCTTGCCCACTTTTCTACGGCGCACATTGGGGCCAAGGGCGGTCATTTCACGAATTAATTTTAAAAAAACTTTCAGTACGTGAAAACTGAAAGTACTCGCTTAAAGTTTATAAAATTCTACATCACTAGGGAAAAAATTTTAAATAAGTAACGGTACTTTTGTAATGACGCCTTAAAATTGAACATTATGAAAGAAAAATTAAATAATAGGCAGAAAAAAGCTTAAAGCTTTGCGTAATGAAATCTTATTTAGCTTAACCCTTTGTGAGGCAACATAAAGAAAATAATGTGTTTCTAAAAATTCTAGGAGCTCGTAGTAAAAGTAAAAATATTTTTCTATGACTTTTTTGAAATTTTATTTATTGGAGTGAAAGGAATTAAGAGGAAACAAAGCAATAAAAAAGTTCCAAATTATAAATAATTTTACTGCAAATATTCTAACAATAAAAACAAGAATTGGCTTGGACATTTACAAACTTTATTGAATTAATTTTGAAAAAGTAATAAATCGAACCATGAAACCGTCAAGTTCAGAAATTTATTCTAACGTGTTAACAAAAATACTTGTGGAAATGTTTTAGTTTTCAATATTTATATTGAGTACAAAAAAAATGGATTTTCACAGTTTAAGTGGACATAAAGTTATTAATTGGGCCCAATTAAGCAGAGATTTTAATTTTATCTTTAAGATTGAGTAAAGAAGAAAAATTTATGCTGCACCTCGGAAGCTATGTACGAATTAGTAATAGCCTCACGCCTTGACTTTAGCAATTAATAAGTGCTTAACGACTTGAGCTAAGACTTTTATTGCTGTTGTTTTTGTCATTAATGTATGGGCTTTCATTAGAGATGTCTAAATTTCATGATTTAATACGCGCAGTAGTCACGTGTGTGTCACGCATTAGTCACGCGTGACTCGTGGTTTAAAAATCACGTTTGATTTTAGCTAACTTTCTTAGGCTTGTTAAAATATATATTTTTGGATAAGTTGTATTTCGCAGGCAGGCAATTCAGGAGCGTGAGTGAATAAAGCAATCAAGAATTTTTGCTTGTTTTGTTGTTTAAGCCTCTTTTATAAGCATTTTGTTTCTGCTTCGGTATTTCTTATATTAAAAAAAGTCATATTACAGTACGAGCTCGATTTGCGCAACCCGCAACAGGCCATTTTTTACATTACGGTCTTTATAAGTGCAACTTTTTTCAAAAAATAGTCCCGATAAGCGCAACTTTTTCTCTTTTAGTAAATTTTAAATTTTAAAATTTTGTCTCTGAATTTACTGAATTTAAAACGTATTTTAAGTTTCACAAAAGAAGTTTTAAGTGCTAACACTTTTTATTTATTTTTCTCTCTTTTCTCTTCGTGCATGAGTATAAAAATTTTTATTAGTAGGGGAAAAAACCATTTATTTACAATAAATGGATCAGAAAAGAGTATGCAGATGAAAGCGAAGCTATAGAATTTTCAGACGAAGAAAGTTCAGAGAATATACAAATTGAAAACACACAAAAGGTTGAAGTAGATGATGGCCTTAATGCACTAAGCATTTGTATGGAACGGGCAACAGGGAATAATATTCCTTCTGAAAAATTAAAGAGTTGACAATATCACAAAATATTAAGAATCTAAAACTTTAAACCAAAATCTAAACATTCTTTTTCTCAAACTGGATTGTGTTTATTAAAAAAAAAATTAATATGAGTCGAACTCAAACATACAAAAGTACAAAATATGAAGCCTGGTTTTAAGTTTCAGTTCAAATATAAAATATTATTTTATAACATTTTTAAGCACATCTATGAATTTTTTATGCTTAACTATTAAAAATAAATTATTTTATGTTTAATTATAGTTGGGTTTATATGAAGTTTTTAGTGGTCGATTAGTGCAACTTTGCGGTCAAAGCAACAACTTTGATTTCCTTTCGGTTGTGCAAATCGAGCTAGTACTGTAATTAAATTATTAATAGCTGCTTTGTATGGGTGTACCAGTCTCCTTCCCCTATACTCTCAAAATTTTTTTGGAACATGCAATTTGGTTTAAGAACTATCCACATCAAAATTTAGTGTGCCTCACTATTGTAGTTGTGAAGATATAGGGAAAATAATAATTACTTTGTATTTAGCCGTCTCCCACCTCCTATACTCTCAAGATTTTTTATCTATATCCTATACCGCCAAGATCCTCACTATTGCAGTTGTGGAGATATTAATTGATCCGCGAAATATGATCATTTGGCCCCACAGTGCGGCGTCGACATTGTGTCATTGTGTTTTGTGGCAATCGCATGAATTATATGATATATGGGAATTTCCACGTTACGTCACCAATCATTTAAGCTTGCAATTTAGAGCCATGCTGTTCGCTTTGTTCCTATCTTTTACTAAATATTCTAAACCAATATCCAAAAAAAACAAACTTAACCATCCGCAGTCTAATTTTAATTAATAAGCTTTCATGCTAATTTTTTTTAAGATATGAACAAAAATTATGTTCAGCATTTGTGACTCACTGTATATTTTTGCACGTAATGGCTTTAACATTTTGCATACCAGGTATGTGCACACATGAGTTTATATGAATGACTACAAGACTTCAAGAGCAAGCACGTACACACCTACTCGTATTAAGGTGGAAGACTAGTACCAGAAAGCGTGCAGTAAGGCCTTATCTAGTAAACAAATTTTACCTAGGCTTGAATACAAGTATAGACTTCCCCCACATTTTACAAGAAAGAAATCTAATGACATTTGTTGCGACTGTCAAAAATCTAACGTAAAATGACATTTTGTGTTAACACCATCCCACTTTAAATAAAATTAAAAACGCAATTAGAAAGCAAACAGCTGTTCAGAGATAATACGCCTGCATTAATCGGCGGCCGAGCAGTTTAATGCTTTTAGGTGATTAAAGTAATCGAGTTAGAAAAGGAAAATAAAAAAATTTCGTTAACTTTTATTATCAACTTTTTAAAATTTAGAGCCGACTTAAGACAAAGAAAAATAGCATAAGCAATGGCGCGACATCGGCGTCGAAACAAGTGACTTGTGAATTTGTTTATTACTTGATTTTGCAAATATGCACGTAGCGGTGAGAGTTCAAATTTTGACCGGGGAAGCCAACTATATATACAACATAACACATAAAAATTTTTTTGATGCCTGTGCCTATACACACACAATCATGTAAGTGAATGACTACATTAAATTAAATTCATGTTATTTCAACTTGAAATAACTTTGATTCAACATGGTTCTTCGTGTTATCTTATCTTATTATATATAATACAAAAACACGTTTATTTGTTATGGGTGAACTCTTCAATGCCCCAACAGATTTTCGCCTTCCACCCCACAAAATATTTGTAAAAGACCGGTGCGTGTTTTTATATATATTATACCCCGGTAAATGCTAAGCCCCTTTCAGAAATAGTGATTCGTCCGACAGATGGGGCAATTTTTAGTTTTTTTGTGTTTTTGCACCGTAACTCAAGAACTACTGAACCGATTTCGACCAAACTTCATATACATGCTCTATGGGGCGTGAGGAGCGTTTCTGTGTAGTTTGAAGTTCGTCCGGCAGATGGCGCAATATTTAGTTTATTCGTGGGAAAAATCCAATTTTCATATTGTACCACCAATGCCATATACAACACCAATGTTTGCTTAGGGCCAGCAACGCGGACCGGGGTCAGCTTGTTTCAGTATAAAATTCACGCTGTTTCAACTTACAGTAACTTTGATTAACAACATGTTAATTTATTTTCATTTACCATTTAAATCAACATGAAATAAAATTATTTCAAATGGAAACATTTTCTTTGAAGATTACTGTAAATCATGTTGAATTAACGTGAAATACATATGAAGTAAAATCATCCATGAAAATTTTTAAATTATAATTTTGTTTTCATAGATTTTAATGTGAAATTTTTCTGTGTGAAGGACTTATGGCCTGTTTCACAATAACGAAACGAAACTTTCGACTGAAAATTTATATTGAAAACAACAATAAAATATGAAAATTATGTTTTTGTTTTCAATATAAATTTTTAGTCGAAAGTTTCGTTTCGTTATTGTGAAACAGGCCATCAGTTTCAAAACGCAATTTTATGACAATCATAAAATATTCAATATTGAAAATTAATTCCAAGAACTTTGAGTTCGTATGTGTTCGAATTTCGAAAGGTTTATTTCTGTTCTAGTATCTCCAGTTAAGAAAAATTTTGTTTCACATTCAGTCTTATAATCTTTCATAAATACGAGTACGTGGCATGTTTGCTTGCCACGAACATGCAAATTAAAGACCTTCTGCGTATTAACTACATTTTTCTATTTCTATTTTTCATTTACATACATGCATACATATGTATGTATGCATAAGTATGTAATAGTTAATCCACTGCTGTCTGCCTGTCTATATACTTTTGTTGTGTGCTCTCCTTTATAATTTGCCGAAATGCAAATTTTTCATTTGCAAAGTTTGTTTTCTTTTTAAATTGTTGAATATTTTTTTTATCTTATCATCGTCATTATCCTTTTTAACTATCTGACAAGTGTGTGTGTGTCTCTCCCAAAAAAAAAGAAGAAAAAAGAAAAAGAAATGACGGCTTTTGATCTTAAAAAGGGAATTAACGTTAACGAACTAAAGTGCCATTATTTAGGATTTGCATACATGAGTGGGTGGAAGAAGCACAAAAAAAAAATAATTCCAAAGGGAAGCGGAAGAAACTCAAGTTAAATCATGTGCTGAAGTATTTAAATACTTACACTCTTGCACTAGTGCCAAAAGATTAGACTTAATGCATTTGAAAATGAACGGATAAAAAAAAGAGAGGAAACCTCGAATTAGGTGTTTTCAAAAAAAATTGTTTTTTTTATACTTTTTTTTTCAAAAGATCAAATTGTGAAGTAAGATACTTAGTTAAGTTACTGTCATATACGGTTTTGGTAAATGGTATATGGAGGTTTCCATACACAATATGGAAAAATGAAATTACTGTTCGAAATTGGGGAAGACTAGGGAAATTGCTAATAGAAAAAGTACACTGCTGAACAATAAATAAGTCTTTTTTTACATGGTGGATACGTTCCTGAGGAAATCGTGCAAAAATAAATCGTGTAAAAAATACTTGCAGCATATGGAAAATGTGAAAGCTACACACACACACACGTACATACATACATAGTATATCAGGGCAATTATGAAAAAAATTCCATGAGAAATTTCTGCCTTTTCCAATTAGAATTTTTTGTTTTCCCTATTACTTGCTATTAGTTGGAATTCTTCCCTTCTCTTCATAATTGCCCTCTATATGTATGTACATATGTGGGCGAGTTCTAACATTGTACGATAAAATACATATTTTTAAAGTGCTTTGGAAATGCATAAACTTCTTTATCTACATGTAAAAACAAACAAAAAAAATTTGTACAAGTTCAACTCGTGCAAAAACAAACATTTGTTCTTATTTTTGAACCGTGTTATTTCAAAATCGTGTAAAAATAAGACCGTGTAAAATAGTAGTTGAGTGTACATTAGACTGGTGGCAGCTTGTATAGGATTTTTTTTATAGCTATGCTATTTATGTCACGACACTGGATCTAGGGCGGGATTTTCGTGACAAAAAAAAAATCAACACTATTAAAGTTATAAATTTATTTTTGTTTTCATTCCTTTGTACTTAAAACCAGACTACGAAAATACAAGAAACAAATTGTTTGATTTTGTTTTGTTTCGTTCTTTGGAGTGACTGAAACAAAAACAATGTGAAGCATTTCTGATTAGCCGATGGGCTGTATGCCGGCTAACAGCTGCCGCCGGCCACAAACAATACATTAATTTAATCGTACGCCGCGCCGCCAGTAAGGAAAATAATGGGAAATAAATAAAAAAGTTTTGAAATATTTTCGGCGTATATGACATCATCATATAAAATAATTTCATTGCATTGTTATTTAACACATTAAGTTTATTTTATATAGCTAAGCAGCATAGCTATAAACGGTAGTCCCAGGACAACTCTCTTCTATTCTTTAATTCGGCTGAAAACGCTCGTTTAGAAGGAAAATCATAAAATTAATACACTAGAGAGTAAAAACAAATAGAATTTGCTTTTGAATTCCCGGCAATTCATAAAAAATTAACAAAATCCCAGAAATGGGATTTTTCAGTATTTTTGCTGTATTGCTGTAAATATTTAAAGAAATATTTTGTTTTAAGCTGGCATAATAAATTTGTTGGTTACAGCTTTGGAATTTGACAAAAAAAGACTTAAATTTGACATTTATAAAAAAAAAGTTATATCTATTTCGAAACGATCTGGTTCCTTCAATAACGAAAAGTTTTAGCAAAAAATTTCATTCTAATATTTATTATTATCTTTGGAATAAGTAAAAATTTTTTATAATAGCGAAATAGTTAACTCAATTTTTTCTGGAAAAAAAAACGGCTAAAAATCTACTTTTTTCAAAATTTTAATTTAAATTGCGCATAACTTTTCACTTAATTGTGCTTTTGATAGCAAAAATTTTTTTTGTGTTACAAAATTTTGTTCTTAAGTCATAATAAGTTTCCTTTCCTTTTCTTTCCTTTCCTTTCCTTTTCTTTCCTTTCCTTTCCTTTCCTTTCCCTTCCTTTTCTTTCCTTTTCTTTCCTACAGCGAACAAGATTTGACTTCTCCATTAGCAGAACAGTGGATTAACAAGGTTGGTAAAAATGCCAAAATTTTAATTTTGTTTTCTAGAATATTTTTTAAACTGTAAGCAGCCTATTTTTGCTCTTGGATGGAAAAAAATCCATTTGCAAGAACTCTTTTAACAGATCAAAAACATGAACTTGTCATCGCTTTGAATTTTTTTTAACTCAAGGTTGTCTGCCCGCTTTGGGGCTTTCTGGCTCCACCCTCTTTAAAGATATATAACTAATCCAAATTACAGACTTCAGCTCTGTGACACCTCCTCAAATGATATAAGAAATTTCATAACCATTCAGAAACTGCAGTATTATTTCCATTTTAACCGACTTCCAAAAAAGGAGGAGGTTAACAATTCGTCTACATATCGTCAGCCCATTATTGGTTTGGGGAATACGCCAAAAAGTCAGAATGGAGAAAAACGACAAAACAATATTTATTAAACCTTAAAATAGTTGATATGGAGCAAAATTAATGCTAAATATCTCGGAAACCATAATTAATTTCCCAAAACCTGTTTTGGATTCAGAAAGGGGATACTCAAAATATATATAACCCATACCTAACTCATTTTTTAAAAAAATGGTCGGTGGGTCAAACCAATAATGGGCTGACGATATGTATATATATTTTTTTTTGACATTGTTACTTCATAACATTACATACATATGTACATCCTATACCGATTCTAAAAATTTTTTTTGTCTGAGATCCCATTGTAAAAAAAGTGGGCGGAAACACGCCCACACATTTTTTTAAATTTCATTTTAATATATTCTACTTATTTGATTGCTGCCAAACCTATCAAACACCTTTGGTTCTTGTAATTACACAATTCGAAAGTTGAAAAAAATGGGCGGGGTTACGTTCATTTAAATTTATTATAATATTTCAGGCGGTTCTGCTTAACCGATTTTTACGTAATTTGCCACAAACTTTGAGCTCTAAAGTAGATACAATCCTCCATTTAAAAAAATGGGCGGAATCACGCCCATTAAAATTTAATATTTTATTTTAACTGATTCTATTTTCCCGATTTTTGCTGTGGAAAACACACACACAACCTTGCATTTAAAAAATGGGCGGAAGCACGCCCATTAAAGTTTAATTTTATATTTCACGAACTTCTTCTTATCTTCTTCTATCAGAGCATTGCATTGAAGTCGGTTTTTTTCTTTGGCATAATTATTTTAACGAAATTTCCCACTGTGAATCGGGTACTTTAGGCCCCACTAGTCACCAGAAGGCACCGTCGGATCGAAAAAATAAGATCGCATTTATGACAGCCAACCTCATATTTTATATAGCGCAAATATATCAAGTAAAGGTAAAAAAATTTGCGAACAGTCTAGTGTACATACATACATATGTATAAATATGTATGGAGTGACCAATATGTTATATTTTTACTAAATGATTTTCAGCAATTTTTTCAAATACTTAAGCTTTTTTTATATTTAAACTACAATAGAAACTAAGACAAATTTAAAATTTTTTTTTAGAACTTTTTTCTATGCAAACACCCATACACAAATATTTTTGCACGAAACTGTTTTATGCAAACTCATTGCAAAGCGTTTAAGCTTTCCCATATGTTGACTTGGAGCAAAAAAAAAATTAAATATAAAAAAAAAGAAAAGTAACATGCTGCACATTAGCGTTCTCAAAGAAATAAGTAAAAAAAAGTACGAGTATTAAATATACAAATTGTTCGACAAAAGTTTTCAATAGAAAATCAAATCTTTTATAAGTGTTTTTAAATTAATTCTTTATTTTCTTATGCCGCTCTTCACAAGCGATTGTTTAAGTTAATGTGAAAAACCGGCTTTAAAATTAAAACAACAACTTTCTCATAAATCATAGTAGATAATTTATACTTTCTTTCTTTGAAAATATTAAATGCCAATGTGTTCCTTGTGATCGGATTATATTAAGCAACTCCTTGTAAAACACTTCAGTTAAAAGTCGAGTCACTTAATCTCCTTCACAGTTTAATTGCTTTTAAAATTTTATGCAAACTGAAAACCACAAAAGTTTAAAATATCAATTTCAATTTAATGTAAATATTTAAGCCAATTTTCAAGGGAAGAAAGAAAGCAAATTGAATAAATATTTCGTCCCTGAAACACACACAAAATAAATCTCTTAAATAAAAATTGTAAATACTTTTTCTTTGTCTACATATTCCATCCACATAATCTAAAGATTAATCTAAATTTGTTGTTTCCTTCCTAAAGCAAGGAAAAGAAATTTCTTTTTTAGTTGCCACAACGAGAAAGACAATCAAGTCTTTTTATTCACATATTATAAATTTCATAAAATTGTTTGATGTGTGTGAGCGCAGCGTACGAAATTTAAACATTATTTAACAATATTTTATTCATTCGTTTTAATATTTATAGCATTAGTTTTTGGTATTAATTTTGACAATTTCAAAGAAAACCACACGAGGATTTAATTAAAATGCTAATTTATCATTGTTATTTGTTATTTGTATACTACTGATTTACACAAAGCAAAGGACATCCATCCATCCTTTTGCATAATTAATATAAATAAATTATTTATGTACTCGTATGTATATATTTTTCTCATATGGCACCACAAACTAAAATTAGGGTAGTTGACCTTGAGTGAAAATAATTTTTTTTATAAATTCAACATGTTGTAAAGCACTAGGAAATTTGTTTTTCACTAGTTCAATTTCATTGATTTAGTTTAATTCAAGGTTGGAAACCGAAAAAAATAACGGTATCGGTATTGATACCGGTACAATTATTTTTTAAATTTCGGTATCGGTAGCGGTATCGGTATTTTTTTTATTTCGGTATCGGTATTACCGGTACATACCGTTATCGAATTTATAATACCGGTATACCGATATTACTGATAAATTTATTATTTCAAGCAGTGGACATTACAAAAAATCTTTTTTTATTAAATTACTTCAAAAAGAGAGTATTTTTACATTAACATACATATGTACTCGTATAAAAGCATATAAACTTATTTGTTTCTATATACATGTGTATGTTTTTATACTATTATTAAAAAATAATTTATTAAAAAAGTGAAACAAGGAGACTGCAGTTCAAACTTTACATATATACGGCCCTATGTATAAGCAAAATTTGGCATGAAGTTAGCATAAGTGGCAAAATTGAACATGATCTTAAAGAATTTTGCCATGAAACTTCACATTAAAAATTATGCTAGGGAGTAGAGGTTAGGAATGCAACCATTTCTAATGTCTAATTGTATGGAGGAACTCGTTAATACCTAATTCAATTTCGTCACTTTTGCTAACTTCATGCCAATTTTTGCTTATACATAGTGCCGATAAAGTGTACATTTTGGTTAATTAAACAAAATAGTAAAAATAAAAGTTTTGTCTATACTTATATATTACACTGTGTGACAAATTTTGATGAAATCGAAATACCTGGGACGTGTTACTATATTTCTGCTAGGTATTGTCGAGTATAACAATACAAACTGTAATAATTGAAATTTTCCAGACACCTCCAAAATCTTGAGTTACGGGTAAAAACCGGCTTTTCGTCCCCGTAGACACTTATCAACCTCCAACTAAGTTAAATATCAACAGATTTTAAATTTATAAACGGATACAGAAAGAAGATACTAAGACCTTTAGAACCATATAGATACATCTTGTTTCAGTAAATTTCAAATATGTCTTTATTTTTTCACCAAATATGATTTTTTCGGTTTTTTTCGACACTTTTCTACTTTGGACACGTTCTTAGGCAATATTTTTGTACTGGATCTACATATATTGTTGATAACTTTGTTTATAAAACATAATTGAATAAGAGTTGTGGGGGTGTTCGTATTAATAGTCAATTATGTAATTACAAAATTCAATTTATTTATTTTTTAAAATTAAAGATTACTTATATTTTACACAAAAAGTTTTATTGAAAAGAAAAGGAAAAAACGAGTCTATTTGCAACGAGAGCTGGACGGGTAATTATCAAACTTAAGCTGTTTGCATTTCAGCGTAGTACAAAAAGGTACTTTTTTAGCATTAGTGCTGTCACTCACCACAATACCCTGCTCCTAGTTAAGACTTTAACGATACTTTAGAGGAATTCTGACGTGACGCCCGGATGACGTAAGGCGTTGTTTTTGCATGGTAGTCTCCTGAGACGTGTCTGTGTCCACATGTGTTGAAACATTTTCTGAATTCTCGGATTCGTTTCCACCTTCTGTTGGTGGCGCTTCAGCTGGCACAGCGTCCTCGCTAAAAATATACGCAGCCTTTAGGCGATCTATTGTGATTTTCGCTTCTCGCTGGCGTATTTTTACAATATAATACTTATCATGTTTGTTTAAAACTTCGTAAGGGCCCTCGTAACTGGGCTCCAATGGTGTACGCACATGATCTACCCTCACAAATACAAACTTGCAGTCAGCCAATGCTGGTTGAACGAAACATCGTTGCATCCCGTGACGGACAGGTTGGGTAGTTGGTAAGTTTGAAATGGTTCTACGCAGTGTGTGTACAAACTCGGTTTCCGTAATATTTCTTCCTGAAGGAATGAGAAACGCTCCAGGTATTCTTAAAGAAGCGCCGAAAACGATTTCTGCTGGGCTTAGCCCAATATCACTTTTTATTGTTGATCGCATGCTCAAAAGAATTAGCGGAAGTGCAGAGCTCCAGTCGTTTGTTTCAGCACACTTAATGGCTGTCTTTAGTGTACGGTGCCATCGCTCAATTATGCCATTTGCCTGTGGGTGGTAGGCCGTTGTCCGCAAATGCTTAATTCCCAGTAACTTCGTTAATTCGCTGAAAATGGTTGACTCGAACTGTCTTCCTAAATCGGTGGTAATACGCAAGGGGACGCCGTAGATAGCAATCCATCCTCTCATAAGGCCACTTGCAACACTTTGAGCTGTTATGTCTATCAGTGGTATCGCCGTGGGCCATCTCGAAAAACGATTGATACACGTGAGGCAATATCGGAATCCGTTTGATGATGGCAACGGTCCCACGATGTCTATATTTATATGTTCGAAGCGGGCATCGACTGCTGCATAATTACATAAGGGTGCTTTTGTATGACGTTGTACTTTTGCTCTCTGACAAGGAATACACGCGCGCACATATCTAGCGACGTCTGCAGATATAGATGGCCAAACGTAGTGATTTAAAACCAATTGTTTTGTTGCTCTTATGCCTGGATGCGAAAGCGAATGAAGCTTGCGTATGATTGCCTGACGATAATTTTTCGGAACATAAGGTCTTACTCTATCCTTCGAAACGTGACAGTAAATTTCTTTAGTCGACTGTGGGATGGCTAATTTAGTGAGCTGTAATGACGTGTTTGTGTTGCTGTCCAGCAGTGCCTGCAGTTCAATATCATTGCCTTGCTGCTCGGCCATTTCATCAAAATTTACTACTTGCTCCTTTATGGCGTTGATGCGGGAGAGTAAATCTGCTATGTTATTGTCAGCCCCAGGTAAATGTCGTATGTCCGTCGTATATTGGCTGATAAAGTCTAATTGCCGAATCCTTCGCGGTGATGCCTTCTCGCTTTTTTGCTTAAAAGCAAAAATGATTGGCTTGTGGTCTGTAAAAACGACGAATTCTCTTCCTTCAACTGCGTATTTGAAATGTTGAATTGCTTGGTATATCGCCGTGAGTTCTCTATCGTACGCGCTGTAGTTTTGTTGTGATGGTGTCAACTTTTTGGAGTAAAATCCTAATGGTTGTACTTGCCCTTCGACTATCTGATGCAGTACTGCCCCTACGGCGTCATCTGAAGCATCTGTCGTAAGCGTTATCAATGCTTTCGGAGCCATATAATTCAAAAAAGTAGCTTCTGCTATATCGTTTTTACATGCATTAAAAGCAGCCATTGCTTCAGGTGTCCATTCTATTATGGTGTTATCGTTTTTTTTATTGCCAGGAGTCAATTCTAACAATAATTTTTGATTTTTTATTGCATGCGGTATGAATGGGCGGTAAAAATTCAGCATGCCCAAAAATTTTTTTAAATTCTTCACAATCATTGGTCTTTCAAAATTTCGGATCGAATCGACCTTGTTTTCAGGCGGCGTAAGTCCTTTGGGGCTAATTTTGTGGCCTAAAAATACGAGTTCACGCTTACCAAACTGACATTTATCGAAATTAACGCACAAGTGGAATCGGCGAAGGCGATCAAATATGATGCGCAGATGCTTTGCATGTTCCTCCTCTGTTTCGGACGCTATGAGGATATCATCGATGTATGCAAAAGCGAAATCGATTCCCTTCAAGACTTCGTTAATATGACGTTGGAACGTTTGGGCCGCGTTCCGTAGACCAAATGTCATGAAACAAAACTCAAATAAGCCAAACGGCGTGATTATGGCTGTCTTAGGTATATCGCATGGCTCCACGGGTATCTGATGGTAAGCTCTTTGTAAGTCGATAGAGGAAAAAATGTTCTTTCCGTGCATAATACTCGTTATGTCACGTAAAAATGGTATTGGATACCTGTCGGGTAAAGTGATGCTGTTTGGCTTTTTTACCAAATGTAGTGGGCTGGCCCAATTACTTTTTGACGGTCTACATATACCCTTTTCCATCAAGTACTCAAACTCTTTTTTTGCAGCTTGGAGCTTATCCCCCGCGAGTCGACGTGCGCTAGCGTATGTGGGAGGACCGTTTGTGGTAATGTGATGCGTGACCGTAGAGTCCACTGGACGCTTGTTGGCATTAATCGTACCTAACTCTCTATACTCGTATAACAGCTGGGCGTAATTATCTTTTTTGTCGTATGCTAAAATCTGAACATAGGCAGTACGTGCGGGACGTGCCCTTGCCTCAAGCAGCGTAGTACGATCGATAAGCTTACCTCTCTTGATGTCAACCAAAAGATCGTAATGCTTCAAAAAATCTGAGCCTATAATAGCACAGTTGACATTCGCTACCAAAAAAGTCCATGTAAAATTGCGACGTAGACCCAAAGAAATGCTTAACGTTTTCTCACCGAAGGTTTTGATGGGGGACCCGTTAGCAGCAAACAATTTTCTAAAAATCCCTACACGCAAACCCTCAACACTACCAGCTGGTAACACCGAAACGTCGGCACCAGTGTCGATTAAAAAATTCTGTTTCGATATGCTGTCATTAATTATAAGACGGGCTATTTGGCATTCATCTCGAGATCCGCCCGCCAGATCGGAAGATGAATTTAGTTTTTTGACAAATTTTGTTGATATGAACATGGCTGACGACATTTTGTGGCTTTTTCGCCAAATGTCCGATGGTACCAGCAATGGTCGCTCACTTGCTTTGCTGGAGTGGCATCTGTTTTTTGTCGTCGTGTAGAACTTGATCGTGACCGACGTACATTTTTATTGTTCTTGTTACAAAGGCTATTTATCTGTTGCTCTATGCGATCGAGTCGTCTATCAAGTTCGCTTTTAGAAGTTTGTGGCATTGTAGATACCACAGATAAATGCTGAAACTCTCCCACCTCCATAATTTTGTCTGCCAACTTCGCTAACTCGGTCAGATTAGCATCTGACGCTTGTAAGATTGCTCTGACTTGCGCTGGCAAACGCTGCAACCATAGCGTTTTCAAAAAATCAGTTGTTACCTTGTCCTTTGACAATGTGCTTAACTCATTTAAGAGTTGTGTCGGTCGCTTGTCTCCCAAATCAATTTCCGATAGTAATTTTTGCGTCTTTTTTTGTTCGCTCTCACAATAGCGTTCTATTATGCACTTTCTAAGATTTGTGTATTTATCGGTCTCCGGTGGATTTAAAATAGCGTCTGATATTTGCACGAGAACATTCGATTCTATTGCGGCGATGACTGTATTAAACTTCGATGTGTCACCACTTATGCCGGCAACAGCAAATTGTGCTTCTACCTGCGCCAGCCAAATTTCAGCGTGATCGGGCCAAAAGGGTGGAACCTTTACAGCTACACGATTAACGGTTGTTGGCTCGGTACTTGATGTGCTCGGCGTCGGGCCTTGCTGCGTGCTGCCACCAATATTGTCTTGCATCCTGAAATATTCTTTAACCAATCGACGGGGTCACCATTTTGTGGGGGTGTTCGTATTAATAGTCAATTATGTAATTACAAAATTCAATTTATTTATTTTTTAAAATTACAGATTACTTATATTTTACACAAAAAGTTTTATTGAAAAGAAAAGGAAAAAACGAGTCTATTTGCAACGAGAGCTGGACGGGTAATTATCAAACTTAAGCTGTTTGCATTTCAGCGTAGTACAAAAAGGTACTTTTTTAGCATTAGTGCTGTCACTCACCACAGAGTAATTCACAGGACTGTTTTAAATATTTTGTTAGAAGACTTTTTGTTAAAAACTTCCTGTATGATGTATTTCGCTTCTATTTATACGCTTTCGGTGTATTTAAGCTTCCAGGACGATGAAAGTACAATTTAATAGATGTATATAAACACAGAGTACAAAATTGGTACAGCAGTGGTCGCCAAAATTTTTTCCTTCATTTCAAAAGTAATTTTCTTCACCTCAAGAGAGGAATCTTTAACTTCAAATATAAAAGTTTAGAAGTTTTTTCTCTACCAACCTTATATATTACGGTGAAGTGTGTAAACAAGACCAATACCAAAGAAAGGGAGTTAATTGAAATATATTTTTGCAATTTTTGCACATATTACGGTTTACAGCTCAACTTAGTTGGATTGAAAATGAAACAACTTAACTTTTAAACAACTGTTTTTTTTTGTATTCTGAATAACAATTAATTTTAGTTGACTTCGAAACAATGCACGAAAAGGAAAGGTTCTTATCTATGCTATATGTTTTGAAACCATAATATCCATTACAAAACATTTTAAATATTTTTAGTTTTGGCCTTGGTATTTTTTCTTGAGATTCTATGTTTTATGAAAATGGCAATAATATTGGTTGACAAATGGGATTGGTTGGCGTCTGGAATAGTAAAGCAAAACCAACACAATGGTCGAAATAAAAACCAAAATACAACTGATAAAAATCATTTGTCTCATGGTGGAAAAAAACTCAACTATCATTTATTTTTTGGCCGGAATCGGTATACCGGTACGTACCGGTATGGACGTAAACGGTAGTCTGGATACCGGTATTTTCTAACCGAAATGGATTTCGGTATCGGTAACGATACCGGTATCTAATTTTAGCGGTATTTGAATCGGTATCGGTATTTTTATGATACCGTTTGCCAACCTTGGTTTAATTGTTAAATTTATTTTGCAGCCACTGTGCTGCCCTAATCAAATATAATCAACATCAAATCCTATTTTAAAGGGTTTTATACAATTTAGACACAAAACCACAACATAGCAATTAAGAGAAATCATTTGAATATTGAAATAAAATACTAAATTGCATGTTAAATTATTTGAAAAATTAAAAAAGTATTAAAAGTATTAAAAAGTAGTAATAAAGATAATTTCTATAAGCCGAACAAAAGCAGCAGAAAGCTTTTAAATAAATAAGGGGTTTTCTATAACAAATATGTTTCAATGCAACTTGATTTTAATGCAGAATAATACAAGTGAAAATTTGTATAAAAAGTACTTTCTGTAGAAGGTACTTTTTGCAAAAGATACTTTTTATAGAACATATTTTTTATAAAACGTACTTTTTATAAAAGGTAGTTTTTATAAAAGGTACTTTTTATAAAAAGCACTTTTTATAAAAGGTACTTTTTATATAGCTTACTTTTTATAAAATGTACTTTTTATATACGTTACTTTCTATAAAAGGTTCGTTTTATAAAAGGCACTTTTTATAAATGGCACTTTTTATAAAAGGCACTTTTAAAGGTACGTTTTATAAAAGACACTTTTTATTAAACGTACTTTTTGTAAAAGGTACTTTTTATAGAATATACTTTTTATAAAATGTACTTCTTATAAAACGTAATTTTTTTTAAATGTACTTTTTATAAAAGGTACTTTTTACTTTACTTTTTTCGTTTTTATAAAAGTTCCTTGTTATAAAAGGTACTTTTTATAACAGATACTTTTAATAAAAGGAACTTTTTATAAAAGGTACTTTTTATAAAAGGTACTTTTTATAAAAGGTACTTTTTATAAAAGGTACTTTTTATAAAAGGTACTTTTTATAAAAGGTACTTTTTATGAAAGGTAATTTTTATAAAAGGTACTTTTTATAAAAGGTACTTTTTATAAAAGGTAATTTTTATAAAAGTTACTCTTTTTATAAAAGGCACTTTTTATAAAAAGCAGTTTTAAAGGTACGTTTTATAAAAGGTACTTTTTATAGAACATACTTTTTATAAAATGTACTTCTTATAAAAGGTACTTTTTTTTAAATATACTTCTTATAAAAGATACTTTTTTTAAATGTACTTCTTATAAAAGGTACTTCTTACAAAAGGTACTTTTTATAAAATGTACTTTTTATAAACTTAAGTTTTTATTAAAGGTACTTTTTACAAAATGAACTTTTTATAAAAGGTACTTTTTATAAAAGGCACATTTTATAAAAGGTATTTTTATAAAAGGCACTTTTATAAAAGTTACTATATATAAAAGTACTTTTTACAAAAGGTACTTTTTATAAAAGACACTTCTTTAAAAAGCACTTTTAAAGGTAGGTTTTATAAACGGCACTTTTTATAAAATGTACTTTATATAAAGGTACTTTTTACAGAAGGTATTTTTTATAAAAGGTACTTTTTATAAACGGTACTTTTTATAAAAGGCACTTTTTATAATAGGCACTAAATATAAAAAGCACTTTTTATAAAAGGCACTTTTTATACAAAGCACTTTTAAAGGTAAAGTACCTATAAAAAAGATACTTTTTATGAAAGGTACTTTTTATAAAAGGTACTTTTTAATCTTTTGGAATATGTAGTTGCGTTTTATAAAAGGTTCTTTATACATGTTATAATACTTTTTATAAAAGGCATTTTTTATAAAAAAAAATTTATAAACTATACAATAATAGGTCTGTTCATTTACTTTCCCAGCAGAAACTAGCAACGAGAGAGAGAGAGTAAGGCAGAATTTTACAAAATTACTCACCTTAAAATGAAAAAGTAAATGAACGCTTTACTGGTAAAAACTTGCAAGAAAATTTTATTTATATCAGAACGATGGATGGAAATCATGATTGATTGATAATTGTAGTTTTTCTGATGTATATTGTTTGATAATATTTTAAACTGAAATTTTTTTTTAGAAATTAGCAATTAATATGAAATTTTTTGCACAGCTTCATATATATTTACTCTTTTTATGCATTTTTCATAATTTTTTAATTTTATTTATTAACAAATACAAAAATGACACTTTCCATCTCTGACCATATATGAGAAACAAACAAAATTATTTGCCATTAAAATTGAATTTATATGGCTTAATGAAAGAAAAACAATAAATTAAGAAAATAGGAATTTTTAACAAAGAAATGCAAATGTTTCAGTTTTCTTTTTTCAGATATTTTTGAAATAATTAATTTGACAACAAAACACACAACAAACAGTTGGTTGGACAATTCTTGCAAGTAAAAAAAAATTTTTTTTCTCTAAATTTTATTCTCTCTTTTGGCGCTCTCCCCTTGCAAACTTTTTGAGTTAATGAGCACTTTCCAGTAACAATTGTTACAAATTCGTAAAAATTTTTAGTAAATGAACAAACCTAATATAAAAACAAATATTTTATGTACATTTTACACTTATAACTAGTAATCGTAGTTCTACATTTTCCTTCGAATTTATAACTTTTGCATGTAGACAGACAGACAGACAGACCAACAGTCACACCAGTGAGTTACTTATGCTGCTGTCTGTCTACAATTTAACACATGATTATTTTTCTTTACAGACGTTGTCACACGCCTTGTTAAATCTGGCATAAATTATTGCTATTTTCGCACCATAAATTATTTCATTTGCAATGAAAAGTTTTCGTCTTCAAATTTAAAAAAAAGCAAAATGAATGGCAAAACCATGTTAAATTAAATCAGTTGTAAAAGTGTATTCAAATTATCATCACCAAATAAAGGAGCAAAAGCCAATTTCCTTATGATTATGGCCAAGAAAAAATTATTATATGAAATTATATGTATGTATATTTTTTTTTCTTTGTTGGCAAAATCAACAAGAGAATGTAAAAAAGTTTGAAGGAGAAATTTTCTTCAGATTTTTGTCTGCTTCTGTAAGTACGTACATATGTAGATATCTGCCTTAAAGGTCCAAGAATATAAATTATTATAATAATAAAAATAATTTGTATGTAACAAGTAAACATACAAAAAAAAATTATGCCAACATTAACAATTATGGAAATGATAATGTAAAATAATGAAACGAATAAAATGTAAGTCAGTATATTTAAATTTTTTTAAAAAAGAGCAAGAAGAACCCACACACAAGATCCATATGCTTTAAAGGAAATCAAGTATGAAATCCTTTAAATCACACGAGATGTTGAGAAATATGTATGTACAAGAAAACATGCAATTATGTAAATAAATTACAACAGAGAATTTAATAAATAATTTATTTTCTCTTTTATTTTTTTTTGGAAAACCCTTGAAATCAGTATATAATATGATATTTATTCCTTTTCGAAACGCATATTGAATAAAAAATTTGATAAGGTTTAAATCAAAATATGAATTGAATATAAAAGAAAATTTAAAAAAAAATAAAGAAAAACTTACAATTTATTGTTTTCCATGTAACTTGGAGGCTAGACGTTCAATTTTTGCTTCAATTTTTGTTTCAAAGTTCAATACGTTCACACTTTTTTACTACCACACTCATACATTTGGGAATTGAATACCAGGTGGACTTCAATTGTTCTTTCAACACTTCATTAAATTTTTCTTTGAATTTAGCAGCGGTTTTAAAATAATTTTTGTGTTTGTAAAAAATTTAAAACAGAAGTAATTTTCTTTGCTGAAATAAAATATGTATAAAAAATTTTTTTATTTTTTCCTCGACAACGGCATTTTGAACATAAAATTGGATATCAAATTGCTTGCAGCATACGTCACAACTTCAATATTAGCAAATTTTGACAAACCATATGTGTGAAAAAATTTAAAGAAGTTTATTGCACCTGTAGCCGCACTGTTATCGTTAGTTCCATTTCGTTGACTTTGATTTTAATTTGTGATTACGTAAATTGTTTGATTTAATTAATTTGTTTGTTAAGGGTTTGTCTCACGATGTCGACAACGTTCGACTTGTTGCACACTTACATTCAGGCCCTTATTTTCTTCGGCCAATAGGAGAGAAATTCTCATCAAGTTACTTGTATTTTCAATACACTCACACTTTTTTTACTTACACACTCAAACTTTTTAAATTGAAAACTATATTGCTTTCAAATTCACCAATCCATTTATATGGCAATTTAATTTTCAATTTGAACGGCTCGTCACAGCACACATTGATTAAAGCTACAAATTTGAGTTGTTTCTTCGTCGGTGGCATTTAAAAAATGAAATTGACTATCAATTTGTGCAACAGCTATCAATTTCAAGGAATTTTGACAAAAAGGCTAAATGATGAAATTGAAAGCGATTTATTGAACTTGTAGCTGCAGCGTAAAGTAATGATATTATTTTAATTCAATCAACAAGTTGTACAAAATTTTATATTATTTTTTTTTACTAAATTATAAAATTGTGAACCAACTTCAAAAGAAAAATTGCATCTCAATTTGTTTGTATCTTTTTATATTTATAACAACTTCAAAAATCACAAATTTGTTAGCTGGTGTAAAAAGAAATATGGGAATCGCTTAATCTTGCAGGCCATCTCTGACACTTCCCGTTAAGCTGCAGCTTTTGGAAAAATGTTTAAATTTTTCGTCTCTTGAACGAATCAACAGAATTTAGTCAAATTGACAGCAATCGTAGTGTCTTTTTGAGTTTGAGAGTGATTAGACTTTTAACTTGATCGGCTTTCAATTTTTGAAATTTTGTTTACAACAACAATTTTGTGAAAATTTTCGAATTCTACTGAACTGAATTGATTCACCATCCTACGACCTCTAAATAACCTCAACGCCTTCGAATGCGGCCAATTTGCATTGGAATCTTTGAACCATTCTTAAGTTATGCGATCGATGATTATACTAAAATAATTAGTTAATAGTCATATGGGTCCTCATATTTGCTTAATTCACAACAATTTGTATCGTGTACAGCGTGACCATATTAGCTTATTTTGAGCTAAATTTAGCTTATTTGTTTCAGATTTAGCCTTAAAATTTTCATTTAGCTCTTAGCTTATTTTTTAGCTTTTTTTAAAAACTCATTTAGCTTTTTTAGCCTTTTTTTAGTCTAAATTGCGTGTTCTCTAAAAATATATTAAAAACATAAACAACTTATAAAAATTATAATTTTTTAGCATTGTAAAATAGTTCTTTTATCTAATTTTTCGACCTTTTTTATATATTTAATTAAACTATTTTTTGAGCTTTAGGTCTATTTGTATTATGTTTTATTACTTCAATATTTCGTTAACCTTCTGTTAACTTCTTCAGGATATAGTATATTGTTTCTGATTTTTCTAAATATATTTTTTATGACACACTTTTTTGTTTGAAAATTGTATACATAATTGAAAAAAAAGGAAAAAGAAAAAGCAGAAAAATCAGAAACCATATACTATATCCTGAAGAAGTTAACCGAAGGTTAACGAAATATTGAAGTAGTAAAACATAATACAAATAGACCTAAAGCTCAAAAAATAGTTTAATTAAATTGTAAAATAGTTTACAAAAAATACAAAATGTAAATTATTCGACAATTTTATAACAAAAATGGAAAGAAGAAAAATAGTAGATAATGGCAGAATGGTTAGAATTCCAATGGAAAAAGTTAAATTCATATTAGTGGCGAAAACACTTTTTGAGTTTTTTTGGTATAAAATTATTTGCCTTGAGTTGAACGTTCATTCAACGGCATCAATTAACTTAAAACAAAAACCTGAAATAGCCTTAAGCCTGGATAACATTATGTATCGATTTTCGTCAGGCCACCTCAATAAAGTCATAAGTAATAAGCCAAAATGGCATTATTACTCAATTAATTCTGGAATAAGTCTATATGGGCTTATTACCAATGCAGTGTGGCGCAATTATCTCCTTGTATTTCAAGTAGTCGATAAATTAGAGCAAAATATTTACTTATGACTTTATTTCACTGATCTGACGAAACTCGGTACATTGTGCAGATAGTATGATCCATGCTTTACCTTAAATAGCATTAATTCACTTAAAAAGCTTTTGTATTTTAGTATAAATGTTTTTGCATTTTTAGAAACTTTTTAAGATTATTTTGGGGAAGTTTTTGTTTTGTTCCTCATTAAATCTTAAATATAATAATTAATAAATAATTTCATTAAGCAAATATTCTATATGTATAATAAAAAAATATGTTTGTGTAATATTTAACGTTAGTTTAGCAATAAGAAACTATTGAAAAGTGATCAAAGAAGTGGAAAAAAGTTTAGCTTTATTTTCTAGCCTAAAATGTAACTTTTTAGCTTATTTTAGTTTTTTTTCAAACGTGATTTAGCTTAATATTATTTTAAAATCTGGTCACACTGATCGTGTATTTGTGTATGAAATACACTTTCTAACAAAATAAGAACAAGCTACATACAAATTCTCTCAGAGAGCCTCTCTCTAAATACAACATTTTAAAAAGATATGAAATAAAAGTGTAGTAGCGTATTTTATTTTTATATGAAAATTGCCAACAACAAATTTTATACTACTGTATTTAATATGATAATACAATCGATACAAAGATACAAGACGTGTTGTGAATTAAGCAATTGCTTATAAATGTCATACAAATATCTTGTATACTCAAGAAAAATTTTCTTTTTCCATTACAAAACTTCAAACTCGTTTTCTGCAAAACAACTTTTTGAAGCGATTTCTCGATACGCACGTACTCGCATACGGGCATCATCGCGAAAATAGTCAGCGTCCACTCGCAGCAGCGCTCAGAACGTCCAAATATGTTGAAGACTAGATTTTTTTAAAAATTAGGGTAAATTCAGTAACTTACTATATAGCAAGAAGTTAGAAGAAGAAGAAAAATATAAGGTTATGTCGTTTGTTTTTATTTTGAAAAAAGCGGGCGGCACCACGCCCATTAGCATTTAATATATATTTCTGATGATTCTACTCAATTGATTTTGACAAAATTTTGGGTGCACACATTCTTGGACATTTTTAATAGCAAAATATTAAACTTTCCACTAAAACCTGGCACACACAGAAAAAAAATAGTTATTCATGTAAAAACAACATGCAAAAATTTTGATTGCAAATCAAACCGACAAACTTCGCATTACCAGCGAAAATTTCCTGCTGGTGGTGAGTCGGAATATCGCAGGTTCGATACCTGCCGGAAACTCTGGATGTTTTATAACTATAACTTTAATTTCAAATAAATTTTATTTTAAATTATCAATTAAATCATATTGAATTAAAATTTAATTCATGTTGATATTTATTTAGTGTCTATTTAAAGAATAACTATTTCAGGTTGTTGTGGCTGCAGCAGTAAGCGTGCTGACTGCCACGCTAGGAGTTCCAACTTAAATCTTTACCAGGGAAGCAAACTAAAAATGCAACACCCACATTTTTCCTGATGGCTGTGCCAATATACACAATCACATAAGTTAAATAAATAATAAAATAAAATGACTGCATTAAATTGAATTCATGTTATTTCCACTTGAAAATAATTTTGATTCGACATGATTCTTCGTATAATTTCAGTAACAACATTCATGCTGTTTCAGCTTGAAATAACTTTAATTCAAATCATCAAATTCGCATTGTTTTAACTTGAAATAATTTTGATTCATTTTGATTTTTCTTTTTGATTTAACAGTACTGGCATATAAATCAACATGAAATAAAGTTAATTTAATTATTTTTCGTACTGTATTTGTTTCTATATTCTTATGAATTGAACTGGCTAATGTTCGTATCGCTTTTTAAGCCAAATTACATGTGATAATTATTAATGAACAACTAACTTTGATGTTATTTGTTCATTAATAATTATCACATGTAATTTGGCTTAAAAAGCGATACGAGCATTAGCCTGTTCAATTCATAAGAATATAGAATGAAATAAAGTTATTTCAAAAGCAAAAAATTTCCTTAAAAACTATCGTAAATCATGTTGAATTAACATGAAACACATATGAAGAAATGTTAAATTTACCCGGTTTTCTTACCCCCATATTCATAAAATTTGAAATGAATTTGAAATGTATTTTATTTCAAAATTTTCATACAAAATTTTCCTAAAATGAATTTCAAATTAATTTTATTTTTTTATGAATACGGGGGTTAGATTTTAATATGAAATTTTTCTATGTGCATGACCTGGCTCACACACACACACAAAGTCTGAGTTAAGTAAATTTATGATTTTCGCGCCTGTTCCGCAAATCACGACATGTCAAATCACTGTGATTTCAAAAAAGTAATACAAGCTAAATCATTGCTTTTGTAAAACTCCCGATTTATAGCGATGGAAGTTGGAATAAAATATTCTATTAAACATGAAAAAAACTTAAAATACAAAAAAAATTCACTAACAAATCAATTATTGATAGTTTCTTTTTGAAATCACCGTGATTTAAATCGCCGTGATTTTCAGAACACTCCCGTTTATAATATGAAATAAGAAGAAAGATATACAAGCGATATATAGTTACATATAAATAATTCCACAGAATGTCACGTATTATATTTCAGAGAAAATTTAAAGTTTTCTTTATTTCTTTATGAACTTTTGAGGAGCTATACAAGATAAGGAAAAATCTAACGCATTGATCTGAAATATAAGCTTAATTGATTGGTCATCATACGTGGAATCGCCCATATGTATTATATACATATATTTCTTTTTTATCTTTCGCAAACAAATTTAAAACTTTAACAGTAAAATTTGGTATGTGTGATGCTGAGGGGGTAGTCATGTCATTCGATATCGAACGAAGTTTAAGAATACATACATATTGATTGTAGTTTTGTAATTCTCTATAATTTATTGGGAGTTTGTCTATAAGAATTGGGGCTTTGTAAGTTTTTTTTTTTTTGAATTGTGGCCGCCAACAAATGTCAAAGTTCGTTAGTCCCTTTTTAAAAAAACCTTTATCCAATTTTGTTTTGGTGCCAATAATTCAGAAGTTACAAAATTATTATGGTTATTGAATACATATTATAATATTTATCGACTTGGGATATTTTTTTTTCTGCACAGAGGGAATATATTCGATTGGCTACAAATTCGGTTATCACAACAAATTTGTTTTCTCTGTGTAGGTTTATGTGAAGTCATTAGCTTTTTGTAGACATGCCGTCAGCATTTGACGAAAAGACGACATTGTGCGAGCTATCGAATTTCAGCATAAAGTTTATCATTTGAAAGAATATATGTATATTTTTTTTAATTATATAATCTCATACTTCAATTCAAAACCATAACATCTTATAGCTAATTTCATTCAGAAGGAAGTTTTGCTCATATTTGAGCAAAAAAGTGCATTGCAGTGAGTGATTAATTCGATATTGCGATTTCAAAAGCTAATCGTGATACAAAAACCAACATATTACTTTCATCTTTTTTTATCCTTCAAGTTCTAGCAAGTGTAGCACTGAAGTGAAAAATTTATATATATATATGTATATATATATACATATATATATATATATATATATATATATATATATATATATATATATATTATCACTGTAAATCTATGTAAATGTATAACTGACAATAACAGCCGCCAAAAGCTAGTCAGATGTTTCACTTTTTACACTTGAAGCTTGTATCTCTATTTGCATCTCTGCCAAAACTGCCCGTATGCTTTGCCTATCGCAAGACCATCAGCCGTCTTTTACATCCATTAGATGTGGGTCTGACATGTAAAACAAACAAAAAATTTCATATATTCAAAAAGAGCATCTCATGTAATTTAAACATAAAATTTATTTGCTTATTGTTTGGCAGAACAAACAAAAAAACCAACAAATGGCAATAAAAAGAAATTCGTATTCAAACAAATGCTGACAAATGCAAGTTTTCTAATATTTTCCATATTAAAATGCAATAAAATACATGTGAACTGAACCAACGTGAAAGCGAACCAAACAGATGTTTGTTTAAAAATCAAATATTTAAAACAAAACGAAACGAAAAAAATAATAAGTTTATCTCAAAAGCATGCTGGCATAGCCAGTCATCATGCCTGCCGAAATATCCAGTCATACTCGTAAGTACGAGTAGTCGTCACAATGTAAAAACAAATATTAAATTGTTTATTGAAGAAAATCATACAAAATTAATAGATATGAGTGAGTATTAAGGGGATCATTTAAGGATGATGCTAATATATGTATATTGTGGTGCGCAACAAGCAAAAACTTTGAACAAGAACATTTTGCTTTAAAAATTTAAGTTTTCGAATTTTCGGATTGCCCCGCTCAAAGAAAAATTGGTTGGATGAAATTTAAGCTCTGCTAAGACTCTTTCTTGTCAGATCTTATAATACGAGTAGTGTCATTTAATTCTAATTGCAAAAAATTATTGCCTGTTATTGTATTTGGAAATATTTCAATTACAAATTACATGTAATTGTAATCGTTCTTTGCAATTACAATAACATGTAATTGTAATTGTAGTTATAACTTCAGTTATATTTATACTGTAATTGTAACTGCAATTGTAATTGTAATTGTAATTGTAATTGAAATTGTAGTTGTAATTGCAATTGTAATATTATTGTAATAGTAATTGTAATTGTAATTGTAGTTGTAATTCTTATTGTAGTTATAATTGTAATTGTAGTTGTAATTGTAATTGTAAGAGAAATTGTAATTGTAATTGTAATTTTTACTGTAATTGTAATTGTGATTGCAATTGTAACTGTAATTGTAATTGTAATTGAAATTAAAATTGTTATTGAAATTGAAATTGAAACTGTAATTGTAATTGTAATTGTATTTGTAAATGTAATTATAATTGAACTTGTAATTGAAATTGAAACTGTAACTGTAATTGTAATTGTAGCTGTAATTGTAATTGTAATTGTAATTGTAATTGTAATTGTAATTGTAACTGTAATTGAATTGTAACTGTAATTGTAATTGAAATTGAAACTGTAATCCTAATTGTAATTTGTAATTGTAATTGTAATTGTAACTGTAATTGTCATTGTAATAGTAATTGTAATTGTAACTATAAGTGTAATTGTAATTGTTATTGTAATTGTAATTGAAATTTAAACTGTAATTGTAATTGTAATTTTAACCGTAATTGTAATTGAAACTGTAGTTTTAATTGTAGTTGTAATTGTAATTGTAACTGAAATTTTAATTGCAATTGTGATTGTAACTGTAACTGTAATTGTAATTGAAATTGAAACTGTAATTGTACTTGTAATTGTAATTGCAATTGTAATTGTAACTATAATTAAATTTATAACTGTAATTATAATTGTAGTTGTAATCGTAATTGTAATTGCAGTTGTAATTGTAAATATAATTGTAATTTTATTTGTTATTGTAATTGTAATTATAATTGTAATTGTAATTGCAATTGTAACTAAGCAAAGAAGGATTACTTTTAGTTCAAAAAATTCAATAACATTATTTTATATTAACTTTTTTGAATGTTAAGCAGACCAAAAATTATTTATATATATGTATGCATGTACAATGTATATAATAAAAATTTCTGTCTTTCAAGCGATTTCTGTGAATTATGCATGGCACGCGTGAATAATATTTTTTTATAAAGTTGGTACATACATTTTCGTCATTAAAATAAAACTAATTCCAATGTATATTGGTTAAATATAAATCAAAATTAATAAAAAAGTCGACTTCCATTGTTTGTTAGTTAGACCTTTTTGCTTTTTAGTTAGCGAAATTTAACATATTGCTTAATTATATATAAATAGAATTGTTGTTATGATTTTTTAAGTTAATGATTAATTGTAATTGAATATTTTAGTAACTTATAATCAAAAGTAATTACTACATAAAGTTGCTTTAATTACTTGAATTATTTTTTTAATTACTTGTAATTGTAATTGATTTTTTCATAGAAATTATATGTATATAATCGTAATTAAATTTTTTTCAATTATAAATTCACCGCAATTACTTTTATATGTAATTGCTTTTCTCAATTTCAGCAAAATGTAATTGTAATTGAAAATTTTCAACTGCAATTACAAGAAGTTTCTAATCGATGTGTAGGTAATGACAAAATGTAAGCGTTACTGCCCAAGTCTGTTTTGTAGACTTGTGTCCAACAGTTATTTTTGAACTAGTTCGTTCAGTTGGACACAAGTTCGATCAAAAACGTCAATGTAAATTAAATGGGTTTGAAACAACTTTTGATTCAAACGCTCTCAAACTAGTTCAAAATGAACTGTTGGACACAAGACTACTGTTTTGTGGTAATTTCTTCATTTAATATTTCTTCACTATTGTGTTCCTATGGCAGCTGCCTTTTACGATTTAGTGAAACACCCTAATGTGCAGAGAACCTTACTTTAGGGATTGTTTAGAAATTTTTTATGGCCAACTGCCATCAATATTTTTACAGCTAACACTACAGCTGCAGACATATGTACATATTTACACATGTGTGCATATAATATACATACATATATGTATATGAATACACCTACATATATGTATATCAGTTCACATTGATGTTTTTAAGTTAAAAATGCAATCAAGCTGAAATACAATTTTAGATGTTTCCTTTATTTTTGTCCTAGGATTTGTTTTTCCCATAAACATATTGTTGTTTAAAAGCAAACTGTAGCAAAATTAATGCTTGAGGCAAAAAAGAAAAACAGAAAATCAGCAGAGAATTTTAGTAAGAGGAAAGAAAAAATATGCAAATGAATCTTAGGGATCAACATTTTCATTACTTCCAAAGTATCTTTAGGCAAATCATTTCCTTAGTTCTAGCTTTCACAGCTTTAAATATTAAAATAAATCGGTAATTGTGTGGACAAAATACTTCAAGAGGCGCAAAAAAATTTAAAAATTAACATACAGTTAAGCCAAGTTCCGACCTCTGCATACAGTGTGTATAGTTACACGAAACCATTCGACGTGTTTCTACTCCCTCATATCTGTATATATCTCAGACAAAAAAATTAGAAATGGGTTAACAGACGACTGAACTATCAAGTAACACACACACAGACAAATAAAACCGAATTTCATAGCTTATCTGTTTTTGCTATTTGTTTAAAATACTTCTCGTATTATATTTCATTACAACTTTATATTTAATAATTGTTGTTCATAGGTACTTATTGCCCAAATAGATGGACCCAGAAAAATTTTAAGTATTCCAACATTTTCATTACACATTTTCAATTTAAATCTAATCAACAGAACATCATCATTCTCTAACATTTATTGAGAAAAAGTTATGTATTTTCTTTGCAAGTAAAATTTTTTACAACAATTTGTAAGATTTAAATATTTGTTTAAATAACATTTGTTTACATTATTATTATTGTTGTTTAATTTAACAAATTTGCTATTTTGTTTCTTTGCACAACAAAATCTTTTTTCTTTTCATATTCTCTATTTTGTGGCTTTAATTAGCAAATTTTCAGTTGGATGTTTATAAATTTCAAGATTTTTTTTTTATTTGTTCTATATTTATTTTGATTGTAATTAAATTTGATTTTTATGAAAACATTTAAAATTAATTAAGATAAATCTTTCAATATTTTATTTTCCAATTATTCATTCATATTTTTTGTTTTTGAGCTTGAATATTTAATAAAAATGCCAAATATCGTGCACACTCAACAAATTAACGTCAAATGAAAGAAACAAAATTTTTATTTTTAAAGAAAAATTAAATACATTAATGGTTTAATAAAAATTTCCTAGATGTAAGATCTGGGTGTCAGAAAAAAGTTTATATTTCAAAATATAAAATTAACTGTATAATCCTATTGTTTTCAAGAATAACAGCGTAAGTAAATTTTTGTTGATTTTGAGTTATGGTTAGAAAATTATTTTAGCTTAAAAGGTTTTTAGAAAATACGAAAAAAAACCTTTTTAACTGCTTTATATCAGTTAGTTTAACCAATTTCATTGGTTGGGGAAATTTTAACTGAAGGAACAAGTTAAATTTAACTAACTATATTGTTGGGGGGTACATCGTTATTCGTGAAAACCACACAATTCTCATACAATAAATAATTTTACCCTGCATAAGCTTTATAACTCTTTATGTTAAATACCAGCAAATAAAAAATTTTTTTTTGCTTTTGTTAAATGAAACTTAAAGGAAGGCCTGTTTCCACCTTACAAAATAAATTCGCCCTGGAAAGTCCTTTAAATAAGTTTTATATTTTAAAATCATACATTTGGGATAAATTTTTATCGTTAATTGAAATGCAAAATCAGGTACTACAATTAAAATTTTATAGAAGAGAAAAAAAACTAAACAAAATTGTTCAAGTGATTGAAGTAAAGTTGGAGGGTGGCGTTGGCTGAAGTAGTTAGCACGTTGACTGCTAAACCGAAGGTCCTGGGTTCGAGCCCGTTCTCCGACAGTCATTAAAAATAGCAACACCACGCATTTTTCTGATGTGCATTAGTGTCCTTTTTATCAGTTGTTGTGGGAAAAGCTCTAGTGATGCAGGCATAAGGCACTGGTCACTAAAAAATATACCGACTTCATCAGATACTAATCCTAATGTAACATCAGAGCGCACTCCTTCGTTGTGTAGCAGAATCATCGGCGAAGTAAAATAACCAATAAAATGGCTACACAGCTTCAAAATTTAATACGCCTCATTTGACACCAGATGGCGCTGCAACACTGCATTATCAAAAAGCGTGCTAAAGAGCAGAGTTGTAAAAGAATGAAGCTTTCCTCTATCTCTCCCTTCACAACCTGTCTTCTCTATCACTATCCCTTCCCTATCACCCTCTCTCCCTATCTTCTCTTAAGCTAACAGGTACCACAAAGGAATCATTGTATTGGACCCAAGTGAGCTGGACTCTAAAATTTCACCCTTCCTTACCAGCAGCCTGCTAACCTAACCTAATCTAAGTAAAGTTTCTTTAATTTCATTTTTAATTGGGCTGATTTGTATGCTAAAGGTTTGAAAATTTGTTGGGACATGTCTGCGGTTTTCATTAATAACAGCTTATGTACAAAAATCAAATTTTTTCAGTAGAATTTAAAGAAGTTCTTTTCTGTCAAAAAACCCCGATTTCAATGCAAAGATCTGACAGAAGAAGATAAGAAGAAGTACATGAAATCTAAAATTAAATTGTAATGGGCGTGCCTCCGCCCATTATTTAAATGCAAGACTGTGTGTTTTTCAAGGCTTAGGGTGTTAAGGTGTTAAGTTTTGTTAAAATCTGTAAAGTAGAACCACCTAAAATAAAATAATAAATTTTAATGGGCGTAACTACGCCCATTTTTTAAATAAAAAATTTTGTCTATTTTAGAGCTCAATTTGTGTGGTAAGTGTCGTAAGAATCGGTTAAGTAGAACATCGTGAAATATGAAAATAAATTTTAATGGGCGTAACCCTGCCCATTTTTTTTAATTTTCAAATTGTGTAATTACAAGAACCAAAGGTGTTTTAAGGGTTTCGCAGCAATCAAATAAGTAGAATATTATAAAATTATAAAAAAAAATTTGGGCGTTTTCCCGCCCCCTTTTTTACAATGGGACCAATGGGAAGTTATACCCTCTCAGACAACAAAAACAATTTTACAATCGGTCTAAAATGTACCGAGTTATGAAGTAACACACCTAAAAAAAAATAGAGACGAATTTTTAACCTCCTCCATTTTTTGAAGTCGGTTAAAGCATTAGTTTTATTTAGTTACTTTAATATCCATAAAAAATAGTTAAAGTTTTCCAGCTCTGGAGCTGTGGTTTTTATTTTTCTAATTTTCTATACCGAACTTTTCTTTCCAAAACATAAAATATATTTAATTTATATAAAGAAAAAGAAAAAATTAATTAAAACTAGTTACTTTTATATGTCACAAAAGGTGTAGGCTTCCCAACCCTGGAATCATAATTTTAGATTTTTCTGATTTCTAACAACCATATTTTTATTTTAAGACGGACGGACGGACAGACGGACATCGCTTATTCGTCTTCCCTATGCATAAGGATCCAGAATATATATACTTAAATGGGTCGCATTTTCACATTGTGGAAATTACACAGGGAACTACAAACCATTTTTGGTGAAGGGTATAAATAATTAAGATTGGAAACTTGGTTAAAATACCTAAAATTAGCAATTAGCAGTTTTAAATCGATTGAATAAATATGTATTAATGAACAGGAAAATTTTTTCAAAAAAAATTTGATTTTTTTTTTTAATGAAAAAAGTAATACATATTCGAATTAGGTTTACCTACCAGCTCCCCTGCTTGTTACATTTTTGAACTAGCACAGTGTAAAAAATTTTAAATGCGATTTTAAATTTTGTATTACAATTAAAAGAAATTTTTTATATGTATATTGAAGAAATCTCGTTTCCCAGCTCTGTATTTATCTAAAATGTCGACATAAAATTAGCTTGAGTATAATAAACGTTTCTGCTTCCGTGTAATAAAGTAAATACTGTACACATATTTACATAAGTAATAGATTTTTAACTTCAAACTATGTATAAAAATAAGATAGGTATGTATATCGTTACCTTAATATAGAAAGGCCCCACCCTACTAATTTTTTTTTTTTTTTTGGAATCGAAAATTTTGGATTTTTTGTAATATTAGATATTTTTCTATAGAAATATACAAAAACTCGATTAAAAAAAATAACGACTTTCTATATTAGAGTCACGAATTATCGGCCTGGCTCACGATGTCGACAAGAAATAAGCGAAAGAAATTTTATTGTCGACATGGTGAGCCAGGCTATAGTATAGGTATGTTTGTATATCGAAACAAAAAAATAAGCATCTTCATTTTTTATTAATTTAAAACACACTTAATGGAACTTTAAAATAAACTTCGAACCCTCACAGCTGTTCCAAATATGTTCCATAGCTTTTGAAAGGGAAATGAAATATAAGAATAGCAACAATAAATTTAACATTTAAATGTGTAGCCCTGTTTCCTATTTACATACATACATACATACATACACTCAAGGTAAATAGGGTTCATTAAAAATCAATACTTTAAAATTGTTTTCTTTGCCTTGCTCATTCATATTTTTCCTTTAAAATAACAAAAAGTTATGAAAGTACTCGTATACATACAAACATACTTATTTTGCCACTGGAATTGGCCGTATATCTTTACAATAAATTTTAGCGACTTTCTTTTCCCTGCCCTTAATATCTACAGCAGCTGGTTTATTTTAATGCTTTTTATTTCTTCTTTTTTTTTGTCGTCCTTGTCACAACAGGATATTAAAATGAGAATTTACACTGTTTGCAAGGCATTGGCTGAAACAGCAACTTTTAGTTAAGAGTTGTTGCACAATTACAAATCAATATTGTGTGTGATTCTGGTTGAGTATTTTTTTTTTACACTTACACTTTTCGCGTTTTTCATTTAACTATACCCTGGAGATATAAATGGAAAATTAAAAACAAAGTTTTTTTTTGTTACAGGAAGTTTAAAAAAAAAGTTTAAAAATTTATATTTAATATTTTCGATACATGTTCTTTTGAAGTTCTCTATACATATGTATGTATATTTTGAAATTTATTTATTTTTAATTTTGTTGGCATACATATCGTTACCTTAATGTAGAAAGGCCCTAACTCGTTTTTTTTTCAATTCGAATTTTTTGTATATTTCGCTAGAAGAACATCTAATGTATCGAAAAATGCAAAAATCTCGTTTTCAAAAAAATAATGAGTTAGGCTCTTTCTAAATTAAGGTAATGATATGTAAGTATTTTATACCCAAGGACTATTATTCGTGTCTGGTCTAAATTGAAATTAATAGAAAATGTTAAATGAAAATGTTTTTTTTAGTTTTTGAAGTTTTTGTTTTTCTTTTTTTACAAACCATACTTTTAGTTCTAAAGATTTTTTAGTAATGGCGCTTTTTTTCGTTTTTGACGATTTTAGAACACCCTTTAATTTTTAACTGTCATATACTTGTTGTTGTAGCGGCCAAATTGTGAAAATTTTTAACAAACAGTCTGTGACAGACAGACAGACGGACGGACGAACATAGTAGTGAAAACAATAGCTGGAAACAATGGCTGGATCCACCTTTAGAGATCCGTACATCAAAGGTGGAGCCAGCCATTGTTTCGGAACAAAATTTTTGTTTACAGAAATTTTTTATATGTAGTTTGACGTTTCTCCTTTTGAGAGTGAGAGAGAGAGAACGAAGAAGAGAACAAATTTTATTCGGAACATTTGTAGCTTGAATTGGTTTAATTTTAATTTTTGTCCGGACAAAATCGAACTGTGCTGCCAGATATTTTAATTTTGCAGCCAAAGTTGAACTAAGCTGTCATATCATAATACATATATGTATAATAAAAGCACAGAGTATACTTGAAGCAAAAATTTTATATTTTTTTTTTTTTTTTTTTTTTTTAAAGAGAAGTAACACTCAGGCAATTAATGCCTACTGCTAATACTAGGTGTTACCTTCTTTAGGAAAGGGATAGTGAGAGAGAAGACAGGTGGTGAAAGAAGAGATAGAGGAAAGCTTCATTCTTTTTACAACTCTGCTTTTCGCACGTTTTTAATAATGCAGTGTTGCAGCGCCTCTCTGATGTCAAATGAGGCGTATTAAATTTTTGAAGCTGTGTTTTGTAGCCATTTTATTGATTATTTTACTTCGTCGATGATTCTGCTACATAACGAAGGAGGGCGCTCTGATGTTTTATTAGGACTAGTATCTGCTGAAGTCGGTATAGTTCAGTGACCAGTGACTATGCCTTCATCACTTGAACTTTCCTACAACAACTGACACAAAGGGACACTAATGCACATCAAAAAAATGCGTGGTGTTGTTATTTAATGACTGTCGGATACAGGGATTGAACCCAGGACCTTCGGTTTTGTAGTCAACGTGCTAACTACTTCAGCCAACGCCACCCTTTTGTTGTTTTAGCGCAATTTTCATTATCCTTTTATTTTAATTTATAATTTGTTTAATAAACAATTTAAAATACTTATGTGAAACAAAAAGAAATAGTAAATTGTAAATTGTAATGTAAAGCCTGGTACTCTGTTCACAATTTCGTGCGAAATGGTGTCAAACTACATATATGTATGTATAAGTATTTGGTATGAAATATTTGCGAAATAAATTCGCTAAAGTAGTACTCTGTTCTTGTTGCGAAAAACACGTAAAATGTATCTGGCAGCATGTTTTTCCATGCAAAATGACTCTGGCATCATTTTAGTTTAGCTGCGAAACAACATGAGCAGTGCTTTTTTTGCACGGAATTTGAACAATGTTGCATACTTTCAAGCAATAGAAGCAAGAAATTTATAAAGAAAACCGCGAGTTGGGCTACATTTAGTACATGTCAAATTTTTCACGCAATGGTACTGAAAATTGTTCACAACTTCGAACAGAGTACCAGCCTTAAGCCTCTTAGCTATCGCCTTCTAAAATTAATATGTCTTATTTCTGCTTTGATTTTTCTGACAAATGGTTTGAAATGGCAGAAAAAACTATCTTGCAAAAAATTTTCATTAAAAAAAATATTCTCCGGCCAAAAAGTTTGTTCCAAAACAATGAATGGGTGAATTCTCCTTAAAAAAATCATTGATTATATAATATTTATATATTTCAAATTTAGTATAATTTTTTCGTTTATTAGCCGACTCCAACGTTCGGAAAAAATATAAAAAAAAAATTTGGAAATTGCCTTGCTGTATAGTGTACGCGTACTCTTTTTCTTTACCTGTGAAGTGGTACGCTGTAATATATCAACATAAAAATATATAAATATACATAAGTATAACAATTGCTCATTTAACGATATTAGAATGTAATAATTAGATAGTTGTATTGCGTGAATTTAGGGATGTCCTTTGCTAAGCGCTATACTTTACACACAATTAATGCATTCTATTAGTAGTTTCTTCATATTATCTCTTTTGCAAACCCAATAATATAAGCTATAGACCACCACACATTTTCAAATTGAATATTGTATTGCAATAATCGTTAAGATAATACAATGATACAAAAGCCAAATAAAATATACTAAACGTATAATACATATCCACATAGACATGTACAGTATGTCAAGAATGCGTTTACACATTGAAAAAGGGAAGTGTTTTAAAATACATCAACGATAAAGTTATACTTATTATTTTATGTACAACACTTATTATTATAATTATAATAACCAGGGAAACCACAAATATGCTCTAAAAAAAGTGTTTTATGCGCATTCAATATGCACTAAAAACTTGTAAATATGCACTTAAAAGTCAAAAAATATGCTCTTTAAAATATAATAAATTGGTTTATTTGTAAATGAAAATATATTTATTAATCAAAAATTCAACATTTGCATATAAAATAAGAAAAAAATAAATAACCAAAAAACGGAAACATAATTAACAAAGAATAACTGGGTTTGAAGTGCAGGTTAAAACAAAATTACTATAAAAATTTTTAAGAAATAATACAAATTAATTTTTATTGGATGCATAAGAAGTTAACTTTAATTTCAAAAGATCACGATATCAGAATTAAGGCTTTGGAACTGTATTTTGGATAAATAAGACAAGATTTTAATTTATAGTTTTTATTGCAATAAATAACAAAATATTGACCTAGAATTTCAAATAAAAATCTTTTCTGTCCCATCTTAATGAACTTTCATACATTTACAATGTTCCTTCAAGGTCTTTTCAGGGCAGAGTAAATCACACATAGCTAAACTAAGTTTGTATTGCAACTAACGTCCGTAAAACTGCGTTATATATAAAAAATAATTATACACTACATGGAACATTGGAACAGAGATTTAAATGGCGAAAACTAAAAATAAAAATTTCATAAAATTTTTTTTCGGAATGGAGTGTTTTTTTAAGGATGGTGGTGCCAAGCGAGTTGAAATAAAATAAATTCTATAAAGTATCAAAATATGCCCTAAAAGCGTAAATTATGCTCTAAAAATTCGAAAATATGCTAAAACTATGCGTTTAAAACTGAAATATGCATAAACATGCTTTAAAGGGTAAAATATGCAAAAATATGCACTAACAAATCGATGCCAAAATTCATTAAAAGTTCTGAAAAGGATAAATATCTTGTCCCCGCATTAATACGTGATACAAGAAAAAACATGCAATTGCATATTTGCGGTTTCCCTGATAATAACTAAAAACAGTCAGTGTAAGATTTTTTTTAATGACATGAGGAAACTTTTATTTATTTGCAAAGTGTAAACTCATTCTTGACGTACTGTATGTGTATATAAATGATTCAAATGACTTTTTTTTCATCTGTACATATGTATGTATGTACATATGTTGCTGAAAACTTATTCATCCTCAGATATTGTTTTGTGGTTGAAACCAAAAATTATTTCTGGCCTAATCTCGGACACATCTTTAAGGTTTAATACATTATTTGTTTCTGCTTTCGCAAAACATTAGAAACATATACATATGTAAGTATGTACGAGTATGTAATTTGTTTTTATTGCTGTTATGTGCTTACAACACCAAAAACACATTAAAAAGGTACACAAAAACAAATAATTATGAAATGGAGCCAGACAAGCAGACACATAAAGTCGGCAACCAGTGTTGTCAGACTAGGGTATTTATCGCCAAATTAGAGATTTTTGTCTGGCCAAAGGGGATGAAAAACGGATTTTTAGGATTGAGGATTTTTATTTCTTTACTTTCGATATACATAAATGTTTGTTATAACTATTATCATAATTATAATTTTGCTTCTATTTATTTGTAAAATTTTATGATATGGCAACAATAAACTGATTTCTGTCCCAACGACCATTACTTTGCAAAACGAGATTTTTCTAAGCACTGAAATTGATAACCAAATAAAAAACAGAAATTGCCCGACATTAAAGTTGACAAATGTAAATTAATATACACCAAGTTGAACCAAGGCGAATTCACATAAGGTGATCTTAATTCACCAGCTGACATAACTTCTATGCTGTCAAATCAACAAAAGCGTTAGGAAATATTTTGACAGCAGGAAATTTTACAATAACAAATATACAAGACGAATACGCAGAGTTGGAAATCGAAACCACCTTGAATCAATTCGCCTTGTGTTGAATTAAAGAACACACTAGTTTATACCAAAAGGAAGTTATTTCGAAATATTATTTCCCCTAAGGATTTTAACGAATTATACAGGGAGTTCCAATAAGACATGTCATTTTGAATATCCTGATATTTTATTAACTAGTTCCCATGACTCACCAACGTTGAAAAAAACAATTTATCTAAAAACCTGTGTTTCATGCACAGACTTCATTAGCTTTACTTCACCGACTTCAATACTTCTTTTTAGGATTCCGTACACCAAAGGTAAAAAGGAACCTATTGTTTTCGCTACAATGTCCGTTTGTTCTTCTGTCTGTCTGGCTTTCTGCCAACAGGCTCAGCGTTTGACCGACTAAAGTGGCAAATTACCACTTTTTCAACTGTCTTGCCACTTTTAAAGTGAATTATATAATAATACATTAAAAATAAGGAGATTAGTGTAGTTGTCTCGTTTTTTTTAAGTTTCCCCTTTTTTACAAATCCCCTATTTGGTGCTACTTTTTGAAAAATGTCATCGGTCAGTTAGAAATTACAGGGAGTTCTAAAACGAGCAGCGAAAAATGTGTAAGTCCTAATGTAATAAAAAAAGTATATATAGACACTGGAAATTTTCAAATTTTGTATGTTTTTATGCAATTAACAATGCAATGAATTTAAAAAAAAAATCAAAATTAAAGGGTATTCTAACTGTTAATGTAATTTTGACTCAAACTCAAAAATTTCCAAATTAAAAAAATCGCCAAAACTAAAAAATATATAACTAAAAAAAATCGCCAAAAACCTAAAAAATCGCCAAAACGAAAAAAACGCTAAAATAAAAACAAAACGCCTGAAACCGAAAAAATGCTAAAAAAAAACTAAAAAAAGCGCCAAAACTAAGAAAAACTGCAGAAACTAAAAAATCGCCAAAAAGCAAAAATAATTTCACCGGATAGTTAATCGTAATTTTTTTTTACAAATGTCTACATCAGGTAAGATATTCGATTATATAGGATAAAGTTCGTGAGCGAGTCAAAGTCGCACTTTATTGAATTTTTTTAGGGTTCCCTACACCATTTTCGAAACTAAAAAAAATCCAAAACTAAAAAAGCTTTTAAATGAAAAATATCACCATAAATAAAATAAGTCGCTAAAATGCAAAAAAATCACCAGAAGTAAGAAAACCGTCAAAAACTAAATATAAAAAAAATCGCCAAAAACTAAAAAAAATCGCCAAAACAATAAAAAGCTTCAAAAAAAATCGCTCAAATCAAAAACATGTATTCAAAAAAAAAAAAAGAAATTTTACAAAAACCGAAAAAATCACCAAAACGAAAAAAAGCATCAAAACTAAAAAATCGCTGAAACTAAATATATGCGTTGCAAAAAAAAAAAAAAAAGAATTGCCCGAAAAAGGTCAAAATTAAAAAAACGTCAATACTAAAAAAAAAGCGCCAAAAACCGAAAAAATCGCCAAATTGAAACAAGTGATGTACGGTACTATTCGTTTGCGAATCAAAAGGCTCACTTTACTAAATTTATTTTTTCTTTTGTTCGCAATAATACAGGGTTGGTTAACAAAATAATAATAGGGAAAATCCTAAAGAGGGACGCAGGGCTGTACGCTCCCTCATGTCCAAAAAATATTTTTTTTATGTATATAAAATATATTTTTCTATCTATTAAAGCAAGAATTTTTAAGGTTATGTAGTCATAAGAAAAACAGAAACCTTTTCTCGTGAGTGCAATGTTCGCCTGCTTGAATATGAATGTATGTTTGTTATGATTTATCGAGCAACCGCCTGAACCGATTTCGATGAAATTCACAACTTTTATAGATCTGCGTTTAAAAGAACACACTGGCTATATATGTATATTTTAAAAAGTAGGACCAGGAGAGGGGGAAGGGGCATTTTCAGTTTCACCGGTTCTTATTGATAATTAATAATTCTGCCAAAAAAAACCGACTTCAATGCAAAGATCTGATTTAACATTTTCGAAAAAAGTTCATGGGAACAAACTGGAAGCTCTTTCAAACGAAAACAACAATTTTAAAAATCTGAAATATAAACATAAATTTTAGTGGGCGTACCTCCGCCCATTTTTTTGAATGCAAGATTGTGAGTTTTTCAGAGCTCAGGGTGTGTGTTAAGTTTTATAAAAATTGATAAAGTATCGAGTATGGGCGTGACCCCGCCCATTTTTTTAAATGGAAAATTGTGTATATTTTAGAATTTGAGGTGTGTGGTAAGTTTCGTAAGAATGGCTTCAGTAGAACCACGTAATAATAATAATAATAAATTTTAATGGGCGTAATCCCACCCACTTTTTCAAATTTAAAATTGTGAAATTAGAAAAATCAAAGGTGTTTGCTAGGTTTCGCAGCAAACAAATAAGTAGAAAATCATCGAATAAAATTTAAAAAATCCATGGGCGTGTCCCACCCATTTTTTTACAATGGGACCAATTGGAAGCTATACAATCGGTCTAAAATGTACCGAGTTAGGAAATAACAATATCAAAAAAAAAAAAAACAGACGAATTGATAACCTTTTCCTTTTTTTGAAGTCGGTTAAAAACATAGACACATCTGCGTATATATTTTGAATAATAATAATACCAAAGAAAGGGCCTTTCTTTCTAGCTAAGTGTTGGAGAGTGTCCAAAACCGTATCAAAATCTATAGACACTAAATAGTGGGAAGACCACCCACCATTCTACCGATTGCTCAACTATTATCCATCCATCCAGCTTGTTCTTTGCGAATGTCATGGAGGAAAACGTCAGCTAGTAGCTGGTTCAACATGTTTGCGATAAATTTTTTGTTTTTTTTTTTCTTGCCTTTTAGTTGCTGTCTAGCAACAAACAAACATTTATCTGTTTGCATTATATTTTATTTCAAATATATTTTGATATGTTACTGACAGATTGACAACTTGCTGGATAGTGTAACATATGAACATGTGTTTAAATTAACAATTTGGTACTGGATGCAATAAAGCGTTTGGTACTGATTACATAGAACTGAAACTGGTAATTTATCTGTGTTAATTTTATATTGAAAGCATTACTCTCAAATATTGATTTACGCATTGACGCATCTTTTAAATGCGTCTTTACAACTCAGCGAGTGTTAAAATTGACTTAATCTACTGGATTTAACTAACCCCTGACTGAATCCTTAGAAAACTGTTCCCCCAAACGAAATAATATATATAGTCACTGTTCACATAAATATTACTTTTTGTTTGGCTATAATTTCATTTATTTTTGTAATGACTAAACATTGTGAAGTAAACGATATTACATTCTATTAAATCGTGAGATTTAACACATTTGCCGCCCCCCCCCTCTCGACTCCCTTTCGGTCCCCCAAACAGCTTGTCTGGCAGTTTGCTTTTAATGCCTATCTGACATTGTGTCTTGTAGAAATTACCAACTTTTGTTTCCTTTGATTATACTTAATACGTTTTTCATTTTCTTTTTTCTTTTGTTTTCTTTTTTTTATTATTTATTGTTGGTTGATGTCAATATTTTCTATTTTTATTTAATATCTACTTGTCTGGTAGAATGGGAAAATATTGGAAATTAAAATCATTCATAAGCAGCTTAAAGATATTAGACTATAAATAAATAATAACTTGTATCGTAGAAATAATGAAAATCTGCAAAAAAAAAGTAACTAAAATCAAAATTGATGAGGAGGCACTAAAACTAAAAGATAAACTTGTATAGAGATTAATAAATAGCAAATAGTTATTGAATTGTAAAATGAAGACAACAAATTGGAAAAGCCTCGAGTTGAAGAATTTGCAAGAGATTGCAAAACATCAGCAATGAAATTTTAAAATAATTTTAAATCACATTTTCTTTCTTTAAATTTAAATAAAACCAAGTGTGTGTGATATATACTATTTTGTTTTAAGAGAAGTCACACTCATGCAATGAATGCCTCCTACTATAACTAGGTGTTGATTTCGTTAGGAAAGGGATAGAGTGATGGAGAAGACAGGTGGTGAAGGAAGAGATGGAGGAAAGCTTAATTTTTTTGCCTTTTGTGCATTTTTAATAAGCCAGTTTTGCAGCGCCTCTGGTGTCAATGAGTCGTAGTTTCGAAGCTGTGTTTGGTAGCCATTTTATTGGTTATTTTACTTCGCCGATGATTCTGCTACGAGTATATAATACCAACGAAGGAGGGCACTCTGATGTTACATTAGTATGAGTACCCGCTGAGGCCGGTGTAGTTCAGTGACCAATGTCTATACCTTCATCACCTTAACTTTTCTACAACAACTTATACAAAGAGACACTAATGCACATTAGAAAAATGAGTAATGTTGTTACTTAATAACTTTGTCGGTGACCGGGCTCGAACCGAGAACCTTCGGTTTAGTAGTCAACGTGCTAATTAATTCAGCCAACGCTGACCCCACGGTGCAATTATACCAGGTGAATGCATAAGGAATTGTTGTGCAGCAATACAACAACCATTGCTGAGTAAACATAATTATAATTGTAAGAAGAAAAAGAAGTTTTTAACATTTCTCAGTTACAAAGGCAAATAGAACAAAAAATTGTGGTATGAAGTAACGCTACCACCTAATTAGATATGCTTGTGACCAACGGAAGAACTCTAATGGCATCAAATCGCACAATATCGGTGTCTAGTTCACATCACCCTCAAATCGCTAGTGCTATGTTGAAACCCCATGTCGTTGGTGTCCTTATCATCGAATTCTGGTTAAAAGAAGTTGGTAATTATGGACTTGAAGGTGAGGTCGTTCTAAAATAAATATAGACCGATTATGCCGCCAGCCTAAAATCCATACCAAACAGTGAATTGGATCTCATGTAGATTATGTTAGGTTAGGTTGAAAATATGTCCTCGGACATACACTTAAAAACTACTCCCACCTTTATAGGAACTCAGTATCATTTAAGTAGTCCTTTAAACTTTTCCGTTCAATATCTCAAGGGTGGGTAATATCCGGTAAGGTGTCATCCCCAAAATAAAGAGATTTCAGTTGGGCAAAAGCTGGACAATGACAAGGAAAGTGTCCATTGTCTCATTGTCCTCCATGAATGTGCTGCACTCATTGTTATCTTTGGCTCCAATCCGATAGAAATTCCCTCGTAAATTAGAGATCCCCGTTAAGAGGCCGGTCAGCTTTCCCGGCTCGGCCTTATTTAGTTTCAATATCAAGTTTGTTTTGTCTTCGGCCGGCTCTTCGCATAGAACTTTGGTTAGATTATTAGATAAACGGAGGATAGAGTTAGTGCTGGAGTTTTTGGGCCCAACGTGAAACATATTTGCCCATGGGCAAATGGCCTACGGTATTTCAGGCAGAAATACAGCCAATCACCAAATGTGTTGACATTAATTTAAATAGGGGCATTAGAGGTGCGCATATAGCTATCTAAGCCGATAGTCAGGCAGCTGTTAAGTCTCTCCTTTCATGGGAATTCCATTCCAGGCTAGTTTTAGAGTGCTTTGCCTCATTACAAAAGCTATACATACGGAACAAGGTTTCCATTTATTGGATACCTGGCCACAGCGATCATCGACGCAATGAGGAAGTGGATGAACTGGCCAAGAGGTACTCTGCTGTTCCTTTTATGAAGTCAGAGCCATTTTGTGGCGTAAGTGGGTCGACTGTAACATCTCATCAAAGAAGATGACACTTCGACCGCTAAGGAAATTTGCGAGTCTTGTTATGGTTTAAGGCAGGCTAAAGCTTTGATGCAGCCATTTACATATAATGGCATACTGAACCTCAACAGGAATAATTTACGGCTTGTTACTGGTTTTATTTCTGGTCACTTTAGACTTTACTATCCTCTGTGGAGAAGTAACCAAGTTTGTTCACCTTTGTGTCGTTTATGCTTGGAAGACGACGAGACGACGACTCACATTATCTCAACTGACTTTCATAAGGAGAGTCATACAGAGATTGATTTAATTAAATTCACAGATCTATGGTACAAAAGATCCGTCAGGTGTCGCAGTGCCGGTCTTTGGACCAGATCTTCCCCCCTATTCTATTATATTCTATTGGTTAGATTACCCACAGTATCACTATTCCATCATGTTATGTGAGCCTGCTTCGCCCAATTTTGGCTTTGCATTAATAAGAGTTACTATCCGTAACATTCTGACGTACCCATTCATCCAGAAACGGGCCTCATCGCTGAAGATGAATTTTCGTTTAAACTTAGTGCCAGTTTCGAACTGCTCCACAACCCATTAAGCAAACATACGTCGTTGTCTATGGTCCTTTACCTTGAGTTTCTGTTTCAGTTGAATTTTGTACGGTTGCTTGCCCATATAACAATGCAAAATTCGCCAAGTTGTGAGCTGCGAAAGGCGGAGTTCTAGTGAGAGACGTGAAATGGAATACCTTATTTCTCTTGCAAAAAAGGCTCGTAGTCGAAGTCGAAACACGCCAACTACGATAAGGGAGAATAGCTGTCAAACACAAACTTAAGGACGCATCTTTTTCAAATTTTGACAGAAGTCAGCTGAATGTGGTTGCCTGCTGAGAGGCAGGAGAAGACTCAAAAGAGGCGGGAAACTCTAAAGTCACGGTCCTATTGACTCGTCTTCGTACTATATCAATAAATTAGCCATTCAAAATCGTACCACCTCAATAGTTTTTTTTTTTGTGTATAAAAAGCAATCACATTAATATGTATATTATTATGGAATTAATTAATTAATTACTTTTAATTTTATTTATGTGCTTGGCAACGAAGTAATTGAGCAAATGTACAATGTAAGAAAAAAAATTCAAGAAATAGGCAAGTGTGCTCGACCCAGTTGGAAGCTTCTTAAAACAACATACAAAAGTCTATATTTTTTCTTAAACGCAGTTCCAAAGCAATAAATCACAGGCTGATGAAGAAAAAAACTATAAGACTATTTAAATTAGCCGCAACGAGGCAGCCAAACTCAACCAAATACCAATTATTTCGTTTTATTTTTTGTTACACTAAACTTTTATTATAATTCATTATTTAAACACTCATTTGTTATTATAACCCTACTGTACAAAACATTTCTCATTTCTCCCTCCCATTTACTAGTTCTGTTGCTTTACGAACGATATAATTTTGAAAGTGCGTACAGGTGTTGGCTGTTGCTTTTCTTTTTATTTCTTCCTTCCTTCCCAAACTAGCGAATACCGCCTGTGATGTCCTGTTGTTATTATTATTATTTGTAGCTCAGTTGTTGCTGCTGTTAATCTTGTTGCCGTATGTGAATGTTGTTTATTTTGCTTGTTAAAAAAAATAATAATAATAATGCTGTTGACAGGTTGCTATGGCAATAAGAGTAGAGTACAAATAACTTTTATGGTTGATTTGATTTCATGTAACTCATGTGACCATAAATACAGGACTACAAATGATTTATGGTATACACAAATATATTTTATTGAAATGAAATAACTTTCCCATTTAATCCTGTTGAAATTATTTTCGTTTTTCCTTTTGAAACAAAAGCAATTCTCAACAGTGATGCCAACTATTTAAGGATGAAAGACGCTGTTTGCTTGTAGAAGAAAATACTTTAAATGATGGTAAAATGTAGTATACATACATACATACATACATACATACATACATACATACATACATACATACATACATACATACATACATACATACATACATACATACATACATACATACATACATACATACATACATACATACATACATACATACATACATACATACATACATACATGCATACATACATACATATAATTAAGAAATTTATTATTCGACATATTGTCATGTTTATTTTAATTTTAATTTTTTTAAGTCTACTGGCGATTTGTTAAAGCAACAATGAAATGCATATAGACAATGCTTAACCACCAGCGAATAAATTTCACTTAAAATACATGCATAGGATATAAAGAGTGCTTTTTTTTTAAAGTGTCACAACTTTGAGTTTGCATCACTGCTTTATTTGAGCAGCCATTTAACAGCTGATAGTTGCTTTTTGTTTAGTCCTAATTTACACTCAGTCCTAATTTACACTAAGCAAGTATTATTGCTAAGCTGATTAGTCTTTTAGGAGAGAGAGACGAGGGGAACATAAAAGTTTATTTCCCCTCGTCTCTCTTTCCTAAAAGATTAATCAGCTTAGCAATAAGACTTGCTAAGTGTAAATTAGGACCCAGTAAGTGTTATTGCTAAGCTGATTAGTTTTTTAGGAGAGAGAGAGAGAGACGAGGGGAAAAGAAAAATTTATGTTCCCTCGTCTCTCTCATCTACACTCAGCAAGTCTTATTGCTAAACTGATTAGTTTTTTAGGAGAGAGAGACGAGGGGAAAAGAAAAATTTATTGTCCCCTCGTCTCTCTCTCCGACAAACCAATCAGCTTAGCAATAAGACTTGCTTAGTGTAAATTAGGACTTAGTTTGTTTTGATTTCATTATGAATCGAAATCAAAATAATTGTTCTATTCGTCAAACTCATCGTGCACTTCTTCCATTTTCCGATGAAGCCCATTTCTGGTTGAATGGGTAAGTAAATAACCTGAATTGTCGTATTTGGAGTGAGAAGAATGCACAAGCTTTTGTCGAAAAACCTTTACATCTACAGAAAATTACTGTTTGGAACGCTTTATGGGATGGCGGAGTCATTGGCCCGCATGTCTTCAAAAACGATGATGGTCAGAATGTTACTGTCAATGGTGAACGGTATAGGAACATGATTGGAAATTTTTTCGTACCTCAATTACGTGGCATTAATCTTGCTGGTATGTGATTCCAACAGGACGTAGTCACATGCCACACAGCGGGCGCTATAATTGATTTACTCAAAGAAACTTTTGATAAAACAAATGATTTCACGTAATGGCCCAATTAATCAACATTCGAAGAGTTATCGGCGAAATACGGCCGCAAATGCTGCGAAAAGTTGTTGAAAATTGGCGTTCCAGATTGCGCCTTCTGCGAGCCAGCCATGGAGGCCACATGGCATAAATCATATTTAAATATTAATTTCATTAAATGTTCTTTCCAATAAAGCCCGTTTCATTGATATTAAGAATATATTTGCTTGCTTTATTATGATTCAAACTTGTGTCACTCTATAAAAAAAAACCCTTTACAAAAATTTTCCAGTTAAAATTTTGTTTGCAATATATCCATACAGGAATCTTTTTAAGCCCGAAAGAACTTACGAAAGGGTTAAATGCCAAACTAACTGCGCTCACTTTTTAACATATGGACAATTCCACAGACTGTCACGTACGATGTCACGTAAGTTGATCAAACAATTAAGCTTGTATTTTGGATCAATATGGTTAGATTTTTCCTTATATTTTAACAAAGGCAAAGGCTCCTCAAAAGTACATAAAGAAATAAAGAAAAATTTAAATTTTCTCTGAAATACAAGCTTAATTGATTGGTCAACGTACGTGACATTCTGTGGAATTGCCCATATATGATCAAAGGAATCTGGCAAATCATCTCATGTTTAATTTTTTTTTAATGCATGCTTAAACCAAATTAAAAGCTTTAAAAAAGAAGTGTTTAAAAATTGTCACGCGTGAAAATGCGTGAACGTGAGCGTGAGTGAAAAAATATTTTTTTTTTGCATTAATATTAAAAGAATAACAGAGAAAACATTTATTTTTTAAATTTTTTAACAATTTCGATTTGCTGTCACTTAATCGCACTCTTTTGTGTGTGATTTCAAATAACGATTGAGAGCTAGTTTTTAACATAAAGATAAACTCTACTTGTCAGTTAACAGTAGTTTAAACTTAAAATTTTGTTTTTTAAATAAAGATTATCTAGTTAATAATCTAAGTTTAACCGAGCAACATAGCTCAGTTAAACTTTAGTTAGAATTGTCAAATGATAAATATGTATATGAAATAAATATTACGCAATTGAAAAAAATATATACGAATATTTTAGTCATTATGAAACCAGAGTACCTTGTACAACACGTCAAAATCATTTTTAGGTGTATAATGAATTGCAGTTCTTGTAAATATTTCGTTTAAGAAAGAGATCTCTGCAATTTGTTTGAACTAATTGGAAAGAAAGTCTATTTCGTTGGATTTAAAATTGTATCATCTTTTTTGGTTTTATTTTTGGAGCGTCACTATTTATTTATTAAGTTCATATTATTTATTTTTTTATTTTCCAAAAATTCAGAATTCAGTTATTGAAGTTTTTGTTAAATAAATTTAAAGAATTATCACATCGCTTGCCCTATTTACTCCACATCTATATTGAAAACAAAGTATGGCATCACAGCACGAACGGTTGAACCTCGCTTAAATTTGTTTTTTGGTTAACTCAATCGTATGTTAAACTAAGTTTAACTAATTAGTAAAAAAACTAGCCCTGAGTGTAGTAAAAGTTTTCATAATAAAAATTTAGTTTTTTAACGCTAAAAAAATTTAATATAATGTCGACATGAGCGTGAGTGATAAAAATGTTTTTTCTTCCTGACATTAAGTGATAAGAACTTTAAGGACGCTAAGAGGGCGGCTTCCGAAATTTAATCTCAAAAATCATTTCAATTGGTCCTGCTCTTTGGCTGTAATTAATTATGGCCACAAAATGGGTAAAATTTCCTATAGTGCATCGTTGGAATTCAGCCAAATTTATGAGATATAGTCATACAAAACCGGCCATTTCAAATGGCATCAATAGGCCTTTCAAAGGAATCAAAAATTTCGATGATATCTCATCACTCATAATATCATGATATTATGAGTGACTGAAAAGTGGCAAATGAAATGGTCTCTTGACACATAGTGCTAATTCCATTAAAAGAATAAAGAACCAAAAAAATTTTTTACGAAAATTCAAATTCGGATATTTTTACTAAATATGTCGTAACTTTTTAAGTTTTTGTCCAATGATAACAATTTAATGCTTAATACGTTTGGAACAAAATTTTATTTCAGATAAGGCTTAAAAAAAATTTAGATTTTTTTTGGTTTACGGGCGCAACTTGAAATAGTGAGTTTAAAAAAAATCATAAAAACTTTAAATTTTTTTTGATCCTAAAGGGGCATAACTCAGTGAACTTTTATCCGATCAACACATTATAAGTATGGGCTGATAAAAGGAAAACATATCTCTTCAACGGTGTAAAGTTTACTTAATTTTAATAAACAAATCTCAAGGTTTTTGGAAATATCTTTGTAAATATATAATATATATAATATAATATATTATATATAATAAATATATATAAAAAAATATTCATTTAAATATTTGTTTAAAAAAAGTTAAGTATTTGTAGGCCAAAAATAGTCCATTAATTATTGCATATTTGTAGGCAAAAAATAATCCCTTAATTATTGCATATTTGTAGGTAAAAAATAATTAATTCTTGTAATCCTATAACTACACTTTTTTTAAGGTAGATTTGTACGTCTCAAGCAAAAATAATGTTGTTGTTGTTGATATGATACATCTTAAGTCAAAATTTAAAGACCATCATCCGTCAAATAGAAGGAAATAACTGCGTTAAAAAATAACAATTTCAACTAAAATCATATGCATACTTTTAGAGGCACCATCCCGCGTAATGTCCTACTGTGCGGCGCACTTCTTATTTGTACTTCAACAATAACATTTTATTGAATGTATGTATGTTGTACTATGTACATCTTCCCGGGGAGTCTGCAGACGATGTTTCGAATGCATACATGAGTATATGTCAGCCCTTATAAAGGAAACTCATGATAATTTGTTATGACGACATAAAAAAGGCTGCAGTAAAACATTGTATTTGATTTAAAAAAAAATATATGAATTTAATGTCTTATTTTTATACCAAATACATTATTTTTTTCTCTCTCCTTAATTTGAGTTTTCCTCACAAATCTACTGTTGTAATTTATTACAAAAGCATATTACAGATGTCAAGGCTATTTATTACAATATTTGATTTTTCCATTTTATAGCAGACGTGTGTGTGCGTGTGTGTGTGCGTGTTCGTGTTCGTGTTCATTTTTTTTAAGGGAAGTGGAAATGGATTATAAAACAAAATGTTTAAATATTTTATGACATTCATAAAAACTCGTACATGAAAATTAGAAAATGTATTCATTCAATTTTTCTTTTTTCTTCATTTGTATAGAAAAATGTGTTGAGCAAATTGTTCACTTTGATTGATTTATTCAATGAACTTTCAAGTTTAACACACATCACTATGGGGGATAATGTGCACTCAAGGTTTCTTAATGTTTTTTTTTTAAATTTAATTTTTCATGTCCGTCAATCAATTTGAAGGGGTTATTTATGCGTTCAAAATTTGTTTCCAGCAAAACGAAATACATTTAAAAGACTATTAAACTCTCAATCGATTCAATTTAAAACAATTTCGTGTAACACACTCGAAAACTGTGTTTTTTTGTTCTTTAGCAGGAAATTTCCTAACTATTCGTTAATGCTGATGAATGCACAAATGTCAAAACAAAGTTGTTAATAAACTAAACTAGCAAGCATAATAATCGATTTGAATTTTTTTAAAAATGTGACAACATAAAAGTTTTTGCATAAATTTGTTTTTATGTCATTGCTGTGCAATATCACTTTATACGAATTATTAACTTTCTTTTTAACAGCAGTTGCAGTGGGCCAAATCAATATTTTTGAAATAAGGGCAAGATTTTTTATCCAAGCCTGGTACTCTGTTCACAATTTCGTGTGAAATGCTGTGAAACTACATGTAAAAGTACGACTATTTGGCATGAAATAAATTCGCAAAAGTAGTACTCTGTTCTTATTGCGAAAAACATGTAAATTCTATCTGGCAGCATGTTTTTCCATGCAAAATGAGTCTGGCATCATTTTAATTTCAGCTGCCAAACAACAAGATACCCCTCTTAGACACGCAAAGTTTACTTTGCAAAGTCTTAATTCAGCTGTGTAAAAGACGGAGGGAGGAATACTATATCTTTCTGTCTTTCTCTGAATTAAGACTTTGAAAAGTAAACTTTCGGTGTCTAAAAGGGGTATGAGCAGTACTTTTTTCGCACGGAATTTTAATAATGTTGCATACTTTCAAGCAATAAAAGCGAGAAATTTATAAAAAAAAAAACTGCGAGTTGGGCTACATTTAGTACATGTGAAATTATTCACGCGAAATAATCAAGGTTACTGAAAATTGTTCACAATTTCGAACAGAGTACCAGGCTTAAGCTTCTAAAAATAAGGGTTACCGTTCGAATAGAATTTATTCGATTAATCCGGGATGCTCTAAAATACGCAACTTTTTCAAATCGCTTACAGTTTGAAAAACGCCAAACGTATTGAAGCACTTTCTGAATAGAGATGCCAATCGGGCGGGACTGATGTTTTAAAATCCCGGGGTTTGCGATTTCGGGGAAATCTAAATTCTGAAAATTATAAAAAGGAAATGTACATGCATCATCACCTGAAACGCAAAACGCCCTAACTAAGATTTTCATAATTTTAGATTTTTTAAGTTTCTATTTCCTTTTTGATTTGTGGAGCTATGCTCTTTATGGCGCGATAGAGGAGCTAGTACGTGATTTTCGTAACAAAAATAATCGACACTATTACAGTTAAAAATGTCATTTTGTTTTGATTTCTGTGCACTTAAAAGCAGAGTACGAAAATAAACGAAACAAACTGAAATTTTGTGAATAAATGTTTTTCTGCAGACCGTATAAATGATAATTTCATGTCATAAAGTGACATAAAGTTCATGCACAAAATGACAGTTTTTGTTGAGTTTAAATATATTTAAACATAAAAGTATGAAATGTAATGACACGCTGCCGCCCGCAAAATAATTTCATATTGTAATGTAAAGTTTTTTTTTAACCTCTAGTGCACTGAAAGGAAATACATATTTATATACATACATACATTGGCTTGTTAGTATTTATAGAACATTATATATATATATATATATATATATATATACATATGTATGTATATATATAAATATATATATAAAAATATTTTAATAAGTTATATAAATATGTATGTGCATACATATTTGTAGGGATGTACAAACATTTAAAACATTTCCTACGACTACAAATAAAAAGTGGGTCATCAGCTGGTTATTGGTTCATTCAACAACTAACTGTCAGCCCAAATGTCATGAACAATGTGTCAAGCAATTTTGATGTTAAACTTCCGTAGCACATAAAAATAAATCATTTTAAATTTTAATACACAAAGAGAAGATGAGAAAAATGTTGACAAACTATGGCTACGAAGGAAATGGAAATGAAGTTATAATCAAAATTTACAACATTTAAAAGTGTGGAGTCATTTATAATACATACAGACTTTTTTTGGCTGCAAAGTTTTTAACATTTCTTTAGTTGTATAAAACAGACATTTTATCACAAATAGGGTCGAGAGTGTCTTACAATTTTTTTCCGAATATTATTATGCCACATTTGAAAGTATAATTTACAGGAGTTTAGAAACTTTTTATTTATTTTATTCCGCATAGAACCGAACAAAAGCAGCAGCGTGGGTAAGACACGTACTACGAACAGTCTTTTAAGAAGAATTGTATTCCAAATTAAACAGTAAATTATTTCCATTATAATTGATTAAACCACAGATGTGCAAATAGCATTTTTGATTGATGTTCATACATTAATGTGGTACGTTTTTATAATTAAAGGCAATGAACGAACGGAATTTTTAACAATTATATGATTATTTTATTTTTAGCAAAAAAATTCTTTAACTGTCGGATTGCTTAGCAGGCACCATTTTACTCAATAGTTAACTATTCACTGATTACCATCCTTCGTTTAATTACACTGGGTTCACACACTGAAATTTTTGTTCAGCAACTTTTTAGTATACATATGGGAGAGAGAGAGAGAGGAAAATATGACGAGGAGGAGAAGTCTCTTTCTCACCCTAGTTTGCCAGAAAACGACTTTAAAGTTTTCATTTTAGACACAAATTTTATATTTCTTTCAAGATTTGTTAAAACAAGACATTTGTATGAAATTTTTACACAACACGAAGAACGATATGAGAATAAATTCTGCATAATTTTTTGAGTTATGACGTTGTTTGAGTAAATGAGCGATGTGTGACACCAGCATTAACAAAAGTGTATGGTAGAAAGTATGGCAACATTGTCCGTATTCGGTTATGGCTATAGCATTATGTATGGTATGGCACGTCTGATTGAACCGTTAACTTTAGCAATTTTCATAAGCAACTGACATCAGGGTTACCAGAAATGTAGTTTAACGCCGAAATTTTTTAGTGTTGCCATACGTTCGTCGAAAGTAAACGCACGTGTACGAGGGCGGTTCGGAAACTTCTTAGCCTATCAATGAAAGAGAATAGTTAGTTTTTCAAAAATATTTTTATTATTCAATATAATCTCCTGAAACTTCAATACACTTAGTCCAACGCTTTTCTAGCAATTCTATCCCTTGATTAAAATAGTTTTCCTCAAAGTCTTCAAAATAGTGGTTTACAACTGTAATTGCATCTTCATTTGAGGTAAAACGCTTGCCAGCAAGGAATTTTTTTTTAGATTTGGGAACAGGTAAAAGTCACTGGGAGCCAAATCAGGAGAATAAGGTGAGTGGTCAAGCAACTCAAACTTTAATTCGTTGATTTGAGCCATTGTTAAAACACTATTGTGCGCTGGTGCGTTGTCTTGATGAAAAATTACTTTTTTGTGTTGTAAGCCAGGACGTTTTTCTCGAATTTGTACATTTAATTGATCCAAAAGGTTGCAATAGTACTCTGAATTTATTGTTTTACCCTTTTGCAGATAGTCAATCAATAAAATACCTTTGAAGTCCCAAAAAACCGTTGCCATAACCTTACCAGCCGATTGAATTGTTTTTGCCTTCTTTGGGGCACTTCCTCTAGCTTCAGTCCATTGTTTGGATTGTTCTTTTGTCTCTGGAGTATAGTGGTGGATCCATGTCTCACCAACAGTTATGAAACGACGCTTAAAATCCATTTTATTTCGCTTAAAACGATCCAAACAAGCTTGAGGAATGTTCATTCTTATGCGTTTTTGGTCGACTGTTAACAAATGCGGCACCCATCTTGCAGAAAGCTTTTTCATCTGTAGTTCTTCATGCAAAATTAAATGGACTCGATCATTTGAGATGCCCATGATATTAGCTATTTCACGCACTTTTATTCGTCGATCATTTAATATCATATCATGCACTTTGGCTACAATTTCTGTTGTTGTTGCTGTTTTTGGACGTCCACTACGTGGTTCATCTTCAATGCTTGTACGACCACGTTGAAATTCAGCAACCCAATATTTTACTGTTGCATATGAAGGAGCACTTTCACCTAACACATTCACCATATCATTATGAATTTCTTGTCCCGATAAACCTTTTTTATGTAAATATTTAATGACACCACGCATTTCTAATTTTTCCATCGTTAAAAAATCGCGGATGCGTCTTTTGTGAACACCTGTTTCTATATGAAGGAGTTGCCAGATCGAAACAAAATTTAACATGTGTTCATAGCAGAGATGGAAGTTTCCAAAACACTTAACTTTTTTCTGTTTATACCGCGCTTTTTGTGCTAGGCTAAGAAGTTTCCGACCCGCCCTCATACAATGAAATATTGCATGGTCCTTGGAACTGTGTAGTACAATAATTTTTGCTGGATATGTTTCAAATACAGTATTTACGGTGGAGTTCGATTATAAAGAACTAAAAAACATCATCCGTATTATTTTTTAATATATAAATTTTTTCAAACATACACACAAATATTTTTAGTGTTGCCAAACGGTCATCGGAACTAAATGCATGTTTACAATGAAATATTCCATGGTCCTTTGAAACATATAGTCCAATAAATTTTGCTGGATATGTTTCAAATACAGATATTTACGGTGTAGTTCGATTATAATAAACTAAAAAATATATTCCATATTTTTTTTGAAAATATATAAATTTTTTCAAACATACACTCACACAATTTTTGAACTTAATTTTTTGACCAAACTCGATCATTTGCGATTGTAAATAATCGATTTTCGTCCAAGAAACGAGGTCCAAAAAATATGTCGGTTAAGTTATTTTTTGGCAGGTATGCCTCAATATGCACACTGCGGATCACATAAATACGGAATTTAATTTTACCAACCTTGAAGGATTATGTGTTGTAAACCAGATATGGGATGTTAACATGTTCTTGCTAAGGCCCCTTTCAGATTAGGCAACTTTTCTTGCGCAAGTCTTGTGTTTGTGGGTGTGAGATTTGAGTACAGACTTGCTTGTACTTGGCAATTCTGTACTTGTACTTGGCAATTATGTATATTCAAGTATATCTTTAAATAATTGTTTTTTCTTCAACTTCCATTGTATACATCAATTTTCAAATCACTTTCACAATTACAGCAAATTAAGAAAATTCGAGCATAAGAAAATTAAACTTGCTGAATGTGAACATAAAAGCAAGTTCAAAAGAAAATAAATACAAATGAAAATTATACTTGCGCAATTAAAATTGCCTAATCTGAAAGGGGCCTAATCGTATTAATTTGAGGAAAATTGTGAATGAATTATTTTTTATTTAAAAGAAACTAGTTTTTTTTTTAATTTATAATAAATTCTGTGATTTTTATGCATCATTTGCATAAGAAATTTTTATATTTTAAAATTGCAATTCTAGCCGGCAAATCAAACCATAACCGCCGAAAAATCTTAAGCGGCATAATTTTCGAACTTAATTTTTTGACTAAAATCGATTATTTGCTGTCGTATCGATCGTATTGCTCGAAATAAGTATAATGACATGAGAATCAAATCGTTTTATTTTGAATTCATAAAAAATGGAATGCGCAAAAGCTCTCAACACTTAAAATAAACGAAGTTACGAATTGACTAAAGACTCTCTTGTATAAAATTGCTTTAAGCCGTCGTATATTCTTCCACCACAAGCCGACCACAGACATTTTCCATTATGTTAAGATCCTATTTATGCGAGGCTACTATTTATATTTCGGGAACTGGCAACACTAATGTCACTAGCTAAAATCTGGCAACACCATAATAAAGTTTGAAGTTTTTTTAGCATAAACGTACTCACATCTTTTTGATGTACAAGTGCTATTTTGTTTTGTTTTGTTTTGTTTTGTTTACAGTGAAGTGAGTTCAGAAAATCAATTTGACAAAAAAAATTAAATTGGAAGAGAAGGTTTTCGTTGGATTATTTTTCACAACTTTCGACGCGGATTATCTCAACAAGAATGTGTCGATGAACTCCGTTCTTTGTATGGCGAAAAAGCACCATCAAAAACCATAGTATATCGTTGGCATAGTGATTCAATCGTGGTCGTAGTTCCGTCGCCGGCGAATTCCGTGAAGGTCCTCCAAAGTCTCTTGTTGTGCCACAAAACATCGATGCAGTCCGTGAACTGATAAAGCAAGATCGTCATGTGACATATTGTGGTATAGAGGCATCCTTGCACATTAGGTCCACTTCAATACATTTGATTTTGCATGAATATTTAGTTATAAAATAAATTTGTTCTCGTTGGATACCCAATCGCTCAAAAAAAAGGCTCGCGTCAAGTGGTTTAAGGAATGTATACAAATTTCAAGCGTGGTACTTTAAAATAAGCCGGAAAAAAACAGCAATCGATCGTTTGGGTATTCCAAGACGAACTAAATCCAACAAAAGCTGTTCGTGGAAGAAGCACAGCGAAGCAAATGGTCGCCTGTATCTTTGGCCGAATGGCTCATGTGGTCACTCTGTTCCGCTTGAACAACGTAGAACTGTCATATCTGAGTGGTACACGACCATTTGTTTGCCTGAACTTTTCGGAGAAATTCGTAAAACAAAACCCCCAAGACGAATCATTATTCATCATGACAATGCGAGCTCTCACACATCTCGTCAAACAAGTGAATTTTTGAGCTGACAAACCATCGAATTGATGACTCATCCTTCGTACAGTCCTGACTTGACCACCCAATGACTTGTTCTTGTTCCCTAATACCAAAGGTAAATTGCGTTGTCAACGATTTACGAGCGCCAAAGAAGCAATTGAAGCATTCAAAAACCATGTTTTGGTGGTGTCTCAAGAGGAATGGAAAAACTACTATGACAATTGGTTTGCACTAATGCAAAAGTGTATTGATCATCAAGGGGAATATTTCGCAAAACAATAAAGCAATTTTCATTTAAAAATGTAAGTTATTATTTGCTATTCCCGAAATATAAATAGTAGCCCTCGCAACTTCTACATCTTGCTCACTAATTTAATGGTTTACATTGAATTAGTGAGCCTTGAATTTTTATCCCGCTTTATCCCGCTTTTTAGAGCTTTGAAATTTCTTATCTCTTAATATATTTTTATTAATATGTAACTGATAAAAATTTATTCCAAATATTTTTTAGTGTAGTTATTGTTTATTTTTTTTTTGGATCTGTCAGCTCCTCAAATGAAAAAAATAAAAATACAAACGTACACACTCAAAGATCCTTTTGTTACAGTGCTTTATATGTGCAGACATTCTGCTGCTTTAGGAATTTATTACCAAGAGGGCTTATTAGGAGAATAACAACTGACATTCACCAAACTGTCAATAATAAAATAAAAAGTTCTTGCTTATTTTTTTATAAAGAGTTTGACACATTGGTGTAGTCAGTTGATGATAATATGGACTAACAAGGCCACTTGCTATCATTCGCCTTAAGTTTTTGTACATTGTTTTGTATAAAAATCGTATTTTGTTTTGTAAATGAAGTCAAAAAATCTTTAATTTTATTTATTTTACGTTACTAAATAAAAATTGTTGTTAATAAAAACTTTTGTTTATTTAAAATCGATTCTTTTGAGTTAAAAACTGTGTTTCCTAAGTACATACGAAACTTTTTATGTGCGTATCACACATCCCGCTTTCAAATAGTTGTTTATTTAAAAATCCCGCTTTTTGGCCGTATTTTCGTCAAAATCCCGCTTTTTGAACGATCGTGTCGCGCTTTTTGTAAAAAGCTTCTGGTCACGTTACCCATACCACAACTCCGCCTTACGTGCCGAATCTTCGTTGCAAAAATATTTCTTCCTTTCTAAAGTAGTGGAAATAAAAGTTGTATTAATCTGATCCACTGCTAGTAAAAAAAATTAATTTCCTTATTTAAGTGATTCGCAGTGTACCTAAGCACTTGCACTAAATTTAAAAAAAAAACAATTACAAGTTAGCAGGCACTTCTGTAACTCAAATCAAATATTTTTGAGCTTTGAAATTCAATACGTTCTGAGTGTTATTTTTCCCTAAAAAAAATATTAATAATTAATTTACCCGCCAATATTACTCGAACATACATTAAAAATGTACTTCATTATTTTTATGTTCCTTGATGAGTTAAAGCTTTCATTGAAACCATTTTGAAATAAATATAATCTTGGAAACACACACACACCACACACCACTTGTTGTAATTTTAATAATCATAATATTGTGAGGCCACAAAAAGAAGATTACAACAGAGCGAGAGAGAAAGAGAACAGCAACAGAAATTTTTCAATAATACATACTTGTCACTTGCAGTAATCCCATTCGAACTTCCTTTAACACAGACACACACACACACAGATTTGATTCAAAATCACAACTCTCTGGAAACATACAGAAGTACATACATATGTATAAACAAACATTAAAAACCAAACGTAGTGACTGGGTGGGTGGGGTGAGTCGGTAGGAGGTATAAGGGATTGTAGCAAAAAATATATACATATATATTAAGAAATATTGATTTGCAACATTTGTCAGTGACAAGCTTTTTATTTGTTTTCTTTTCACAATTTCTTTCTTTCTTTTTTTTTTTTTGTCAGAAAATCACAATAATTTATAGGTGCGTGAGTACCAAGAGTTTGCAGTGACTGTATAAACAGAGTGTGACGAGTGTACACATCGCAATGAGTATTGAATTTGATTGCTACAAAACACAGGTAAATCCCTAGAAGTCATAAAAAATATTTCTAGTAAGTAAATGTACATACACACTTAAGCAGGGAACTTGACGATGAAGGTGATAATAGTACGGGCAGTGGTTAGAGTAAATATTTAATAAAGGTAAGAGTTTCATACAAATTTATGCCATAAATTATATTTAAGTAAACTTAACAGTTATGAGATATTAAAGTATTGACTGGTACTTACAATAAAAATCCATTGAAAACTATGTGCTCGGTGAGTCTCCCTCTCCTATGGGCGATGCAATATTGCTATCTGATGTTGAAAGTGGCCGACAGATGCCCAATTTGATAAGGCCCAAGGGCATGCCTTTTAGTATAGTTACCGCCTCGTCGAGATCGAGTCCCTGCAGTGAATGTTCGCCAACACTAACCAAACGGTCGCCGGGAAATATTTCGTTTGTGGTCTCGGCCGAACCTCCCCTTATTAGACCTCGTATTACAATAACACTGCCCTCGGGATCTATAGGATCTTGATAGTCTAATATCGAGAAACCAAAACCCTGTTCGGTCTTTTCAATTTCGACAATGGTTACATCAGAACTCCAAAGAGCCAGGCCAGATACATTTTCCAATGACTTCGAACGTTGCTGATCCGTCAGAGTGGCAGTGCTAGAGGTATACAAAGAACTTTCCGACTGGGCTTTGGTCATCAAGTTTTGTAAACTTTGATGACCGCCGGGCAGAAGACTTCTCGTTTCAAAGGCCTCAGGATTTTGGGAAGTATTTATAATAGACGGCGCCTTGGCACCGCGAACACATACCAGCTTGACATGTGAAGGCAGCTCTTTGAGAATTTTCACCACTTCGGTGTGCCGCAAGCCCTGCAGTTTGTACTCATTGACTTGCAACAACTCGTCACCGGGTTTTAAGATGCCTTGACGTCCTACTGGTCCGTCTTCCAGTATCGAGCGTATATAATGATGGGGTCGCTTCTCAATGCCGCGCTCGACATCTACAGTGCCTTCTAGGCTGATTCCTAGACCTGAAAGTTTATTTATTTCGGCTACTATAATTTCACTGTCGGGAAACTCACTTTTCCAGGCGACCTTTAAAGCTTCCACGCTAGGACAAGAATGTTCGACCGCTGCACCAGAATTCGCTATCAGGTCAGTGCTTAGTTTTAGTGGTCCCACTGGTATTAGCTCGGTATATTGTTTGCCCAGCAAATCTGTAAAATTGTCTATGGTGGGTGTTTTCGAACCCAGTGAACCGTTGACGGGCTTGTCTTTATTTGCAGACACTTCCACAATCTCGTGGGCATGACAGGCTGTGCCATTTGCCAAGGCAGCCGGTTTGGTTTCGGGTGTAGTTGAGGGTGTCGTGGTAGTTTCGACTGGCGGTACACTGCTATGATCACTTTTATCCAGTACATGAGACATTTGCGAATCCAACGTTTCCCTGGAAGGCAAGTCACCGAAATCCATTATAATAGCACCACCATCAGTGGCTATGGAATCGCCATCCGACCTGGGTGGCAGCCACGATAAAGTGGCTATTGAAGGCGAGGGAGGTAGTGAAACCTGTGATTGTGAATCCACAGATATTTTCAATTCTGTTAAGGCTACTTGTAAGTGCTCAAATTTGCGTCCTCTTAGGAAGCGTTCTAACGTTAGATGCACTTCGATGTCGGTGTTACGCAATAGTTCTACTGCCTGATGATTCGTTACACCGCTTAAGGTCTTACCATCCACCTTCACTATACGATCATTTATTTGTATCTGGCCACTCATTTCGGCAGCGCTACCCTCTATTATGCTCTTTACAAATATGCCCGATAAATCTTCTTCTTCGCATACGTAGCCCGCTACCGTTATGCCCAGGCCATAGACATTTTTCCTTAGCTTTACTTCGTATGTTTCGGTTTCGGGAGAGTCCAAGTAATTGGATGAATTTATCGAAAAACAGTCGTCATTGTCAATGTTCGATAAGGCGCCAGCAGTTTGAGTTGTAGTTATACCAGCTATCACAGTCTCTATATGGTCCATTTGATGGGGTGTACTAACACTAGTTTTCATTATGGCCGCCGTTGTGGGAGGTTGAGGCAAAGGCGGTGATACTATGGAGAATGGTACTATATCCAAATCTTTTGGATAGTTGCGTTGTGTAGCCGCTGATGTGGTCAATTCTTTGGGTATGGGAGGAAGTGGCAAATCTGCTAATTCGGTATCGGGTGTGGGAGGAAAATTCAGATTTAACATTAAGGGATGCTGTAAAGAATCATGACTCGATGACTCTTTATGGCTAAGAGAGGAGTAATTTGCAGATAATCCACTACCTCCTCCACCAACAACACTACCACTACTGCTGCAAATAGCAGCCACTGCAGGCTCTGCTGGATTATTTTGATGAAATAGATGCCGCGTCAATTCTTCTGGGTCGGAGAGGAGCTTAGTTGGAATAATTGGTGCATGACTAGCTAATTGATGTTGAAAATCGGTGGCTGTTGATTCCACCGGTCTTGCTACAATCAAACGAACCTGAGCTCCAGTCTGACGAAGAACCGTGGCCACCTGTTCGGAACTAAAACCACGTAAATTTACCTCACCAATTTGCAGCACATGATCGCCACACTGTAAGCGGCCATCACGTTCCGCTACACCGCCGGGCATTAAAGCCTTAATAACCACACCGGTACTGCGACCGCCAACCAAAATGAAACCCAAACCGTTGCCATCGTTAACTAAGTCAATAACTTCCACCTGAGACCATTCGGTGCTTAAGACCATATTGGCATAAAATGGTTCTGGGTCTGGTTCTTGGTCAGGTGCTGGTTCTTGTTGATGGATATAGGGATGGGGGTATAAGATTCGTTGTTGTTGTTGCTGCCTGAAATGATATAGATGATGGTGCTGCTTTTGATAATGTTGTTGTTGCCTAGTATGCTGAGGACATGTAGCAACATGACGTGTACAAACCAGGGAAGTTATTGCTGCTGTCGTTTGAAATGTTGGAAATGTTTTTGTGAGATTCTTGGTGATTAAATTTCTCGAGGTATGTTGGTATCGATGGTGTTGCGAATGCAGCTGATGATATTGTTGATTAGTTTGAGAGTACTGATGGTGCTGTTCTTGTTTTTGTATTCGTGGTTGTTGTTGTTGCTGTTGTTGTGGTTCTATTGTACGTCAAATATTTGCTTCCCTGGTTGGCTTTCTTGCGTTTTCTGCTGTGTTTGTAGAGTTTTCCACAACCTTGTGTTGCTGGCTTTCCGTTTCCCTTTGATTTTCACAATTAAGTGTGCTGTTGTTGTTGTTATTGTTGTTAGTTACATCTGTTGGTATGTTTGTTGAAGCTTTTGCTTGTAGATATTCAACAGACATAGTATTTTATTATTAGTACGTCTCGCGTTTATTTTCTTTTCTTTTTTGTTAGTCGTTACTTTTCTACCGTTATGTGTATTTTTTTTTTTCGTTTTAAAATCGCGCTAATTTGACACGCCCTTTAACGCAACACACGTCAACGCAAAAATAACGATAATTTTTAATTTCGTTTAGTGTTTCGATTGTCCCTAACAGTTTGAAAGAGCTCGTGTAAAAAGGAACACATTATGTTTGTTTTGTTTTTTGCGCGAGGATTATGATTAAACCTTAATCCTGGCCCACTTTTGCGTGTGTGCATATATTTTCCTTTAATTTACATTATAAAAAAAGGTGGGGGGAAAACACAAGCCTTTGGTGAGGGTTTGTGTCACAAACATGTAAGAGATTCCACTGAATTTTTGATTTTATTGTGAATGGTTTTTTGAGGTTTATTTTTTCTTTTTTATGTTCTTGTTATTTTTGATGATTTTCTTACGATTGTATGGTTACGTTGACACACACACGTACGTACATACTTATGTACATACAGACAGACATAAATATTGTTATGATTATGCTGTAGTTTCACCGTTACATATCCTGTTACAGTTCCCTCTCCCCTCTCAACTTTTCCACTGCTTTATTAGCATTAAATAATACCTTTTTACTCTGGTGCTGGTACATGTTCACACCCTCTCCTCTCTCAGCGCTCCTGCTCAACCAGCTTTTAACATTGATACTGTTTTTATAAATGATTAACATGTGTGTAACTGTTTATATTTTTAATAGGGGAGTTAACATATGCGTGTATACACACCTACAAACATATGTATGTATGTATGTATGTATGTACATGTATGTATGTAAATGATGTATGTATTTTACCGTTAAGCTTTGGAGAAATGTGTTTTAAACATTAATTACTTTTGTGGTGGCATGATTAAAGAATTTCACATTACATGCTTTCTTTTTCAACGTTTTCTTCTTCTTTCTTGCTTGCTTTTATTTTAATTTTTATGGCAACAAGAAGAATGGCGGCTTATTTGCAAGTTTATGTGTCATTGGCACCATTTTTTTAATGGTCTGAGATTTTATTAGTAGACATAAAAATTCTCACATAGTTATCATTGTTTTAAAATGTTCAGCGATGTCGTTAATTTTGTTGTTGTTTATTATACATACATATGTATGTATGTATGTATGTATATAGCGGCCGACAGATAATAATATGATATTGATAACATTGAGGTACTAAGAAGCTTCAAACTATCCTATTAATTTTATTTGTCAATGCGGGTTGTTTTACATGCCCTTCTCTATGTCTGTAAGTGACAAATGGAGAATGTGTTTAATATACACTTGTGACTCCTGCTCCTTTTCTTGCCCCCCTCACCTTTTAGGCAAGTACTTTAATATGGACAACATGTTTAGCCAGTTTTTTTTCATTTTTTTTTTCTTCCTCTTCCAACAAGTTTTGAATTTATTTCCAGATAATCGTTTCTAGGCTAATGTTTGGTAGACCAGCCAGCTGTTTAATATGTATAAGTCATGCATACTACACATGTGTTCATTTAAATAAAAATATATATATATTATTTTTTTGGCAAAACATAACAGCAGTACAAGTATTCCAAAAGCATTATGACAAGCTGTTTAATATTATGGACCGTTAAATTCCTTTTAAGCCAACAAAGAAAAAAGAAGTCCAGCAATTGTTGGCAATTTGTGGTCTTATTAATTACACACATAAATTGTTTTCAGCAAGATGTTTTGAAATCTTCATTCGTTGATTTTCAATTCATTAAAACATGAAAAAAAAACCAGGCCATTTTCCGATATGTTGTAGCAAGTAAATAACAAATATTTACCTTTGACCTCATAAAAATTTGCAAACACTCACACACACACACACACACTCGCAAACAAATGCATTTACCAGCAACACAATGAAAAAAAAAAAGATACAAAAGAATTTAAAGGGTGTGTATTTAAATTTTAAATGTACACCACAATGAAAAAAAGACAATTTAAGCTTTTTTTAACACTTTAATTAAAAATTTCGAAATATTTAATTTCCTTACCCTACGTCTACACCTGATATATTTTTATCATGACAAATGTCATATTCCATATAGAAAAAAGAGCTAACATAAAAAAAATTATTTTTCAATATAAAATTTGACTTTTGTTATGATAAAAATATATCAGGTGTAGACGTAGGGTTAACGAAATTTATTTTTCTTTTTGAATAATTAAATAATTTTGCTTTTTATCACACTTGTATTTTTAAATAGAAAAATTTCGTTCTATTTTTGTTTTAATATAAATTTACTTTTTTCTCACTTTTTTTAATTTTCCCACTTTTATTATATTTATTTATTTTTTTCTATTATTATACACCCATGTTTAAACATTAATTACGCGCGCTGTAATTTAAATGATTTTCCTTTAATATATTTTTAGTGCATTATTTTAACACAACTTTAAGTTGTCTCGTTTATTAACGCCAACGATAACGTAAAAATACCAGCACCACCCGCACGTTACAAAGTCTCTTAACCGTTTGAATTTCTGGTTGGTCGTTTGTATAAAATTTTATTCTTTTTTTTTAGTCGTGTCAAAGGCCCGTAAATGTAACGGTATTTCCTTATTTTATATACTCTCTCTCTTCTTTTATGTTTTACACGTTCTCTTTCTCATTTTTGATGAGCACATGTTGTTTTTGTAACGCTGTTGCTTTCCTTAGAATTGTTTGTGCGCAAGATCTGGTTGTGTCATGTTTTTTGTTAACATGAATGTTTATTTTTCTTTTTTTTTTAATGGTTTATTTACCACTGAAGTTGGCTGCAGTTCATTTGTTCGACTGATAGAGTGATAGTAAAAGCTTATTTTTTCGTGGATAAAATTATATATGTAAAAGCTTTTTAATAGTAAAAGCTGTAAAATCATAAACAAAAACCACATGTTTGTTTGTTTGAATGATTTGGGTAGAGAATATTTCTTTTTTAATAGGTATGTTATTATGGCTAAGTAAATATGTATATATGTACGTAAATATAAATAAAACTTAGAAAGAGAAACAATAATTGCGTGCCGCATGAAACTTCATACCAATATGAGGGAAGGGCCAAACACTTCCGCCTAATACCTATTTACAGTATGTCAAGAATAAGTTTACACATTGAAAATAAATAAGTTGTTCTTTACGTCATTAGCATCCTTTCATCCTTTCTAGTGACACAGAATTGTTTTAGTTATTATAATTACAATTATGCAGTAGTTACAAATATATCGTTCATTTACTTGATCAACGTCATAGCTCAAAAAGATAGATTTTTGAATTGATAATAAATAATTATTCCTCATTCTGTAAAACTTTCATGCAAATATCTTTTATAATCATATCATGAGAGCAAAATAAAATGTTCTTTTTCCATTAAGTTTAAGTGTATGAATTGTAAACTTTGAACTCGTTTTCTGTAAAACTAGTTCATACAAGATGAAGACGAAGACGAGCGCTAAATGAAAGAAATGCAATGTTTTTTTACGGTCAAGTAACTGTTTGAAAATTTTTGTTTATTTTTAATGTTTTCTACATTCATACCAAAGTGAACTAACTCTACATTTCTCATTATTTTTTTATGGGCGTTTTTAATTTTTGTATTTTTTAAAAAAGTTGTTAATAGATTTGGTTTAAACTCGTTCACTAGTACTAATGCCAAGTATTGGTTAGTATGTACCGAGTATCGAGTATTTGAAATATTTTTATGATACTCAATACTCAAAAGTAATAACCCGATAATTTCAGAGTTATATTTTTTAACGAATTCGAATAGATCTCCCATTAAATGATAAAATACAACTCTACTCTACTTCTACTTAATGGTATCGAAAAATAAAAGTGTGTGTGTGCTAACGTTGCACAATGGCGTGAAATAAAAAAAGTTGTAAAAAGTGCGCAACTTTTGAACTAGTGAACCGATTTCAATGACCAACTGTTTTGGAAAGAAGAAGTGTTGAACTTTTGAGAAAGTATATTTGGTGGTACCCTGTTGTAAGACAGGGTAGCTCAAAAGAGCCTCAAAGTAGGAAATTGCGGGTGTCGAAATTTTTTCGGAATTTTAACTTTTGTATATAACGAACAAACTTAATAATTTTTTCAGCGGGACAACGCGTTGGCCTGGTGTTATTTTTTGTGTCTGGGAAAAAAAAACTTCAATAAAGAACTTTATAACAAGCTGTTAGTTTCTTTCTAGATGCGAACAAATTTGCGAAGAATTATAATAAATCGAGAAAACAAGTGTTATAAAATAATAAATTCAGTAAAGTGCGAATTTGACTCGCACACGTAGAGTTACGGACAATACATACATACATATGTATTACTATACAAACGTTAGCCTATATAATGGAATATCTTGCCTGATGTAGAATTTTTTTTTTTTTAATATTTTTGTTTTGGTGTTTTTGTTTTCGTTTTGCCAATTATTTTCGGTTTTTGGCGATTTTTGTTAGTTTTGGTGCTCTTTTTTGGTTTGGCAACTTTTTTCGTTTTTTATCGATATTTTTCGGTTCATTTTTAGTTTTAACGATTTTTTTCGATTTTTAGCGATTTTTAGCGATTTTTTTAGTTTTTTGCGGACTTTTTTACTTATTGTGATTTTTTTTTTGTATTTTAGCGATTTTTTAATTTTTGATGATATTTTTTAGAAAATTTAATTTTATTATTTATTAATTTAATTTAATTTTATTACAAATCCTTTTAAAAATATCAATGTGTTTCCTAATTGAAAGTTTACAAACGTCATGAATAAACTGATTTGAATTTTTCATCTTTTATAACATTTTCTCCATTTAAGTGTTAAAAGCCTCTAATATTTTAGGATTGTATATGTACCAGAGAACTGGATGAATTGATTCACTATTACTGTCCAAGCCACTAACATTTACAATTTGCCATAACCATAATCAACAAAAGCGTATACTTTTTTAGTTTTAGAATGCACTTTTTTAAAAAATTAACTTTCGACCTACCATAGACGATAAAAACTGCACTTTAAAGGAAAAAGTCGGTTCTAAAGTTAAAGCATGCTGAAGCTGTTTTTAACTAGATTAGCATAGACTCTGGCTCTTTAGTTCAAGACAAAACACATTAAAATAAAAGAGAAAATATGTACATATTTCTCATTATCAAAGACAAAAACCATTTTTGAAGCAAATAATTTAGAGAATTCAAAAACAAGAACTCAAAAGTAATTTCAAACAAAAACGTCCTAAATCTTCTTACTGAATTAGGGCATAAGATTTTTTCAAGAAGTATTCAAAACAATCATACTGATTCACTGCTTTTGTGAAGCATATAAACAAACAGAACTTGCAAGCAATGGCATGCATTTATTAACAATAATCTTGGGAATATGAATTATGCATTAGCAACTTTCATTTTTTTAATGTTAAGTGCTAGATAAAGATTAATTTTTCAAAAAGGCAAAATTATGCCGTTTGATTCGTAATGATGCAGATCTCTGATATGTACGCATTACAGCCGTCGAATCGTACCTTAAACGATATACGATTATTAAGCAAAACAAAAAATCGCATTTAATAAAAAAGTTATGAAATACCTATAGAAGAAAATAATGTAATATAAACTATTTTAAATATATAACAAAGCGTTTTTAATATCTATAGCTCGTATACAAACAACATCAATGTTTCTTTGGCAATTACGAACATAATTTTAATTCCCCTTTACAAGAAGAAAAATTATTTCTTATTTTTTTTTTCAAATAATGTAAACGACCACCACACCTCACCTCATTTTATAAATTAGAAAATTAACTCTAGAAATAAACAGGTGCATACGTGCACATGCATGCACATACATACATACATACATACATGCATACTGTAAGATTCTTAGCTTATTTAATTCTTTGTTTGTTTTATCATTGCAAAAAATAGATAAAACAAAAATTATTATTGAATCCATTTATTTTGTGTATTGAACAGATATCATAGTGAGCAGTTTACATACCGCACCAATAAGTTGTATTGTAACCACACAATTCGCAAGAGGCTCAATGGTCTAGGGGTATGATTCTCGCTTTGGGTGCGAGAGGTCCCGGGTTCAAATCCCGGTTGAGCCCGAATTTTTTTTTTCGCCACTTTAAAAACAGCATATTCTATAAATAATAAATTGGTTGAACATTATCCGAACTGAGTAGGTGTGCGGCATTTGTGCTCTCACGATAAATATCGTCATCACTTTAAAATTTAAAGATAGATATTTATTTTTAACAAACAATGAATCATAGTATGTTTACACGGTACGTGCTTCGCTCTCTATTCATGCTTCACGCCCCAATCATGACCGAATCCACTTGCTTCGCCATACAAAATCATGTAAGTGAATCAAGTAGATTCAATATGAATCTACTTGCGAAGCACGTAAAATTGGTATCTTCTCTAACTTTTATCGCAGTTAATCGCCACTTTATCTGAACTAGCTATCAAAACAAAATAGGATATGTGTATGTGTGTGTTTTTAAACAAATGAAAACAAACCAAAAAACCTAGATGTGAGTTTAATCTATCTATATAATTAATAGGCGAACACGTTTCTTGTAATCCCTTTTACGCCGGAACTACTGCACCGATTTTGGAAAGATTTATATTATTTTAAAGGAATTTCTGCGCAGATGTGCAGAATCTATATTTTATTGAAATCGGTTTAGTATTTTGGGAGCTATAAGCGTTTAAAGTTGCTACTACTACATGCAAACATAGTACACGCTCATTTGTTAGTTTACACTGTGTGTTTGTGTGTGTGTGTATTTGTGTACTATTTTTCATGCTATTCCATTTTTTTTCTTATTTGTTGTTGTATGAAAGCCATAAAACCAGGGTGGCCGATGACATTTTTCAAAAAGTTGCACCAAATAGGGGATTTATCAAAAAAAGGGGCAAAATTAAAAAAAAGACGTGAAAACTACACTAAATTTTTTATTTTTAATGTATTATTATATAATTCACTCTAAAGAAAGGGGAAAAAAGTGGCAAGGCAGTCGAAAAAGTGGCAATTTGCCACTTTAGTCGGTCAAACGGTCACGCTGCATAAAACTTATAGGACGAGAGTTCAATAAATTGAATTAGGTTTAATAAAGAGATTTTGTTTCTGTTTAGAATGCGGACGATTCTGTCGTCCGTTTAGTATATCTAGTATAAATAAATTTAATTAAGTTATGAATAATGTAAAAAGGAAAAATAAGAAGATATAGAGACGCCCTCAAAAACAAGATTTCACAAGAGTCGAATTTATGTAAAGTATGTATGCTTATGTGTATGCATGTATATACGTGCCACGCCAACAGTGATGCCAACTTTTTTAGAGTAAAAAGCACTGTGTGTTCATAAAAAAGCACTAAATGAAATAAGTATTCGTATATATGTATGTATGTACATGTGTATGTACATAAATATATTTTTTATTTATTTTTTATATTTATCTATTTATTTTCAATACAGAGAAAGCCCACATGGCTAATTATAATTATAAATGTATTGAATGAGTAAAAATTAAAAATTTAAGTTAACTACAATTTTAAATTTATTACATTTCATAGGTTTTTGTAATAATTTCAATTATATCGAGCCATATTTCGATTTTGCTTATAAGTAGAATATGAGTAGGAAAATAACACTGTGATACACAAAAAATATTCAGGGATTCTAATGTACCAATTCTATTTTGTTGGAGTCCATGGATGACGAAAATACCGTTGGTTTTTTTGGTCACTTCATAAACTGATTTTATAACGGTAAATGTAGTGAAAAACGGGGTTTCTTAGATTTTCAGTTGTAACTTCTTTGTTTCCCAACGGATTTCTTTGGTGAAAAGAATTGAATATTATCTTTCAATAAAGATATATTTTTTGTAAATCGACTAAGAAATAGCTAAGTTACAGTCGTTGAAGTGTACAAAAAACCAATTAAAAAAGTATTATTTTGTTTTCCTCAGGCTATAAGTTGCTTATGAGTTACAAAAGAATACTTTTTAATGGATTTTTTGTACACTTCAACGACTGTAACTTAGCCATTTCTTAGTCGATTTACAAAAAATATATCTTTATTGAAAGATAATATTCGAGCCTTTTAACCAACGAAAAGTTAAAAGAAATCCGTTGGGAAACAAAGAAGTTACAACTGTTTAAAACTGAAAAGCTAAGAAACCCCGTTTTTCACTACATTTACCGTTATAAAATCACTTTATGAAGTGACCTAAAAAAACCAACGATATTTTCGTCATCCATGGACTCCAACAAAACAGAATTGGTACATTAGAATCCCTGAATATTTTTTTTCTCAACTTTTGTAGCACAGTGTAATTTAAGTTCATTTGGGAAGACACTCCAATTATGGTGTATTATTTTAACAAAAGAGTGATCAACGAGAATTATACTCCTCGTTTCATGAAATTCAGTTTCATCTTTTTCCTCTGGCTATAAAACTGTTTTAATAAAACAATTAGATTTTTAGGTGTTTCGTCTGAATTAAGTTTTACATGAACATGGTTCAGTATGTTACATTCTGAACAACATAAGTCTTTTCTTTTTAGACCGTATTTTATATGAATGAAATAATTTGATTTATAAAATCATTATTGTATTTCTAACTTTTCAAATAATTATTAGCGCTAAAAGTTATTTCTACCTCAACATTTGAATATGGTAATGTTAATAGTCCTAAAGCAAATATTGACAGTATTAGAAATGGATTATGATTAGTTGAATTTCTAGAATTATGAACTTCAATCCAAAATTAATCAGTTCTGAGCAAATTTTTTTCATTTATTTATCCTTAAATTTCTAATACTTCGTTCTATTTCTTCAATTTCACCATCCCAGCAAAAATTACTGCTTCCTAGAAGATTTTTAGTAAGCCAGCTAGAAGCAATGCATTCAGTTTCCAAAAAGATATTCATTTTTTGCCTTACTAATTTCATTTACAGAAGTAATAATGTGTAGTTTTTATGTACTCAGATGCAAAAGTTACTGGTTTACATTTTTTTTTTACTTTTGTCCACTTTGTTAGAGAGCTTTACGTTAGTACTTTTCTGAAGCATTTTTGGAAGCTTTCGTTATCAAGAAAGCAATACATTGCTTCCCTCAGTGGGTAATAATTAGATTATTGTAATTAAGTTATTTTATAACGTGCATGGTATCCTCTGTAATTTTTAGAAATATATTCTATTTTCTTACTATGAAAGATAAAGTTTTTCTTCCTTTGTATTTCACCCAGCTGAATTAACATTCTGCAAAGGAAACTTTGCGTGTCTAAAAGGGGTGCAATCAGATAGTTTTTTATTGCCTTTTTTTAAAAAGCAACAAGTTGAACAATTACGCACTATTATGAATTAAAAACCACTAAATCTAGTATGAAAAGCACTAAATTGGCACGCTGCACACGAAGCACTAATGCTAGTCTAAACAACATGATTCATTAACATGATTCAGAGAGCGAAGCAGGTCAACTTGTCGTCTAAACATAGCATCAGTTTCTTGAAAATATATTTACAGCATACACAGAAAAAAAAATATCGTAGGTTAATCTAAACAGTTTCAACTGTCATGCTTGCATGCAGTGCATGTAAAACTGTTGGTTAATAAAACCAATATGGATTTATTATTTTATTTTTAGTGCGAATTTTTTTTTCTTCGTAGAAAACAATTAAATCAAAATAGTTACTGAATTGTAAGTGTAAATAGTTTTTTAAAAATATATAATTGTCATTTCGTGTGTAATTTCTACAGTATTAATATGCGACACATATACCGCCGTATTCATAAAAAATATTTTAGGTTTATTACAGGTTTATTTGACAAATTTCTAGTTGAAATCGGTTTTGCGAGGCTACCAGCAAAGGTAGAAACTTCGGTCTTAAACTAGTATATCAGAAATGCTCCGAAATAGATTGATATTGAAAATCCGCAAAATCAAAAAGACGGTTTCAGAGCTGGAAAACTTAAACTTTTATTGCCATATAAAAGCAACTAGCTAAAACTAATATTTATTCTTTTTTGTTGAATAAACATATTTTATATTTCAGTTAGAATTAAATTGGTATTAAAAATCAAAATAGCTCAAGATTCCAGGGTTGGAAAATTTATTTTTTTTTATAACAGTAACCTACTAAAACTAATTTTTTTTTCTTTTTCTCTATAAATTAAACATATTTTATGTTCTGAGAGAAATATTTTGTTAAAAGAAATCAGAAAAAACTAAAAGGATGCTTCCAGGGTTGGAAAATTTAATTTTTTTTTGTATCGTAATATAACCAGGCCAATTGAATTTTTTCTCTTTCTCTATAAATTAAACATAATTTATACTTTCAGAGAAATATTTTTCTAAAAGAAATCAGAAAAAACTTAAAAAAATTATTCCAGGGTTGAAAAAAAATTTTTTTTGTATAGAAAAGTAACCAGGCCAATGGATTTTTAACAGAATTCAAAAAAAGAAGAAGGTTAACAATTCGTCTCTATTTTTAACCGACTTCAAAAAAAGAAGGAGGTTAACAATTCGTCTCTATTTTTTTTTTTTTTTTAGGTGTGTAGTAGTGCTGGGATACTATCGATATTTTCTACTATCGATATCTCTCGATAGTTCAGATTTCACTATCGATACTATCGATATTACTATCGACTGAATGTTTGTACTTGAGAAAGTAAAATATAACAATTTTTGATCGGGTTAAAGTTAGTTTTTTATCACTTTATTGAAAGTATATAGTCTTATATATTTTAATATGTATGTATGTATTTGCGAACGCTTTTTCAGGTGACAGTTTTTGAAAAATTTTGCTGATGTCAGTTGAAAATTTTTTACGTTTTCAAAACTGCATTTGAAATAATATCGATGTCGATATTTTTTTCTATCGATATTTTCGATATTTTAAAACTATCGATAGTATCCCAGCACTAGTGTGTAGGTTTATAACTCGGTGCATTTTAGACCGATTGTAAAAATTGTTTTGTTGTCTGAAAGGGTATAGCTTCCCATTGGTCCCATTTGAAAAAAGTGGGCTGCGAAACCTAGCAAACATCTTTGGTTCTTGTAATTACAAAATTTTTAATTTGAAAAAATGGGCAGGGCTACGCCCATTAAAATGTATTATAACATTACACGTGGTTCTACTTAACCGATTTTTACGAAACTTGGCACACACCCTAAGCTTTAATAAAGGCACAAAATTGCGTTCAAAAAAGTGGGGAGGGCACGCCTATTAAATTTTAGTATAATATTTCATGTGCTTGTACTTAACCAATATTTACGAAACTTGGCACACACCTTGAACTCTTAAAAATACACAATCTTGTTTTAAAAAAAGGGGCGTAGCCACGCCCCATAAAATGTAATACTTAACTGCACGTGCTTTTACTTTATCGATCTGTACGAAACTTGGCACACACCTTGAACTCTTAAAAATACACAATCTTGTTTTAAAAAAGTAGGCGTAGCCACGCCCCATAAAATTTAATACTATATTTCACGTGTTTTAACTTAATCGATTTTTACGAAACTGGACCATATTTCTAAATAAAAAAAGATACTTACAAATAAAACTTTTTTGAATTGACCAGAGCTCAAAAATATGCACTAAAAAGGTAAAAATAAAACTTAAAAAAAAAAAATTAAACCGACTTCAAAAATAAGCACTAAAAAGCTACAAATAATATAGATCTAGTTAAATAAAAGATTTTTATATATGTTACCTACAGTGCCGTTTGAAGTTGGTGCCAGTAATGCTGGTACTAAACACATAGGAACATGCCCGGTAAAAAAAAACTGCAAGTAATTTTTATGTACATATGTATGTGCTTAGTTACCAATGTTGCTGGCACCAACTTCAAACGGCACTGTAGGTAACATATATAAAAATCTTTTATTTAACTAGATCTATATTATTTGTAGCTTTTTAGTGCTTATTTTTGAAGTCGGTTTAATTTTTTTTTTAAGTTTTATTTTCTTTTTGTTTGAAAAAAAAAAATTCGGTATACAAAATTAGTAAAATAAAAAGCACAGCTCCAGAGCTGGAAAACTTTTTTGGTAAAAACTAATTTTTTTCTTTGTTAATTAAATATAATCTAATCTAATTAAAAAAAGAAAGAAAGAAAGGCATTAGTAAAGGGTGTTTTTTATTGAGGTACAGAACTTTAAGTTGGCATCACTTTTTTAACTGGCGGCCATTTTGTCAGCTGTCAAGTGATTAATATTTAGTTTCATCATGAACAGGTTGACAAAAGAACAACGCTTGCAAATCGTGCAAATTTATTTCGAAAATAATGGTTCAGTTCGCGAAGTTTACCGCAAGCTCCGTCCATTTTATGGTCGACATAATCGTCCATCAGAGCAATTAATTCGGTTAACCATGGATCGTTTTCGCACTACGTTTACTCTATGTGACAATACGCATCCGCAGAGACGTCGAACAGTGCGCACCGAAGAAACAATTGCCGCTGTAGAGCAAAGTGTTGAAGAGGACCCGAATGAATCGATTCGCCACCGTGCACAGCAATTGGAGCTTTGTCCATCAACTTTATGGAAGATTTTGAATGTGGATGAGTTGTGGTTCCAACAAGACGGCGCTACATGCCACACAGCGCACGTCACAATCGATTTATTGAAGGAAACATTCGATGAGCGCATAATTTCGCGGAATGGACCTGTCAATTGGCCACCAAGATCGTGTGATTTGACACCATTGGATTATTTTCTTTGGGGATATGTGAAGTCGCTCGTCTACGCCAACAAACCAGAAACGTTAGGGGACTTGGAAGCCAACATTCGTGGCGTTATTGCCAACATACGGCCCCATATGCTCGAAAAAGTGGTTGAAAATTGGACCTGTAGAATTGGCTTTATTCGAGCCAGCCGCGGCGGCCACATGCCCGAAATCATATTTAAACATTAATTGCATAAAATTATCCTTCCAATAAAGCCAAATTGATGGACATTAAAACGATTTTCTTGTGTTTTATTTCAATTCGAAGTTCTATACCTCTAAAAAAACACCCTTTAGTATTAAAAATCAGAAAAATTAAACAAAAATATATATAGTTCCAGGGTTGGAAAATTTAAAATTTTTTGGTATATAAAAGAAATATAAAAATGCAGGTGTGTAGTTTAAATAAAATATAAATTAAAATAAAAATTTGTTTAAGCACCGTTATTTAATTCAGTTTTCGGCGTCGGGATCAATATGGTAAAGGGTACAACATTTTTAATGCATATACGTATGTACATATGTATGTATGTATATGTATGTATATCGTCGGGTGGTTATTGGTTTGCCAAAGTAATAATGTATTTTTAATATACTGTGCGGCAAACCAGTAACCACCCGACGTTGTGTATGCATGTATCTCTAATTAATTTCTCCTCGTATATTTTAAACAGGAAAAATATTAACAGCCTTATTTATAAAAACCATTTATAATTGTTATAAATAAGGCTGCAATAATGTGTAAAAAAAATCTTAAATACAAAGTGCTGAATAAAATATTGCTAATGTCGAAAATAAAATCTTTGAATCAAATTCTTTAGTCGAAAAATACCCATAATGTCTTTATTTAATTTGAAAATGTTTCTTGTTTTTTGTCAAGCAATGTCTATATGCATTTCAGTCCTGCTCGACGGAAATTGTCAGTAGACTTTAACCCAAACGTTGTGTTTTTAGCTAATTAATTTAAAAATCTTTTGTCTACTGACGATTTCTGTGAAGCAGGAATGAAATGCATATAAATATTGCTTAACCAAAAAAAAAAAAAAAACAAGCAAGATATTCAAAGTAACCCTACGTGTACAATCATGACAAAAGTCAAACTTTACAATGAAAAACAATTTTTTTGTATTAGCTTTTTTTCCTATATGGAATTTGACATTTGTCATGATGGAAATATATCAAGTACAGACGTAGGGTAATATAAAAATTATTTGTATGGATGAAGCATGGCTAGGAATTTAATGAACTGCGAACGAAATGACGAAATTGTTTAAATTTCTTAAAATAAAAAAAATAAAATAACTTACTACTCGCTCTCGTAACTAAGGAGATACATACCAACAACAGAGAGTGAAATATTCACGAAAATATTGTTATAAGAACTCTCTGTATAGAAACCAAGTTCGTGTTGGTGAAAATGAAAATGAGCCGATTAATTTAGTTCTCGAAAAATGCTTAAATGTGCAACAAGCTGCTTGTAGAAGAAACAAGTGCAAAATGTGCGAAAAATAAAGTTATAAGCGTAAATGTATTATGTATTTATATTATTGGGAAAATCTTATTGAAATAAATATATTGTATTTATTGCTTTTTATTTTATTTTATTGAATTATTGGTGTAACACCTGCGTTGCCATGGTTTCGCGTTATGAATTTTCATAAATATGTGCAATCTCTAAATTTTTGAACACCTTTAATCGAAAAAAAAAATTTTAACGAAATTTTTATGTCAATTGAAAAAAAATATATATGCTACATACATACATCCATACACATATTACAAAATTACAAAACCCAATAAACTGACTGACTGACCTTCCTTTTTTTTTTGCTGGACATTGTGTCTTGAATACATACAAAAAAATACAAAAAAAAAACACTTACCTGCAATATGATGGACGCAGAGAATTCGGATGATGAGCATTATGCCAATGAATCTTTTGAAAATGAATCGGACGCTGAAGTACGGGAAATGTCAGAATTTGAAAGTGAGTTAACCGAAAATAGTGAAGATAACGATGATGAGGACGAGGACGACGATGACGCGGATGAAGATGAAGATTTGCCTTCAGTCAAAATTAATGCAGTAAGTAATTTCTGAAAAAAAATCTGTTGTTAGCAGTTAACTTTTTAACGTATAGTTTATATCGTTAACTTAATATAGAAAGGTCCTAACTCATTATTTTTTCGAAATCGGGATTTTTGCATTTTTCGATACATTAAATATTCTTCTACTGAAATATACAAAAATCTCGATTTCAAAAAAATAATGAGTTAGGGCCTTTCTATATTAAGGTAGCGATATGTATGTATGACATACACCAAAAGAGAATTAATATTAGGTGGTCGCAAATGCCCAGGCTTTGTCGTATTCTCAGCCAAGACAAGATAAAAAAAATTAGTTACATTATTTGAAATACAACTTCAAACCACTTCCAATGGTGTATTATACAATCGTCGATCAGTAGATACAGTAGACTCTTGATAATATGAAACTTTTTAATTTTAAACTCTCTGCAACTCGATTTGCTTTTCCTTGAAAAACATACAATAAATTGAACAAATTCCCACCATTGGCGGAGCTAAAAAAATTTTGTGGGAGGAAGCAAGGGGGGATGGAATTACTTTTCGTGATTTTCACGAGTAATATTAAAATAGATAGTTGCAGGCAATTTTTAATGAAAAATTGGGGGCAAGAGCAATTCTTGGGGGTAATACCACCACGATAGTCTTACTACGCCTATGGTCGAAGACTAAAATTTATTTAAGTGATATCTTGATCTCCGATATGCTAGAAAAACCGGGGGGGGGGGGGGGAGGGGGGAATTCGCTCCCCTTATGCATAAACCTGTCATTTGTGAACCGATTTGCAAAATTCTCTTTTCCTTTGAAAGGGTTTGTCCACACTTGGGTCCCATTATTTTTTTTTTCGAAAATCGGAGGGAAAATTTTCCCCCTTATGCATAAATCTGTCATTTGTAAAGCAATTTACAAAATTCTTTTTGTTTGAAAGAGTTTTTCCTCAGTTAGGTCCCATATTTTTTTGCGTAACTGTCATGTGTCAAACGGTTTTCAAATTATTTTTTCATTTGAAAAGGTTTGCTTCAATTTGGTGCTAAATTTCTTTTGAAAATCATTGGGGGAAATTTCTTACCCCTGTCCCACACTCCCCCCCCCCTCCAACACATAAATTAATTTTTTTTTTTGAAGACCCATAATTTTTTTCGCAAATCGGTGGGGAAACTGGCTCCTCCCCCTTCCCTTCCTTAACTGAAAAGCATACCTCATATGTGAGATTTCCAAATATTTTTTATTTGGTCCCATACAATTTTTTTCTCAAATCTGTGAAGCATTGTGTGCATCGAAGTCGGTTTTTTTGGTAGAATTATTTTAATTTAGAGTCTTGCAGATATGCAGATATCTTGCAAATATTTTCAAAAACATACTTCGTTGGTTTTAAAAAGGTGATTTAATTTTCATTATAAAGCCTTTTTTAACAAAAAAAATATAACCAAAAACGCGCACAATTAAAAAAAATCTGAAGTTCAACTTTAACCTTCTATTTCTCAACAACCACTGTACTGATTCAAATCAAACCAAACTTGGATAAAAGCCTAAGATGTTATCTATCCACTAAAAAAAGAATTACCAAAAATCTTTATTAGGTCAAAAGTTGGCCGATGAAAAACGATTATGAACCACTGTGCGGCGTTATTTCTTTTTTAATTTCCCGCTATAGAAACACCCCTTTTACACACGGAAAGTTTACTTTGCAAAGTCTTAATTCAGCTGGGAGAAAGACAGAAAGAGACTGTACTACTTACCTCTGTCTTTTATACAGCTGAAATAAGACTTTGCAAAGTAAACTTTTACCGCTTTTAGACACGCAAAGTTTACTTTGCAAAGTCTTAATTCAGCTGTGTGAAAGACAGAGAGAGAAATACTATATCTCTCTCTGTCTGTCTCCCAGCTGAATTAAGACTTTGCAAAGTAAACTTTCCGTGTCTAAAAGGGGTAAAATTCTGCTATAAAAATTTTATTTTGTTGTACCGTCTTATTATATTTTCTTTTTTGCAAGGGTCCCATCAAGACAAATAACAAAAAAACCGATGCGGTCCCATTTGATTCGTCTTCCGAAGAAGAAGACGAAGTTATAATAGGACAAACTCTGGTCCAAATAAATACACCATCAATGTTTTTTAACGACAAGTCAACAATGTCAGTCACACAAATGACTACTGCAGGTGGCGCAGAAACGAAGGAAAGCTCAGATGAAGAAATAAGTGAAGAGGAAGATGAAGATGGAGAAGAGGAACTTCAAAAAATAAAAGACATGGAAGAGAAATATTTACAGCAAATTTCGGCAAAAACAAAGGAAACAAATAACACACATACTGAAGCTTTGGAAGAAAACGGGAAACAGGAAAACACTGACGAAAGCCCAGAAGATGGCACGGAAACTGATAGTGATGAGGAGGCAGAGGAGGAAGATGAGTATGTATTTGAGGAAGAGCAAGCATTCGTGTGCCATGAGGACAAACCTCCTGAAGAGAAGAAATGCGATGATAAAAGCTTCAAAGCCAATGGTAATAATGCATCCCCTGCCCTAGAATCTATAGATGAAACAAAACTAATACAAGTAATACAAAGTTCCTTAATGAATCTGAAAATTGATGCTTCGTCTGAAAATGAAACTAAGCTCTCAGAGTTTTGTCAAACTTCTGTATTGAAGGAAATCAAAGCACAAACGGTCAATACGATGAACAAAATAAGTCCTGAAAGTATTGCCTTGGCTGTTGTGCAGGCCTTAAAAAGTGCAGGTTTGAAAAACCTAGAAGGTAATGACAAGCAGCCGAAAGTTTTAGAAAATAACCAAGAGTCTGCAGAAGGTAATGGAGATACTAAAAAGCCGACAAACGAGGCAAACGAAACGGAAATTATGCCGCATAAAGAAGACTTGCACATTGAAGGGAATATTGAGGTGGAAGAGATTCAAAATAATAAATACAACGATGATCAGTATGTGTATTATGATGCTCATATAACTAGCAAAACCCCCACCAGTTTCAACTCTGAAGATTACATATTTCACGCCAATTTCATAAAGCAGTTTCATCGCACGGAGTCCATTGATAAATTAAGGTAAGCGAAGAAAACTAAACAAAATTGTTGAAATGATTGAAGTAGTTTCTTTATTTTCATTTTTAATTTCACTGATTTTTATGATAAAGGTCAGAAAATTTGCAGGGGGGCATGTGTTTTGATGTAAATAACAAGAATTACTTAAAAATGCAGTCTTGAATTTTTTGTTATGGCATTTTGCATTTCAGCTGACGATATATAAATATTTGCATGCACAATTTTAAAATTTGTTGGCAAATAGATGATCAAGTTTTCTTCTTGCGGTCTATTCTGTAATTCGAAACGAAAGAAAATGATTTCGAATTTCGATAGAATTTTTTTCCACAGTAGACCCGCTTTTTAATAGCAAATTTGTACTCCCTTTTTAGGGCCAAACCATATCCTCGCAAAAGTATGAGTTTTTCCAATGAACGCATGCGGGAAATCGAAAGGCACAATCAAATACTTTTACGCAAAATTCTATCACAAAAACCTACATACACCCTTAAAACTAAATCATCGCAATCTTCTTTAGAAAAGGTAAATTCAAAGATAACTAATATAAATTCCAAGAGATTTAAAGGATTTCTGACTGTTTTTCTAGATACCTTTGCAGGGCAATGCACGCCTGACAACCTCAGCAGTGAATCGCAAAAAGAAACAACGCCAAATTGATTTAGATAATCAAGTTCTGAAACGTAAAATTGAGGCCATTGCATTACGCAGACGTCCCTTTATTACATAGAAGTAAAAAATAAAAATATATAAATGGGGTATTCAAACGGTGGACTTAAGTGTCAGAATAATGTTTTATTTTTTTTTTCAAAAGGATTAAGAATTCAGTATTAAATTTTTAGTAATTCCAAATATTTTACAAATAAAGATCAAAATTTTTAGTTAAAATAAATATCAAAAAAGAAATGACATAAATAGTTCAAAAAAACAAAAGCCAAATTAATCTTTATTATTATTATTATTATTAATGATATCTTTATTATTATTATTTTTATTAATATCTTTATTATTATTATTTTAATATAATTATTTTTGTTTTTGTTTTTTTCCTTGCTTTCAAACAAAAATTTTAAACATTACGACACTTAAGACTAACGTTTGAATACCCCAAATATACATATACAAAAAAATTAAACTGTTACAAGAGTCGGAAGAAGTTTTTAGTGTGTTAATAAATAAACATGCATAAATTTTATTTTTTAAAAAATTTTATAAATAAATATGTTTTATTCTTTTGTTTTTTTTTCTGTACTTTAAATAGAAACAAAATTTAAAATTAAAAATTCACAAATCATAATCATAAATATTGGCAAAAATATAAAATATATTGTTAAATTTCAACTTCAGGGGCTTTTTCTTCATTGAAATTTTCACCCAAAGCTTTAACAGCCTTAAAGGCAGCCTCACCATTCTTCTCTATAAAAGCTGCCTCATTAGTCGCTTTAGTTTTTGCTCGTTTTTCCAATTCGCGATAAATTGTTTGACCAATCTAATAGAACAAAGAGAATAAAAATTATTTGCTACAGATTTCATAAAAATTAGACAAAGTGTGGGGGGGGGACAAATTCTTACATAGACATCTATGGCAGCATACATAAGTTGATCTTTATCCAAAGGTATAACATGCCATTTACTCATGCGCACTTTTCTATTTTTATCTATAGATTTTTGCACCTGATTTTTGGCAAGATATTAAAGATGTAGAATTGCTATTAGAAGAAATAAAATCAATAGAAAATAATTTTTGTACTTACCACATAATTGGCCAAACGATCTAAGCTCCAGCGACCACCAGTCTCACAAACTTCATTACACCAGGTACCCAAATCCAAACCATTTACAATAAGATCATCGGAGTTTATTTCGGGAAAATCACGGCCTAGTTTGCGAAAATCGCTAAGCCAGGAAAACGATTTTAAATATTACAAAACATATAACATTATGAATGTCCCGAAGAATGCGAGTTGTTTTTTATTCTGAACTTTAAAAATCCTTCATCCCGACAAAACATTAATCTTTAAAAAATTTAGATTTTTATCAATTCTAAACTTTAGAATCTAAAGTAATTCTGTTAGAAGTTGTAATCGGAGATATGATAACTTTCTCAAAATTTGATATTACACAAACACATATCGTTAGCTGAAAAGCAACTAACATTTTCATAATTTTACAGAAGGAATTTTTCCAATGTAATAAAATAAATAAAGTCGCTATTTTGTTCCCGCTGATTGCTCTTTTTTATTTATAGCGATTATTTGGATGTAATCAACGTATTTTATAAAAACTTCGATTTTAAATTATTTGTTATCACAATGGACCCAAATGGGTCTCCGAGTGGAGGTGTGGTATAGCACCACCATTCCTTACCTAGGGCGTTTTACGTTTTAAATAACGATATACAAAGTATTTTTATTTTCTAACTTTTTCAGTTGTATTCTAAACGAGTTTGATTTTAAGTAAAGGGTATATATCGTTACCTTAATATAGAAGGGCCCTAACTCATTATTTTTTTTTTTGAAAAGGAGATTTTTGAATTTTCTATACATTAGCCGTTCTTCAATTGAAATATACATTAAAATCGATTTCAAAAAAGTAATGAGTTAGGGCCTTTCTATATTAAGGTATCGATATGTAGCTAGTGAGCATGAGTAAAAGATTATAAGTTCCTGAGTTACTTTCACTTCATTTATGTACGTCTATCCCTGATTGAAACTTCGACTAATTATGAATGCCATAATTTGGCACCAGCTGCTGTTGCCAGGAGGTGATTAGTATAAATTTTCATTCATAAGATGAAGATTAAACAATTATTTTAATTAAAAACCTGGGTATAAGCAAATATATCTACTGGGGCTCGTATTAGTTCGATTGATTGATGTTAGCAAGAAAAAATCTGACAATATTTTCTTACATATTAAAAATACCACAAAGTCCTCGAATTGGATTTAATTATTTCTTAATACTATCATGATGCTTTGTTCTCATTTAAATATTTTTAGTAGGATTTTGTACTTACTTCTTCACATTTACCCCATGCAAGCGCACACGCTTGTGTTTCAGCAAGGCTACCAGGGCGGCCGGGAGTTTCTTTAGGTTAGTCAATTGAAACACATAGCAAATCTTTTCATCTGCACAAACCTGAATAACCGCTGATTTGCCAGGACCAGTTTTGAATGAGAACGGCCATTCCATATCAAATGAAATTGGCACTAGCTCTTCACCGGGCTGTTTTTCTACCCATTGTCTACAATATAAAATTAATTCATATACTTAAATATTAAAAATTCCAATTACATAGGTAATTCAAACACACATTAAACTGTCCGCAGCCTCAGCAATTTCATTGCCATCAGTGTAATACCTTATGGAGCCGTGGTATTTGACGAAAGGTAAACGCTTTTCAGGCTTCTCCACAGGCGTGATACTAATAAGATCTTCTTCCATGGATCGAGTGCTGCGAGTAGATCTAGTGCTGCGTCTTTTAGGAGGATTTTCTGTATTTTCTTTACTTCCAATGGACTACATACATAATTGTGGGCCATTTATGATTCAATCTTTTGTACAATGCAAAGCTTTATTAACAAACCTTTTCTATTTCGGCATCCTTTATTTCCTTTCCCAATGTACGTTTACCAGCCATCATTTTGTAGAGATTTTATGCTATATTTATTCCACTGTAATTCAATAACATCAACTACTGTGATAAAAAAAAAATAGCAAAAATTATCTTTTTGCAATGAAAGCTAAATTTATGTGAAGGTTTTAAGCGCCAATTGTTTTGTGTACGCAGTGTTGCCAACATCTGCGTGCAGCCGTCTTTACACTACAAATCTTAATCTATTACTAAAGTATAGAGATGTGAAACTGGGATGGAAAAGTTTGTACAATTGTTCCTTTTTTGGTACTGATCAAACTCAGAAAGTACAATAGTACACCGATGACTAATTAGTACATATAGGGAATCTCCCCAGTTTCATTCCGCATTTCTTTTCAAACGATTGCATATATCAATTTTCATATTCTTCTCACTTGAAAACAGTCTAGTGAAGGCAAAACGCAGCGAGAAAACCAAAAAATGTGAACTCTCCGATTTACAAAAAATTTTCTTCTAAATTCGGATGCTGGAACACACGCTATTAATTTCATTATATATATATATATATTTCAAATTAAACAGTCGTAACCATATGCTTGAACATTCCAACTTACAAGCAAATTTGTGAAAACGGCTCGGTAGCCGGAAAAAAGTCGATTGTTTTAATAAAATCAAATAAAAATATGTAATTTGAACTTAAAAAATATTTTAGTACAATTAGGGTCAAAAAAGTACAATTTTTGAAAGTTGTTGGTACATTTAAAAAATTCTCAAGGCCTTCCCTAATGTGAAATCGTTAAATTAATTCTATAAAAAATAAGGTTTTAAATTTTATACATAATTTAATATTGAAAGGCGGAAAATTTTTTAATAAGCTTTATGAAGCTCATACTCAACATACTGAACAAACTAACAAAATAGAAAAAATAGCTTATCAGACATGTTCTGAAAATCACATACAATTTTAAAAGTAATAATGGTCATACAGATATTTTTTTCACTCCAAATAGCATTTCTGAAAGAATTTTATCATATATGATTTTAAAAATATTTGCAGGACCATTATTACTTTTAAAACCACATGTAACTGTGAATTTTCAGAACGTACCTGTATTGAGAACAATATAATATACATATCGTCAGATTGTTTCTGATTTTATGTATGGAACATTTTAAAAAATTGAGTTATTGACTGATTATATATGATTAATGTGTCCTCTTTTCAAATTCATTATCAGTTTTCCGATATCTTGAATATATAAAAAGATATGGAGGTGCAATATCGTGTCATTTCCACAATTGTTGAAAATTTTAAAATCTGTTTTTACAGCAATCGACAATTTTTGGGATATGTGGCACATTTCCCACTTAAAAGTATCAATATTGTTATTCTCCACTGTTATGATGCATATTGTACTCAAAGAGTGTAATATAAAGCAAAATACAAAAACTATAACATCTGTTTTGAAAAACACAATTTTTTTATTAATTAAATTTCTTTTATTGAATATATTCAAACTGTCTTTTATTTCTTCCATTGTTTTTCCTCTAAAAGTCATGTTATATAAATGAAACTAATATTTTCACCTTTTAAGTCTACTTAAATATATATATATACTACTGTAATCTACCTTACCAAGTAGTGAACAATATTGGGGTTATGATTGTGACATGCGTTGACAAAGATGTTTGTAATTTTTTCTTTAAGTCCTAATAACTTTTCATGTTGGATGTAAAAGGCTTATCAAATTTAAGTTTGAATAAAAAAACAGATGTATCTATTACTTTTATTATTAAACAAAAAATTCTATCGTGTATTTATATAAAACTAATGAACTAAACATTTTTCATCAATTTTCTCGAAAACACATTTTTGTTCCTTAAATCAAAGCAGAAACAAACCGACAATGTATAAAACGAGATATATGTTTTTATTTTACATGTATGTATATAGATTTTTACAACAAAATATTTTTTTGAACTAAAGACATGTCAGATTGGAAAATCCTAATAACATATTGGTTTTGCCATTGTTCTGCCTAATTTCATTTCCAGAAAAAAATATACATACATTTGCGGGTGATAGATTAATGGTCCTTATTATGAGTAACCTTCCAGTGCAGTCGAAAATGATGTGAAGAACGTCGCTGTTTTTTTATTCACCTAAACCAAAGTCGAAATTTTCTCAGTAAATTCAAAAAAAGGGGCAACTGTGATATCTTCGTGGTGAATTATTAGTTAAAAAATACACAATTAATTAGTTTGTGTAAGCATATGAATTATATATTTTCAAATATAACGGCCTTGAGGTCATTTTTTTACTTTGGTTGCGCTGTGCTGGCAACTTTGTTTAATTTTTCAAATGGTTGGTTACTCGAAGTAGGCTGTGGTATTCAGAGTGACCGTTTGACCGACTAAAGTGGCCACTTCTTCGACTGCCACTGTAAGGTGCCACTTTTTGTCCCCTTTTGAATTATATAATAATACATTGAATTATATAATAATACATTGAAAATAAAAATTTTAGTGTAGTTCTCTCGTTTTATTTTATTTTGCCCTTTTTTTTATAAATCCCCTATTTTTTGCCACTTTTTGAAAAATGACATCGGTCACCTTGGTGGTATTTATACCGCTTTTTAAAAACAAGATATAACCTCAAAGACGCAAAAATTCATAGTGAAATAAGTTTTCAATGCAGAAGGATATATTTTTTCAAAGTTACTAATAAGAAGCCTAAGATAAAAATGAGTGATGCAAAAGTTAATACATTTTATGTATCGGAGAAAATTTCTAAAGTGCGTTGGGTGCCGGAGCAGCTAAAAGAAAGTGAACGATTCTTAAGCGGCTGCTGGGATATGTCCCCAAACTTTGTAAGAATTTGGCGCCTACAAAAAAATCAGTATGCAGACGATTACAATGAGTATGTTCCAAGATGCAATGATAAATTAGCAATGAATGGAGATGTGACTGGCATTGAATTCGTCACAGATGAATCAGCCGTAGTTAGTTGTAGTGATGGTAAGTAAAATTATAAATACAGAAGGGAATCCTTCAGTATATTTGTTTGTACAATGCACATTTATACATATACTTACATATATTTTAGGCCGCATAACATTACTTAAAATAAAAAAAGCTGTCGACGAAGATACTTTGCAGGAGGAAGGCAAAAGTGAACTGTTACATCGTTTTGATGCCAGCGGTGATGCCGCTTGTTGTACAGCTATTTCGGTTTATGGCAAGGATGTGGCTACAGTGGGCGAAGATGGACGTTTAAATATTCTCGATACTCAAGCTCATTTAGCCGTGCGACGTTCCTTGGAGGCGGATAGTATATCGTTACTCTCGGTTATTTATGTGAATCCCCAAGAAGTGCTTGTCGCTAATCGCATGGGTGTTATACGTATGTTTGATATACGCTCATCTGCTGAAGCAACTCCCACGGGTGCCTTTATGACATCCTGTGAAGATGACAAACGTTCAAATTATGTCTCCTGCTTAACTTCGCATCCCACACAGACGCACATAGTTTTGGCTGGCTCAGAAGAAGGTTCTATTACTGTTTGGGATTTGCGAAATCCTGGCTTTCCAGCCTCATATCTTTCAGCTCACAAAAGCCCAATAACGGAAATCGGTTTCCATCGCTCTGATCCCTCCAAGCTATTTACCACTGCTGAAGGCGGTGAGTTATGGATGTGGTCGCAACATTCCTCTTTAGACATTGCCATTGGTATAGAACCTTCCAATACGGACAATGCAAACCCTTGGCTGAATGGCGAACGTGCTAAAAGCCGCATAAGTGTCGCCTCCTTAATAACAGATCTGCGCAAAGCAATCAACACATTTGATTCTCAAAGTTCAAAAATTATATGTGGCAGTGACAGTGAAGCCCTCTATTTTGTTGAAAATATAATCTAAAAAGCAATGATTGGAGTATAAATCTCTAATCAAACTACAGTTTTCGTCTATTTGTTTGTTATTATGTTTGTATCTCTGATATTTGTCTTAAGTGTTAAGTTGAGTTTTATTAATTAATTTTTTTTTATGCAGAAAAATTCAAGACTCAAGAACTAATACGATGAAATTCAAGATACCTATTTTCCACTTTTCTGAAATAACCTCAAGACTTTAGTTTGAAATTAAAGGCGCAGTGTATTATAAAGTATAATTCAAATCCAAAAATAACATCAACAATCAAAATTCTCATAATAGCAAGTTACTAATCGACGAGAAAATTTCAAATCGGTCCAGTTATGAAGGTAAGGTTTTTAAGAATATATTCTGTAGTGAATTTAGTTGACCAATTTAAAAGTTTCTTATAAAATAGGAAATGAGAAACTATTATTATATTATCAATGATACCAATTTTTTTAAATTTACCAATGTGTTTTTGTAATGCAAGAAAATGAAAACCTCAACGATATGGAGTATAATAAATTGAAAAAAAAAAATTTACTTATACTACATACAAATACTAGGGGCATACTGTGTAATTCGAAATGAAAGAAAATGCTTTCCATTTTATATGTAACTTCGAATGTATTTTCTTTCGTTTCGAATTACAAATTAGATAGTAGATCCCCTGCACTATACTTATTTGACGTTAAGCCTGTAATCTAATAACACGAAGTTTTTTCTTGTGAAGTTCTTGTTTAAGCCTTTTTAACTTTCTAGGTTTGTGTATGTAATTCTCAATAACATTTTGAGAGTTTTTTTTATAAACATACGAAGGTTTTTTTCAAGCATTTATTTTTAAGTCTACTGATGAGTTTCTTATGCAGAAACAAAATGCATATAGACATTGCAGAACTAACAACAAACAAAAATTATTCAAATTTACTTATTTTATTGTTACTTTCAATATTTTAAAATTAACATATTCTTTCATACGTCTTTTCAACATTAATTAAAATTTGCTCATGAATATACATTAGGCTGGTACTTATTTTCGAAAAGTCACAATATTTAATGTAGGACCCCTTAAAATTGTTGAGTTTAGCACGAATTATTTTGTAAAAATTTCAAGTTGCTATTTTAATACTAATAAGTTACGCATCGAAGTCAAAGATCGGGACAGAGGGATATAAATCCAAGAAAAATCTCATAACTGCTTCTGAACTGCTGCTATAGAGGTAAATATAAGACCGAGTCCCACCAATTCCTTCTCCCCAACATTTTTTCTGAATGTACCAAACTCAAATCACCACTCCTTAGGTTGCTCCCATACAAAAATTAAATAAAAACTTGTAAAAATATTATTTTTGTTTGGAAACTCCCTTAATTAGTGGAGATAGAGTTGGTATATTCCTAAATAATTTGCAAGTCGACTGCAAAGACCCGCTTTTTCACACGGAAAGTTTTAATTCAGCTGAATGAAATACATGAGGAGAAATACTTTCTCTTTCTGTCTTTCTCCCAGCTGAATTAAGACTTTGCACAGTAAACATTGCGTGTGGAAAAGGGTCCAACTTAAATTGTACAAAAAGTAATATAAAGAAAAAAACTAAAATGAGAAACTGTAAGCTGATTCATCTCAACATGATTTTGACATGTCAAACATTTATACCCCTTTTAGACACGGAAAGTTTACTTTGCAAAGTCTTAATTCAGCTGGGAGACAGACAGAAATAGATAGTATTTCTCCCTCTGTCTTTCACACAGCTGAATTAAGGCTTTGCAAAGTAAACTTTCCGTGTCTAAAAGGGGTAATGTCAAACATTAAGAAACTTGCTTTCACCCATTTTCCACACGCAAAGTTTACTTTGCAAAGTCTTAATTCAGTTGGAAGAAAGACAGAAAGAGACTGTACTACTACCTCTGTCTTTCACACAGTTGAATTAAGACTTTTACCCCTTTTCCACACGGAAAGTTTACTTTGCAAAGTCTTAATTCAGCTGGTAGACAGACAGAAACAGATAGTATGTCTCCCTCTGTCTTTCACGCAGCTGAATTAAGGCTTTGCAAAGTAAACTTTCCGTGTCTAAAAGGGGTATTTGAAATACCTCTTTTACACACGTAAAGTTTACTTTGCAAAGTCTTAATTCAGCTGTGTGAAAGACAGAGTTAGCAATACTATCTCTTTCTGCCTTTCTACCAGCTGAAGTAAGACTTCGCAAAGTAATACCCCTTTTCCACTCGCAAAGTTTACTTTGCAAAGTCTTAATTCAGGTGGGTGAAAGACAGAGGTAGTAGTACAGTCTCTTTCTGTCTCTCTCCCAGCTTAATTAAGACTTTTCAAAGTTAACTTTGCGTGTGGAAAAGGGGTACTTACAGCCCTTTTCCACATGCAAATAATACTTTGCAAATTTTTAATTCAGCTGGGTGAGAGAGAGAGACAGGTAGAGACATACTTTCTCTTTCTGTCTTCGTGTGGAAAAAGGATATACCGCTTTTAGATACGGAAAGTTTACTTTGAAAAGTCTTAATTTAGCTGCGTGAAAGACAGAGTAAGCAATACTATGTCAAATATGGTGTACAAACATGACTACTACTAAAACTGATTATCAGCGAACTTGTATTGCATTTTAAATAAAAGTTTGCACGTATGATGCAGAGCAGTGATGCATTTACGAACACGCCCAATTACTCACAGCCACTGTCTTGTCGTCATTTTCGAATATTTAAACACTGAAAACGTTTAAATAAAAATTATTTATTTATACACATTTCTTTTTTTCATATTTGTTATATATTATTATATTGAATTGAATAAAAATATATACATACATATGTATGCATGTATGTATATGTATGTATATAGAACGTTTAAATTTAAAGATTGACTAGAGTTTTAAAATTCTAGTACATATTTCATTATTGTTTATTTATTTGTTAATAATTGTATGTAAATATTTAGTTTTGTTTTTGTTGTTGTTGTTGTTGTTGTTGTTGTTGTTAATTTTTTATGATTTAAAAAGAATGTATAGAAGGAAATTTCGGCAATACATTTGAAGCACCCTGACTTACAACTAAAATGGCTAAATTTAAAATAATTTATTCTGGAGGAAAAGTAAAATAAGACAGAAGACACATCAAACTTCTTACTATTTTACATATTCCGTTTTTCTTTTTAATTATGCGTGTTTTTGTTTTTGTTTTAAAACTAAAAATTAAATTAATAAATAAATTATGAAAACGTTTAACATAAATAAAATCTTAAGCTAAAGTACTGGGAATTCATTAAACAAAAAAACGACGAAAAGAACAAATCAAAAAAATAAAATTACTTGACTACTTGTTACAGAAGCATATTTACACATAAATATAATTTTTCAAATATAATTAACGTCCCTTTTCTTAATGTATGATTAAGTGTTAACGTGAACTTTTAAAGCCCTTGTGAGCTTTTAATTGTACATTGTGAAAGGGAGCCGTAAGTTGTACAATTAATTATTTAACTTTTAAAATTTTTTCACTTGTTTTTTAAATTCAATTTGAGCATATTATGCTAAAAAAAATTGTTTACAATCAATTAATTTATTTATTGAATGGTTGTTAATTTTTTTTATCATTTTGTTTAATTTTATATAAAAAAGGAGTTATTCAATAGTTTTCTTTGTATTCGTTGAATTTGTTTTACATTTTACATTTTGCTATTTTTATTTTTTTATTCTTTGTTTTGTTACTTTGTTGCTCTTAATAAAATCTTTCCAATTTGGGCTTATTTAATGCTGCACAAAAATAATACCCTGAATAGTTTTGTGAACCGGGTGTAGCATAATCGCCGATGCCATGGGAGTGTGCATGATGTGGATGCGAGTGCAAATGGGAATGATGGTGATGATTAACGTAATCGCCATAATTACTGGCATTGAAGGAATGTGTTGGATGTACAGCGGCTACGGCTGCGGCTGCAGCGGCCGCATGATGATGGTGATGATGGTGGTGTGCATAGGCATGGGTGTGCGTGTGGTTGTGGGGATGATAATGTTGAAAGCCACCTCCACTGCGTTGTTTTTGTCACGTCAGCAGATTGCTGCCATTATTGCTGGCCGAATGTACACGCATGTGTCGATTTAAATTGCCCGATTGAGAAAATCTGCAAATAAAAAGGAACATTTTAAATACATATTTCACATACTGTTGCATAGAATACATGCATACACAGGGAAAAAACTTTCCTGCGATAAACACGTTTAATTGAAAAAATAAAAATCAAAATCAATTTAAAATGTAATTGATTCAATTAAATTTTTGTTTAAAAATTTAATTTAATTAAAAGTTTAATTGACTTTCACTAAAACTTTTAATTGATTTTTGTTTATTTTTTTTCAATTAAACGTATTTATTGCAGGAAAATTTTTTTCTGTCTATGTGGAATATTGCCCCTTATTATGTAACTACATATTTGTCCACGTCACGTCAATACACTACCAAAAAATTGGCGATTGTCGTTGTGCAGAACAATTTTATGCTATTTTTTTAATTTTTTCCAATTCACTAAGCTCTAGAAAATAGCATGAGCCTGGCAATAACAGTCAGTTGTTTTTGCCAACGAATAGACAGAGGCGCCAATTTTTTGGTATTGTGTTGACGTAACGTCGACAAATAAAAAAAAATTTGTTTTAAATAAAAATATATGTATGTCATATCAGGACATTAATGCCCTAAATTCAAATCCTATTTCACCCACTTTGACAAAATTGTGTGATTCATTTATCCGTAACAAACTTAAAACTTGTGGTTCAATTGCAAATACATACCAAGTAAAGGAATTATTTCTTATGGTTGCTTTAATTAAAAAATATAGTAATAAAAGGAATATGTATATTAGAGCGGGTCGATTTGTATGGAGGCAAAAAAATCGCTCAAACTACAAGGAAAATCGTATTCTAGAGATCAAAATAAGAAACTTTGCCGAAGGAACCATACCTCTAAAATGTATTTTGATGTCCCGACTTTTAATCCGAAGGGAATATTTTGCTTTTTTGGCATAGGTGGGTCGGCCCTCCAAAATTAGTGGGGGTCAGTCATACATTTTGACTCGATTGAGGAACTCTAAATGGGTCAAAGTGAGATTTTTCAAAATTTGACCCTTAAAGAAAATTTGATATTTCGGATCAAAAGTCGGGACATCAAAATACATTTTGGAGGTATGGTTCCTTCGGAGAAGCTTCTTATTTTGATCCCTAGAATACGATTTTCCTTGTAATTTGTGCGATTTTTAAATCGACCCGCCCTAATGTATATGTATGTATGTATCCAATGGCTCGGAAAGGAGTGTTGCTACACAATGGAAATCAATATCCGTCTGTACCATTAGCTCATGCAGTAACTATGCAAGAGCGCTATGAAAGCTTGAAATTTTTGCTCAATAGAACTCAGTACGATCGCTATTTGTGGAATATATGTGCCGATTTAAAAGAAATACATAGCTATATTAAGAGGATATACAAAATGTTGTTGATTTTTTGTGAATTGGTCCTTCAGATCATATGTGATTTCGGAAAGCAAAAACATGGCAAATACGACTTTAGTTGACAGGCAAAAAATGTTTTTACCAGAACTCTGCATCAAATAAGACTTAATGAACGATTTGGTATAAGTTATGAACAGAGATGGAGAGCAATATAAACACGTGAAAGTTATATTTACACATGTAAGTGAGATCAAATCGAAGGAAGCCATATTTATTTGTTGGTCACCAAATATGAGAAATCTTTAAAGAATTGTTCAAACCTAAGCTGGTCAATAAAGAAAGAAGAACATGGGTAGCTTTCGAAAATGTATCTCACAATTTTATTGGATCTAGAGGGGCTCTAAGTTACGGAGAACTGGTACAAGAACTTCTTCTTTCACAGCAACAATTCGGATGCAACGTCTCATTAAAAATACACTTCCCGCATTCGCAATTAGATCTTTTTTTGGTGGTACCACGCAGAATCTGCTTATGCGGAGTCCCCACCATCGAACCAACCAGAGCTCAATATAAAACTACTAATACGTTGCAGTTCAACACTGGCGACTTCAGAAAGCTCCCGGAATTCCAGAGCGCCCATTGTGACCGTTCTCTTTTCCTGCAACTCCAGGAAATGTTCTACACTTTCCTCTTCATCGATATCTTGGCAATATCATTGTGTTCGATCTTTAACCCTTGTACATGCCCACCTATGAGATAGTGTCCGGTTAGCACAGACACTAGAATTGAGGTTTGTTTCCTATTTTTTAAAATCAAAGAAGCTGTATTTTTCCCATTTAGATGAGTCCATAACTGCCTGGTAATCACATGCAATCATTTCTTGTGACCCACCTTCTAGTTGTTTCATCTTCTGTCTTGCGCCTAAGTGTGAGTTTGCTAGAGAGTAGGTGTAAACCCACACATTCCAAATCCGGAGGAACCTGTTAGGTTGTCCCTGTTCTAGCAAGTTCATCAGCCCTTGAGTTCCCCTGAAAGCCTCTATGACCCGGGATCCAGATGATCCTATTATCAAACTGCTCTGCCGACTCGTTTAGAGATGATCGGCAGTCGAGGGCTGTTGTTGTTCTTAGAAGCGGGGATTCAAGGGCCACAATAGCTGCTCGACTATCAGTGTATGTATTAATCAAAATGACATTCACTTTCAAGCAATCCTCAGCTTCTTTTATAGCAAAAATCTCTGCCTAGAAGACACTGCAGTGAACCGGAAGTCGCCTTACAATACGAAGACCTAAAACCCCTGAAAAGACTCCATAACCCAAACCTTCTTGTGTTTTGGAGCAGTCCGTATAAAAATCAACACTTTTTCTTCTGCCTGGAGTTCCATTCATCCAGGTTTTATAAAGACGTTCGTATAGTAGAGCAAGAGAAGTTTGGTCAATCCTCCATCCCCAAGATTCATCTTCGATTATTCTACAGTGGCCGGTACCATATCCGTTCCATAGAGAGGTACAACGAAGACGGATTGGCGAGGTTGTTGCTATCTCCTTCCCTACTAGTAGGTCCAATGGTAGTAGGTGTAGGGAACATCCCCAGCTCATCGTTAGAAGTACTGCGAAGATCACTGGTTATATACAAGGATGCAAGTCTTTGCACTTTGAGTAAGATATGTAGATAAGTCTTTTCTCCAGAGACGGCCACCACACGATAATCGCATACATGAGAATTGGGCGTACTATTGCACTATGGATCCAATGAACGACTTTTTGGGGTAAGACCCCAGTTTATCGCAATGGATTTATTGCATGGATAGACATTGTTGCTTTCTCCACTCTCTCTAGAATATTAGTTTTGAAACTCGGCCTTGAGTCAAGAATATTTTGCAGTGATGGACACTTTTAGCTCCGTGTTATTAAGAGTGATAGGTTGGAAAACTGGTATGATATACTTCCTGGAGAAGAGGACTAGTTCCGTTTTATTAGGATTAACGACGGCAAGATTTGGATTCAGCCCATTGAAGTCCTTTAAAATCAATAACCGTCAAGGTAGAGATAATATGCAACTGCGGAAAAATACCGCAGCAATGGAGTGAAGAATTTCAAATTTCCGCAATCGCCGAACGGAATGAATAATGGGTCCTAATATTTTGAAATTTAAATAAAATAACACCCACTAGATTCGATGTCGACAATTAGAATAGGGGTGAATAAAATTTTGTAATGCCAATTAAATAAGTTTTCACCTGTAAACATTTCTATAATATCAATTAAATTTTTTCCACTCGAACTAATTAAAGCATTTAAAAATTTAATCGAATCAATTAAATTCTTAATTAAAAATATCAGTGGTGCTTGTAAAAGCATTATTTTTTACACTATTGCAATAAATTTTTGTGACGAGTTGTATTTGTGTGAAATGTATTGGAATCACAGAAAAAAATTAAATTTCGTTAAAATACGAGTTAGATAGACCCTTTCTACTTGTGACCATCGATATGTACATATAGTACAGCATATGGAAAATAGTTATTTTATTTATTTTTTGTTTACCCACTCACCTCAATAAACACAATTTGCATTGATACGGTTTCTCGCCGCTATGAATTCGCAAGTGTTTGGTTAATGTTGAGCTATCGGAAAATGATTTTTTGCACGCTGAACAACGATATGGACGCTCACCCGAATGCGTTCGCATGTGCGTAGTGACGCTGGAACTCTGCGAGAAGCGTCTATCACAAATGGGACAACGGAACGGCTTCTGGCCAGTGTGTGTGCGTACATGAGCTGTCAAATTGGCGGCCTGTGAGAAACTTTTATTGCAGTCCGGGCAGCGGTACGGCCGCTCGCCCGAGTGTGTTCGCAAATGTGTTTTAAGTGTACTGGGTCGGGCGTATGTTTTACCACAAAGGCGACAGAGATTCGGTTTGTTATCCGAACCCTCCTCATTGCTGTCCTCGTCTTCGTAGCCGCTGGCAATGCCGGAATTCGATGGAGGTCCAGTTAATTGACTAAATGGCTTTGTGTCACTCATTTGTGTGAATAAAGTTGGACTTTTAGTGGGCGGTGAGTAGCTTTGACCCACTTGTGTGCTTGTATAGAAACTTTTTGGTGTTACAGCATCCATGATGGAAGCTGGCGGTGGTGTAGCGTCTTTCTCGTTAAGCGTCTCGCTAAGTGAAGGAAGTAGGACTGAATTATTTTGATTCGATTGCAGTGAGGGAGCACGAAAATCAGCTGTGAAGGAGTAAGTGGCAGCAGCCGGATAATGTGAGGGACTAAGCAATGGTGGGTAAAGCACATTTACCGCTGACGAGGAATTTGTGGGAGTCCATTGCATCTGAAATTATCGGAATAGAAGTAAATGAATTAAGTTGTGTTAATTAATTAAACTAAATCCACAAAATCATAAGAAAATAAAAAAAGAGGCTCACTTGTGAACATTGCATGGGCATTGTAGCATCAGCAGCCCCATAACCATGCATTGTCATGTTCATACTAACATTAACACTCATACTGGGATACATTGCGGCAGCAGCAGGCCCTCCTGTTGTCGCAGCATTCATGTGCTGAGAGCTGCATGAATTGCCTGCTAGATTCCCTGTTAGCGATGTCGTTGTATTTATGGGATCATAATAACATGACTGCGTTGCAACATTATTCAAGGCATTGCTGTGCGATAAGGATGATTGCTGGCTTCCGACTATGGAGGAGGAGGATAATGATGTCGATGTTGTCGGTGATGAGGTTGCTGCTGCTAATTGATGTTGGTGCTGATGCTGATGCTGGTGTTGGTGCTGATGCTGGTGACTACTGGGTGATACTAACATTTGGTGTGGATGTACGGTATACGAGAGTGAAGCTTGATGAGGATTTGCTGAGAAATTGTACGATGCACCACACGGTGAGAAGGGGAAGAGACTGGGTAGGGGGTCAATGTCTAATGGTGGTAGGCCTGGAAACGTTGAAGCCATTTCATCGGTGGACCAGTAATTGGATGCACAAGTACTGCCTCCACTGCCACTGTTGCCAGTGTTGTTGTGTAAAACTTGTGAATGATTTTGTGCAGATCCGCCGAGATCGCCGACAACAATTGGATCGAAACAGGAACCACAATCAAAATCGTTGCTCGGCAATGATGATAGCGGCAATACTGTATTGCCCTGACACGACAAACACCCAATGCACGCCGCGGCAGCACACTCTTGCTAAAAATTTTAAAGATGTTAAGAAAAACAACAATGCTTTAAATATTTGTACACACATATAAAGGATAATAATAATAGTTTTAAATAACAAAAATTAAACATTTTAAGAACCCCCGACGTGCAGACTAAACGGCTGGACCAATTTTCTTTAGGTATAAGATAACAGATATTAGATGAAGTCACCTTTTAAACAAAGAAAACCAAACTAAAATCGCTTCAGACGGTTGAAAGCTACGGCGACAAAGTCACACAGATTCAACTGAATATATGTATCTAAAAAATATGTGATATCTTTTAAACAGTTGGACCGATAAATTAAAATCCGTCCAGACGTTTGGTCTGTACGAGGACTCTGACAGACACACAGATGCACAGACAGACACTACAAACTTATAACATCCCTTTTTTTTGTTCGGGGGTTAATACATTTTATTTTATTTTTGTATTACTTTCGATTTCACTAGTGTTGGTTTTTAAGTCCCGATCAAAAATGGGCGTTAAAAATTTGTAGTGTGTTTTTGTGTATCTGTACGAGTCCACGCATAACAAATGATTATAATTTTAACGACTTATTTTGGTCCATGATCTATGTATGTAATTTAATTGGGTGATTCCTCGAATTATTCTAAACAGGCGGAGACTAAAGTTTAACTACACATCTCAAATATGTAATTTAAAGACAACTAAAGTTTATCTGAAAATTTGTACTATGCACTTTTTTATCTTTATTGGAAAATCTCAATAATATTATAAATGTGATAGTTTGTGTGTTTGTAAGTTTCGATGTTTGGATTCTTGCATGTTTGTTCCACTTTAGCGCGAAAACGGCTTGTATGAATGAAATTTAGTAGGTAGATACTTTTTATGGGGTCAAGTGGGTAAAAATGTGTGCTTGGTATAAATACAGTGTATAGCACAATTTTAGTTTCTTTATCAGTGCGAACGATGCCACGGAAAGATGCTAGTGTCAAATAAATATAAATATTTCGCTATTCTTATATGAAATAAAGATTTTTATGTTATTTTTTAAGACTTGGATCGAATTCTTTCAATAGCTCGTTTCTAACACAAACCTATGATCAAACCCGTTTAATTTAAAAACGAGCTACAGAAAGAGTTATCATATTAAACTGCGTAGACACGAGACTATTTCAGGCAACATAGTTGTTGATAGCAAAGAGCGAACCCTACTCAGAGAAGTCGATATCGATAATCTCTGTGGGTTCCCACTCGATGTTGCCTTTCTTGAATCAGCTCAAGACAGATGGAGCAATGAGCCCACCTGCGCAATAGCGATAACCCTGTGTGACCTCGCCCAAACTCCCGCCGAAGGAAAAACATCATGAACTTCACTAGAGAGCTTTTAAGGAATCTCGTGGCCACATTACTCGCTTTCGGAAGCCATGCTTAACGTATGAGTCTCCCGTATAATGACTACTGCTTCAGTTGCAATGATGAAAAGGAGTCTTCCATCTCCTTTTCCCACTCTGGAAGATTTCCGTCTACACTTCCTTGGCAGATCATCCTTCAGTAGCTTATCACCCCTTTGGCGTGTGCACTTATAAATACCATCAAATTCTCGACCCACTCTCTCTTCGCCTATAACAACTAACTAGCTCTTTCGTACATCTACCTTTTCATCCTTCTCTACTTTATCTCTCTCTCTCTCTCTCTCTATCTATCTTCTCTTTAACTCACAGGTAGGTGGCGTTGGCTGAAGTAGTTAGCATATCGACTACAAAACCAATGGTCCTAGGTTCGAGCCCGGGTTATGTTAGTGTCCCTTAATATCAGTCATTGTAGCAAAGTTTAAGTGATGAAGGCATATACACTGGTCACTGAACTACACCGGCTTCAGCGGATACTAACTAATCCTAATGTAACCGCGCCGTTATTGTGTAAATAAAATAACAAATAAAATTGCTACATCTTTTACAAATTTAATACTCCTCATTGACACCAGAGCCACTGCAACATTCCCTTATGAAAAAAAACGTGAAAAAGCAGAGTTGTAAAATAATAAAGCTTTCCTCTATCTCTTCCTTCAACACATGTTTTCTCTGACACTATAACTTTCCTAAAGAAGGTAACACCTAGGTATTGCCTGAGTGTTACTTCTCTTTAATAAAAAAAAAGTATTATTGTATTGGACTCAAGTGAGCTGGACTTAATTTTCACCCAACCTTACCAGCAACCTACTAACCTCACCTCTAGAAAGAGCTCGGTCCAAGTAATTTTTTTTTTCCAATTTAAAGTTCTCTGGATAAGAAAAATATTATTGTGTACAATTTGTATTTCTAATGAATGGGAATGACCCGATTTGTCAAAATTCGGAATTTAATTTAGCAAACGCTACTCATAAATGATAAAAAAAAAACTTTTGGGTCGATATCTACTGTGTTACCGACGGCAACTGGCAAATAGTAGCTGCCATTTTCAATAGATTTCATTAATTTGTGGCAACAAAGAAATTCAGGTCACCGGCTATCATGTGATATTTCGATGTTGGTGCTTGCCTTCTGGCAGCCGAAAATTGTTGGTTGCTGAATAGCAATAGAACTGAAAGTTTAATGGTTGGTTGCTATTTATAATAGACTCATTAGTTTAATTTTAGTCCTGAATATAAAGCATGCAAATTATTCGAAAATATTTAAAAGGGCAAATTAAAATATTTCATTTAAGCGACGGTCTGCGAACAAAATCTTATAAAATATTAAAACAGAGTGATGTTGAAATTTTTAATAAAAATAATTGTTCTATTCGTCAAACCCATCGAGCAATTCTTCCATTTTCCGATGAAGCCCATTTCTGGTTGAATGAGTACGTAAATAAGCAGAATTGTCGTATTTGGAGTGAGGAGAATCCACAAGCTTATGTCGAAACAATATTACATCCACAGAAAATTACCTTCTACGCGCAATCTATGGCGGCCACATGGCATAAATCATATTTAAACATTAATTTCATAAAATTTTCTTTCCAATAAAGCCCATTTTATTGATATTAAAAATATATTTCCTTGTTATATTATGATTTAAACTCTATAAAAAACACCCTTTATCTTATATCTGATATGAACAACATTCGTTTGTTTTAAAAATTATTCATTTAGGCTAAGATTCGTATTCCCGAGTGATAATTTTTTTAGTTCACAAATTGACCAATAGAAAAAGATTAGTTAGCAGAACGGAACAACATGCTGTTTTCAGTGTGTTGATCCCCTCCGTGTGGCGTCTATTGATGTAAACTTGTAGTTTTAAATACAGAAACTTCATGCATTTTTATTTTAATTAAGTGTTTCTTGGCCAAATTTAAAATTTTGTCATTCATAAAGTCTAACAAGCGGGGACCTGGTAGGTAAACCTAATTCGAATACGCTGAATTCAGTGGTACTAAGCGTTTTTTTTAGGTTAGCTCTTGTTCAAAAAATAATTCAGATCGAAAACTTAGTTAAAAGTACGAGAAAAATCGAAATTTGTCCAGTTTTCTATCAATTATTAATTTTTATATCGGTTAAAAATTTAAATTTAAATTGAAAAAAAAACATTAAAAATTCCCCAAATTAAAAAAATTGCCATTTCTGACGAAAAAAAAAATTAAAAATTTTTTTTCAAAAAGTTTCCTTAGAACGCATGTTCATCAATAAATGTTAATAAAGACCGCTTCACACTATAATACAAGTATTAATGCTCTAATTCTGTTCGACGAATGTATTGTCTTGTCTATGGACGAAAAAAAGAAGCAGTTTTGATTCTTTAAAACGATTATTATTTATTGTCTATGCTAGAAGGTTCGTGTATTTGCTTTATGATTTTGTTATAAACATTATATCCAACACATATTTTTTCATATATTTTTCAAACTATTGTATAATAATTTAATTGAATTTTTATGTTTTAAAAACATGGCAATAATATTTATATTTTTTATTGTCAAAGACAACAACCATTTTTGAAGAAAATAATTTAGAGACTTCAAAGACAAGAACTCAGAAGCATTTTCAAACAAAAACGTCCTAAATCTTCTTACTGAATTAGGGCATAATACTTTTGACGAAAATGCATCCCTAATCTAATTTCTGTTTCAAAAATTTCAAAAGACAATAACAACTCAACATGTCAGAGTTGCATTTTCCACAAAAGTATTAATACTTGTATTATAGTGTGAACGGCCTTTAAATGGCAGAAAACCGGGAATATTTTCGATTTTGAGTTACTTTTAATCAAGTTTTCAATCTTAATTATTTTTTAAACAAGAGCTAACCTAAAAAATGGTTAGCACCATTGGATTCAGCGTACTCGAATTAGGTTTACCCACTGGGTCCCCGGCTTGTTACAAAAAAAAAAAAAAAGTTTCGAATTCGAGCACAGTGTTATGGATCATTTTTTCCTCAATATTTAAATGTGTGTTTTGTTTTCCTTTGAATACTTAGCTATTAATAGAAAAAATTATTTTGTTTTATAAAGGGTTTATAAAACAATTTTTTTATGGACAACTGTTTAAAAAACTTTTTATAAATCAGAAAAATTTTTTTTATGAAAAAGACCTTTAAGTTTTAACAACTTTTGCTAACCACTGTGATTAAAATTTCGTGCATATTTAGAAATGAAGACATTGATTTATTTTTCGTTTGCAAATATTAAATTAAAATTGCTTCCGAATTGTGTTTGTTAATTATTTGAGTTAATACAAAATCTTTACCTTGAAAAAAAGTAATAAAATTGTAGGCAGAACAATTCTGCTTAATTATTCTTTTACATCACACACACAACACTTTATTTTAAAATATTTATTTAAGTTTGCTTAAATTATTTCTTTCTCTTTTGCGTTAAAAATTCCTTAATCCTTTTTTTTTTTGGTTTAAAATTTTGTTTAATCGACGGCTTCACGTTTATATTATTTTATTACACAAATGCTTTGGATTTGAATTATTTGTCTTGCACTTAAACCGAAATTTACCTGCGGACTATCCAACGCCAAACCGAATAATGGATTATTGGGAACGTATCCCGTTTCAGGTTCCACAGGACCTCCATTTGAGACATCGCACGATATGTACATAGCTCCACCCTCTTGATCTTCCAGGGAATCTGTGTAGTTAATGAAAAGAAATAACTTACATAAATGGAAGGTATTATAATTTAAATCAAATATAAATGTAAAGCATCCCTTAAGATTATAACTTGCAACCACTTGGAGATAAAATACTCCCGTGCACCTGTAGCACATTTTAATTTTTTTTGATTTTGCGCATTGATTGCAAATAGTTTACACGTAAAGTAAATTTTTCATTTAACTAATTAAATAGTTTCCGGCTATATATACGCGTAAAATCGCAAGTCCAACATTTAAATTTTCTTTTTATATACATATGTAAACATTGCTCATTCGCCCATTTATTTGAACAACGCTATAACTCTAAAACACTAGTTTTACCGAAAACAAGTTTAAAGTTTTAAACGAAAATTTTATTTTTATCTTAAGAGTTGTTGATTATACATACATATAAGATACATATTTGTATATTGAAATGGTAATACGGTACTAGGGTAACACGGTGCATATTCAGTGTAAAATTTCTGTTCATATCCATGGTTATGAATTGTTTTATAAATCCCTTGTCGATATATATATATATATATATATATATATAGTATATATATATATATATTATATTATATTTTTAGACGTTTTAATGTCACTGTTTTAATAATTCTGTACTGCCTCAGGAATGAAATCAGTAGTAGACTGTTTTATCTACTTGTCGCATCGTAAAAGTTCTCACATGAAGTGTAAAACGAAAAATGCCATCGTTTCCCGATTTGCGAGAAAATAGTGTTTCCGTATTTGAATGCCAAAGGGAACGATGCTGATTCTGGTTTTAGTGGAATATTTCCAAAAATTGGATGGATATCACAAAAATAATATTACAATATGAAAATAAGAATTAATTATATATACTCGTAAGTAAAATAAAATAAACAGACAATGTCGTCATTAACACTGTTAGGCCCGGCTTACATCTATGTGCCATGTGCCCAAAAAAGCATAACCACTAATTACTAATGAAAAACTGTTTGATTCAGACATATATTTATTGATTTAAACAGTTTCAAATCATGTTGGATCAGGGATATAAAAGTTGATACAATTGTACTTTTTTCTGCACTATTATAAAGTCAAAAGTACCATAGCACCCCAATGACCAATTTAACACTATTGATTTTTTTTCTATTATACAACATGAAATATTTAATATTGAATCCATAAATAACAAGTTTCGAGAGCTGGTTGATGTATCAATTGTTAAGACTTTAGGAAACGATAACATTCGTACCTTTTGCTCGAGGGTATTAGAAATGATAAATTAATTAAATGAACCAATGTTTTCCGATATTTCTAGAAATGCTGGAGAAACTTCAATTATTCTACATTCGTTTGCTAATGTGGAAAGGGTATTTTCGTACAAAAATACATATAATAAATACCAAAGAAATAAAGACTGTTTGCTTCGACTGTCTCCAATCGAAGCCAGTATATATTTTTTTTTATAAATATTCATATCTCATATTATTTAAAAATTAATATTAATCAATAATATTATCCTTTTCGTACTAATATTTTAAATGAGACAGTGAGTTTGTTTGTTTGTTTTCTACGCTTTCACACTCTAACCGCTAAACCAATTTAGAAACGTCTGTTACCAATGGAAAGCTACAGTGGATATTTTTTATCCGGTGCGGAACCGGCTTTTTAAATTTAGTATAAATTTTTTTTTTTCGAAAAATATATTTTAGGCGGTTTAGGGTAATTTTCGTTTCGGATTTGATTGTTTAACAAGTCTTAAAACCGGTTTTATGAGTTTTTTAACAGATCAAGGCGAGCAGAGTCGTGGGTAAAATTGTGTAATAAATGAAGTTCAAAGTGCCTTTTTGTTAATTGTTAAGATTTTTTTTTCTAAAATTACACTTCACGTTAATATTTTCTTTTCTTTTTGTAATAATTTAAATGTGTAGCACAAAAATATCGTGATTCAAAAATTATTAGATTTTTAAACGTTATATTATTTTTTAAATGATTATTTAGAAGGCGGCAACGCTGATACTTTGACACCACTGTACTACTGTTGAAGCTCCGCCCACTGCGTTATAAAATCGCTAAACGAAACACATTCACATATTTGATTCTTAATAGTATTTGTGTGTGAGTGTATCTCCTCGTGTTTGTTGTGTTCTATTGCCGGGAAAATTCACACCACATTCACACGCACTGTAAACATGGCTGTGTATCTCAGGGATGCTTCTTTACATTTCTCATTGTAATTCACTTAACATTTTTTTTTATTGATTTATTTATGTTTTTCTTAGATTCCTGTTGTATATTGCATTATGAAATTTTTCATGAAATTTCACCAAATTTTTGGCACGAAACTTAATGTGATAAAAGCAGCCTAAGAGAAGAGTCTGATGAAGATAAAATGGCGCATTTTTGGCAACATACATATTTATCATGGCTTCTGATATAAGTACATTCATACATGTATACGTACATAAGTACATAAAGGGTGATTTTTATAGAGGTATAGAACTTTGAAATGGAATAAACCAAAGATGATTTTTTTTAAATTGACATGGAATCTACTTTATTCGAAAGATAATTTTCCGGCATTATAATTTAAATATGACATCTGGCGTATGAGGCAACGGCTGGCTCGAACGTAGTCTAATCTGGTGGTCCAATTTTCCATAACTTTTTCCAACATTTGCGGCCATGTATTGGCAATAACGCTGAGAATGTTGTCCTCGAAGTTGTAAATCGTTTCGGGGCTTATCAGCGTAGACTAGCCACTTGACATATCCCCAGTGAAAATAGTCTAGCGGCATTAAATCGCACGGAGACCGATTCACGGGTGCGAAACGTGAAACTATGCGGTTACCAAACGTTTTCTTCAACAAATCAATTGTGGCACGGGCTGTGTGTGATATGTTGCGCCGCCTTGTTGAAACCACAGCTCCTGCACATCATGGTTGTTCAATTGATGAATGAGGTAATCATGGCGCATAGACTGATGCGGGCCTTCCTCTACGCTACGCTCTACAGCAGCAATCATTTCTTCTGCACGCACTGTACGTCGTTCTTGGGGATGCGTATTATCATTTAGAGTAAAAGTGGTGCGAAAACGTTCCATAGTTAATAGAATTAATTGCTCTGATTGTAGATTATGTTGACCGTAAAATGGACGTAGTGTAGTGGGCGATACATATTTCGAACAGAACCATGTTTTTCAAAACAAATTGCACAATTTGGAAGGCATCAGTCTATTCATGTTGAAATGCCCAGCCAAACTAAACATAAATCACTTGACAGCTGACAAAATGGCCGCCAGTTAAAAAAGTGCTGCCAACTTTAAGTTTTATACATCTATAAAAAAAGCACCCTTTACACAAATACGTACATATGTATGTATAAACACAAAAGTTTCATGCAAATAATTTCATGCAAACAATAAAATATAAATTCACTCTTAAAATATTTAAAGCTACATATTTTCGGGGCATAGAAAAGATGTTTTGCTCAACTTACCCAGAATTATTTTCAAGAGTTTGGAACTTTTATATAGCAATCCCATGACATGACTCCTTTATCAGGCTGTTTTTGCTGTTGTTGTTGTTTTTGGTTTTTATATACAAATTGATTTTTTTCTACGTTTCATAATATGTTATTTGTGTGTTACTAAAATCAAATGAAAGGTATTGAGAACATTAAATATTGAAACACATTTTATGTATGTACATATGTATAATCGGTTAGCCATTTGATTCTTATACTTTAAAATTTGCTATATTTGAACTAACAATTAAATTCATGTTGCTCTTGTAAAGTACCTTATGTACCAGCGAATGTACATAAACATATAAGTCGCAGTTCACACACGTCAACTTTTGTTGATCAACTCGTAATTCAGTTTAAAAATGTGTGTGGTAAGTTTCGTGAAAATCGGTTAAGTAGAACCACGTGAAATATAATAATAAATTTTCATGGGCGTTGTCCCGCCCATTTTTTTTTAACTTTAAAATTGTGTAATTACAAGAACTAAAGGTGTTTGCTAGGTTTCGCAGCATTCAAATAAATAGAATACCATAAAATCAAATAACAACATTTGTGGACGTGTCCCCGCTAGAGATAGGCAAATGCAAATAACAGTATCGATATATTTTTTTCTAAAACATCGATATTTCGATATATCGATATTTTTACTTTCTGTTTATCGTTGCGGAATATGAGAAATATCCACAAGGCAACAATCCATTAAACAATGATTTAATATTTTAAGAAATTGCGAACAACTAACAACTTTGTATTATAATATAATTTTTGGAAAACTGCAATAATTTCGAATGCAAATACAAAAGAACTGCGGATGTTAAGTAGCTCCTTAAGGCTTTATTAATCTTTACTTTCTGTTGTTGATCTGTGCTGTGCCGTTTTATTTCTAAATTTTACAAGTTACTTTTCTGTATTAAATTATCAGCTGTTTCTGAACAGAACGGTCACAGTTTTCCACTAAAGTGATGAGTTTTGATTAGTTTTATGTTTTTCTGGTAAAAATTAAATTTTTTAAATTCCTAAAGCTCAATCACAGATTATTTCGAAATGTTTTTATTTTATTTAAGCTGCCACTTACAATTACTTAACAGTTTTGAGATTTTCACAGGTTGAACCGAAATAGAACAGAACAAAAAAGAAAAATAACTGCTTGTATAAGATTTCTATAAACAAAGAGTCAGCTGATACGTAACAGAACAGGAAGTAAAAACAAATTCTGCCTTTAGGCTTATACCCACACAAACTGAATTTGACATTTAGCTACATATTAATAAAAGTCAGCTGGCTGAGTGGGCTCGCCTTATGCATATACATATGCGCCTTGGCTCTTATTATGAAATTTATTTTTTTTCGCATCACTAGCAGTGATGCCAATATCATATAGTTACAAAGTGGCTAAAATTTATAGAGCTTTTAAAAGTACAGAACCCCGATACTCGTAAATAAGAATCGATGTATCGATGTATCAGTTTTTGAAATATCGGCGATATATATATATATATATATATATATATATATATATATATATATATATTTTTTTTTTTTTTTTTTTCCCATCTCTAGTCTCCGCCCACTTTTTTTACAATGGATCAAATTGGAAGCTATACCCTCTCAGAAAAAAAATTACAATCGGTCTAAAATGTACCGAGTTATGAAGTAACAATGTCAAAAAAAACAATAGATGAATTGATAACCTCCTCCTTTATTTTGAAGTCGGTTAAAAACAAAACAGAACTTTGTTTCTCAGTTCAATAGATAACAAAACTAAAATAGTTGTATGAAAAATTAGTCAGATCAGTTGAAGAGATTTTAAGTTATCCAGCTATTTTTGTTTATGAAAAGCAACGTATTTAAAATTTATTGCTTTAGTGGTGTATCATTTACTGTCGATAGGACTAAAAAATATCGATTGTTTTCAGGTATTAATCGACTGCAGAATAAAAACATCGATGGTCACGATAGTAGTATCGATAGTGCCATCGATAGTTTTCCACCTGTAGTATACATACATATCTGTCTCGTCGCTTAAAGTACTAAATATTTCACAATGCTATAGCAACCTAATGGCTAAGGAGATCATGGTTATTTTTTTTGATTATTATTTTTATAGTATCCCTCCTTATGGCCCATAGACTGAAAGATCAAGCGCAGAAAAGTTGGAGTGAAACGAAAACTTGCTCTTATGATTCCAAATAGACTAAATTCCTTTTATCACTAATTAGAAGCAACTGTAGACTTCTAGTGGGGGCCTTAACTGGGCACTGCAGAACGTCTTCGTATGCTGCCAAAATAGTAAAAATACTTGATGGCACTTGCAAGAAATGTAAGGCACCTGTGACTGCTAAGTTTGTCAAATCTGTGTGGTAGTCATGCGTTGCAAGTACCACGAACTACAAACAAAAAAAATTTATTTTGATATCACCGATCAATAAAAAAAAATTATTGAATATTCTGTAAACTTGCATACACTTGAAATCTACGTAAACAAGATTTATTTAACCTTTTTCGGCAATGGTTTTGCTTCATATGTGTTTCATGTTAATCTAACATGGTTTACGGTAATCTTTAAAGAAAATTGTTCCCTTTCAACTAACTTTATTTCATGTCGATTTAACATTATCATACTGTTAAATCAAAATGGAGAATCTTATTAAATCGAAGTTATTTGAAGTTGAAACAACGTTAATTCGATAGTGAAATAACACGAAGAACCATGTCGAATCAAAGTTTTTTCAAGTTGAAACAACATGAATTTAATTGAATGCAGTTATTGTATTTGATTGATTATTTAACTTTAACGTGTGTAAATTGGAACAGGCATCAGAAAAATGATTGTATGTATATAATTTGTTCCCCGGCCAAAATTTGAGCTCTGAATACATCACGTGGTAGTCAACGCGCTTACCTTTGCAACCACAACAACATTAAATTTTCTTTAGATACATACCAAATATATACCATCATGATTTTAACTGTAATTCAACATGATTTAATATGATTTCAAATCATTTTTTTGCATGGTGATCTTACATTAATATTTTTTTCCGTGTGAAGCAAATGCAGAATTTCGTTGACTTATTTTCCCATATTCAACAACACAGGTTTTTAAAATTTTTTTGGGATATTTTTTTCTGTGTAGGCTGCCTTACGGTTCGTGTTATCTGCTGGCAACGAGCTCTTCAAAAATTCAATTCTTAAATTTTTTAAGTTTTATAATTTTTTAAGTTTTATACGCTTAAAATATGTTTTTTCAGTATATGAAATAGATCAAGTAATAGGACATTGTTGTCGTGCGTTTCCAAATCGCAGCGATCCCCAGAAAATTCCTGATAAATAGTTTCAGGAAATCAATACATTAAACATTAGTTATTATATCGCTCTCTTCAGAATCAGTTATTTCTTCAATTGAGTAATATTTGAAAAAAAAATATGTTTTTCGCATGAGCAGAATCAGATCTGTAAAACGTTGAAGGCCTTTATGAAACAAAGAAACCTATTTGAAGATTTAAATCATTTAATGTGATGAAGCATTTGGAAAAATTCCCCACAGAGGAATTTGTTCTGTTGTGTGTAACTGCCATTTTGGGAAGAATTAAAAAAACACTGTGTTTTGTTATTTAAATCTTATAAAAACAATACAAATCAAAGGTCACAGTTCTCTATTTATGATTCGATTAGGCTAAAATTCGTATCGCTCTCTAAGCCAAATTAAAGATGACAATTTTTAAGGAAGAAATTGCACTTAAGACAGTTGTAAAACATTATGACAAACACTAGCACAACGGAACAACATGCTGTTTTCGAAGGTCGTCATGTCTTCACCATCAGCGCTCTTGTGTTTGGTCCACTGTGTGTAAACTTCAGCTCTATACACATACTTTTCAATGCAAGTGGAATATAGGATTTGATTTGATATTTGATTGAAAGCTTAAGTTTAACATCATTAATTTACAACAGTCTTGTCGTTCTTCTTTGAAGCAGAATTTTATCTAAATTTCAATTCTAATATTCCTATTATTCCGTAAATGGCAGCGACTTTTGACGTTCGTATTTATGGATATTGGGGCCATAAGCCCAACATATTAGTGATTCGCTTAATCATGATCTTTTAAAATTCTCCTTATACCTTATACTGTTTCAACTGTAATTATTGATAATTTCATAAGTTCACTTAACTTTTTGAATACATTTATCAACTCTCATGTATGGCACAATTTTGAGGCTATTTACAAGCGTGCAAGAGAGAGAGAGAGAGAGAAAGAGCGAGCGAAGGTGCTGTTCGGTAGCAGAAGACTATACAACTCTTTTGTCTCATATTTAATGTTGCTTAAAACAAATACATCTCTTTTTAAGCAAAAGTTTAATGTGTTCAATTAAACTTTTAATCAATTAAATTTTTAAGCAAAAGTTTAATTAAACTTATTTGATTATTTGAATTTTTATTTTTTTGGAATTGAAGTTGTGAATTTAATAACAAATTTTTCTGTGCGATGATATGTTGTATTACAATCGAATGTGATCTGTTACTAACCGGGAACTTGAACCGATCCATACATTTCGTATCGTGTTACACACATGCTGTGGTATGGGTGTAATATAATTTCATACTATACAAGGCACTTTTAGACTAATCTGTTGGCATGTCAAGGCCCAGAAACTCTGCAACCTTGTGGAGGTATTCGTAGCCCTTCCCTATCTCGCTATGATGTAGTACGAAAGCAGAATTGTGTGGTTTACTGATCAGTGAATTGCACTACGTATTAAACAGAAAATAAATCATGTTGGTTAGTCTAACCAATTTTAATTGTCAATTTTACAGTTTATGTAAATTGTTCTTGGAACCTGAAATAATGAAATTTTTTCTGTTGAATTTAAACAAATTGGGAAATTATCTTTTGTCTTCAGTGCAAATTGTTGTAACAATTATATTGGTTAATTTAATAGACATTTAGTTGTTAATTTTACTGTGTGACCTTAAACTGCCCGCTATTAACCAAAAGTTTAACGATTAAGAGGAACTTAACAGGAGCAACTTTGAATCTTAATTATTTGTAACAATTTGGTTTTCAACGCCTCAATTACTATAATTATGCCTGTAATGGACTGTATAAATAAATGTTTTTCTTAAATTAAATTCTACTAAAGAAATTTCAGAAAAGTTTCCAAGTGGCCCTTTTCATTTTGAAATCCCTGGTGTAAGAATTAGTTGAGAAATAGTTCTAACGAAACATATTTCTAGAATGAAGAGGAGACTTAAACGTTTTTAAACATTTTTCAATTAAATTTTTTTTCTTGAAGTGGTAAACCTTTTCACATCCTCTTATCCTTTCCTTTATTAAAGATTTACCAAGATTTACCATTTATAATCCTATAAATAACTTTGTTTTTAAAAATTTTTCAATTCAATTTTCAATTTAATTTTTTTTCTTGAAGTGGTAAACTTTTTCACGTCCCCTTATCCTTTTTTTTTTATTAAAGATTTACCAAGCGTTTTAGTCTTATAAATAACTTTGCATTGATTTTTTTCTATTTTTAATTATATTTAAGATATTTTTTTTCACTGCACCTTATAGACAAATTGTATTCCATAATTAGTTGGTTGTATCTATATCCTTAATAATATTAAATTTTTTTCTTGGTTGTAATTTATTTTAGAATATTTTGTGCTTTAAGTTGACTTTATTTTTTTTATACACTTTTTGACTTTTTTTTTTTAATTTTTTTTCTTGTATATAATTTTTTTGTATTGCATTAAATTCTTGCTGTTATTAAATTCAAATTTAAAAACCGTTACGCGTTAAAATTTAAAGACACGACTTGAATTTATGTTTGATTTGTATCTAGAGGAACAACTTGCAACGACGAACTAAAGACAGCAACTAATTTTAAATATCAGATCAATTCAGAAAAACTATCGTTCAAAAACTGTATTGATGGATGGATTTCGTTAAAAAAAAAAATTACACAAACTAAGACAAAAAAAACCTTAAGCGACAACCACAATACAAAAATAAGCATTAAAACACTTACCCACACATACGCACACACACACATACATAAAAAACAATAACAACAACAACAACTAGTACTTAATTACAAATACAAATATATAACATAAAAACAATAAGAAAGAAGAATATCGCCCTTAAAAATACAAACACACTAACACACACTTATAAGCTGGTGAGTGGTTGAACCAACTCGTTATTGAACAAGCACAAATCCCTCCTCCTGCCCCCCTCTTCCTTATAATTTCACATATGTATGTATAGTCACCGCTCACACACACACACATATCCATATTTACTTGCATGCATGAACATCCATCCATTCACATCGAAAGTGTCATACAAATCAGTTTTCAATTTTGTTGTAGTTGTTTTATTGTTTATTATTTTACTACCCCTTGACCCATAGTGCATTATTTTTTATTTTGTTGTCATTCAATATCACACATTATTGGACGACATCAGATACTGTCAGTGGGAAAATGAATATGGAAAAAAATTTTAACAAGAACGAATGAATGAAAAAGTTTGAGAAGTCAGATAGACAGACAGACAGAAGGACGGACAGACGGACATTCACACTATTGAACTTAGGTGATGTGAGCAATAAACTACTCATCACTACTGATCTTGTTGTTTGTCGGCGACACCAACAAAACCAACACATCCAAACTTCTGTAAATTTTGTAGTCAGTCAGTAAAATAACAAAAAATAAATAAAATAAAACAAAAATTACAAGCTTCCTTGTTTCTTAATCGCAAAAGGAACGGCATGGAGAAAGATCGTTTTGCATATCTTGTATTTTTCATTTTTCATTATCTTGTATTGCATTTTCATCGGTCTTTATATTGATAATTATCAATAAAAATAGAAATCCATAAATTGAACTCTACTTTGCAATTTCGAGACGCGCCTGGTCCATACCAGAGAATGACAATACTATTGTTTTAAGTACTCTTTGAGTATTGGCTGCCAAGCAACTATGAATGCGTACAGCTAAAAATATAAAACAATCGGCTAAATATCTATAGCCTGAGTATAAAAATACTCAGACTATAATTATGACAGAGAGTCAATGCGATTGATACTCATGTGACTTTTTATGGACCATAAAATAGTGTTGAGCCACTCGCATAATCTTTAAATGAGGAACTTTCGTCGTGTAGCGTTAAGTTACCCATAGACTATGCAATATTATTGAGTACTTTATTGGATCCACACTATCCAATACATTGCACAATATTTAAAAAAATTTATGGCGCATTTTTCTTCCAATATACGTATGTAAAAATCCACAAAATGCACAGGTGCGTCTACTCTTTGTGGATAGTGGAAGGCCCCATAGATATTATAGGGCATCTGCGAATGAAATAAGAAGTCGCGTGCAGCTAAGCGGTCACAGAGGGGTTACGAGTCGGAGTAAACCCATCCAATTTCTGGGGTCTAATCGTCGCTTTCGATAACGATTCTCAAACTGAAAAAACGATCGAATCAGCTCGTTATCGAAAGTGACGATTAGACCCCTGCTCGCCAATGATAATAAGGGCGACATGGCGAGTAGTTGGCGCCATGAAATAAGCAACAGTGAGTGGCATATGCCTGCCTCCAGGTTTGCTAACAGCCCTAGTACCAGCCTAATCACCTTGCCATCTTAAAATTAACCGATTACCGAAAATAACCAAACATGAAAGTTTGCAGAGAATGCTTTACTCATAACCCTCATGTCCTTGGTTTGTCAGGAACTAGACAAACGATCTCAAACGGGGGCACCTTTCTAAATTCCTGAACATGGAACATTTCTATGCTTTTGAAACCATCCCGTCTAGCCAATTTTGGTAGAGAATGCTCTACATATAACCTCCATGTTCTTGGTTTGATAGAGACGAGGTGTTCAGGATCTGGAGACACGATCTCAAATGGGCGCACCTTTTTACACTCCGGTAAATATACTAACCAGCCGAGAAGTAATGGAGTTAGTTTCCTGCTATCCAAGGAAGCTAGTAAAGCTCTCCTAAAATGGAAACCGCACTCAGATCGTATAATCAATATCAGACTACGCACGTGTATCAGAAACATGACGGTCATATAGTGCTTTCTCCGACTGAGGTATCCGAGCTAGCTGTGAAGGAAGAATTTTACGACAAACTTGACAGAGTAATCACAGCTACTCATAGGGGCGATATTATTTTCTTAATGTGTGACTTTAATGCACAAATTTGACCCGACAATACAGGTCGCGAGGAAATAATGGGCAAGCTCAGAACTGGCAGAATTACCGAGAACGGCAACTTCTTTACGGACATATGCGCATCAAACAATCTCGCAACAGGTGGCTCGTTAGTCCCAGAGAGGGGAATTCACAAAGCGATATGAATCTCTCCTGATCACCGATCCGAAAATCAAATAGACCATATAGCCAACAGATGTGTTTCAGATGAACGTGGGCACCTGCCTTTACGGCCTTATGTCACGGTGGTCCAAACACCGGGTGTAAATAAGACGCCAACCATCGCCCCCATACACCCTTTATAATGAACCATGTGCCCACTCCACAAGGCATATAGGTTGCATTCTTTGAATATAGTTATCCCTCTACTATGTTCCAGTACCTTGCTGAGGTACTTCGAGCTATCTAAAGTCTTTGCCGTAATGTCTGGCTAACCGCGTCGCGCCAATCACTAGCATTGATTTAAAACTGGGAAGCCAAGACTATTCTCCCAGCGTTTTTGGTAGCAACCACAGCCACCACGTACGATTCTCCAAGTTCTCAAGCCACATTACACCTGTGTGCTTACACCCACAGCGAGGTCTCCAAGAGAATTGCCGGCACAGCTCAACCACTCATCAGAGATGGACGCATGCGTGTGTCGCCAACAATCCAGTGCCTACTCCACACAGCTCAAAATCATCCCTTTAACCCCGTGGGGTATGACGAACTCGACCTTTTAGCAAAGGATCCTGACGACCGCTACATACACCCAAACTCCCAGAGCATTTCGGCTGCAACCGGGACCCGTGGAACCAGAATTACCCTCTGGTGAGAGCTCGAAGTTCCACCATAAAGGCTTCACCTCTATAGTCTTTTGAACTCAGGGGCAGTTCCAGGTGACCCTGCACCTGGTTGACAACAACAGACCTGTTTTCCTTTTATAAATATGTGCACATCCTTTACTCTGTTGCCAGAGATTGGGTAGTAAGGTACGCCAACGGAAAAAGCCACATCACTCCAACTGGATCCTCGGGCGTGCCACACCCGTAATCAAAAATAGATCCTCCTGGGAGACCATATAGCCAACAGCAGCAAGTGACGTGGTTCAATTTTGGACGTGAGAAACCGAAGACCATCATCTAGTTGTCGCCACACTCCGTTTAAAAATTGCAGCCATTCAGACAAACAGTGACTCGAAACCAGAAAAGAGACTGAACAAGCAGAAGTTAAAGAACCCAAGCATAGCAGCAGCATATTTGATAGTATATCGAACTCACTTGCATCCCACACCTTCGCAATTATGACATTGGGACACAACTAGGGATATCCTTTTAAGGACTACAAAAGCTCTGACGACATCTGGGCTTTAATTGTGGAGAGAAGAGTTCGTAATCAGTCAGGTCGAAATCAACAATGCGAGAACCCGGAATGCAAAACTACAACAACAGCAGAAAAGATAAACGAAAATTAACAAATGTTATCACCGTTAAAGCACAAGCCGCAGCGGAAACCAGTCGCAGTAAGGACCTCTCCAAAGCGACAAAAACCTTAGCAAATAAAAACAAGACTACTCCCAAGAGGGCTGACGGTGGCAGTACTTCATCTAAATAAGAGCAGATGAAAATATGAACGAATGTTAACCCCAACTGCAGCCCCTGTGGCTGAGTGGTAGCGATGCTAACCTCTCAGTCCAGAGGTCGTGTATTCAATTCCCGCCATAGACTCTGTGAGTTTTCTGCAGATAAGCTAACTGCCTCGCGGATTAAAAAAGATGTACATGTAAGAACCATTTTGAAAGAACAGACATCTCCACCCAATATCAAGAACCTCGAGAAATAGAGCCAGCTATTAGGACCCTGAAAAGCAATAAAGCAGCAGCAAAAACAATATAAAACCAGAGTTGCTGGTGCAAAAGCATAGGGCCGTTTCTTGTTGTTACGGTTTCGGTAATGAGATTGTTTTCAGACGGATGACTGATTTAGCTGTAGTGTCTGATCCCGAACCTGGTGATTATTCTTCCAACAATGCATCCATACGTATTCAGTTGCTGCAGGTATTTACTCCATGCCGCGGTTAGGTTTATACTGCCCCCGATCGGTCTTCAGAGCCTCGTTAGCGTGGCAGAGGACACCAAGTCTCGGGTGGACAGTGGGTGAGGTTGACAGTTAGAGGGCATTGGCTTTATATACAAAAGTAACATTTGTATTTCCATCACTTTGAAATTGTTCCTCCCAAGGAGTTGCTAAATACAAATACTACTCCCACTCATCCGCGTACTTTTGGGTCGATGGTCAATTGCCAGCACATATCAAAGGAGGTATCATTTATAAGCTACCGATAAACGGTGACCTTCCCAAGTGCTAAATTGGAGAGGGATAACGTTGTTGAGTATGGTATGTAAAGTCATAGCTAACATCCTAAACGCAAGACTCAGTGCATCACTATGTAACGATCAAAACCCAGAATAGGTAGCTTTTCGACCCGCAAGATCGTGCGTAGGCCACGCCAAAAGTCTTGGAATTATTGTAGAACAATCAGTTGAATGGCGTTCTCTACCTTGTATTGCTGGACTGTGAGAAGGCCTTTGATAGCCTGTCACATGCAGATTGTGTGGCATTAAGAAATTATAAAAAAAACTGTACTCCGATGCGCACTGCCGTGTGCTACATGAAAACCAGCTCGATAATATAGTAACTGTCAGGAAGGGTGTCAGAGAAGGTTGCGTACTAACGAAACTTTTATTTCATATCGTGAATGAACAACATCATGGCCAAAACAAATCAGCCAAATAGAGACATCTGTTGGGGGCCTCCAGAGCCGCTTACGCACTACGCAGATGACATCTCTTTACTTACGAATAATTTCATCGACAGGCAGGAAAAGCTACGCAACATGGTTGAACTGATGGGCGGTAAGGCGGGTTTAAAAATAAACTCCCTTAAGACGAAAACGATGCGGATCAAAACAAAAAAATACCGAATTTTTGCGCAGTCTGATGACTCCCTTAAAGATGAAGGATCGTTTTTATATTTAGGCACATGTTGAATCGTCCTGGTGGAAAAGGGTATTTATTTTTGGCCAAATGAGGTTGTTGTTTTTAATTCCTCCTTGAATCTACCCAATATGCTGGTGTAATATTCGCCATTGACTGTTTTCCCTTTCTGAAGGTAGTCAATGTGGATTACACCGCGTTCATCCCAAAAAACTGTCTCCATCACTTTATTGGCTGACAAACCCACCTTTCCCTTCTTTGGCGCCAATTCACCCCGAGAAATCCACTGTTTTGACTGCTATTTCGTTTCCGGTGTGCTGTGGTGAATCTACGTTTTGTCCACGGTTACATATTGCGGTTGAACAACGCCAAACATTCCTGCGAAATTGTCACAGCGTTTGTGGTCGATTGTGCGGAAAGCTTACTCATACCCAAGTGATGATTCAAAATTGAAACCACTGAGACATGTAAGATGCCCATGGATTCCACAATCTCTCTCTCTTTCAACCTTCGACCGGCTAAACTGTGAATTTGTTTTTCAATTGTTTCGGATATAGAGACTAACTGGGCGTCCAGAACGTTCGGCTTGTACGGACACAACGAGATTCAGTAAACCACTTTTTTATAATTAAAATTGATGGCGAAAAGTCTCCATGTATATATCAAGTTTAACCTTGGTTTGAGTGATGGTTTTACCCGCAAATATAATGCTTAATGAGCACAAGAAATTAAAACTTTTTGCTGTCAACGGCTGCCAAACACAAACTAAATGACTCAGCTTGTGGACTTGGCTGAAGTAGTTAGCACGTTGACTGCAAAACCGCAGGTCCTGTGTTCGACCCCGGTATCCAACAGTCATTAAATAACAACACCACGCATTTTTCTGATGTGGATTAGCGTTCCTTTGTATCAGCTGTTGTAGGAAAGTTCAAATGATGAAGGTGTAGTCACTGAACTATACCGACTTCAGCAGATATTAGTCCTAATGTAACATCAGAGCGCCCTCCTTCGTTGTATAGCAGAATCATCCGCGAACTAAAATAACCAATAAAATCTCTACTAAACATAGTTTAAAAAAATTTAATAGACCTTATTTAACAGCAGAGACGCTGCAACGCTGCATTATTAAAAAACATGCAAAATAGCAGAGTTGTAAAAGAATGAAGCCTTCCTCTATCTCTTCCTTCACCACCTATCATCTCTATTACTATCCCTTTCCTAAAGAAGGTAACACCTAGTAATAATAGTAGGCATTCATTGCCCGAGTGTTATATCTCTTTATTAAAAATAAATAAAAAATTAGACAGGAGTCAACTGACAGTTGCTTGTTGACAGGAGCAGTGTGGCCATTTCAATTAAAGGAAATTCAAAAAGACTGTGAGTTAATAACCCATCCTCGTATTACAAAATTTTTTTGTTGCGCAATATAAATCAAAAGAGTTTTGATTTTAGCAAATATATTGTGCCATATACCACTATATAATGAACACACACAGGCAATTTTATTGTACAATATCAATTATTGCACAATAATTTTGCAAGTATGAGTATGGGTAGCTTTAAGCGTTTGTGTGAACACGAAATGGTCCTTGACAGCGTTACGTAGGACCACATTGTAATTAAGGCTACAGAAACTCTCAACTTATTTTACAACTGGGCCAGAGAGCGAAGTTTTGGTGTTCAAGCGGAAGAAACTTACGAAGTGTTAAGATCTTATATGACCGCCCTCCTGGCCTTCGGAGGGTTAATAAGAAATTGCAACAATGTTGTCTTTATTTGGTAGTTGTTTTTTCCATTATTATTCTCAATTCTTTGTGCAAAAGCTCAGAATATTTATTGCCAGTCTAGTGCAGCTACTCCAGTAAGCAACTCAAACAAAAGGCAACATTTACTTATTTCAACAGACAACACATTTCCAAACAGAAATGGTGACAATCTCTTGACTACTTAAGGCCGATAAGTACATACATACATACACACTTACATACATATGAACATTCATGCATTCATATGTGTATTTGTATGTACAAAATTAAATTCTTGCTAACCAATGAATATCGTCTACCATTTCATTTCGTCCGCTTTATGCCAGGGTTGTCAGATTTTTTCCGACCTACATATTTAGCCAAATTGATTTTAAAAATCGCCAAAAATCGCCAAAAATTTATTTTATGTGGTTTTTCTTAATATATATTTGATAATAAATTTGTTTTTATATAACAATTTTTTTAATATAAATTTTTAAAAAATAATCGTATAAAAATTCCCCAGCAAATCGCCAAAATTTTTTTTATTTATTTTATTAAATTCAAAACGCATTAGTAATTAATTAATATAAGAAAAATCATCAAAATTAAATTGCTTTAACCGGGTATGTTCTGTATTTCACACCTTTTAATTTCACGTGGAATACAGAACATACCCGAATATCTTGCAGACGAGTTTTGGTAGGATTTATTTTTGCAACTACTCCTTTATCAAACTAATTTTCAAATTCAATTTTGTTAAAAAAATAGCCATTAAATCGCCAACAAATTTATTTATCGCCAGAAAAATCACCATGTCGCCGAAGCAAAAATTTAGTCGCCAAACAAGTTGAAAAATGGCCACGTTTGGCGAGAAATCGCCGTATCTGGCAACCCTGCTTTATGCAACTTCAATGTGTGTGGAATAGTTGGATGGATGGATGGATGGATGGTTGGATAGATGTGTCGCTTTATTTGTTTTTCGAAATTTTATTGCATGCTTCTGTTGTTTGTTTAGTTTCTCTTTTTTTCTGCCTCTTTTGTCTTTTAAACTTCCACTTCCATTTGCCGCAGTTTCACTCCACCATGCTGATGTTGTTTGTTGCTGCTTGTTGTTGGTTTTTCGTTCATTTTGTGTCGAAAGAAAAAAAAATAACTAAATATTTATTCCTCGTAGCAGCCAATGTGTTCATTCAATTGTAATCAGCCACAAAAATTGTAAATCTTTCTTGTTAATATTTTTTTTTGTTCTCCATTGCAATGGTACTATAGTACGAGTATGTTTTTTGTTTTTGTTGTAGTCATTCGATATTGTATTTGTGGTGGAATTGGTTAAAAATTATGAAATACCTATTTTTTAAATAAAAAAAAGTACTTAGTTGTACATTCTTATGACTGACTGCCACTCACAAAATTTAATATTGTATTCTTGGTATTCATTTAGTATAATAAATTTGTTTGTGTTTTCATACAGCCATACATCGATATATACCTACTACGTTTATACGCCCACTAATTGCAAATAAAAACATTTAAAAACATAATTTAACTCAATGTTTATATGGCATAGCAAAAGTACACAAAACTTGGCAGCACTTCTATAGAAAAGTTATTTAATTATTTATTTAGTTTTTGTAATATTACACAGAGAAAACAGTGCCTACCAAATACCTCATAAAATAGAACAAAATTAATAAGAAATCTCTATGGTTTTCTTTTTCAATAAGGAAATCTTATTAATTTCATAGAGAAACCCTTTCTGAAAATCAAGAAGAAATCTTGTAGTTTTTATAAGGTTACCATATTGATTTTTTCAATAAAAAGATAAAAAAATTGCGTCTTTATTCTCTGTACTTACTATGTATTTTCATTTAAATACTATACCATATATATATATATGTATGTATGTATGTATGTATGTATGTAGTATGTTGAGTATGTTGTAGATGTTATTTATTTATAAATATAGGGTGTTTTTTATTGAGGTATAGAACTTTAAGTTGGAATCACTTTTTTAACTGGCGGCCATTTTGTCAGCTGTCAAGTGATTAATATTTAGTTTGGTTTGCCATTTCATCATGAACAGGTTGACAAAAGAACAACGCTTGCAAATCGTGCAAATTTGCTTTATTCGATCCAGCCGAATTGGCTTTAAAAAAGCCGAATTGGCTTTATTCGAGCCAGCCGCGGCGGCCACATGCCCGAAATCATATTTAAACATTAATGGCATAAAATTATCCTTCCAATAAAGCCAAATTGATGGACATTAAAACGATTTTCTTGTGTTTTATTTCAATTCGAAGTTCTATACCTCTAAAAAAACACCCTTTACATACACATTAGGTTATATTCTTAACTAACTTACCCACCAAGTATTGAACCAGCAAACTTCTACCTGATAGACAAGCACTCTACCCAATATGCTAACAAGCAGCCTAAATAACCATTGAAATTATTGTGCAAACATTCTTATACAATAACAAAAATTAAAAATTTTAAAAACCCCCGATATATCTAGAAAAGATATGACATCTTCTAGACGGCTGAACCAATTTTCTCGAACATCTCGATCAAGTCACCTTTCAAACAGAAAAAACTAAATCAAAATCGGTCCAGCCGTTTGGGCTGTACGTGGACACGGACAGACACACAGATACACAGACACACACTACAAACTTATAACACCCCTTTTTTTGGTCGGGGGTTAAAAATGAAAAAGATCATGAAAATAATTGTCTCTATGTCTACACATACTCATATAGGAACCTATTAAAATCTAAAAGAAAATCTTATTGAAAAAATCAATAAGGCAACATAATAAAATCAAGAAGCAAACCTTTTTAAAAAAATCATGAAGGCAACATAATAAAATCAATAAGAAATCCCTATAGTTTACAATTTATAAGAAAACCTAATCGAATCAAGAAGTTTTTCTCTATGGATTGTTTTTTTGGTGCCAAAAATAACGGAAATTGAGTAAAAAAAAGTCTTGATAAAATTAATAAGATTTATCACATAAAAACAATAAGGAATCTCTATGAAAAAATCTTCGCTTCTTTATGCTGGGATACCCCTTAGCCTAAAAACATTTCATAGAGAAAATCTTATTGATTCTATGAGGCAGTTTTTTCTCTGTGTAAGCCTACAAGGCCAATAAAATATTTCAAATAGTAAAATACCCAAGTATTTCAATAATACAAAATATAAACTTCGTAAGTTTTATAATGAAAAAACCTTAAAAACTAAAAGGTTAGAAAGGTTAAAAAGTAATAATTAATTGGTGGAGAAAAAAAATAAACAATCTAAAAAAAAATCCAAACATAAAATTGCGTAATTATTAAATACATATTAAGTATGATATGAATAGGATAAAAAATTTAAAGTTCAAAGGTCCAAATTGGGCGGGTACCTACAACTTAATAACAGGTCAAGTAGGCAGAAGAAGAGGGGAGAAATGTGTACATCGATTAAGAGGAGAAATGTTTAAGCAATTTAAGCTTAAAGCATTATTAGAACGCGAGAAAGTACGTAATACTAAGAGCAGACAGTTCCCAAGACTAATAACCAGGGTGACCGATGACATTTTTCAAAAAGTGGCACCAAATAGGGGATTTATCAAAAAAAAGGGGCAAAATTAAAAAAAGACGTGAAAACTACACTAAATTTTTTATTTTTAATTTATAGTTATATAATTCACTCAAAAAAAAAGGGAAAAAAGTGGCAAGGCAATCGAAAAAGTGGCAATTCGCCACTTTAGTCGGTCAAACGGTCACGCTGCTAATTACCCTAAACGAGGAAGGACATAGAAAAAGATAATTTAAAGATTCGTGGAAAGGTAAGGTGAGGATTTCTATTCCTAGGTGAAAATTTAAAAGCGTTACATAATTTCAAAGGTGTACCACTCTTGATAATCTTGTGAAAGGTAAAGAGGTTACGAAGGGATACATATGGAGTTATCAAACGAACAGCCCAGAAACTTTTTTACAAATCCTGAAATATGGTCCCTGCGACGAATATTGTAAACAAATTTAATAATGACATTAGTCAAGCGCTTATGTCTAGCCATAAGAAACCCAACAGTACCGGAGATAACCTCTAAGCCATAAATAAGTTGAGACATCAGAATCGCATGCGCCAGCCTTGTTCTCACCTGAAGAGTTAAGAAGATATTAGAAGTATAAAATTTTCTTAGCGAACACCAAATTCTACCTGACAATGAGTCAATATGGTTATTAAACGATACACTGAAAGAATTTTCCGCATAAATTCTATGAATTTCGACATTAATCTAATGACAAATTCATTAAAATTCAACCAACGTCACGCTTCGTTGGATTAATGAAACCAGTTTCGTCAAAATTATTATATTGAAAACTTCATCAAATTTATTTAACAGTGTAATTAATGCAGTGCTATAACTTCATCGAAACAGTAAAACAATTTCATGAAAATAATGAAATAACTTAAATATAAAGGGGTTTCTTAATAATTAGAAAATATTCTTACGAAGCCAGAATACCAAGGAAGCAATTCCAATGAAATTCTTTTAGATTTGTGAAAATTTTTTAATGAAATTGTTTCATTGGACTTATGAAGCAAAATTCTTTCGGTGTAGCCTGTTATCCAGGTTTAATCCAAGACATTTATGACAATCGACAAATTGAATACTATCGTCACCGAGTGAGATCATCAGGTCGATGAAAAAACGAGAAATCGTACCGACATCATAGCTTTAGTCTTAGTTTTATTAATAGTTAGGCAATTCACATGAGTCTAATAAAAAACATTTTCTAAGCATGAAATAATGTTATGCTCCAGAGTTTAATGAGAGCCCCTATGACCGCTGAACAAAAGATAAACATCATCTGCGTAAAGAAATGGAGTACAAAAGGTAGATTCAATGGTACTTTGCAGGTCATTAATATAAAGGATGAACAGAAGAGGACCCAAAACCCATCCTTGAGGAACACCTGAAGAAAGGGCAAGCGTATCTGATAGCCCACCGTTCACAGTAACAAATTGGTATCTACCGGTTAAATAGGTCACTAAGAGCCAGCACGCTGTTCTAGAAAAATTAAATTCGTTAGAGAGTTTACAAATCATTCCAGCAAAATTAAGCGAATTAAACGCCTTTGATAAGTCTAACGATATTAAGACAAGAAAAAAATTTTGTAAATGTGCAAAATATCAAATAATTATATGTTTTAAATGTCATCAATGTTTTTGTGCAATATTTATCGGGTTATTGATAACAAATATCAAACATTTGTAAGCGTGGCAACCTCAAGCATTTTATTTGCGAATACATAATGCGCTAATCAGCTTTATTTGCAAATACGACATACGTAGCAAAAGTACACAAACTTGGTATCACTCTATAGAAAACTTACTTATGTTGACCAAAAAAAAAAGTGTGTAAAGGTACAAAATATCAAATAATTATTTGTTTTAATTATCATTATTTGATTTTATTAATATTTTTGATGTAATATTTATCAATTTATTGTTTTTTATTTGCAATAATTTTATTTGCGAATAAGTCGCCCGTATAAACGCAGTATGAGTTAGCAAGTCGAAATAAAACAATTATATGGCAACAATTTACAGTTTTATTTGCAAATAAGTCTTGCGTGTAAACGTAGATCTAATACATGTGTATGTATGTATGTATTTATGTGTGTATATTTTATTTATTGCGCCAGTCATCCCCTAGGATGAAATTTATTTCAAAGACATTTCTAAAACTGCAAAAAACAATTTTACACGTCTCAAAATAAAGTTTTTAGCATATTCTGTCACCATTCTAAGTCCGATCTAAAAATTTTTAATGCCTTTGTTAATGGTGTGGTACATCTTCATATTTATCCTTGATAGTTTTGTAATCGGACATCAAATTCCAGATCCGGTTTCTGATATGTGGGATACTTCTCCCCCCAAATTGTTTTAAAGACACTAGAAAGCCCGATTGACACCATATATACGAGGGGAACTAATTATATTTTCAAGAACTGGGGACAAATTACGGAATTCGATACGGTTCGAAATTTTAAAATGTTTCCATATAAACTCTATTGAAATATTTCGTAAGTTCGTTCGATAACGAGTGCCGTAATACGCGCTCTGGCTACACTAATGTCAACTAGCTAAAATCTGGCAACACCATAATAAAGTTTGACATTTTTTTTAGAACAAACGCACTCACAACGTTTTGATGCACATTAGCTATTTGTTTTGGTTACAGGGAGTTCAGAAAATCAATTTGATATAAAAATAAATTCAGTAAAGTGCGACTTTGACTCGCGCACGAAGGGTTCCGTACGTTGGCTTTGATAATTTTTTTAATACAGTTTTTTTTTACGTTTTTTCAGCTGAAATAATTTTTTTTTATTATTTTTCGCTTTTTTCTCGTTTTGGCGATTTTTTTTTAATTTTGGCGATTTTTTTCATTTTGGCGATTTTTTAATTTTGGCGATTTTTTTTCATTTTGGCAATTTTTTTAATTTTGGCGATTTTTTTAATTTTGGCGATTTTTTCATTTTGGCGATTTTTTTTTCATTTTGACGATTTTTTCATTTTGGCGATTTTTCCGGTTTTCCGCGATTTATTTTCGATTTAGAAATTTTTTTTAATTTGGTGCTTTTTTTCGTTTTGGTGATTTTTTTTTTTGATTTTGGCGATTTTTTTTCGGTTTGGCGATTTTATAATTTTGAGCTTTTTTTGTTTTACCGTTTTTGAAAATTTCAAGAAGTTTGCTCTTACGGTTTCCAAGATACAGCAAGTTATCAAAATTACATAGTCAAAATTACATTAACTGATGGTACACCCTCTAATTAAAATTTTTTAAATTTTAGTGTTAATTGTTGTAGTCTGTATAAAAATACACTAACTTTACAAATTTCAAGTGCATATACATACATACAATTGTATGTATATTACATGGGATTTTAACATTTTTCGTTGCTCGTTTTGGCACACCCTTTAATTTCCAACTCTCATGTATTTGTTGTTGTAGCGCCCAAGGGTCTACACACTGTGTCCAAATTTCAGGTCCGTAGCTCTTACGGTTCTCGAGAAAATACCCTGTGACGGACGGACGGACAGACGGACAGACAGACAGACGGACAGACGGACAGCGTAGCGAAAACAATAGGGTTCCATTTCACCTTTGGTGTACGGAACCCTAAAAATGGAAATTTCAAGAGAAGGTTTTCGTTGGATTATTATTCACAACTTTTGACGTGGATTATCTCAACAAAAATGGGGCCATGAACTCGGTTCTTTGTATGGCGATAAAGCGCCATCAAAAACCACAGCATATCGCGGGTATAGTGAATTTAATCGTGGTGAATTCCGTGAAGGTACTCCAAAATCTCTTGTTGTGCCACAAAACATCGATGCAGTGCATGAACTGATAATGCAAGATCGTCATGTGGCATATTGCGAGATAGAGGCATCCTTGCACATTAGTTCCACTTCAATACATGCGATTTTGCATGAATATTTAGTTGTAACAAAAAATTTGTTCTTGTTGGATACCCCATCATTTATCAATGGCTCAAAAAAAGGCTCGCGTCAAGTGGTTTAAGGAAATGATTAAAAAGTTCAACTGTGGTGCTTCAGAAGACGTGTATAAAATCGTGACAGGTGACGAATCATGGCTATATGCTTATGAGCCGGAAACAAAACAGCAATCGACCGTGTGGGTATTCCAAGACGAGCTAAATCCAACAATATTTGTTCGTGGAAGAAGCCCAACGAAGCAAATGGTCACCAGTTGCTTCGGCCGAATGGCTCATGTGGCCCCTGTTTCGCTTGAGCAACGTAGAACTGGCAATTCTGAGTGCTACACGAACATTCGTTTGTCTGAAGTCTTCGGAGAAATTCGTAAAACTAACCTCCGAAGACGAATCATTCTTCATCGTGACAATGCGAGCTCTCACACATTTCGTCAATCAACTGAATTTTTGAGCAGACAAACAATCGAATTGATGACTCATCCTCCGTACAGTCCTGACTTGACACCCAATGACTTCTTCTTGTTCCCAAATGTCAAAGGTAAACTGTGTGTTAAACGATTTACGAGCGCCGGACAAGCAGTTGAAGCGTTCAAAAACCATGTTTTAGAGGCGTCTCAAGAGGAATGGTAAAGCTGCTATGATAAATGGTTTGAACGAATGCAAAAGCATACTCTTCATCAAGGGGAATATTTCGAAAAACAATAAAGCCATTTTAATTAAAAAATTTGTGTTATTATTTGCTATTCCCAAAATCTAAATAGTGGGTCTCGCATGTAGTATTAGCATTTAAAATACAGTAGAACGTCGAAGAAGGTAATCAAAATGCCCCAAGGCTAATTAACTATTGCGAACTATTAACTTTTCTAAGCCGGTTTCAAAGTAGTAAAAATAAATTAATAAACATGGATGTTTCGGAAAGAAATCACTAAATTTATTTCAGTGACTCAGTTTTTCTCATTTATTATCTAAGTTTATTAAATTTACTTTAAAGCGGCTCTTAAATAAATTTCCAGTTTTTTTCCTTTGTATACATATTGGCAAGGTGTGCATTCGATATCGAACTAATTTTCAAGAAATTTTAGTTATGTTTGTATGGAAATTTCGATCGATATCGAATGCCTTAATTTACTTTCTGGTTTTTAAAAGAGCTTAATACTCGATCTTATAAATTAAAAAATAAAGTGATTATTTTTTTAAATATAGAAATCTTTTCGTGGATGTGTGTTCATTGAAGTTCGGCACTCTGGTGCCACTTTGCCCAGCTATGATATGTAAATGCATCTTTCTAACCATGTCTCTATCTGTGTCATAGTATCCCGTGCCAAGGGTAACGTGATCGGTACTATGATTTAGTTTTTCTTGGACCATTTGGGATAATATTATTTAGCAATAATTCATTGAAATCATCAATAGGTATAAAATCTTTTTGACAACACTTTGGATAGGGCGCAGTTGGTTCAATCGGTTTTCCCAGCTTGTAGCCCGCTGGTGGCTGTATAGTTCCACATCTAGGTTAAATAAAAATTTAAATTAAAGCTCTATAACTTTAGATTTTAAATATCATACACTTTTAACTTACGTATGCACAATAACAAAACTTTGTTCAAAGCAAAACATTCGAGCACAAGATGACAGTGGACTTTTAGCTTCATCGCCAGGTGATAGAACTACTTCGCGTACAACACATTTGCCGGGATATCCTATTTAAATAATAAATTTAAATCATTTATATTGCATATATTCATATAATATTTCTCTATATATGTGTATCTACATATAATAAATGTACTCGTATGTATTTTTTTTACTTGGATCTTTATAAGTTCCCCGCATTACTGCTGTCCTAGTTAGGATTATAAAGCAATAAACTAAACTGAACAGAAGATAGAATTTCATTGTTACTTCAATGCAAGATGCTAGACACCAACTGATTTGATTTACTACTTGTGATTGTTTTTATTATTATAACATAATTTAATACAAAATTTGATAAGAAATTATCAATTAATAAGAAATAATAACAAATCATAAATAAGTAATCAGCCAAATTCCTAAAATAATACATTCATTTTTCCCAAAACAAACAATCATTCTAAACAGATGGCGAGAGCAACAAAAAGTGGGAAATACGAGTGCGAGTAATTGCAAGTTTTCGAAATGAGCGATTTTGTTTTTTAATTGTTTTAATTTACCTCAAAATTTTGCGAATGTTTTTTGTTTAATAGGGGAACAAGGTATAGGGGAAAATCTGCTGGGGAATTGTTATGCAGAATGGGGCTGAATTTTTCTATTCAAGCCTATCGTTGAATCCACCGGCCTCACAAGGTTTAGTACATGTATATAAGTATGTATATGTATGTATGCATGTGTTTATAAGAATTTTTATCTATTGAGATTTTGTAATATATTTTAGAGTTCCATACACCAAACGTGAAGAGGAAACCCTATTGTTTTCGCTGCTTTGTCTGTCTGTCTGTCTGTCTGTCACAGGCTGTTTTCTCCATAACCGCAAGAGCTACAGACCTGAAATTTCCACAGCATTTGTAAAATTTTTGCCGCTACAACAACAAATATATGACAATTAAAAATTAAAGGGTGTTCTAAAGCGAGCAACGAAACATTTTAAAATCCTAACATAATATGCAGACAATTATATACATAAACCACACTTGAAATTTTCAAAGTTAAAACAAACCCAAAATAAAAAAGCGCTTAAATGAAAAAGAGCACCAAAAATAAAATAAATCGCTAAGATGCAACAAAAAAAAATCACCAAAATATAAAGGTCGCCAAACACCATGAATAATCGAAAAAATCGCCAAAAGGAAAAAAAAATCACCAAAAAGAAAAAAGTGCCAAAACTAAAAAAAATGCAAAAACAAAAAAAAAATCGCGAAAAAAAATCGCCAAAATAAAAAACGCCAAAACGAAAAAAGTGAAAAAAATGGTTAAAAAACGCCAAAACCACAAAGCCTAAGAAATACGAAAAAAATTGCAAAAACAAAAAAAAAATCGCAAAAACAAAAAAGAATCGCGAAAAAAAATTGCCAAAATAAAAAAACGCCAAAACAAAAAAAGTGCCAAAAATCGTTAAAAAACGCCAAAACCATAAAGCCTAAGAAATACGAAAAAAATTGACGAAACGAAAAAAATCGTTGAAACAAAAAATCGCTAAAACAAAAAAATCGCTTAAACAAAAAAGTCGACAAAAGGAAAAAATCGCTAAAACAAAAAAAAAAGCCCAAACTATAAAACGTCAAACCAAAAAAATCCCATAAAACCTAAAATATCGTTAAAAAACGAAAAAAAAATCGCGCAAACTAAATTACAATCGAAAAAACTTGCCAAAAACCGCAAAACATTGCCAAAATAAAAAAAGAAAACGCCAAAATATTTGATTACGTAGGCTTAAGGTCGTATAGTAATATATATCGCTCATTTACTTCAATAGTGTGACAACTCAAAAAAAACCCCGTTTTGCAGAAAAAGCGTTTTAAGTTTTCAATTTGCCTACAACTCAAAGAAGACATGAAAAAATATTCTTCTCTCAGGAGGCGATGCTACAAGCTATTTATATGAAATTTTTACACAAGGTAAAATATGAAATGCCGCATTAACAACAAAAAAACAAATTTTTTGAATTATGACACTATTGAAGTAAATGAGCGATAGATATGTAGTGTCCTTACGGAACACTTCGTGTGCGAGCCAAAGGCGCACTTTACTGAATTTATTTGAATTCTTGTTGATTTATTGTTTGAGCGGCAACGAAATGCATCTAGACATGCTTAACCAACAACAAATAAGTTTTATTTTTCAATTCGTAAATTAAAATATTTGAAAAATTTCTAATTTTTTTTTTTTTGCACTATAGTTGTTAATGAAGTTACCCAGTAAGAACAACTGAAATAAAACTTATAATTGGAAGTATGCATTTCATAAACAAAAACTTTAAATTCACCTGTGCAAATATTGTAATTTTCAAAGTAGCAAAATCAATCACAACAACACTGTAGTTTTAAATTTAATAAATATACATTTTTGCTTAAAATTTATTTGAGTGTAAATCAAACCACAGATAACACCACCCCTTCATTTATCACTTTTTTTTATAATTTTGCCTTTACACTCGTCACACTAGGAACGAACAGTCAGAGTAGTAACCAGCACACCACACCCTCTTGTAATTTGTAAGCGCCCTTAAGAATTTATGCAAACACAAATGGGCAAACAATATGCTGGTTAGTCTTTGTGTTAGGGGATGAACTCACATTATCCGGTATTTAATTAGTTGTTCTATCAATTATAGTGATTGTCATCTTGTGAGGGTTTCAAAGTGTTTCTTCATTCATATTTGTGAGTGTATTGCTTAAGTTGCCAGGCTACTCAGAGAAAAAAAAATTGACTTTATAAAATGATTGTCAGAATCAACGACCAGAAAATCCTTCTTCCTTTGATACAAATCAAACAAACAAAATTTATTATACATGTAAAAATTTTTTTCATTATTCAAATCAAAAGATACTAATGTTGTTTATTTTATCACACGTGCTATTAAATAAAATGATTTCGATCTAAGGAGTGAGATGAGATAAATCATAGTTAACGATTGTTCAGTTTTTCTTACATAATGGCAAATTAATATGGCAAAGAATTTATTTGATCCACAAATTTGATCCACAAAAAACATATGAATTGAAAAAATATATTTCTACGAACATACATAATAAATACATACATATAAAAAGTATCATTATTAAGTGATAACTTAACTCTACTACGTGTATGCGAAAAACTAAAAATAAAAGCCACATACATATAAACGCATTGACCCTGTCTCTCATACTTAGCGTGTGAGTATTTTTATACTTAGGCTATGTATGTATATTTAATCGGACAAAAGAAATACGCATGACACTCGGGATATTTATTCATCAGTCGCCACTAGGGTTGTCAGTTTTATTTTTCGAATAAGCGGGACAAGTTAAAAAATTCCAAAATCACAGGATTTGAAAAATTTTCGCGGTACCAAAAAAGCTTTTAAATATTTCTACTTCAAAGAATATATTTATTAAAACAAATTAACATTTTACAAAGCATATAAAAATAAACACACATCTGTCTTACATCAATTAAAAATTAACGAATTTAAATATAACAGTTGGATTTGAAAACAAAACAAAATAAAAAAATTTTAAAATATATTCATACGTGGAATTCATTGGCAAGAATTTTTGGCAATAATTTAGAGACATAAGATCGATTTAAATTATAGAATTATAGTCTTTGAATCTATTAAGATGCACTTATTCTTTATTAGTTGAAAGTTGCTGGTGTTAAATTAAAAATCATCAAATAAAACTTGAAAAAAGCGGGATTTAGAAATCCCGCGCGGTACGCGTGATATAATTTAAAAAATCGGGACAATCCCGCGAGGAGTGGTACGAATGGCAACGCTAGTCGCCACCGTATGCATACGTTTGTGGATAAATAACAAACATTTTAAATTTTAAAAACCCCCGATATATATCTAGATAAAAAAAAGATATGATATCTTCTAAACGGCTTTACCGATTTTCTTAAATTTTTCTTCATAGCTAAGAAGTAGGGTTTCTAATTTCCCGGATTTTTTCAATTCCCGGGAATCGAGAAGTAAAATCTTTTATTCCCGGGAATTTCAAAAACATAAGAATTTAATTACATGACTTCAATAAAAAATATAATTTTATGAAAAAATATATAACATTCAAATTAAAAACAAAACAACTTTATTCGGTCATTTCATGAACAACAATATTTTAAAAACAAAACAAAACAAAAAAAAAAATTCATATGCTTTGAGTTATATATAGTATGCAATCTAGATACTATTTCCTGTAAAGACTTTTTAAGTTGAAAATATTTCGTAACGCTTCAAGTTGTTGAATTCACCTCGGAAGCCTCTATTACATCTGCTTCCATGCTTATATTATGAAAATGTCCCGGTATTTGTAAAAAAATAATTCCCCCGCGTAGAAACTCTACTAAGAACCCTCTCGATCAAGTCACCTTTCAAACAGAAAAAAGTAAATCAAAATCGGTCCAACCGTTTGGTCTGTGTACGTGGACACGGCAGACACACACACACTCGGTACAAGCTTATAACACCCCTTTTTTTTGGTCGGGGGTTAAAAATGAAATGGAAAATGTGTAGGTGTGTGTGTGCGGCTATTTGGAAACTTCCCTTGTGTGTGTGTAAATAAAATAGCCCTGTATATACGCATGTGTAGCCGATTAATAGTCCAGAGTATTTTTATACTCATGTGTGTGATTGTAGGTCACACAGTCTATAAATTTTAGTTATCGTTGTTTGTGCTGCGTAATTTAAAAAAAAATGTATGTAAACATAATTTTTGGATGCTTATAGTTATACGTATTCGGCTTAAAATTAATACTCACATTACTCATTCATAGTTGTTTGAGGACTAATACTCAAGGACAGTGTGACCAGATTTTAAAATAACATTAAGCTAAATCACGTTTGAAAAAAAGCTAAAATAAGCTAAAAAGTTAAATTTTAGGTCAGAAAATAAAGCTAAACTTTTTTCTACTTCTTTGATCACTTTTCAATAGTTTCTTATTGCTAAACTAACATTAAATATTACACAAAAATATTTTTTTTTATTATACACATTGAATATTTGTTTAATGAAATTATTTATTAATTATTATATTTTAGATTTAATGAAGAACAAAACAAAAACTTCCCCAAAATAATCTTAAAAACTTTTCAAAAATGTCAAAACATTTATACTAAAATACGAAAGTTTTTTTAAGTGCATTAATGCTATTTAAGGTAAAGCATGGATCACACTATCGGCACAATGTACCGAGTTTCGTCAGATCATTGAAATAAAGTCATAAGTAAAGAGCTAAATTTGCTCTAATTTATCGACTAATTGAAAGACAAGGACATAATTGCGCCACACTGCATTGGTAATAAGCCCATATAGACTTATTCCAGAATTAATTGAGTAATAATGCCATTTTGGCTTATTACTTATGACTTTATTGAGGTGGCCCGACGAAAATCGGTACATAGTGTTATCCAGGCTTGAGGCTATTTCAAGTTTTTGTTTTAAGTTAATTGATGCCGCTGAATGAACGTTCAACTCAAGTCAAATAATTTTATACCCAAAAAACTCAAAAAGTGTTTTGACCAGTAATATGAATTTAACTTTTTCCATTGTAATTCTAACCATTCTGCCATTATCTACTACTTTTCAACTTTCCATTTCTGTTATAAAATTGTTCTACAATTTACATTTTGTATTTTTTGTAAACTATTTTACAATGTTAAAAGATTATAATTTTTATAAGGTGTTTATCAGCCTGTTTTTCGAAAATGAATAAGTGTATACGTTCGTTAAAATAACGAATGAAATCATGTTTACGTTTTGGTAGCATTTATTAATTTTTATGTGAGTCACAACAAAAGAGCTTTCAGTTTTACACACTCATAAAATTTCTTATGTAAAATTAATTAATAATCAGTCTACATATTTTTTTTCTTTAAGTTACAAAAAATTAAAATTAACGAGAAAATGTGAATGACTTTTTCATAAAATTTAAAATAAATTAAAAATGAATTTTATTTAAAATTTTTCATCGAATTTTTTTAATAGATTTTATTTTTTTTATTCTTTCACTGTAATAATTTTTTGAGTTTATATTTTTGGTTATAACTAAAAAGCTCTTTTTATGTGAAAACTAAAGCTTTAGAAAATGTTTTATAAAAATCAAATTTTAAACGTTATCGTTTATAAATGAAACATAAAAACGAAAGGGCTTATGTTTTCGAAAAACAGGCTGATACAGCCTTTAATATATTTTTAGAGAACACGCAATTTAGACTAAAAAAAGGCTAAAAAAGCTAAATGAGTTTTTTAAAAAAGCTAAAAAATAAGCTAAGAGCTAAATGAAAATTTTAAAGCTAAATCTGAAATAAATAAGCTAAATTTAGCTCAAAATAAGCTAATATGGTCACGCTGCTCAAGGAGTAATTAAAATGATACTTTTTCATTCTCTAATACATACATATGTATGTACATCAGAGCTGACCATCGAGAAAAACACGAGAGAAATGTATTCGCGTATGTGTATTCATTTGCATAAGAAGCCGATTGTGATGTTCGGCTTTTTTATAAAATCTCTATTCTACATGCTCGCCAGTTTGTTTCGGATTTTCATTTAACTTTTCTCTTCTTTTTACGCCTTTCTTTTAGCATGTTTACAACAACTTAATACGACGTACAGAAAACATTCTCCAAAATAAAAAATTTCTTTGGTTTCAAAAATCAATGAAATACTTTTTCTTGGCGTTAGAAAGCATTCTTAGGGCTTCCATGTTAGCTTTTATGTTTTGTGCTGGCGTCTGTTTATTAGAAAAAAGCAAGAAAACAAGGAACGAATGAATGAATGAGAATACTCACTCATACCTCTCAAGCCATTTCAGAAAAAAAAATCCATTTCTATTTTTGTTGGAAAAGGCCAGTTTTTTCTTTTGTTAAAATGGTTGTTTATTGTCGTGCAAGTACAAGTGAGTGTTAATATATTTTTTTTTTTTTTTTTTGGTGCAAGAAAAATTAATTTTTTTTATTTGTGGTCATTTATTGTATGTACATATGTATGTATGTATGTAGATGCATGTGTATTATAGTCAATAGAGAGGATCAAGCAAAATGTTTTATGTCAAATAGAATGAATTGATTTTTAATTTAAAGGCATATTAAAATGTCAGGGGGGGGGGAGACAGAAAAAAATATTATGAAACATTTTGTAACATCAATTAAAATTGTATTATATGAATTATATGAATTAAAAAATTAATTAAATTTTCACCTGTAAAGAATTTGATAATATCAATTAAATTTTGTCACTCGAATTCATTAAAGCAATTCAAAATTTAATTGAATCAATTAAATTCTTAATTAAATCAATTAAATTCTTAATTAAATCAATTAAATTCTTGATTGAAAATATTAATTGGTGAACAAATTTTTTCTGTCCGTTTAAATATATATTCTTTTTTAATTTTATATAAAAAAATATATACCGTGGGAAATAAAACCATCCCTATAACTCTTTTTAAGGCCTTCATTGTAAATTATATGTGCCATTATTCATTAAGCTCACTCATTATTTTCTGAACTTGTTTTACTGTTAGTGACAAACTAAGTGAATGGCCTTAAGTTGGAGTAGTTGTGATTGCAATAAAACGGCGCAGTATGGCAAATATCACGTCCCATTATTAGCTCAAAGAAAGAAATTTTCGGTGAACGAATAATTTGTAAGCAATAGGCCAGTAAATTGAGCTCCGAGTTCAACTGATTTAACATCCCTGGGCTATCTTTGGTTATATACATGCGTTCCCGTTATCAAAAAAAGTGGCGGGAACACGCCCACTAAATTTTTTTCTTTGATTTTATGTTGTTTTACTTATCCTATTGCCGCCAAACTTAGCACAAACCTTGAACTCTAGTAACGACACAATCTCGAAGTTTGAAAATGGGTGGAGCCAAGCCTACTAAGATTTAATATTTTATTTTACGTGGTTCTACTTAATCGATTTTTACGGAATTTGGAAGGCACCTTGAGCTATTAAAAATACTCAATCTTGCATTTAAAAAAGTGGGTGAGGCCACGCCCATTAAAGGTTAGTGTTAAATTACATGTACGTCTAATCCGATTCCTACGAAACTTGGCAAACAGATTCGGCTCTTAAGCTTAAATTAGACGTGCCATAGCCATAATGCCATAGCCATAACCAAACCAAAATGCAATTGGTTTCTATGGTAATGGCTAAGGCGTTAGGGCGAGTCACCTATATCAAATACAGTGTTGCCCATAAGTTTGGTTCGAACAGCTGTTTTCTATGGCTATGGCTATGTCACGTCTGATTGAACCCTTAGAGTGACATACTTTTGTGCGTAAGGAAGTGGGGGTGGGGGTGACTAATAGCATAAGTGTGCCAACATGCTCTTCCCTGATTTTTGTCCAACAAGCGAGAACATCCGTTCTCTATCACTATCACCCTGGTTCATGCTGAACCGCCCTAAAGTATTATTTCAACAATTACGAGTATGTACATATCGAGCCTTATTTTCGATTTTATCGTAAGCGACATGTTATCGAAAATAGACATTTTTGCTGAAATTCAAATTTTATGGGAACACGCATATTTTAGAATTATCAAAATGCCAAAATTGTTGATAACTTTAAAGATACGGGCTGTAAAAATTCTCATTTATATTTCACTTTAAGACGTTTTGACAATCAGAAGCAAACTTTTTTGTCATAATTTAATATTTACTTGTTTTAATTTTTTCGATTATAATTTTTTTCTCTCTCTCTTAACTTTGTCAACACTGTGGTGTATGTCCATACATACTTGTGTAATCTATAGCCTGATTGTTCTATAGACTGAAATTTATTTGAAACTGGTTTAAACTACGTACGTTTGAATATCACTAATAGTGCACAGTGGGTGAATTGAGAAATGAAATGGAAATAAATTTGCAGTTTCTAAACGAAATCATAGGTATCACAAATGCAAGTTTGTATTCAAAATATATTTGATTCGCTCTTTTGCTCGTACTCTGAAGGAAAAGAAAAGCTGTTATTTTTATTTATTATTGTTCGGTTGTTATTTGTGATTCGATTAGGCTAAAATTCGTATCGCTCTGTAAGCCAAATTACATGTGATAATTATTAATGAACAAATAACACCAAAGTTAATTTTAAATATATTGACAAGCACTAGCAGAACGGAACAACATGCTGTTTTGAAATTCTCTACACCTTCATCAGCAGAATTCTTTGTGTTTGGTTGACAGTGCAAATTGAATATGTGTATTGTTTTGAGTCATCGTATTGCAATCTGCCATTTTACCATCTCTAAATTTACAACAGTCTTGCCATTGTCATTTGTTCTTTACTAACTATGCACATGTCAAATAATTTGCGTATTGCTTTGTTCTACTTAAGACAAACTTTTTGGGTTTATTACTGTTAAGTATATTATATTTTTAATTTTCGCCACTGGTCCATAGCTTTTAATTGTAGTTAGTTTAGTTGGAACTTTGTTCGTTTATATATTTATGATGAAAACAGCTAGTTGTTACGTTCTGCTAGTGTTTCGCAGAATATTTACAATAAGCTTTGGTGTTATTTGTTGATTAATAATTAGTTGGCTTACAGAACGATAAGAACTTTAACCTAATCAAATGATAAATACATTTTTTTAAGTTTAAGATATTGGGAAAATTATGTATTCTTTATTGTCAAAAAAAACCAGACTAAGGTTGCAAAAAATATAAAAATTTTATTTTTGAAAGTTAAATATCTGCACAGCTATAAGAGAAACCCGATATGCATACCCATATTTTTCGTGTAACTTAATGAGAAAAACCATATGAATTAAAATTTTTAAAATCAAATGAAAAATACAAAATTTGCATCGTTTTCAAATCTTCACTTAAACGAGGTCCCTTATTTGGACCCACTGCCACCCTGCCCCTTAGAGAATAAAAAATCCAAAATTTAAGCGCGATCGATCCGATTCGAAACTGCAATTTTATTTCCATTTCTTTTTTTAATTTCTGTGCTCCGTCGCACAGTGGGATGGCTTCATGCAATTTAGTGCAAAAGCTATAAGAAGTTGGAAGTTGACACTTAGGTCCAAATTCACAGTCTATAGTTAGCTAAAGCCCGTGGTTTAACTGACTATTTTTCTTATTAATTTCATTAGTTAACTAAAGACTGTGAATTTGAACCAAAGATTTAAATATATTGACAAAATTGGAAATTGAATTAATCAAAAATGGAATTTCATGCAATCCAAATTGATTTTTTTGCATTAAATGCCTCCTATTCGAGCAGAAGTATTAACCCTTTTGTGGCGCAACATCGAGAAAATAACTTTAGCACAAGTAAACAATTTTGTTCTAGGATTTTTTTTTAATTTTATTTAATTGCAGTAAAAAAGGATAAATAATTAAGAGGAAATAAGGTCAGATATCTTGGCAATAAAAGTTTCAAATTAGCAATAATTTTGCTGATAATATTCTAAAAATAAAAGCAATAATTGACTTGGACATTCACAAAATCTATTAAATTAAAATGCTGGCAAAATAAATTTTTAAGAAATTGCACTACGGCAAACATTGATTTAATAAAATCGTAGGGTTATTTTAAAGACTTAGTTAGCCGACTGTAATGTAAAGTGATGCAAATGCTTATATAGATGTAATGTAACGTAACCTATTTTTCATATTAAAATATCGATCAGCTGTTTCCTACGTTGCAGTTACATGAAATTACAGTGGGGTAACTGAGCCTTTAATCTGTTGTTACGTAGCAGATACAACTTTTTATTAAGAACGAATTTTACAGTTTGAAACTGGATATTGTACCAACGTTATTGGATTAAAATTAAATTAGCAATTGCCTGTGCTTAATGATTTTTATGAGGATTGAATGTTTTGTTGCATATCTGTAACATGGCGCCATAAAGGGATCAAATTTGGTACATATGCACTTTAAAAAAAGAAAAAGAGACATATCCCGATTTTCTTAAAAATTTACCAGGCCCATCATCCATCATTTATTTGATTATCCATATCCTGGTTAGATGGGTCATGTCTAAGCTGGTAATAAAAGGTTCTTGGTGAAACTAGTAAGCTACGATAAATTTCAGTGTTTGTCGAAACTCTATTGCATTTCCTTGAAAACTTTTAACCCATGCTTCCGAAAATATGCGGGACTAGTTTTTTTTTTTAAATCGAAAAAAGAACTTCCCACCTTTTATTGCATTGAAAGAACAGTTTTGGTGAAACGTTGAGACATCCCCATATTTTTTTTTTAGTTTATAAAGAAATACTTTTCAGATATAGACTTTATTTAAATTTTTCCAAATAAAAAAAAAATTACATGAAATTTTTCTAAAAACCATGAATGCACATTTCACATTTAAACGTTTCTCTACATAGTTAAGTGCATTATTCGATTTTTGAAGTTGAGTAGACGAAAAAATTATTTTTTTGACGCCAAAATCCCACTGTGCATCAACTCTGCATTTTGATTTAATTTTTTTTGTTGTTTTCACTTCGTTTCATTGTGTCTTTGGCGCTGTAAACGCTTTGAGAGTGATATTCTTTCTGATATTCTTGAGTCATGAGACAGACAGTGTTAAGAATTCCCACCGTGTAATGTGATATTGTTTCAGTATGATCTTCATCATCGAATGCCTTTACACTTGACTACATTTTTAGAAAACTACGAATATCATCGATATGAAAAGTTCATATTTTTTTCTTGCTTTTTTTACATTGTTGTATTTTAACGATTTTAGAAAGCAGTGTGGGAATTAATAAATCAGTGTCGAAAAAACAAAACAAAAAGAAATTTATAAAATTTATAAAAAAAAAATGTAGAGCAGAACTTTATTTTTTCAACTAAGAAAAAGTTTATTTTAATATTGGTGCTTGGTGCTGCAAATGATCAAAGGAAATAATTATGATTAAATAAATAATTTCGAAATAGGAGTTTTTGCATTATTTTAGTGTCTGACCGGAGGTGGCAAGCGCCAATTTCTTTTTTGTATTGTATTGACGTGTGACGTCAAAAAATAGTTGCAGAATAAGGAGAACACTAATGTAGATTGGTTTGTTTCATTGCTTCAAAATTTTCTTTAAAATGATTGATGTTAATCCTTACTTTTGCACTTAACCTTTGCATTTTAGGTATAAGATGTGTTCAGCACTTTTGTCTTTCATTTTACTACATTTTAACTCTCTAACTCTTCTTCTTATGGATCTTTTTTTTAGGCCCCTTCGAAAAAGGGGGCGTAAAAGTGCCTCCAAACGGGGACATTGCAGGTCAAAATGTTCTACCAAAATATTTGCCATAAAATTTTCTAAGTGAACTCAAGATAAAAAATTAGCTTAATGCTAGGAACACAATTGGGACGAACGACTAATTTCGTCCATGTCGACGAATTCGTCGATAAGAGTTCGTTGTGTAAACTCGTCGTGTGAAGCATAACAACGACGAATTTACTCAGCGAATTCCTCTCTTATATTTGATAAAGTTGCTTGTTGTGTGTGCAAAGCAGTGATGCCAATTTAGCGCGTTTCGCGCTAGATTTAGCGCATTTTAACTACGCCAAACGCGCTTTTTTTCGTCTTCCCGAGTTTAATAAAAAAAGCGCTAACTTAGCGCGTTTTGGATAAAGTTAATAACATTTCAGTTAAATTTTTTTTGTATAAATTTACCAATTTTCTAGTATCCAAAACTCTGATAAAAATTTTTTTAATTTCGTTAATGAAATCTAAATGGCAAAAATCTTTAAATTTCACAACTACAAATATGTAGTCGTACTCGTGACCAAAAAAAAAATGTGTATAACTTATCAAGCATCTATTATAGCTGAAGTACAAAAATCATTTGAATCGCATGACTATTCGACATTTTATACCAGAGTATGTTGTTACTTGTACAAAGTTTGTTAAGGAAAATAAAAATAAAAACTAAGGATTTCGATTATTTGGTGATTCTGATTCTGTATTAAATTATTTTAGTTATTTAGGATATAATTTCGAAGAAGCAATATTGCGAAATCTGAAAAAGGGTTGCTTAAAAAAGTATGTTTACTAATACATACATCGACTTTTATTAAAATTTAATTTAGCGCGCAGAAAAATAGCGCGTTTTGGCTATAAATAGTTGACAATGCTGTAACTCAGCGCGTTCTAGCGCGTTTTGAGAAGGTGAATAGCGCGTTTGGGTTGTAAATAGTTGGCATCACTGGTACAAAGACAGATAGAGAGAGAGAGAGAGAGAGAGAGAGAATAGTTTTTTCGTCGTTCGCCGATGTACAAATTAGAAATAAATCTATCTCAGAACTCGTCACGCATGACGAATTTCGTTGTACGGCGGTGTTGTGTTCATTTTCATATGCACAAATGTGTTTTATTTTTTATGACGAAAGTTCGCACCGAAAAATTCGTCGTTCGTCCCAGTTGTGTTCCTAGCATAAATTACAGGAATTAGTTGAACTCATTTTTGTGGAATATTTTAACTTTGTGAAACTCAATGGGACTTTTTTCTCCCTTTTGTAAAGAGAGAGAGAGAAAGAGAGAAAATGTTCTTTCAAAATATCCCCCATAAAAATCTAATAGAATAGGTGAAAATTCAGCTTAATCGATTAAACTCGGATTTGTGGGCCCTTATATCTTCAATTGTGAATAAGTAGTAAATTAAACCCGGGACACATTTATTATTTTTGTTACTTGAGCTGAATTTCAATATTTGCTGTATTCGAAGGACCACTAAAAGACTTACGGCCTGTCCCACGATGTCACCAGAAATCGTTCGATCGACAACTTGTATTGCAAACAACAATACATTTTCTAATGTTATTGTTGTTTGCAATACAAGTTGTCGATCGAACGAATTCTGGTGACATTGTGGGACAGGCCGTTAGTGTTTTTCATATAAATTTCCTACTCAAATCTACCGTCCGTGTTGTGGAAACAAGGGTGCTTAGTCCCTTATCCTACGTCTACACCTGATATATTTTTATCATGACAAATGTCAAATTCCATATAGAAAAAAGAGCTAACATAAGAAAAATTAATTTTTAATATAAAGTTTAACTTTTGTTATGATAAAAATATATCACGTGTAGACAGACGTAGGGTTAGAAGCATTCGTTAGAGCCTCTCAGTCCAGAGGTAATGGGTTCGATTCCGACAAGCTAATAGCTTCGCGGGTTGTGCTAGTTAAGAAAGAAAAAATTACAAAATAAATTTCACTGAAGAGTGGACTTTGAATCGCACACGAAGGATCCTGTACGGACACTTCATATGTATTCGTTACTCGCTTTAGAACACCCTTTAATTTTTAACTGTCATATATTTGTTGTTGCAGCGGATAAAGTTTTACATACTCTGTGATAATTTCAGGTAATTTTCACCTTTGGTGTACGGAACCCTAATAAATATTTTTAATTGTCTGTAATAAAAATTGTTCTTCAACTACTTGAAGAAATTCGGAATAAAATAGCAATGACATTTTTACTTATTGTTTATTATTTCGTCAACTTCTCTATTGCTCCTTTTCTTAATAAAATTTATATTAAACCAACTGTCTCTCCTACATATTATTTCCTAAAAGACCTTATGACATTTCCGAAATATGTCAGGCTGGTACTAAGAAAAATAAAATAAAAAAATAACTTTGTGTATTAAAGAAAAGTATCAATGTCAGAAGATTCCAACTGTCAACACAATACGAGTACAATATGTTATATAGTACGAGCGAGTTTCAATTCCAGTGACAGATACTCCAACTACTTGTATGTAGGTGACAGCTGGTCTACGAAAAATTTAATTTGCCCACTAATAAATTTGAATAAGGAAATGTATTATTAATATTTAGTGTTGTTTTATTTAAAAAAAAATATTTTCTTTATTGAATACTACTGACTGGCCTCGTTAACATTTAAAGTGATTGTCACTTAAAGAGAAAGAACGAAAAAAATTTATTAAATACAGTGGCTAATAAAAAACAACAACACAACAAGAAGGGTCCAATGTGTTCATTAAAAAGTATTGAATTACTTTATAAAGTCTTCAAAAAATGTGGCTCATTATTTTTCATATTAAAAATTGATTGCATATTTTTTTTTCGTCTTTTATGTATTTGTAACCAACCAATTCAAGTACACTTGAGTGAAGCGCGCCAAATATGCAGCTTTTGTTGTTGTCGTTGTTGTTGCTATTGAAATGTGACACTTTTATAACAACTCTAGAAAGGAGTAGTTAGTAGTCACTTAGATATGGTTTGGGGGTAAATGTGCATGGCAAAAAATAAAAACAACACCACATAATTTTTAATTATATTTTAAAAATAAAAGGAAAAAAATATTAGTAAAAACTAAGCTAACTAATTTATAGTGACTGTTATTTAAAGTCACCTCAAATTTTTTTAAATATAATTTAAAATAAAATTGATATTTCGTTATATTTGAGAGTATCATAAAATTAAACCGTATTTTTTTTTTTGTTCTATCGCATCAGTTTTATCTTTATGCAATTCACTTAATAATTTTTAGACAAATAATTTACTGTTAATCTTTTGAGAAAATATTGAATTTCATTTAGGGCAGTTAAAGTAAATTAATTATATGCTTGTGGATTTATAAGCAGAGTTGTGGCTGCAACAGCATTGGCAAAATTACCATTATTTATTTGATGATGATCATTATCGGATGCGCAAAAACTTATGGCAGTCACGTGTCATTATCACTGGCCTGCATTGTTCATTCTCTTATTCTCCTTTCTTTCTTGCAATGCTACTGTTATCTTCACTTTGTAATCTGTTAACAAAATAGATACGACTAGAGAAATACTTGTGATAAACCATTAACGAACATGTTTTAAACGTTGTCTTTAAGGGAGGAAGGGGTAATTTTTAGTACTTTTATTTGTATTTAAGTACTTTTTAGGGTTCCGTACACCAAAGGTAAAAACGAATCCTATTATTTTCGCTACGATGTCCGTCCCTCCACCTTGATATCTGTCCATCAGCGATGCTAACTTGGTGCTTTTGGCACTATTTTTAGTGCTTTTTGAAGACTCAAAACGCAAAAGCACTAAGTAGTGCTTTTAAGAAATTTCTATATTTCTTCAAATTATTTTAATAAAAATTATGGTATTATGATGTATTTATTTTTTCAGTGTAAATCATACCTTTTTGTCTGATATATTTCATTAAATAGAGATTAGCTTAGAAAATATTAAACATTATTAAACTTCAGTCGCTTGGATCTTCACTCGTTTTTCACGTTAGTGATTTTTAAGCTTTTTATATCTCAAAATTACGCTATTTAGTGCTTTTTTTAAATTTTGATGTGCTTTTAGCGCCAAAAAAGTTGGTATCACTGCTGTCCATCTGCAGTGATGCAGATGACGAGAAATCGCCAAAATGAAACAAAAAATCGCCAAAACGAAAAACAACGTCTAAACTAAAAAATCCCAAAATCAAAAAAATTGCCCAAACAAAAAAAGCGGCAGAACCGCTAGAGCTACGGACCTGAAATTTTCACAGAATATGTAAAACTTTGGTCGCTACAGCAAAAAATTTAAAAATTAAAGGGTGCTCTAAAGCGAGCAACGAACAATTTTTAAATCCTAATGTAATATACAAACAATTATTTATAAACACTTGAAATGAAATTTTCAAAGTTAGTGCATTTTTATGCAGACTGCACCAATTAACGCTGAAATTAAAAAAACACCAAATTAAAGGGTATTCTATCAGTTAATGTAATTTTGCTTTGTAATTTTGACAACTTGTCAAAATCTTGGAAACCGTAAGAGGCAAACCCTTAGTTTTTTTAAACGCTAAAACAAAAAAATCCCAAAATTCAAAAAAATCGCTAAAAACGAAAAATCGCCAAAATGAAAAAAAGCCGCCACAACCGAAAAAGTCGCTAAAAGGAAACAAATCGCTTAAAGTAAAACATCCAAAATCAAAAAAATTGCCAAATCAAATAAAAGCGCCAAAATTAAAAAAAAACATCCGAAAAAAAACGCGAAAACGAAAAAAGCGATAAAACTAAAAAAAATTGCTAAACTAAAGTATAAATCGTCGAAAACCAAAAAAGTCGACATAACTAAAAAATATAAAAAAACTGAAAAAATCGGCAAAAATTAAAAAAAAAATCGCGAAAACGAAAAAACCAAAAAAGCCATCAAAACAAAAAAAAAAACGCCAAAAATAAAAAAAAATCGCAAAAACGAAAAAAGCGCCTGAACTAAAAAAAATCGACAAAAACCGGAAAAATTGGTTACTTAATTTTTTTTTAATGTATATATATATATATATATATATATATATATATATATTATAAATAACGTGACTAGAGCTGGGTCCAACTCGTTCAGTCGTTCATTTTTGACACAAACCTTTGATCAAACCCAAAAAGAAACAAATCGCCAAAAAGAAACAAATCGCTTAAACTAAAACATTCAAAATCCAAAAAATTGCTAAATCAAATAAAAACCGCCAAAACTAAAAAACACCCGAACAAAATCGCCAAAAAAATTCAAAAAATTGCAAAAACGAAAAAAGCGATAAAAATAAAAAAAAATTGGCAAACTAAAGTAAATCGCCAAAAACCAAAAAAAGTCGTCAAAACGAGAAAAGAAAGGCAAAATTAAAAAACCAAAAAAAAAAAAAAACTCAAAAAATCGCCAAAAACGTCAAAACGAGGAAAGAAAGTCAAAACTAAAAAAACAAAAGCAGGATATGATCGATCAAAAAGGGGGATTTTAAAGACTCCGCTTTACTGGATATAACCAAAATCCATTTTTTTCAATTATCCGATTTTTATACCCTTTACCAACAAAAATGGTAAAAGGGTATATATAGGTTTGTCATTCCGTTTGTAATTTCTATAATATCAATAAGCGACCCATAAAATATATATATTCTGGATCCTTATGCATAGGGAAGACGAATAAGCGATGTCCGTCTGTCCGTCTGTCTGTACGTGAAATCGGTTTTCCGAAGCTCCCAGAAAAGCTAGAGACTTCGTTCTTGGACTGGTGAGTCAGAAATTTTCCAAAATAGATTGGTATTGAAATTCAGCAACATCGAGCAGACGATTGCAGAGCTGGAAAGCATAAACTTCATTTTGCCATATAAAAGTAACTACCGAAAACAAATTTTTATTTTTTTTTTATAAATGAACTTATTTTACACTTCAGTACGACTAAAATTGGTATTTTAAATTAAAAAAATATAAAAAAAATTAAAAAGACGTTTCCAGGGTTGGAAAACTTTAACTTTTTGTGTTATGTAAAATTAACGATGTCTAAAACTATATTAGTATTTTCTCGAGAACCGTAAGAGCTACAGACCTGAAATTTGGACACAGTGTGTAGACCTTTGGCCGCTACAACAACAAGTACATGAGAATTGGAATTTAAAGGGTGTTCCAAAACGAGCAACGAAAAATTTTAAAATCCCATGTAATATACATACAATTGTATGTATATACACTTGAAATTTGTAAGGTTAGTGTATTTTTATACAGACTACAAAAATTAACACTAAAATTTCCAAAAATTTAAATTAAAGGGTGTTCCATCAGTTAATGCAATTTTTACTATGCAATTTTGACAACTTGCTGTATCTTGAAAACCGTGAGAGCAAAACTCTTGAAATTTTCAAAAACGGTAAAACTAAAAAAACAAAAAATTATAAAATCGCCAAACCGAAAAAAATCGTCAAAAACAAAAAAAAAATCGCCAAAACGAAAAAAAGGACCAAATTACAAAAAAAAATTTCTTAGACTAAAATAAATCGCATAAAACGGAAAAATTGCTAAAATGAAAAAAAAATCGCCAAAATGAAAGAAAATCGCCAAAATTAAAAAAATCGCCAAAATGAAAAAAATCGCCAAAACGAAAAAAAACCTAAAAACAGAAAAAATAACAAAAATAAAAAAAAATCGCCAAAATTAAAAAAATCGCCAAATGAAAAAAATCGCCAAAATGAAAAAAATCGCCAAAACGAAAAAAAAACCTAAAAAACAGAAAAAATCGCCAAAATGAAAAAAATCGCGAAAACGAAAAAAACCTAAAAACAGAAAAAACAGAAAAAATCGCCAAAATGTAAAAAACGCCAAAATGAAAAAAATCGCCAAAACGAAAAAAAACAGAAAAAAGTCGCCAAAATGGAAAAAACCATGAAAAAAATCGCCTAAATAAAAAAAACCCAAAAACAGAAAAAAATCGCCAAAAGGAAAAAAAATCGTCAAAATGAGAAAAATCGCCAAAATGAAGAAAAGCCCAACAACAAAAAAAATCGCCAAAAAGAAAAAAAAACCTCCAAAAACAGAAAAAAACGCCAAAACGAGAAAAAAGCGACAAAACTGAAAAAATCGTTTAAACTGAAAAAAACTTCAAAAAAGCAAAAGAGCCTACCTTTCGTGCGCGAGTCAAAGTCGCACCTTACTAAATTTTTTAATATTAAAGGAATTAAATGAAACTAACGGCCTGGCCGATCGACAACTTGTATTGCAAACAACAACAAATTTTCTAAAGTTATTGTTGTTTGCAATACAAGTTGTCGATCGAACGATTTCTAGTGACATCGTGGGCCAGGCCGGAAAACTTTCCTTATTTCGTTTTTGCTTTGTTCACTTAACATATTTTATGTATTTTTTAAAAAACTAGATTGGTATCAATAATTAGAAAAATCCAAAATTATGACTCCAGGGTTGGAAAACTCACACTTTTGTGTTATGTAAAATTAAATAGATCTAAAATTTTTTTTCTTTTTCTTTATAAATTGAATATATTTTATGCTTCTGAAAGAAAAGTTTGGCGTATGAAATTTGAAAAATGAAAAATACAGCTCCAAAGATGGAAACTTTAAAAAAATGATAAATTTTTTCACAAAACAAATATGTATGTATGTGTCTGTATACTATATATATGTACGTACGTTGGTAAAGGGTATATAAGATTCGGCACAGACGAATATAGCACTCTTACTTGTTTTCTCTAAAATGTAGTTCGGATTGCTGAATTTTGTTACAGTTAAGTGTACTGCTTAAAATCAGTACCCAACTAACTTACTTCATTATATTCTTATGAATTGAACAGGCTAATGTTCGTATCGCTTTTTAAGCCAAATTACATGTGATAATTATTAATGAACAAATAACATCAAAGTTAGTTGTAAATATTCTGACAACAACACATAGTTGAACGGAACAGCCAGCCGTTTTCGAAGGCCACTAAACCTTCCTCATCAGCGTTCTTCTGTGTTTTTGGTCCACTGTGTGTGGTGTCAGTTGATGTAGATTTCTGCCTTATATACGAAACTTTATTGCAAATGGAATATGTGAATTGGTTTGATTCATCTTCACACCATACACATGCATATGTGCACATTTTGTTGTTGAAATTTTTCACGAATCCCTCAAAAATGTCTACCCACTTGCATTGACAATATAATAGAAAATTACAATAAAGTTCGTAAGAGCGAAAAGGACAAATACATTTTGCCATTTAATTTTTTAACGGACAAAACATGCAAAATTTTTTCAGCCTTAATCTATGCAATCGATTTCTAATAAATAAATTTGTCATTGTTTATTTTTTCACTAAAACGAAGTAAGTTTCATACAAAACGTAGTTGTGGGCTTGCTTTTGGTTTTCATTAATACGATATTTTCAGTAAAGCGAAGTGAATAAGACTAGCTGCGCTTAAAATCGGTGCGGGGATTTGTATCGCTTTCAGTAATCCGTGTTTTCAGTAAAGCGTGTTGCGCTAAATTCGATTGCAAAAAGCAGGATTAAAAAATTCTCTTAGAAAGCGGGATGTGTACTATGAACATAGAAAGTTTCGTATGTATTTAGAATTCACTAAAAATGCTTTTAAATAAACAAAAATATTTATCTATATAAATGAAAAAAAAACAAATGTCGTTCGTTGGTAATTGCATCAATTAAGAGCGGCTGCACATATTTCGCTATTTGTTTATGTGGAAACTCTCATATAAAATTGTGTGAAAATGTGGGCGTGGCACCTCCCACAAAGAGATAATCTTAACTTTGAGATGTCTGCAAAACTAGTATAGAGAGAGCGTTGAAATTTTATAGTTTTGAAATTTTTTCGTAAGCAGTAATGCCACTTTTGGTCCAAGGAATTACAACTCCCTAATTCAATTGCCTAATTGTAAGATTTTGAGAAAGCAGATGAAATATTCTAATTGAAATGCGTTTCAGTACGTTTGGTACAGAATTAGATACTGCACAATTCGGTTCCTTATGACTGCTTCCTCATCTCTTATAGCTTCGCAATTAAATGCTCAGTACTTCATAATATATTTCAAAGTGTAAAAAAGGGGTGTTGAGATAATATTTTTTTGTGTGTGTGAGTGGGCTCATTCATTTCTATCATAATCAACATTTAAAGTATACATTTGTGTGCATACATACATACGTAATTACATGTAACAGTATTATTGCGGCCAATTTTATTATCTGCTAATCTGCTCTCAACATTTAATTTTCATTTTGTCGGTATCCTGCAGTCCTTTGGGAATATCTAAAACTCTGCATGGCTTGTACATTTTGTTGGCAGATCTACTTTTGATACGTTGTGGTTTTCATATGAATGTATTTAGGAGCAATAGCAGGCAGAGTAGTGGAAACAACAACAGGTAATTATGAAAGTGTATGGATGGATGTCACTGCTTGTGTGTTCGATGGCTACCAGTTAAATTTTGATTCGCCTGGAAGTGTGGGAACTTTTTGCTTTAATAAACAAACCCAAATGTGTATGTATGTATGTATGTGTGTGTTGATTGTGTATGCCTGTATTTGTGTTCATTGAAGGATATTCATTGATATCCTTTCTGAGTTAATTTCATTTAATTCTGTGTACTGGCCTAAACCAGTTTCTTTGATATTTTGACTTTAATAATGAAGAGAAAACACATCGCAACTAATTTAATTTTATAGCTACTCATACTACATGCACATATTTGTCATATTTATATTTGAGTGTATGTAAAAGTACTTGATTTTTAATTAAAAATATCGAATTTCTTAAAATCCGCTGTGAATTGTTCATAACTTAGGTTCTCAGAAATTATTTAAATGTAAAATAATTGTTTATCGCTTGATTTCTTGTTTTACCAATCAATACTTTAGAAATAAGTTAAGTAAATATGAAGAAATGTTTCACACTAAACAATACACTAGAGTGCTGGAAAATTAAGGACATCTTATATTGAAATTAAAAATTTAAAAATACCTTAAATCGGAAAATCTATATTAGGTTATTCCTCTCAATATTTGACAACAACTGAGTTTTTTACACACACAAAGTCAAACTTTTCCAAAATAACAAAGTTCTAACAACTGATTCAGATAAAGGAGAAAAAATTATATATAATTACCTTAATATGGAATGGCCCTAACTCATAATTTTTTTTTGAAATCGGCTTTCTTATATCTATATTTCAAAAGAAAAACGTCTAATGTATTGGAAAATGTAAAAATCTCGTTTTAAAACAAATAATGACTTAGGGGCCTTTCAAAAAGGAATCATTTAGATTTTACTTGAATGCCTGTTTGTAGCGGGCAGCCACGTAAATCTAGGGGCCTTTCTATATTAATTTTCTTCTTTAAGTGGATTTTTCTTCTTTTGGCAGATTATTATGGTGAACTAAAATCTACCTAAACAAGGTTAATTTTACCGTTTTCGGCAATGATTTTGCTTCATATGTGTTTTATGTTGATCTAACATAATTTAGAGTAATTTTCAAAGAAAATTTTTACTTTTAAAATAACTTTATTTCATGTTGATTTAACATTCCAGTACTGTTAAATCAAAATGAAGAATCATGTTGAATTCCAGTTGTTTTTCAAGTGGGAACAACGTGTGCTCGATACTGAAATAACACGAAGAACTATGTTGAATCATAGTTATTTCAAGTTGAAACAACATGAATTTAATTTTATGTGGTCATTGTATTTTATTAATTATTTAACTTACGTGTTGTTATTGGCAAATGCATCAGAAAAATGTTTGTATGTAATATAATTGGCTTCCCCGGCCAAGATTTGAACTTGGAATTCACCGCATGGCGGCAGTCAATGCACTTACCGCTGCTGCCACAACAATCTTAAATATTTTTTAGATACACTCCAATATATACCATAACGAATACAATTTTAATTCAACATTATTTAATTGATCATTTAACATGAAATTTATTTAAAAAGTTATATATAGATAAAGTTTTTTCATCCTGGATTCGAACCTGCGACCCTCCGACTACAAGACTAGTACACTGCCTACTAGCCAGCAGAAGTTTGTCGGCTATTTACGATTTGATAACCCTTGACACAAACCTTGTGCTTTAACAGAGGCTCTGTTAGCGTGTTAACAGAGCTCTGTTAAGCTATAAAAATTCGATGAATGCCTTCCCAAAGGACTTTTCCATTAAATGAGGCAACCGAGGCGGAAAAAAATAATGCAATTTTATAGACAAAGTGTTCCTTTATTAATGCACATTAATCTATTTCTGAAAAACATGAACTGGAACCAAATATTGTCAAGTTATCAACTTGGCATTTTCTGAGGGATACACATTCTTTTTTTTCTGGGAAGGAGTCGACGCGGGCGTACACAAATTGTAGTGTATTATGGACCACATTGTACTCTAAAAACGTGCATACTTAGCATTTCTGTAATTTCGAGTTTTCAGGAGTTTTTCGAAAAACTTTAAATTTGCCCTACTATATTAACATTTTTCAAACAAATTTTTTTTGGAGCTCTGTCAAATCACAAGGTTCGGGTCAAGGGTTATACATTTTTAAATTTAACTTCACACTTATTTATAAGTTTGTAGTGTGTGTCTGTAAATCTGTGTGTCTGTACAAGTCCACGAACAGACCAAACAGCTGGACCGATTTTGGTTTACAATGTTTGTATTCGAAAGATGACTTGATTTGAAGAAAATTCGTCCACTAATTTAGAAGATATCACATATTTTCTAGATGTGTTTTTTTCATTTGAAAGGTCGTTTTTAAAAATTTTTGTTATGCTATTTTTTTCTATACACATATTTGTATTTTTACCCGACTACGCGACGCAAAGAAGGGTATTGTGTTTATCACGCTACTAGTAAAAATAATTTGTGCCAAGATTTAATAAAACATTTAAAAAAAATTATGGCACCAAACTGGAAGTAAACTCTTTCAAACAAAAAACAAAATTTTTAGAATCTGTTAAAAAGAAGTATATTTGTAAAATATAATATAAAATTTTAATGGGCAAGATTGGTTTTTTTTTTAGAGTTCCGGGTGTGTGTTAAGTTCTGTAAGAATCGGTAAAGTCAAACCACCTAAAATAAAATATTAAATTTTAATGGGCGTGAGTCCGCCCATTTTTTTAAACAAAAAATTGTGTACATTTTAGAGATCCAGGTGTGTGGTAAGTTTCGTAAAAATCGGTTAAGTAGAACCACTTGAAATACAATAATAAATTTTAATGGGCGGAGGCCTGTCCATTTTCCCAACTTTAAAATTGTGTAATTATAAGAACCAAAGGTGTTTGCTAGGTTTCGCAGCAATCAAATAAATAGAATATCATAAAATCAAATAAAAAAACTTGTGGGCGTGTTCCTGTCCACTTTTTTCAATGGTACCAATTGGAAGCTGTGTACGCTCAGACAAAAAAAGAATATTTTTCAATCTAAAATGTACCGATTTATAAAATAACAATGTCAAAAAAATATACATACTACGTTTATACGCGCACTATTTGCAAATAAAATGATTTGCAAATAAATTAACGCACTGTTTATACGGCATAGCAAAAATACACAAACTTGGTAGCACTGCTATAGAAAACTAACTTATGTTGACAAAAAAAAAATAGTGTAAATGTACAAAATATCAAATAATTATTTGTTTTAATCGTCATTATTTGCTTCAATCAATCTTTTTTGTTGCAATATTTATCAATTTATTGTTTTTTGTTATCAAACATTTGTAAGCGTGGCAACCTCAAGCATTTTATTTGCAAATAGTGGGTTAATCGTGTATAGTTTTCTGAATTAGTAAGTCGCAATAAAAACAATAATATGGCAACAATTTGCAGTTTTATTTGCAAATAAGCCCTGTGTATAAACGTAGTAACAGACGAATTAATAAAGAAAAGGATCTTGTAGTCGGTTGATTCAAGATTGAGGGTGGCGTTGGCTGAAGTAGTTAGCACGTTGAAGGTCCTGGGTTCAATCCCTGTATCCAACAGTCATTGAATAACAACACCACGCATTTTTCTGATGTGCATTAGTGTCCCTTTGTATCAGTTGTTGTAGGAAAGTTCTTAACTATACCGACTTCAGAAGATACTAGTCCTAATGTAACATCGGAGCGCCCTCCTTCGTTGTGTAGCAAAATCATCGGCGAAGTAAAATAATCAATAAAATGGCTACAAAACACAGCTTCAAAAATTTAATAAGCCTCATTTGACACAGATGGCGCTGCAACACTGCATTATCAAAACCGTGCAAAAAAGCCGAGTTGTAAAAGAATGAAGCTTTCCTCTATCTCTCCCTTCACCACCTGTCTTCTCTATCACTATCCCTTTCCTAAAGAAGGTAACACCTAGTAATAGTAGTAGGCATTAATTGCCTGAGTGTTACTTCTCTTTAAAAAAAAAAAAAAAAAAGATTATTATGAAGGAGTTGTGTTTCCAAAAGTTGTCCAAATTTTTAGATATTGTATCAAATAAATTCAGTAAAGTGCGACTGACTTTAAGTCGCACACGAATTGTTCCGTACGGTCACTATATATCGTTACCTTAATATAGAAAGGCCCTAACTCATTATTTGTTTTATAATAGAGATCGAAATATGTATACAAAAAACTCGTTTTAAAAAAATAATAAGTTAAGGCCTTTCTATATTAAGGTAACGATATGCAACTCTATACGAACTTTAGTCTTTATAATCGAGTATCTTACCTGATGAAGACATTTAAAACTTTTTTTTGGTTTTGGCGTTTTTTTAGTCTAAGCGCTTTTTTCGTTTTGCCACTTTATTTCGGATTTTGGCGATTTTTTTAGTTTAACACATTTTTTTTAGTTTTGGTGCTTTTTTAGTTTTGGCTATTTTTTTTACCTTTTTTTGTGATTTTTTTTATTTTTTTTTTTTATTTTAGGGACTTATTTTACTTTGGTGATATTTTTCATTTAAGCGCTCTTTTCATTTTGGCGATTTTTCATTTTGGCGATTTGTTTAATTTTGGGATTTTTTAGTTTTAGCGTTTTTGAAAACTTCAAGTGTTTGCTTCTTACGGTCTCCAATTGTTTGTCAGAGGTGGCATCACCAAACTTTCTTAGAATAATTGAGGAGCTGGGGGTCGATTCTGTTTCTGTGAAATCGTGAAAATGAAAAATAAAATATCACTTCATTGAAAATGCGATTCTGATTTTAGTTTTTTATGAGAACTATCTGTCAAGTGAAGTGAAAATGATAAATTTTTTATCACTTCATTTTTATCATAAATTCAGAATCGACCCCCTGGTGGACAAAACCAAACTAGTCTCGTTAACTAACTGTTTTTGTTATAGGAAAGTCAACTTAATGAACTACTTATGTAGATAGAGACTAGCAAGGAAACATCAGTTTTCAATAATTTTTAAAGTAAGCTCAAACGAGTATTGAATGAAAATATTTCATGACTTCGTAGATGTGTACTTGGCGAGCCCGAAAAAATAAGAAAAAAGAAGAGAAGTGTGTTAGGACACCCGGTTATAGCTACATATATAAAACAAACTTAATGTGTTAAATAACAATATTGTATGATGATGTCAAATTCGCCGCAAATAGTTCAAAATGTTTCGGTTTATTTCCTATTATTTTATTTTCTAGAGGCGCAGAGAGGAGACCAAAAGCTGGCCAATGTTTTTTCTTTAGTTTAGATTGCTTTCCCTTAGAGGAACTAATCCCACCTCTGAAAAATGAAATTTTTTTCTTAACTTTTCTCATACTTTTGCCTAGCAAATGAAACTTTTTAGATAGGCGAAAGTTCAAAACCCTAAAATTGAACCCAGGAGACCGTAAGATGCCATTTTCGTCACCACTTCTTTTGTGGGCGGTGACAAAAATATTATTTGCAAAAATAATGTAAATATTAAAAAAAAAATTACTACTTATGCCTTAATATCATGAAAGAGGGGAGTATCTCTCCCCTCATCAATGCAAAACATTTGACATGACTGACAAAAAAAGGTTTCTTAGGCTATGTACAGACGGTTGTCAGATCTTACAATATTGCCAGTAAAATGTGCTCAAAATTTCTTACAACCGTGTGAACTGGCAATTTTTGTCAGACGTCGTTGCCAGAAAAAGAATTGTCAGTCCATTGCAAGACTAGCTGCTGGCAACAAATTGTCAGACCTCTTACAATCGTTTGAATACATTGTACAATTATTGCCAGATATTTGTCAGACATTTTAATATTGTCAAGCTATGTACAGACGATTGTCAGATATTACAATTTCTCACAAATGCTTTGAGTCTTGCAACGCATAATAACAGATCTGACAACTTTTGCATATGACAACCGTGTGTAAGATTTTCTGACAAATTTGATACAACCGTGTGAACTGGCAATCTACCTTGTGCTGGCAATTTTTGATTGCCAGTACATTGCCAGATCTGGCAATATTGTATTATCTGACAATCGTCTGTACATAGCTTTACTCATATTTATCCATGCAAGATGAGCAAAAACGGAATAAAGCTGAAATTTTCAACAAATCACAAAAAGGTCGCGCAAACTTGCGAAAAATTTTGCAAAAAAAAGTTTATAGTTTTTTTCTTTTTAATTTCTAAATGAATTGTTTCAACATTAATATTCGAGATATTTTTTTTGTTTTAATACTAAAAATAGCTTTTGATAAAATCTTTCAGCCAAAAAAAAAAAATTAACATAATACCTTTATTCGTTTAGACACAAAAAATATCATATAAATATATTGAAAACGAAAAAAACATTAAAAACTCATGTAATTTTCTTCACTTTCCTCACTTTAGCTTTATCTCAGAGCAGCAAATCACAACTTAAAGTCCTCAAAATTTTCAATATAATGTAAAATTTTGTTGTGTATCGAACTGCGTACTTAGGATTTCTTTAAATTAATTTTTACCTTTTTGGCTCAAATACTCCTCTGTGGGGCGTACGATTAAATTAATGTACTGTTTATGGCCGGCGCCGGCTATTAGCCGGCTTACAGCCGATCGGCCCTGTTCTCTGCCTTGTGCTCATGTGTAAAAAATAACACAAAAACAAATTGAGCATTCCTTCTCAGTGTTTTTGTTTCACTCACTTGAAACAACGAAACAAAACAAAATCAAACAATTTGTTTCGTTTATTTTCGTACTCTGGTTTTAAATATAAAGAAATCAAAAGAAAAATAAATTTATAACTGTAATAGTGTCGATTATTTTTGTTGCGAAAATCAGGTCCCAGCTCCAGTGTCGTGACATAAATAGCATAGCTATAAAATTATTTACTGAGGATATGTCTAGTTTTGCTCGTCAGCTCCTCAATTGTACTGACTGATTTGTAATAATTTATGAGTTTGTTGCCATATCGCACCAAATCAAAATAATTCATTAATTATTTTAGTTAGCGATTCATATATTATTAAATTATTATATATTATTTATTAAAAAAAATATAAAAAAAACTTATAATAAATGTCTTAAAATCTATAGATACCACATATAATAAAACTAAAACAAAACTACTTATAGAAAATATTACACAAAAAAAAAAAAGAATCCATTACTAAAAACTTTTATTTAGATTTTTGGATCCTGAGGAGTCAATTTGACTATTTTGACAGATTCTTCCCAGATTTTCTTGCCCTTTTCCTCATCCATAGCAGCAGCATTTAAACTTGCCTCCTTACAGTCCATAAAATATTTGCCATGAACATTAGCCACCTCATCGGATGTGGCCAAATAGATTGTAGTTTGGGCACCAGCCTTAGTGGTCTTAAAGAAACCCTTGGTGATGGCCATCATAGGTAAATTTAGCGGGAACGGTATATTACGCCAAATGCCGGAATCAATCATGCCGGGATGTAAAAAGTTAACAGTGATACCGGAACCCTCCAAACGTCTGGCCAACTCACGAGCAAAATAAATGTTGGCAAATTTAGACACATAATACAAATACGCAGCCGGGAAAGTACCGATAGGATTCAATTTGTTGAGATTGACCGAAGATAAGCGATATAATTCAGAGGCTACAATAACAATACGGCATGGTGTGCTCTTCTTTAAGACATCAATTAACAAATGGGTCAACAAGAAGGGGCCATAATGATTTGTCGCCATAGTCAGTTCCACTCCATCTTCACTGGTCTGGCCGCGGAAAGCCAAAGCCATACCGGCATTGTGTATTAGAACATCGATTCTCTTTTCATTCTTAACAATATCAGCAGCAAATTCACGCACTGACGTAAAGCTGCCCAAATCTAATTTCTTGACAATTAATTTATCATTGCCAGTATCCTTGATAATTTCGTCTGTAAAGAAATAAAGTATAAGATTATGATTTAAATTTAAGTTATTTCGTACCTTTAACCGCATGGGCAGTATCCAAATTGCGGCAAGCCATTATAATACGAGCACCACGTTTGGCCAAATCATGAGCAGTTTCTTTGCCAATGCCGCTATTGGCTCCAGTGATTATAACAGTTTTTCCCTCCATTATTGTCTGTAAAAATTTAAACAAAATAGCGAGATTAAACGAAATCAGAGAATTTGTGTTCTTAACAGAAATTAAGAACAATGCCAGTATATTTGCATTTGTTTTGTATTTTTTGGAAATAAATCTAATTTTCTATCAACAGAAAATAAAAATAAAAATAATCGGCTCAATTCTCGTTTGACTATCGCTTTTGAAGGACACATAACGAGTTTCTATACAAAAAATGGTAATACGGTAATAGGGTAACACGGTACATTCTCAATGTTATATTGTGGTACTTATCGGCCGTTTTAAAACGATACTCAAAGTCAGTGCTGCCAGAAGTAGGGGGAAATCACTGCATGTACAATAGGAATTTTTCTGACTAATTAAGGAGTGTAGGGAATATCGAACAGATATTTTATTTTGCCCAAAATGTAGGTATTTATTCCCAGATTGCATTTTTTGTGTATATGTATATGTAAAAATAACTATCCTCAAAATATATTTTTGTTCAATAACCGTTTAAAAATCTATGTTTGCTCAAAATTACCTAGACATTTATTCAACGGCATCCATTAAACAATGATTTAATATTTAAAGAAATTATTTACAACCATCTTACTTAAATCTTACGGCCTGGCCCACGATGTCACGAGAAATCGTTCGATCGACAACTTGTATTGCAAACAACAACAAATTTTCTAAAGTTATTGTTATTTGCAATACAAGTTGTCGATCGAACAATGTCTAGTGACATCGTGGGCCAGGCCGTTAATGAACTCCAGGTGTTGAGAAAACCCAAATATGTATGTATGTTCAATTTGTATTATAAACTAATGTCCCTTATTGTGGTTGGCATATTTGTACTTTGGTCATAAATTAAAGAAAAACAGTTGAAATGTTCTTTAATCTAAATACAGAATAGCTACATATGTCAAGTTTTAAGAAACCTACCGTAGCTCCAATAAAATGAGGGTGGCGTTGGCTGAAGTAGTTAGCACGTTGACTACAAAACCGAAGGTCCTGGGTTCAATCCCTGTATCCGACAGTCATTAAAATAACAACACCACGCATTTTTCTGATGTGCATTAGTGTCCCTTTGTGTCAGTTGTTGTAGGAAAGTTCAAGTAATGAAGGCATAGTCACTGGTCACTGAACTATACCGACTTCAGCAGATACTAATCCTAATGTAACATCAGGGCGCCCTCCTTCGTTGTGTAGCAAAATCATTTTTTTTTTTTTTTTTTTTTTTTTTAATAGTATATTTATTTATTGTATCTTCAAAAATGAACTAACAATAAGTAATCAAATCTTAAATCTAAATATAATTATTAGGCCCGACCAATATCGGACATAAGCTTAGTGATAGTTATAAATAATACATAAGTAGTGATAATCAAAAAGAAGTATTTTTAAGCAGTCCCATCTGGAGTGTTAGGTATAAGAGCCCTTGTGTCCCTTTTTTTTAAGCGGATGTGTCCAGTAAAGCTCAAAATATTACGGGCAAGCGGATTAGGATGTGACTCGAGTTTAGTTAAATATTTGCCTGCGTATTTTGCAATTTCTTCACTCACTAGTGGCATATTTAAATCACGATGAATATTTGAATTTTTAACGTACCATGGAGCAGATGTTATCAAATTTAAAATTTTGTTTTGCCTTTGCAAAATCATTGGCGAAGTAAAATAATCAATAAAATGGCTACAAGGCACCGCTTCAAAAAAAAAAAAAAAAATAATACGCCTCATTTAACATCAGATAGGCGCTGCAACACTGCATTATTAACAACGTGCTAAAAAAAAGCAGAGTTGTAAAAGAATGAAGCTTTCCTCTATCTCTTCCTTCACCACCTGTCTTCTCTCTCACTATCACTTTCCTAAAGAAGGTAACACCTCGTAATAGTAGTAGGCATTAATTGCCTGAGTGTTACTTCTCTTAAAAAAAAAAAAAAAAAAATGTTTCCAGTTTATGTTTCTGTAAATTAAAATGACTAAAATTCGTACAGACTATCGTAGGGAAAAAGTTTTTAACATGTAGGGGAAAAATTGGATATTTTTTAGAATACGTAGACATTTTTCTAAAAATCTACTGGCAACACTGTTAAAAGAAAGATAGGACTGAATGCCAAAAAAAAACTAGAAAAATTAAAGTCACTGGCTAAAGAAAAATTCTCGATTGACAGAAGACAAAAACTAAAAATATCAATGAATAATTTCATGGCTGCCGAAAATCGAAAGTAGAATTTCTTAGTTATCAGAAAGCGCACTAAATAACCATTGAAATGCCAGGTGTCGTTGATAAAACAGTTCTTTGTAACTGGTAACGTAACCGAAGTTCGGTTGCCATCTATAATATAGACTCAACAACATCATTTATAAAATAAGATAGATAGATATACATACTTTTCTGTTAAAACTATTTTTTAGTTTTTAGTTTTTATTGATTTTGGACCAATCCATGAAAATTTTTTCCGTATTTTGGAAATTAAAAAATTTTTTTTTTCAACTATTGTTTTTATATAACTTTTTTGTTAACAATTCAAGGGCCATTTTCGTAATATTGGTGATTTTTTCGAGCCTTAAAAATTATTTAAAAGTTGTCTATGCCCAATATATTTTTAATTATACTCGTATATTCCTTTATGGTGCATCCTTTTAACTACTTATGATTCCAACTATATTGACAGTCAAATGCAATGCAATTTAAATGTATGGTAGTGAAACTTTATGCCTAAAGGCTCAGTTAGCCGACTGTAATGGGATGTAACTGCAACGGTAAGAAACAGCGGCTCGATATTGTTAATGTCAAAAGTAATGTACAGATTCTTACATTCCGGTTACATCTCTATAACCATTACGTTTTCATTACTTTTCATATAAGAATATCGATCAGCTGTTTCCTACCAGTTACATTCCTTTACAATCGGCTAACTAAACCTTAGGGATTATTCAATCTCCCACAGTGTTGCCAGAAAATTATGGAGAGAGAGAGAGAGAGAGAGAGATGGGAGTTTAAAATTTCTTCTAAAAAGTTATACAGAAGACAAAAAATCTGTGGAATACTTTTGGAATCATTTTCTATACTTCTCTCATAACGCTTTAAAAAAGACAGCTGCCATACAGACCACCCAATTTGCAAAACTTAAGTGTCAGCCCTCGTATGTAAAAGTATGAAATTTCCCTTTTCCTATTATGCTATGTTTAGACGACGAGTTGAATCACCTGCTTCGCTCTCTGAATCATGTTTATGAATCATGCTGTTTAGACTATGCATTCGTGCTTCGTGTGCAGCGTGCCAATTTAGTGCTTTTCGTACTAGATTTAGAGTTTTTCAATTTACTAGTGTTCGCCCAGTGGTTGAAAATCAACCATTATCGCACTGAGGTGGAGAATAGAATGAAAATATTTAAAGTTTGATGAATTTAAAACACAATTTAAAAACTATATTCAAATATACATATGTATAGACTCCAAGGTAAACCACTCTCTTAAACCACTTTCTTAACTACTAAATACGAATTTAAAATTTCATTTATCGGAATAAATAAGAATAGATTTTAAGCAAACTATTTAAAAAAAGTTGTTCACTTTTTGAACTAAATGTAATTAGATATTTGCTCCTAGTGTTTTCACTTCATATTCATTATTATTGCCCAAAACAAAAATATTCGTTTAATTTTTCATTGAACGCTTTTTCTCTAAAGTTTTAGACTCCCCATTAAAACGTTTGTTACAAAAAAAGTTTCTATTCCCTATTCTTTGAGATAGACCCCATATGTATGTACGAATATGCTAGCCTAATAATATAAACATTCCATCATATTCCAACATTCCATCATATTCCAACATTCCAGTATGTTCAGTAATTTAAAGCACAGAAAAATAATGAAAACAATGAACAAAAACAAAACGCACACAAAATAAACCAAAAATAAAAAACTTACTTTGTGCTGTAGGTGAATTTAACTTTAATAAAAGTTATTAATAATTAAAAAAATATATTATTTTTAAGCATCTAAAGAAAAATAATACAGTACCACTCGTTATTTAAATATCTAAATTTTATTAGTTTCAGCAATAATCGTTTAAGTACATAGAAAGATGGAAATAAGAATAGAATGAACAAATCAAATACATACGTTTTTCCTTCTGAGTGTTTACGGAGTTGCTAAGCCAAATTGTTGTAATTTTTTTTTTTAGCAAATTAAGAGAGAAAGAGAGATCATGGCTTTATGATTGGCTAATATTCTTAACTGTTTTTAACTATCTTAGACACAAAAATGTAGAAGAAAAAATAATTCTGCACTGCTCCTATTGACAATCTATCTAACAAAAAAAAAATCAAGCGAATACGTTGAGTTTAAGTTAGTTAAAATGGTTCTTAACTTTTTTCACTTGCCTATTTATATATAGATAATAGTGCGGAATTTTTCAAATTGTTGCTTAAAAAAAAGGCACTAAATTGGTGCTTTTCACCTTTGATTTTAGTGCGTTTTACATATCTACTAAATATTAATTTGTGAAAGTGTGGTGGTTTATAAGAAACACCAAATAAGAAATTTTCACTTTTCGAAAACTATCTGCTTTCACCCCTTTTAGACATGCAAAGTTTCCTTTGCAGAATGTTAATTCAGCTGGGTGAAATACGAAGGAAGAAAAACTTTATCTTTCATAGTGAGAAAAAAGAATATATTTCTAAAAATTACAGTTATAAAATAACTTAATTACAACAATAATCTAATTACTAACCACTGAGGGAAGCAATGTATTGCTTTCTTGATAACGAAAGCTTTCAAAAATGCTTCTGAAAAGTACTAACGTAAGGCTCTCTAACAAAGTGGACAAAAGTAAAAAAAATGTAAACCAGTAACTTTTGCATCTGAGTACATAAAAACTACACATTATTACTTTTGTAAATGGAATTAGTAAGGCAAAAAATGAATATATTTTTGGAAACTGAATGCATTGCTTCTAGCTGGCTTACAAAAATTCTTCTGGGAAGCAGTAATTTTTGCTGGGATGGTGAAATTGAAGAAATAGAACGAAGTATCAGAAATTTAAGGATACATAAATGGACAAATTTGCTCAGAACTGATTAATTTTGGATTGAAGTTTATAATTGTAGAAATTCAAATAATCATAATCCATTTCTAATACTGCCAATATTTTATCTAAGACTATTAACATTACCATGTTCAAATGTTGAAGTAGAAATAACTTTTAGCGCTTATAACTTTTTTAATAGTAAGTTAAAAATACAATAATGATTTTATAAATCAAATTGTTTCATTCATATAAAATACGGTCTAAAAGGAAAAGGCTTATGTTGTTCAGTAACTCGTTTCTGTAATTCTCGCATCGTAAAATTTCTCACATGAAATGTGAAACACAAAATTCCATCGTTTCTCGATTTGTGAAAAAAGTGTTTCTGTATTTGAATGTGAAAACAGACAACACTGAATCTGTTTTTACTGGAATATTTCAAGTAATCGAGTGTCAAATGAAAACAAAAGTCACAAAAAAATATTTCAATAACAAAAAAATAATAATTTTCAAGAAAAATAAAATTGAATAATGAACATGAATATAAAGTGAATGTAAAATGCTTGAAATAAGTTTTTTCTAGCAACTGTCTCTATTATAGAAAATTCCAAAAAAAAATTCTAAACAAATATAATCATATCGAATCGTTAATAATAATTTTAGTTCAACAATTCGTTGCATATCTTTTCAACTAGTTTATTTTTCATATTTTCACACACAAATTCAAAAATTCACATGTTTTTGTACAATTTAAAATCCGAGAATTGCGAGAAACTATTCACAAAATATTGTTACAGAAACACTTTTTCTCACATCGTTCCAATAATTGCTGGAAATTTGTTTAAATGACAGATAGTTCTCGCAAAGTAACGATACAGAAACACTTATGTGAGAAAAGCCATTATGTGTTTCAATTTACACTGTTTCCACGATTCCCTTGTTTCATGCGGGAAATTTTACGACGCGAGAAATACAGAAACGAGCTACAGAATGTAACGTACTGAACTATGTTCATATAAAAATTAATTCAGATGAAACACCTAAGATCTAATTGTTTTTTTTAATACACCATAATTGCAGTGTCTTGCGAAATGAACTTCAATTATTTTCCTACTCATGTTCTACTTATACGCAAAATCGAAATATGGCTCGATATAATTGAAATTATTACAAAAACCTATGAAATGTAGTAAATTTAAAATTGTAGTTTACTTAAATTTTTAATTTCTACTCATTCAATACATATATAATTAGCCATGTGGGCTTTCTCTGTATTGAAAATAAATAGATAAATATAAAAATATAAATAAAATATATTTTGCATTTAGTGCTTTTTTATGAACACACAGTGATTTTTGCTCTGAAAAAAGTTGGCATCACTGTTCGCGTGGCATTTTTTTTATGTATATTCACACATTCATACGCATCATACGCACGTGTATACATGCATACATACTTACATAAATTCGATTCAAGCAAAATCTTGTTTTTGAAGGCATCTCTATATTTTCTTCTTATTTTCCCTTTTTATATTATTCATAACTTAATTAAATTTATTTATATTAAACTCACATCTATGTTTTTTTGGCTTGTTTTCATTTGTTTACAAACACACACATACACATATACTTATTTTGTTTTGACAGCTAGTTCAGATAAAGTGGCGATTACTGCGATAAAAGTTAGAGAAGATACCAATTTTACGTGCTTCGCAAGTAGATTCGTATTGAATCTACTTGATTCGCTCTCATAATTTTGTATGGCGAAGCAAGTTGATTCGGTCATGATTGGGGTGTGAAGCATGAATAGAGCACGAAGCAGGTGTCGTCTAAACATAGCATTAAAGGATAATTAATTTTACTACAATAAATTTAACGACTGATTCTGGCAGAGGAGAGGAAAAAATTATATGTAAGTATATCTTAAGATTGTGTAAGGATCGTATTGGAATTGGTGTTCAAGTTCATCCCACCTCCCTCCGGCCCATGGCGATACATAGTCGAATTTTTGGCAACCATTTTGACCTCCCAACAAAATTACCGGCGACTTGAAGCAGGTTTGTGAGGAAGGAAGAGCGTTTTCTTGCTTACCTACCTGCTTCCGGATTACATGATTTTTATATGGGGTGTCCCGCTTTGTAGGTCTCGAACAATAAGCTTCTTTTTATACGTATTTTTTTAATTGAAATATGTGATTTGAATGAATCATTTTTTTAATGTATGGGACTCTATAGCTTACGTTATCGCATCTTTGTAAGCGAGAAAAAAATGCACTTCATGTAAAAAATATATGTATATAGAAATAATGCAGATAGAATACATGATATATTTTTACTGCTTACCGGTACCAATTCGATTTTAGGCAAGAAATAAAAAAAAAACCCATCAGAGAAGACTTAGAGGTTTGAAATTTTCTAGAAAAATTAGCTTTGTAGGATCTTATGTACATGAAACTACCGAATACACTCTATGCCTAAAATAGAAACGTAAATAAGTACTTCTAGTGGCAAAGCTAAGTTTTGAGCTTTTGGAGGTAGAAGGCCTGCTCGATCCATTCCATACTCATATCTTTTTTACACGCGTTGTCATTGCGGAGCAGGCCTTCTATTCTAGCTTCTTTCGCCAGAGATTCTGGAAGGCCTTCAAAATAATGGATTTTGCTTTTGCTTTGGTAAAAAAACTAAACAAAACATGTTACTCCTTCTGTTTTCCCTTCTCATAGAAGGGAGTGTGGAATGTTTATCGTATCTTTTATGCGAAAGAGTCCTTTAATAAGGCCTACACCAAGAAGGTCTTCTGAGTTTTACCGCTGGAAACCCATTCAAATTTCATATTTTGTCCGTTTAACTGTGGACGAAACATGGATCCATTACAATACACCAGATGCCAAAGAGCAGTTGAAACAGTGAATTTATTCGGTTGAACATGCACCAAAGAAAGCTAAGGTATGTCTGTCGACCAGCAAGGTTATGGCCACAGCTTGTAAAGAGTAAAACGATCAGCGGCGAATATTACTCAGAGTTTTAGGACAGATTCATCCTTGAAATTATATTTTTTTGGGGGGAGGGGGAATCTAAAAGCTAGAAAGACACTGGACTTAATTGATAGATTTTCATAGAGACATGTTAAGAAACAAAACTCTTTTTTTGCAGAGAAGTTTGTATTTTATGCAGAAGCTCATGACATTGTTAAACTTCCCATGAGTCGGATAATAAATATAGCCCAGAAGAAAATGTCTACAAAAGAAAATATTTTGCTGTTATCCGCAATCACAATGAACCCAATTGGGTCTCCGATTGGAGGTGCTGTATAGCACCACTCTTCCTAACCTATCCACAACAATAGCAAAAATTAAAGTATATCTTCCTGCTCAAACATGTTTTTGAAACTATTTAAAGCTGTAGAGCAGGATATCGAATAAATCTTCCTATAATTTTAATTGTCTTTTTTTGAACATTTCGATTGAATGCCGTAATTTGCTGCCAGGAGGATAAACAACTGAAATATATTTTCGATTTCTACTTTATGTATTTATGGTGTAATTCGTGTTATAGGTGTACTTAATATAGAGTAGTACATATTAACTAATAATAATAGCAGCGAAAAGAAAATAAGCAACAAAAAACGTAATTTTCAAAACCGTTTAAAAGCAAGTTCAGCTAAAATATTTCCGCACAAATCAATTACGAGTATAAAAAAATTAAACTGTTTCTTTAATTACTGTGTATTTTATATTTGTAAATCACAAATAGCTCGATCTTATAACAATTAAAATGCAGAGGCATCAGAAAAATAACTAAGGGGAGAAAGACTTTTGAATTCAATTCATTAAAAAGCGAATAAAATCATAAATTGCTTTAAAACATATGTATGTACGTATATCGAGCCATAACCGCCAAAAAAAGTTTAACCGACAAATATTTTGGACTTCGTTTTTTTTTTTGACGAAAATCTATTATTTACGATAGCAAATAATCGATTTTGGTCAAAAAATCAAAAACAAAAATTATGTCGCTTAAGCTTTTTTGGCGGTTACTTAAAAAGAAAAAGAAAAAACTTAAAAAGAAAATTACCTCCGTAAAACATCTACCAGCTGTTATGCGCAAATAAAAGCGCAAACTGAGAAGTGTGGCCACAACAGCTGATAATAAAGCGATTATGCAAATATCTCGTACCAAAAAATCGGATGGCAACCAACCCAGTATTAGGCCCATCCTATAAAATATGCAAAATTATTAATAACAAGTAAATTAACAAAATCACAATATCACAAAATCAAAACTCTTAAATCATTTGGTTTGGAATAAGTAAGTATTTGGGTAGTTGGATATTAAGGGGCATTTAACTTCGTGTAATACTCGCTCGCTGCCCATGATTCGAATACGCGTGAACAGTGTTGCCGTTGACAAATTTCAAAAAGGGGATTTTCCAAAAAATGTCACAAAAAGAATATTTAAAAGAAATAAAGGGCCAAACGTATTAAAAACAACAAAATTAAACATTTAAATTTGTTTACGCGTGAACAGTGTTGCCGTTGATAAATTTCAAAAAGGTTCGCAAAAAAGGGAATTTTCCAAAAAAAAAGATTATAAAAATAACATTTAAAAGAAATAAAGGGCCAAACGTATTAAAAACAGCAAAATTAAAAATAAATTTTTTTTTAATTTATAGTATAAAACATGAATAATAATGGTATAAAAGAAATAATAGATAAATAGCAATAAGAAAACAGATGCCGAAAATAATTGTTATTGATGTATTTTTAAACAATAAAAACAAAAAATTATTACGAAGCCAATCATAAAATGAAAATTAATTTTATAAAAAAAAGGAACAAGGATAGGTAAAAACTCCCAGGGCATTTTTATTCACAATAGGGCAGCATGTTTGAAATTGAAAGAAAAATAAACAAAGCATGTCATTGCCACTAAGGTCCAAATTAACAATCTATAGTTAACTAAAACCCGTGGTTTAACTAAGGATTTTTCTTACAAATTTTTCTTACCACCTTCATTAGTTAACTAAAGACTGTGAATCTGAGCCTAAGTATTTTTAACAATCAAAAGCAGCAATGTTGCCAGAATACAAAAATTTTATTATTTGTATTATCGGACGGTTGTAATAATGGAAAAATTATAAAGTTAATTTTGTAGTTTCGTTTTGTTAAATCTAAGTTCAACTATCCGGCATTTTATCGCCAAGCTGTAATAATGCCCCTTAGTGCAATAAGACTCTTGGTACAATTATACTAAGTAAGCCAGCCTGCTAATGTATGCAATACAAAAAGTTGTTGTGTCTCCAATTACACATTGAAGAAAATTACACTAAACTAAAAAACAAAAATAAATAAAAATTGAATCCAAAGTAGAATTACACACTTATTACATGGCCTGCCCACGAGAGTAATTACACACATATTGGCAACACTGAATGACTATGAATGCCACGTCTGCAATTGCACTTTAATTACCCTGTAATAGTTATTTTCAAAAACAAAAGACATCTGTTTCTGACACTTATTTGCTTGTTTATACCAACAAAATGCGTGTGTGTTTTGGTGTTGTAATTTTGTTGTAGTCGTGCTGGTACCTGGTATAATTTTACCATGGTTTTACTTGTTTAACTCTCTTGAACTCTCATACGGTTTTAAACATTTCGAGTGACTATTGGTTTCTTTGTATGCAGCCTAAAAAATGAATGTATTCATGCAGCCCTCTGTTTTATTATTACATAATACATATTTGTAAATTATGCAAATTTATTTGCATTTTTATAACAATCTTAACGTTGTTTCATTTTTGTTTATAACGAAAACTTCTTATTTAATTATATGTTTATTTTTTTTTTATTGGAATTTCAGGTTTTAGCGATTTTTAGTCTATTGATGCCATTTAAGAAGTTTAAAGTACACATTTAATTATTGACTAAAATTAATTGAGAAGGTGCAATATGTCTACGTTTTTAATTTTTTTTTCACTGATTCTATTTTTGCGTATTCAGTCATGTCACAGAACGCAATTCCGAGCGGAAGTGGTTTCTATTCCGAAAGTCCCGTCAGAAAGGAAAATATTAAAAATGTCTTCGGAATGAGACAGCTTCAAATGTTTAATGTGGTTTTGATATATTTAATGATTTATTAGTATTAAATACATATTAATAAAACTATATTAAAAATGAAAGATTAAATGGTAGGTTTGATTATGACATTGACTTTTTAACCATTACACTAATATTTATACATAAGCATTTTAAATTCTTAAACTTTTTGAGACAAACGAAACAAACTGATGTACATATTTTTTAATCGAAGTATTGCCACATTATTGTATGTTTCCACCGGCATGATTTAGACAAATCATGATGATCTGTGCAAATCATGTTAATTTTTACATGATTTACTATACGTTTTCCATATTGATAAATCACCTCAAAGTAGTTGATTTATTTTAAATAATGTCGAAAATATTATTTTTCGAACTCGATTTATGTATGCAACTCTGCGTTGCTTTTAAAATTACAAAATACATCCCTGAGTCATCCATCAATAGTGATTGGCAATTTCGAGAAGCAGAGATTTTATAATTTTTGAGAATAAACAAACAAAATCGTTTGGAAACTGAAGAACCTAAAACAGAATCGATAGGAATTGCGAATACGGAATCATAGCCATTCCAATGTGAATATTCTGTGACATGCCTGCTTATATATTCCCCCTTATTGCAAATGGCGTCGTCGATGTCACATCAAGACCACAGTAAAAATTGGCACTTGTCTACTCTTTGTCGACAAAAATTGACTACTATTAATATGCTCCATTAATTTACAAAGCCTTAGAGATTAGTAAGAGATTCTCAATCAGATCCAATTGTATGCGATAAAGAGTACACAAGTGTCAATATATACTGTCGCCATGATGTGACGTCGACGTCGCCATTCACAATAAGGGGTATTATTAACGCATGTAATGATTGTTATAAAACAACCCCAAAAGTCTATAATTAAATAATAAAAATAATAGAATGCAACATTTTATTTAATCGAATTTAACAGTTTCTTTTTTCAAAAAAATTTTAAAGTAAAAATATTACGTTTTGTCATATAAGTATTAAAATTTTACAGGGTAAACAAAAAACAATCAAACTACTCACACGTTGATATTATAAAAAATTTTGCATACATTAATTATTATAAAACTGTTGATCCATTTTTTTTAATACATGTGATTGAACAATTTGACAGAAATGTGTAAATTGTACTTTTTATAGGAACTTACAGCTTTTTCTTGTGCTAAATTGGACTAAGCGCTTTTGCTCATTACTACAAAACAACAACAACAAAAACGAGATAACTGTAATTTTTTTCTTTGTGATCAATGCATTTTTACTTATTGTACATTACTGCATTAAAATCTCAATTTAAAAAAAAAAATGTGGACTTAGAGCCCTTGATGTTAAGCCAGCGATATGTCGTATAATCGTCGCTTTCAATAACGAACGAACTGATTCGATCACGTTTTTCAGTTTGAGATTATGGCATTCGATATCGAACCATATTATTACACTGGTCGATAGCGAATGCCGTAATCTAAAATTAAAAAAAAATGATCGAATCAGCTCGTTATCGACAAAATAAAATAAATATATGTGTTGTGAATTTAAAATTTTTGTTTGAAGCTTTTTAGTTCATTAGTCTTGTGTATGTAATTCTCAATAACATTTTAAATATATTTTTTATAAACACATGTATATTAAATAAAAAAACAAATTTACTGAATAAGTAAAATAATAATTTAACAAATGTTAAATATTAATTGCAACAATTCCGAAAAAAGCACTAATTATTGACTTGACTGTACCTGGTCATAAATACTTGTGTGGCAACACTTTTATTCTTGCAAAAGCAATGAATAGTTGAAGCACAGCCGCGAATAACGTTGTAAAAGACAATTAAAAAAAACCAGTTTTTTCACATATTACCATTAACATAACTCTCTTGCGTTGTTCAAACATCAAATCATCCAAAATTATGCATCTGATCCCCGTCAAAATACAATTACAATCAGTCAGTCAGTGGAAAACTTTGTAAGTAACTAAAAAAATCATGCAAACAAAATTGTCGAAAATAATTGATAAATGTAGCAGAGATACAAAAAGAAAAGTTAATGCTAGTTATCATTATTTTCGATACGCTAAAAAATTCTAAACGAAAAAAACAATCTTGCCTTAAAATACGTTATTTGGCTCTCCTGCAAAATTATTATTTTGTCACTTAAAACGTTATTCGCGGCTAACCTTCAGTTGTTGTTACAAAATCAATCATTCAGTAATCATCATTCTGAACATTTTTTCTGCCATAATTATTTCAATACATTTATTTTAGTTTGTGTACTTTTTTTATTCTAAATGTTTGATTTATTTAAAATAATATAATATAAAATATTTTGCAAAATTTTTAGCTTTAAATAAACCGGCGTTATTATAGCGGGAAGGGGAAATAAAAGTAAATATTTCGGCATTTAAACTTTTTTTTTGCTTCTAGTTCAGTGGTGGGCTCTGTGAAATGTGATTGTATTGAGGCTGCGAGCTACCCAGCAAACGCAAAGCCAAGCATTTGAAATATAATGCTGAATTATTTATTTATACATATCGCGCCATAACCGCAAAAAAAAGCTTAAGCGACATAATTTTTGAACTTAATTTTTTTTACCAAAATCGATCAATTGCGATCGTAAATAATCGATTTTCATCAAGAAAACGAGGTCCAAAAATATGTCGTTTAAACTTTTTTGGCGGTTATGGCTCGATATGTAAGTGGCAGGTAGAATTTTTTTGGTACCTTGAAAATATTCAGTTAAAATATGAATTGAAAGTAACACTTTTTCTAAGTAAACAGTCAATTGAAAAAAGTTTTTCAAACTTTACTTTATTCATTTTGAATCGAAATTTTTTCTCTTTCCTTACCATTAAATTTATGTATATCATTATAAAAAGCATCGTAATGTCTCTTAAAGACTTATTAAATCTTTTCCTTAAAGCTTTGATAACAAAAAAAAAATATTGTATCGTCCCATAACCGCCAAATAAAGCTTGAGCGACATAATTTTCGAACATAAGTTTTGAACAAAATCGATTATTTGTGATCGAAAATAATCGATTTTCGTCGAAAAAAACCAGGTCCAAAAAGTGTGTGGGTTAAGTTTTTTTGGCGGTTATGGCTAGATATGTTACCGAATGCATTATTTATAATGAAATATTTTTCGCGTATCATCATCATTAATTCGAAATGGAACATGTTTGTTTGCTGGTTAAATATATTTGATGAAAATTTATAAGCATCTGCTCGTGTGCATTCGTCGTTGTCTCATCGACGACTAAATGAAAGAGGGCAAGAATACGTGTGAATGTTCTCAGCACAATTGTGGCATGAAACGCCCTTGTCTGCAGCGATGCCAATTTAGCGCCTTTCGCGCTAGTTTTAGCGCGTTTTAACTATGCCAAACGCGCTTTTTTCGTCTTAGCGCGTTTAATAAAAAAAAAGCTAAATTAGCGCGTTTTGATTCAAGTCAAAAATACTATTTGAGTTCAATATCTTTTTACTTTTTTGTATAAATTTAACAAAATTTAACTTTTTGCTTAAATTCGTTAATGATTCAGATGTTGCAAATAGAATTCCCTTGACTGTGGTTAGAATTAAAAATGCATTTTAATATTGTAAATGGCAAATATTTTGAAATTTCACAGTTAAAAATATGTACTCGTGACCCAAAAAATGTATAAAACTTATTAAGCATCTATTCTTTTTGTATGTACTTCAAAAAGCATTTGAATCGCAACACTATTCGACAATTTATATAAGTTGTTACAAAGTTTAACAAATAAAATTAGAATAAAAACTAAGAATTTCGAATATTTGGAAGGCGAGACTGATTCTGTATTAAATGATTTTAGTTATTTAGGATATAATTTCCAAGAAGCAATATTGCATAATCTGAAAAAGAGTTACTAAAAAAATAATTGTACTCGTATTTACTAATACATACATCGACCTTTATTCAAATTTAATTTAGCGCGTAGGAAAATAGCGCGTTTTGACTATAAATTGTTGATAATGCTGTAACTTAGCGCGTTCTAGCGCGTTTTGAGAAGGGATACAGCGCGTTTGGGTTATAAATAGTTGGCATCGCTGCTTGTCTGATCTAGTTATTTTTAACAATGTCTCAAGATAATAAATCTTACTTAAATTTATATACATACTCGTACATATATACATATATTTATTCCCGTCGTTCCAAAGTGGAACATAGGGCCATAAATGTATATAATAAAATAATGGCGGTATTCAGTGTTTGATACAAATTGTGTTGCGTCGTTGTAAATGCAAAATATCGTAGATTTTCTTTAAAATCCAACTACAAAATACACACACAATCCAAAGAAAAAGATATGATATTTTGCATTTGCACTTATGCAAGACCATTTGCATCAAACATCGAATAACGCCAATATTATTGAGTCAAATAAAAAAAAACACTCAAACTAGTTTTCAGTTAATTTAGCCGCTGCTATTTAATTTTATTTAATTATTTTACTTTTTAAATTTAATAAAATTTTTAGTAAAAGATATACATACATACTATGTACGTATGTATATAGCACAACTATAATTATAAACAAAACTGAATACATTTTTATGAAAAAGCAAAAAAGTTCATTCAAATACACATATGTACTTTCACCAAAAAGTAATTTTTTTTACTTCATGTTAATTTAATTTTGTTAATGTCGGCAAACTATTTGTATGCATAAGTGACAAAATTTCTCAATGGCGGTTGTGTATATCAACATCAAAGAGTTTATTGGAGTTCAATGTCAAAGCAGGGAGACAAGTAAAAATAACAAAATTACAAAACAAAAAAAAAAAAAAAGAAGCAACTCGAAATGCAACATGAGCAACATGATCATATTAATACAAAAAAAGGAAAAAATAACAATAAAAGGGGGGGGAGAGAAAATGTGAAAATTGGTTATACTCGTACGTGTTAAACTTCCACGTCATTGAAAAACATGAAAATTAAAAAAAATTCTTAAAATGTTCGGCACCATTAAAAAAAACAATTAACAAAATATTATTAATTTATTTTATAAACTTTTTACATACAACGTGTATATATGTATGTATAATAGAAAATTTATTTCACATAAATTAAATAACTTATTTTAACACTTACCTTGGTTATAAAATGTCTTAACTATCAAAAAGAAAAATTTTCAGTATCACTATTTCTTCTGCTTTCTTCTTCCAAAGGTCACTTCAACTTAAACAATTCTCCACAACCTTCGCCTTGAACGTGTTCTATAAGACTGGTCAAAATATTGTTGAGAATTAAAGCGCGGCTCTATAAGTATATGTGTATCTGGAACAACTATAAATAAAACAATAAACAGCCACGTCTCTTCGTGCAGTGCAATGTTAATGTTTTTTTCCATAAATAACAACAGGTTGTTGTTGTTGTTGTTTACGATCAATATGCTGAGATTGCTGGTTTAAAACACAGAGCAACACAAACAAACAAACAAAAAGGGTGTGGGGAGTGGTGAGTGCAGTTCCATCAAGTCTCAAAGTGAGTAAATATTTCTTTTTATTTATTTTGTATATTATTTAAATATTTAGTTAATTTAATTTGTTTGAAGTATTATGACAATTTGGCTTTTATTGAGGAGAGAGATACATTGAATTTAAATGGCTTTTGTAATGATCATCAATGCAAAGCTAATCATTTAGTAGTCTTCTTCTTACTGTGCGTTATGAGCAAGTTCGTTACTTAAGTCGTTTGTTTTGTTTGTGTTTTGTCAGCGTTGCCAAGTGCAAAGTTTTATTTTGTTTTTCCCAACATAAAAGTAATTGCAGATTTCGGTTTCAAAAATGTTTAGTGTTAATTTGCCACTTCACAATTTAATATACATACAGGCAAATCTCGCTTTAACGAAAATCCGATATAACGAACGTCCAAATATTTTACATTAGCAACCTTATATAGCGATTAATATCCTAATTTTATACTGGATATAACGAGTGATAAAGAAAAAATCGCAAAATAAAAAACAAAAACTTGCTAACATCATATATCTAACATTTAGTTCTACTTTATATAGCGAATGTTTTGATAAAGGTGTGCTCTGTATAACGAACGGCAAAACAATATTTAACAAAACCTACAGAAGCATTTTTGCAAAAAAAAATAAAATGTGGTACGGCTAGTTTGTATTTGGTAGCTTATTTAAAAAAAATTTGTCTTTATTCTTTTTATTGTATTGCATCACGTCTACAGTAATAAAAGTTAAAATAACACTTGAAAAAAACTTTGCGATATAACGAATTTTTCGGTATTACGAATAGGCCTGACATTATATCGTTCGTTATACCGGGACTTGCCTGTATTTGATTTTTTTAAATACATATTTATCATCCTGAACCTCAACAAGAATAATTTATGGCTTATTACTGGTTTTCTTTCTGGTCACTTTGCACTGAACTATCCTCTGTGGAAAAGTAACCAAATTCGTTCACCTTTGTGTCGTTTATGCTTGAAAGATGACGAGACGACGACACACATTCTTTGTGAGTGTATCGTATTATGTGACAGTAGAAGGCGTGCTTTGAATTCTGAAATTCTGTGTTCCGATGATATTAGGCGTGCTTCTCCAATATCTGTACTTTCATAAGGAGAGTCATACAGAGATTGATTTAATTTAATTCACAGATCTATGGTACAAAAAATCTATCAGGTGTCCCTGATAAAAAAAATTTTATATACATATGTATGTATATAAAAATTTAAGGTTAGGAAGTACAATGGCTAAAAAAAACACACTTTTTTTTGACAAATTACCAATGTAAAGCAGAAATATGGAAATTAATAAGGGAATATGATGTCGGGGAAATTTCCACCTCTAGCACGTCGGCAGACGTCCGCTCTTTTCACAACAGTTAGAACCATATTTTGCAATAAAGATTCGCTTATCTCGTCAATGCAGCGCCTAATTTCATCTTTCAGAGCGTCAGTTGTTTCTGGTTTGTTTACCTAAAGCCAGTATTTCAGAGAAAATAATCCAGCTGCTTTAAATCACAAGATTTAGGTTTTTTTAGATTTTCTTTAAAATTCAGTATTTTAAGTTGCGTCCTTAAGCCAAAAAAAAAATCTAAAATTTCTTTTAAACCTGTATCTTAAATTAAATTTTCTGGCCAACTTATTAAGCGTTAAATTATTATCATCGGACAAAAAATTAAAAAGTTATGACATATTTATTTGAATTTGAATTTTCGGAAGCTTTCACTAAAAACTAAAATTTTCTTAAATCTAAAGGGCCGTAACTCGGTGAAGTTTTATCCGATCAACACACTATAAATATGGGGGAGATAAAAGAAAAACATATCTTTTCGACGGTATAAAATTCAAACAAACAGTCCTCAAGATTTCTGGAAATATCTTTGTAAACTGCAAAATAAACACGTTTTTCGCGAATAACTCGAAAACGCTTCTCAAGAAAAATAAATGAAGGCCATATTCGTGTTCAGCGGCCCTGAATTAGTTAAGAAAATATCTTCCTTTTGAGGTTATGGAAAAAATGCTAAAATTTGTTGCATAGTAAAATAGGAGGAATGGGAAAATGGAAAAAACTCCCGGGGAACTCTTATTCACAATTGGACTGATAGATTCCTTAAAAGCTAAAAATGAAAAACCGCTAAAAGATCCCCAAAGTTTCGCCTTAATTTGGGGGGGGAAAATCCCCTATCAAGGGATAAACCCCAAATCTTGCAACACTCACGTAATGAGCGGAACCGATTTGAAATCTCTCTTTATTGATCAAGGTTGCCAACTATAATAATTCCTTGACTTAGCAATGAAGTCGGCTTAATGAAAACTAATTCACTTTGAAATTGTCTTCATAATACGATGACCAGCGTTGCCAAATTGCAAAGTTTAGCTGTTCTTAATACATTTATTCTTTTTTTAGTTTTTGTATAAATTTGTACTTTTTTCCTTTTTTACACTTCAATTATTTTTCCCCCCTCAAAATGTGCCTTTCGTTACAGTTTGTAAGAACAATTTTGTATATTATTCCACAAATAACTAGAGTTAAAACACGGCAACAGTAACAATAACTTTTATTTTATGCCTAATTGTTGTTTAAAAAAAAGTATTTATTCATAATTATTGAAATGTTAAGATGTTGTAAGAAATATTATTTAGACAAGTCTGACGAGTGTTAGACCTTTGCCCAATTGGTAAATGTGTGAGAATAAAATTATATGCAGGTATGAATTAATATGATTTGAATTCTAATGCCATTACGAAATTTGGACAATAGAGCTATTGTTGTTGTTGCTTTCTACATACAAATGTAAGAAACAAGATCTTAACAAAGTCGTGGCTTATGAGTTTATTTAATAAAGAAACTCAAAGACATTATTTAAATAAGATAAATTATAAATTATTTCGATTTTAAAAACAAGGGTATTTAATATTTATTACAAAACTAATTAATAGTACGCAATTAATTTTTCTTTAAGTTAAACCGTCTAAGAACTATCCCAGTTTAGATAATAAAATTCTTTTTGCGGAAAGTGTTACTTTGTTGTCTGGTGGAGAAAGACACATTTTTTTTTCAAAATCTGTTGGTTAAGAAGAACCATGTGAAATATTAAATTAAATTTTAATGGGCGTGCCTCCGCCCATTTTTTAAATGCAAAATTGTTAGTTTTTCAGAGCTCGGGGTGTGTAAAAATCGCTTAAGTAGAACCACGTGAAATAAAATATTAAATTTTAAGTGGGCGTAGCCCCGTCCTTTTTTATCTTAAAACACCAAAAGTGTTTGCTAGGTTTCGCAGCAATCAAATAAGTAGAATGTCATAAAATAAAATAAAAAATTTTTGGGCGTGTCGCCGCTAGCTTCTTTTCAATGGGACCAATTGGAAGTATACCCTCTCAGACAAAAAAAGAAGTTTTACAATGGGTCTAAAATGTACCGAATGTATGAAGTAACAATGTTTAAAAAACAAAACAAAAAATTTAGACGAATTGATAACCTCCTCGTTTTTTGTTTTGAAGCCGGTTAAAAAAGAGGGAAACGAAAACCAATTTCAATAGGGATGGAAAGTTTGCGTAGCAATTTTTGTAATATTATTCTTTATTCAACTCATTTGAAAAGTTCAATACCTTGGCTTGAGTCAAGCCAACACCGCTGCAAATACTAGCCCTTTTAAACCCAAAAACAATGCCACTCTATTGTACTCCCTTCTTATAAATTTCTGCTTTCTAATGTACATTAAATTTATGCCTTAATTCAGTAAGTCCCTGTCCAGACTTGCAATTTTTGTTGCAGCAATTCTTGAGTTTATTGGTGAGAGAGGTGAAAAGACTGAGGAGGGGTACACAGTTTCATGTGCTCGGCAATTCTCTTTTATCTTATTTTCTTTCTTCAGTTGTATGAAAAATACAAAATATAAATAAAAGTAAATAAAATTGTTCATTTTTCAGGGAAATTTGTGGTGTAATAGAATTTTTTTTAATAAATAGTTATAAAACTAGAATTTCATAATGTGGACGGACATTAATGCAATTTCAAAGCTGAATTTTAAAAAATTGCAGCAACAAAAATTCCAAGTCTGTACGAGGACTAAGAAGACTTAGGACGTTTTTGTTTAAAAATATTTTTTAATATTTGTTTTTGAATTCTCTAAATAATTTTCATTAAAAAAATGGTTTTTGTCTTTGATAATGCAAAATAAAAATATGATCACCATGTTTTTAAAACACAAAAATTTAATGAAAGTATTATACGATACTAGTGCTTTGAAATATTATATGAAAAAATATGTGTTGGATATAATGGTTTGAAACAACAGCTTAAAGCATATACACAAACCTCTTAGCATAGACAATAAATAATAATTGCCTTAAAGAATCACAACTGCGACATTTTCACCGTCCATAGATAAGACGACATAATCGTCGAACAGAATTAGGGCATTATTTCCTACTCTTTGAGAGGTAAGTGGTACTTACAGGCTTGATTTCGGATTGATACATTTTTTTGTAAAGAACTTAACACAAATATAAACCTGTCATGTGCACTCTGTGCCTGCATAATGCAGTTCAGCCGATAAAGCAGTGCACACAGCTGATAAGTGCCAACACTCATCCGACAGCTGTGCCTGCAAGAGGGAATGGGAGAGGATGTCAAAAATAAAATAAAAAGTAAATAACGTTGGTCGAAGAGGGGTAAGTAAGGGGTAAATGCAGTAATAGCCAGATGTTTGGAACATCCAAGTAACATAGATATGAGATGTCATGGAAGGCTGGGTAACAGAGCCTGGCATAACATCGGCCAGGTTAATTAGGAGAAACAATTGGTAAAATGTTTGCTTCGGCTATCATCTTTTTTTAATTTTTATTTGTACAGCTGGTATGATATGTTTTGTTGTTGTCGTAAGTAGTAGTCACTAGCCAGTGCATATGCCAGCATACCAGCGCTGCCAACAATCTGGCCACCCCAACATATTCCGTTTAATTTTAATTTCTTTAACAGCTGCTCACATTACATACACGACATTACACAACAAACCATGAATGCAAAAAAAAATAAAAAATTTCAGGCAGAACTACAGGCAATCACCAAATGTGTTGACATTAATTTAAATAGGGGCATTAGAGGTACGCATATAGCTACTTTTCCAATAGTCAGGCAGCTTTTAAGTCTCTACTTTCATGGGAGTTCCGTTCCTGGCTAGTTTTAGAGTGCTTTGACTCATTACAAAAGCTATCCATACGGAACAAGGTTTCCATTTTATGGGCCCAGTGCTGTTTTGTGGCGTAAGTCGGTCGACTGTAACATCTCTGATCAAAGAAGATGACACTTCGACCGCTAAGGAAATGTGGCTGTCTTCTTCTGGTTTAAGGCAGGCCAAAGCTTTGTTGCAGCCATTTACATATAATGGCATTCTGAACCTCAACAGGAATAATTTACGGCTTGTTACTGGTTTTCTTTCTGGTCACTTTGGACTGAACTATCCTCTGTGGAAAAGTAACCAAGTTCGTTCACCCTTGTGTCGTTTATGCTTGGAAGATGGCGAGACGACGGCACACATTCTTTGTGAGTGTATCGTATTATGTGACAGTAGAAGGCGTGTTTTTCATTCTGAAATTCTGTGCTCAGATGACATTAGGCGGGCTTCTCCCATATCTCTACTGACTTTCATAAGGAGAGTCATACAGAGGTTGATTTAATTTTATTTACAGATCTATGGTACAAAAAATCCATCAGGTGTCGCAGTGCCGGTCTTTGGACCAGATCTGCCCCCCATTCTATTCTATGCATAAAAAATCTCAAATAATACACATGTTTTACGAAATACTTGTAGTTCTAGTTTAATATTATTTGGGAAAAATATAATTTTAATTAAAATATTTATATTTTATTATTTTTTAAATAAATACAAAATAAATACATGGAATATAATTTTCTGATTTCTTGACTCTTGCTATAAACCTTTTACGCTACCTGGTTAGCTTCAGTCGTAGTTGTTTCTTCCAGAACGTTATCTAATTGTTTGTTTAAAGTATTGTAAAATTCATTGGCATGATGTGAAAATAGGCCCACCAGTTTCGTAAACTGGTCCTTAAACGTCTTGACAATTCTTTTACCTATAGAAATTTCATCGTAGTCTTCATCGTCCTTAATGTTGTTGTTGTTGTTGGTGCTGCGTACCACCTCCTCTACCTTATGCTCGAAGTGACGCAAGCGTACTGGTGACAATTCATTGGCAGCTGTTATGGCATCATCATGTTTATTTATGAAATTAGTGCTTCCAGTTCTGTCCAAAGAACGTCTCAAACGTTTGGACGATAAATCCCACCAAGGTACTTCGTCCAATTTTGCACTATTAGCAGCTACATTTTCAGCACCATTAACTGCTTGATTAGAATCTGCAAAGACATTAGTGAAAGATTTAGAATTTTCTACGAAAATTTCTTCGCCATCATGTAATAGTTTTTCATTAGTTCTTCCCCTACTTTGAGCGTTAAGTTGTGGAGTTGCTGTGTCGCCCAAGACCTTGTGCGTCACAACACCATCTTCATTATGGCTGCCTTGTTTTGGATGAAAGTTTTTACCTCTTGCATAGTTATTGCCGAAATAGTCGGCAAATAACATATTGTTAAGGCCCGAACCAAAGTTAGCATTAGAGGTTAAGGGTTGTTGGACGAGCTTAGGTGGCAGTGCTTCGAAAAACTCTGTAGGCAACAAACGCAAAGGTTTCACTTCATTAACGATTTCCTTAGTTTGGCTTCTGTCTTTGTTGAACTTATTGGTTTCAATAGCCAGCTCTTCATCGTGCTCATCACCGTTCACCGAATCTATGTTGCTCAAGAACACATCTCCCTCGGGTATGCGCACATAATCTGGCTCGGGTTGGGTGCCCACATTTTTGAAGAATTTCTCCTCATCAAATTCCTGATCATCTAAAATGAATTTGTTGGTTTTCTTTTCGGGCTTTTTGATTTCAGTGATTTTCTTAGTGAAAGTATTCTTTTTGCCATCACGTGTCATAAAGAAGGGACCCTTCTGTGCAGCCGATTGGCGAGCATTTCTCTTTAAAAGGGGTAATTCCAGGCTTAAAGGTTCTTTGAAAATATTGCTCAGCCATTGCATGGCCGCTATTCTGCGTTCCGGTGAGTAAATGTGTCTTTTAAATGGTGTCTTCATTTCCTTAACTAGGCTGCCGGCCAAGTTTGCCAAAGGCTTCACCTCATCTTTAGCTCCCTCCAACACAAAACGTTTAGTTCTGTCTTCGTTATCCACCGATCTGCGATGTCTACTGATTAGGCCGTTCAAAGTAAAGGACGGAGCATGAGAAGGTTTGGTTGATTCTTTGATTAATTCCTTTAACAAACGATCGCTGGAAGAGTAACGTTTAGTCTTTTGTGTGTTGTGATTAGCGGGCATTGTTGGTATGTCGACCTCGGTAAAGTGACAATGTTCCAAGTCGGCATTAGGCAATACCCAAAAGCTCACCGATGAGCCCGGTGTCTTTAGTTGCAACATAGACATGGTATGCTTCCTTCTAATCTCCGGCATCAAGGTGGAATTTATAAATACTCTCTCATTATTTAACATAACCCAATCATCTTGCATGGTTAGAGAATATTGCCACACTTCGGTATCCTGCAATTTATTCATGGATCTAATAGCTATTTGCAATGGTTGCTCTTGCTTGTTGACCACCATAAAAGCCACACCACCAGACACCATATTGGCGCAATGGGTGTACAACTTGTTGCTGCGTCCAAACAGAGCCATTGGTCGGGCGGGATAGACTCTGGAACCCATAATTTTCTTAAATAAAACTGTTGCATAGAAACTATATGTTGGCCTCTCCATATCATCCAAAGTTAGTGGCTTGAATATGGCATCGAATCCCATATTGGCTGCTTCTCCCATAGTTTGGGCCCATATAAATCCTTCAGTAAGTTCATCATCCTCCATGTGCATCAGTAATGTCTTCTTTTTGGGAAGTGAGAGCCATACGGGAACATTGGATTTGAAAAGAACTCTAAGAGCTGGATCTTGCCTATCAAACTGCGAGTCTATGTTATTGCTCGAAAACAAGTCATTGGATCTTGAAAAAAAAATTAAAATAAATTGTTTGAAAAACATGTGTTTGACTCTACTGAACCATGGACTTACTCTATCCAACCATAGGCTATATTTAGATCTCTTGACATGTCTACATAACGACGAGTTTCTTCAGGGCTGCTGCCAGCCGAAATATCGGCTCCCATTGTTTGCCAATTCATAGCAGTTTGTTTAAATGAATCCACCATTACATTAAAAGTCTTCAATTCGCTTACATAGTCCGCAGCGCGGGAGAAGCCAAAATCTGAAATTAAAAAAAAAACAGAAATATTGTATTTCAATTTCAAGTCTGCTCAAACTTACCAGTGCCCAGTTGCCAAATGGCCTCATCAATGCCCACCATTTGAGAAGTGTTTAAAATTTTCAAAGTCTCCATAGGATCCCAAGTGTCGGGCCTATAAGGCACTGGTATAACCATAGACCAATTGACGGCTCTATAAAAGAAAATTGAATTAAGTTAAACTAAATTTAAAAACAGTCGGTGGCTAGTGCTGACTTCTTAAGTCCAAATAAACCATACGATATCGAAATTCATTCCGAATTCGCTTATTATGTGTAAAAAATAAATAATCATGTTGGCAAAATTTCATTTAAAATCTTACAGTCTTATTTATAAAAATTATTAAGGCTTTCTAAAGGATTTTTAAGAAAAATTTTTTATGAAAATTAGTTTTAATAATGCTTTATAAAGCCTTAATAAGTTTTATAAATAAGTATTCAGCTTCGATCAAGGACTTTCTATCATGGAAGGCATACAGAATCGCATCAGTTTTTAATTAATTTTTATCACTTCTTATTCAATTAACTGTTATATCAATTTCGAAATAATTAAATCTAAACTTCTTTATTTTTAATATCAAAATTTAAAATTGTTCTTATGTTCGAAAATTCGAAGAAGATTTTTAAATTAAAAAAAAAATTAACAAAAGTAAATTTGATTGTTCAAATATGAAGACATAATTTTCGAAATTACAAATATTTTCTTTATAAAATATGATTTTGCGAAAATTGATTTAGCAATGTTCGAAATTTCGAACTTAATTTCGTATAGTCCATTTAACTTTTAAATCAATAAATAATTATATCAAAATGTCTTTGTATTTAATATTAAAATTTAAAATTCTTCTTATGTACGAAAATTAGAAGACGATCGTAAAATTAAAAAAAAATTAACAAAAGTACTCGTAAATTCAATTGTCCAAATATCACATAATTTTCAAAATTATAAATTTTCTCTTTACAAAATATGATTTGCGAAAATTGATTTAGTTACATATGTCCGAAATTTTGAACTTAATTTCGTATAGTCCATTTAACTGCTATATCAATTTCGAAATAATTAAATCAAAAATTCTTTGTTTTTGCTGCCCAAATTTTAGACTTTTCGTATGTTTAAAAATTCATAGTCGGTCTTGAAATTAAAAAATTTAATAAAATTAAATGTTATTGTCTGAATAGTAACACAGAGTTTTCGAAATTTCGAACTTAATTTCGAACAGTCTAATTAACTGTTATATCAATTTCGAAACAATTAAATCAAAAATTCTTTGTTTTTAATGCCAAAATTTAAAATTTTTTTAAGTTCGAAAAATTAACAAAATTAAATCTGATTGTCCAAATAGAAAGACAGAATTTTCGATTTCATTAGTTATACTCGAAATTTCAAATTTAATTTCGTATAGTCCAGTTTATTTTTATATCAAAAATGCTGTTTTTAATACCGAAATTTAAAATTTTCTTATGTTCGAAAACTTCGAAGTCGATATTAAAATGTAAAGTTGGTTCATATTAAATTCGATTGTCCAATTACTAAGACACAATTTTCGAAATTATAGGTTTTCTCTTTATGAAAAATATTATGTTCGAAATGTCGAACTTAATTTCGGATAGTCCATTTAACTTTTATATCAATCTCAATGTAATTATGTATATAAAATGTATCAAAAAGTGTTGGCTTTTAATATCGAAAAATTAAAATTTTTTATGTTCGAAAATGCGTAGTCGATCTTAAAAGTTTTAATATATGAAATCTATATTTTTTATATAAAATTTTCGAAATATAGAATTTTTCCATGTTCGAAATTTCGAACTTAATTTCGAATATTCCATTAAGATAGTAGATCAATTTTAAACAAATTATATAAAATCATTTAATTATTCGTACATAAAATGTAACATGTTTATGTGTTCGAAAATTCGAAGTTGCCTTTTAAATTGAAAAAAAAACATAAAATTTTAGCAATTAATTTTTGTGAAATAAACTTTAAGCTTTATAAAAATAGCTAAAATATTTCTTCTCTTATAATATGTTTTGGCTAGCAAAAACAAGTTTGAAATTTCGAACTTAATTTAAAATATTGTATTCAGACGGTATATCAAGTTGGAAGTAATTATATAAAACCATTTAAGTATTCTTATATATAATTTAACATTTTTGTGTTCGAAAAGTTGAAGTTGTCCTTAAATTGAAAAAAAAAAATTTAGCAAATAATTTTTGCGAAATAAACTTTAACCTTTATAAAAATGGCTAGAATATTTCTTCTCTTAAAATATGTTTTGGCTAGCAAAAACAAGAGCATTTTTCATGTTCGAAATTTCGAATACTCCTTATAAATAGTATATCAATTTTAAAGAAAGTATTCGCAGATAAAATATAACATGTTTCTTTCTGTGTTCGAAAATTCGAAGTTGCCTTTTAAATTAAAAAAAAAACATAACATTTTAGCAATTAATTTTGGCGAAATAAACTTTAAGATTTATAAAAATAGCTAAAATATTTCTTCTCTTATAGTATGTTTAAGCTAACAAAAACAACAGTATTTTTCATGTTCGAAATTTCGAACTTAATTTCAAATATTGCATTCAGACGGTACATCAAGTTTGAAGCAATGTTATAAAATCATTTAATTTATCGTACATAAAATTTAATTTGTTCTTGTGTTCGAAAATTCGAAGTTGCCCTTTAAATTAAAAAAACATAAAATTATAGCAATTAAGCTGTTAAGATTTTGATTTTTCACAGACAAAATATGTTTTTTCTATTAAATCTTTTAGGATTTGATTGCCTATAACGGACATTACATTCCAACTTTGTTTTAAAAATATTTTGTAATCGGCCATGTCACAGAGATCAATTCCGTTCGGAACCGGAATTGAATAAACCTCGAAATGTCAGGCCCAGCCGGAGCATAGCCCAGCATAACACCGCCTCCCACAGTGTGGACACAGCTGACGAATTCCCGTATTTTAGTTTTCTTTTTTAGACATCATCTCCTTCAAAAATTCGGATTGAATTCCGATTCTGAACGGAACTGAACTCTGTGACATGGCCGAATATATCAGTTTTGCTCACACACACACACATACGAGTATACATACATGTCTCTCCTTTATTGCCACATATGCACATCTCATAAAAATTAATTTTTAAAGAATTATTCTTCAACCGTATTTTATATTTTTTAAGATCTTCATTGAGTTTAAAGTACGTGACAAGGCCTCTAGCTTGAAGGCATTAAAAATTAAAAAATTAAATTTGAAATATGTTTGTTTTACTTACTTGGTCCATTTGTTAAAACCTTTCCAAACTATTTTTGTGGGATTCCTTAAGCGTATGCCTTCGGTTTTAGCAGCAAAATTATAATCACCCACAAACTTAATATGCGAATGGCTCAACATGGAAGCCATGCGTGTTATAATTTTCCTAAAAAAAAGTTAATACACGAGATTTATAAATTAGCACTGAGGCTTATCCAAATTAAAATATGCGCAGGGAACTCTACCTATTAGAGCTATCTAAAGCCTTAAACAAATCTTCTGGCTTCATGGTAAAACTAACAAATTTCTCACTAACATCATAAATGGGCTGATTTATATTTAATTGCACCATTACATCAGCGCCTGTTACATGGGCTAATAGCAAAAACACTCCATATGAAAATATTAAACGCGACCAGGAGGACATTTTAAAGGCACAACACTTAATTATTTAAACAAGCACTTAATCGTTTTTACTTCAATCTCGTTTTTTTTTAATTTAATATAATCTATTTTTTGTTAAAAAAAAAAACTTTTAATACTTCGTTGTTTCTCTTGTTGGTTTGTTACATTTAATAAAATTAATCTAGTTTACTCAAATTTTATATAGACTTTAGCTTTATATAGAATTTGTTTTCGCGTCTTGGTAATAATAGACTTTCGCTTATTCAGCATAAATCTGTAAAATAGCCAAAGTTCATTGAAGCTGACGTGCAAATTTCTTTTCTTTGCACATAATAAAAAGAAAAAACGTGTTGGAAGACATGTTATTTATAATTTTAAATTAAAAAAAAAAATATAAATTCTAAAGACTTTTTGGGGGTTACTTTTTTTACACAATTTTAGTTTTTTTTCTTTCTTGGCTAAAAGAATGTGTTGATAAAACGTTTTGGGCAGAAAAGTGACATTCGAGTTGAATGAAATTGCACTTTGTAGTATAAGAAAGACTGCAATATGCATAATATTACATTTAGTGATGAAATATTAATTACTAAATAGCTGGTCCGATTGGGAGAACTGTGCTATTAAGATGAGGTTTGAGTCCCATAAATGGCTCCTATTTGATTTATTTATTTTTTTGTTGCCTGAATATCCTTACTATAATATTGTAAATGTGAAATTGAACTTTCACGCCTTAACCACTAAAACAATTTTAAAAGTTCTTTCTCCAGTAGAAAGTTATATTACCAGCGTCAAACAAAGGCTATTTTTTTTATCCAGTTCGGAACCGGTTTTTTATTTTTGGCAGGGATATTCAAACCGCTAAACCGATTTTTAAAACTCTTTCACCAATAGAACGCTTCATTACCTGCATCAAGTATAGCCTATTTTTTAAACGGGTTTAGAACCGGTTTTTTTTCACCAATAAAAAGCTACATTAAATTTAAACAGTTTTTATTCGGTTTTTTAATTTTTTGATCGCCTTTTTGTCGGTTTTTATAATTTGTTAACATTAACAGTGCGTAACAAATAAAAAAACATTCAAATATTTTTAAATTTTAATTTTTAAGAGCCGCAGGTAAAAGCTTTTTAGACTATAAAAAGAAAAGAATTTATATCATCCTTTGATTTGGTTTCGAATATTTAAAATGTGCATATACACAGAGAAAAAACTGCCTCATAGAATCAATAAGATTTTCTCTATGAAACGTTTTTAGGCTAAGTGGTATCCCAGTCGAAAGAAGCGAAGATTTTTTCATAGAGATTCCTTATTAATTTTATGTGGTAAATCTTATTAATTTTATCAAGAAGAAAAAACCACATAAAATCAAGAAGAAATCTTATTATTCACAACTTTTTGTACTCAACTTCCGTTATTTTTGGCACCAAAAAAAAAACAATCCATAGAGAAAAACTTCTTGATTCTATTAGGCTTTCTTATAAATTGTAAAATATAGGGATTTCTTATTGATTTTATTAGGTTGCCTTATTAATTTTTTTAAAAAGGTTTTCTTCTTGATTTTATTAGGCTATCTTATTGATTTTTTCAATAAGGTTTTATTCTTGATTTTAGTAGGTTTCTATATGATTATGTGTAAAGCATCTAATTGATTTTTTTAATAAGGAAATCTTCTTGATTTTATGAGGTGTCTTGTTATTTCGTTTCTATAAATAGACATACAGACAATTTTTTTCATGATCTTTTTAATTTTTGTATAAGAATGTTTGCACAATAATTTCAATGGTTATACAGGCTGCTTGTTAGCATATTGGTTAGAGTGCTTGTCTATCAGGTAGAATTTTGCTGGTTCAATACTTGGTGAGTAAGTTAGTTAAGAAATAACATAATGTGTATTTTTGTATGTATGTATAAATAAATAACATCTTCAATATACTACATACATACATATGTACATATGTATATGTTATAGAATTGAAATGAAAATACATAAGTATAGAGAATAAAGACGCAATTTTTTTTTTTATTTTTTATTGAAAAAATCAATAAGATAACCTCATAAAAACTACAAGATTTCTTCTTGATTTTTTCAAAAAGGTGTTCTCTATGAAATTAATAAGATTTCCTTATTGAAAAAATGTATGTATGTATGTATATTAATTTAACATCGAATTTTCGAAATAAGAAAATGTTTGTTCATGGTATATTTTTTGGCGAATGAAATAATAATTTTTTATGTTGAAATTTTTTAATGTTCCATGTAATGTTGTACGAAAATATCTTAGCATATAAATATGTATGTATATAAAAATTTAAATTTTTTTATGTTCGAAAGTTGATTTAAAAAAAAATTTTAATTTTATTGTCCAAATTCCATGAAAGTAACACTGTGCAACACGAAAAAATACTGATAAAAGACCAAACAAAAAAAGACCCGTGTCTCCCAGTTTTGCCCCTAGTTATTTATTTTTTTTATGGGCGCCCAAAGATTTGGGGCCTCAAAAAAACGTCATCTTCAAGATCAAAATTGCAAAAAATTAAAAAAAAAATTCGTTTATTTTACCTTTTTTCCCCCGTTCAGGTCCATAGGTAGCAAACCGTTCAAAATTCAAGGAAACAATCAACTACAAAAATGTACCTAAGATCTCAATAAAAAACTTTCTAAAACATATGAACTTCCTAAGAAAGATTCTTAGCACCGTTGAGGTAGCACTTAGGTAGCCGGAAAAGTAAAAAATTTCCCGAAAATTTTTTAATTTCATTTGTTTGGAAGTTTTTTATTTTTGCGGCTACCTAAGCGCCGCAAAGAATACTTCGGGCCAGTATCTGCTAACTAAACCGAAATAAAACATTATTCTTATATATATTCCAAAAAGACTGTATTTTAGGTGAAGTTGAAAACTTTTGTATCAGTTGTAGTAAGAAAGTTCTACTGATGAAGGCTTCAGCGGATACTAATCCTAATGTAACATCAGAGCGCCCTGCTTCATCGGTATTTTGTAGCAGAATCATCGGCGAAGTAAAATAACGAATAAAATGGTTTTGAAAATTTAATACGCCTCATTGACACCAAAAGCGCTGCAACACTGCCGTATTAAAAACGTGCAAAATGCATAGTTGTAAAATACTGAAGCTATCCTCTATCTCTCTCTTCACCAACTGCCTTCTCTATCACTATCCCTTTCCTAAGGAAGGTAACACCAGTAATAGTAGTAGGCATTCATTGCCTAGGTGTTACTTCTCTTTATAAAAAAAAATAAAAGAAGTTAAATATAAAAGACAGATAGATACATATATTTTTTCTTCGACTACAATTTCAAAAACGATTGTTAAAGTTAAAGCATGCTTTAAAACCGGTTTTGCCATACAAAATTCGTTGTTAAACCATCTTTAATTTTAACAATCGCTTTGCATAAGAGGATTAATCATCTTCTTCTGCCTCTAAAATTACTTTGAAACTAAAAGGTTGGAAAGCATAGCCACCTCCTTCATAAAATTTGCTCATGAACTCGACCCTAAATAAAAAAAAGATTTATATTAAATAAGATTTATTAAAAAAACTGAATATTAACTCTCCATACTCACCAGTGTAAGCGTAGAGTATGCAGAAAAGCTGATAAACCTTCCATCATGACCATAATAGCCATGGTAAAGAAAACCCAAATGGCAAAAATCAAAAAAACACAAATGGAACCAATATAGCCATTAATTTTAAGACCCAAAGATAATACCATGGTCCATAGAACCTCAGATAATTCTAGAGTTAAAATTAAATATAAAATATAAATGAATTTCTTTTGTAAGGAGGCGGCTTACGAGCATGAGCCAAGGACAAGGCCCACAAGCGCAAATACGAGGCTGTATGGGAAATTGTACTAAGCACATATTCAATAGTGTGTATGGCTTGATGGATCCAAATCTCACTCATGGGCTCTTCCTCGTGCGGGTCTTTGCTAGAAGTTTCAGTAATCTCTAGTACAACAGTTGAATCAGCCTGCACCATTTCCAAAGTATCGGTGGAACTAAAGTCATCCGGATGCTTCCAAAGAAAACATAAGGAATAAAGTTTTTGGCAAGAGCACAATTTATCTTAGGAAACCCATTTAACTAACCATTGGCTTGTGTTTCCTGGTGTATTTTATATAAAGCGGCTTACCAATCAACATCCAAGGAATACAAATTACCGCCAACACAACAAAAATCAGTTGGATCTTCGACTGATGGGGAAACATAAACTCATCACAGCCCTGTAAGGCGGGAGTACTTTTGAACAACATCATGTTAATAAACATAATAAGCACAGATGGTGCACAGCCGGGCGTATCCGCCTCATAATCCGTAGTCGCCGAATATTTAACCCATTTATAGAACATCATGAAGACCATGTAGCCGAACAGCAAAAGCAAAAAAATAACTTGAGGCAAGAACTCCAAGAAAATACTGGCATAACGCTTGAAGAAAACAAAATTCTCCACCGACATGCAAACTCCAAATATCATGTGCAATACGCCGAAAATGATGGAGAGTTTCATTTTGTAGGTGTTCAGGAAGATGATCTTATTAGTGGCCAGCTGCCAAATCGGATCCATGCCCCAAGCATAAGTGCCAGTTGTAGCATATGTGGGATTTAGTGTGAGACCCTGGACATTCGTTAGAACGGTGGTGGTGTTGTAGCGTATGCGCCAAGTAGAGCCAAAGACATTAAACGATTTCGAAAAGATATCGTTGTAGGTGAAACCGGTGTATACAGCAAAAATACCCATGAGCAAGATAATGTAACGTCCACCAAAGAAAATATTCCAAATTTCTCCTCCTTTCTTGCGACCCAAAGACTTTTCACATAAAACCATCCAGGCACCAAAAAGGAATAAAATAAAACCATGGCCCATATCACCAAACATTACGGCGAACAGAAAGGGAAATGTGATGCAGGTGTAAAGAGCTGGATTGGCTTCACGATATGTAGCCACACCATAAGCATCGATTAGATTTTGGAAACCTCTGGTAAATTTATTGGTGCGATTAAAAGTGGGCGCACGCTCATTAGTCTCTACAACATTAAGAAAAGAAGGCACCGTACTGCCTACAGCAGCAGCACCCTCTGTCAAACAGGCCTGAACTTTGCTCAAATCCCTAGTGGGTACCCAGCATTCTCCTATCAAACACTTGCTGGTGACATCCTGGCTTAACATATTCAAAATATGATACACGGATTTAATTTTTTTAACCATAATATCCCAAGCTGCCAATTGCTTGGAAACGCCTACTAAAACGCAAGCCCTTTGATGTTCAGTTTGTCTTAAGACCACCTTTAAATCATCGATTCTCACATGCAATCCTTTAATAATTTCTTCACGTTCCTTATGCTCGTCGGGGCAATGATACGTGGAGGCATGAAAGCCTGCACATATTTTCTTAATCCTGCTTCGCAGCTGCTCTCCTTGGAAGAAAATGACAAACACTGTTTTATACATATTGTTGTCAGTTTTGGGATCCTTTAAAGGTTCTTCTAAAGCTGATCTTTTTACATAAGCATTACCGCGCGTCACACGCCACAGCATGCGCTCAAAAGCAAACTCTCTCTCGCGACCAACTACACCGGCCACAAAACCCAAATGCCCGCCACCCTCATGATGACTATGATGATGATCGTTCTGTTTATTCAATTCCATATTGACTACTTCCTGTTCGGCAAAGAAGCCTTGCGTTTTCTCCAAAACCTTCAGCATTTCGGTCAACTCGAGTAAATTTGATTTCAAATTAATATCGTTCTGGGCCAATTCGGTTATTTCCTTTTCACACTTTTCCATGTGAGCTTCTAAGTCAATCATTTCTCTGGGTCTAGGTGCTGGCGGTGCAGTTTCCAACTCAGGCATATGAAGTCCGTCCTTTTTAATTTCACTCTCAATGAAACGTATTTTACGTTCCAATTCATCACAGCGACGCACTTCCGAAACGTATTTACGCAGATACGCTGTAGTGCTTTCGTTCAGCTGGAAGAGGAAAAGAGTTCTTAAGTTAAAATCTGTTAGAATATGCATGAAAATCCAGAAGTTTTAAGAAAATCATATATGTGACCTTCGCCGAGAAAAGGGACCTAGTGTGTAAAAAAACGGGTTTGGATTTAAAAGTGGATTCTGGTACCTAAAAGAGTGTAGAATAAGATGAAGGGCCCTTTCCTCGGATAAGGTCACATATATAGTAAATTAAGAATTTTAAACAAATTAAGTTTGTGGCTCTCGTTTAAGGAGCTCTTTATTAATCTATTAAATAAGGCGTAGGATCATTTTTGGGAGAAGGTCTTTGTTGTTATAATCGGACACTTAATGAAAGTTAAAAAACACTAGCGAAGTCAAAGGTTTTCACCATGGTTCCACACTATTTGAATGAACGAGCAAATGTGGTACGTGGTTCACGATATCAAATTGGGAAAACTGTTTTTTAGTTTGATTCCGAGATAAATTGTCTGTCATTGAGATTCGTACAGCGTTTTCCTCTCCCTAAAACAATCGTGAAAGAAGAGCAACCGTGCAGGATAAGAAGAACTTTAATATACTAAAGTATCCTCGAACTTTTGTTTTACATATTTATAAAACAAATTGAAAATATATTCTTTCATATATCTCATCTACTTATGATTGTAGATGAGATATGAATGCACTGCCAAATACGAAAAATTAATCGATTTTTGAAACAATCCGGAATCTTTTCTTTTTTTTATATAAAGAGAAGTGACACTCAGTCAATGAATGTCTGCTACTATTACTATAGGCGTTACCTTCTTTAGAAAAGGGGTAATGATAGAGAAGACAGGTGCTGAAGGAAGAGATAGAGGAAAGCTTCATTCTTTTACAATTCTGCCTTTTTGCACGTTTTTTTAATAATGCAATGTTACAGCGCCTCTGCTGTTAAATGAGGCGTATTAATTTTTTTGAAGCTGTGCTTAGTTTAGTAGCCATTTTATTGGTTATTTAACTTCGCCGATGATTCTGCTACACAACGAAGGAGGGCGCTCTGGTGTTACATTAGGATTAGTAAATGCTGAAGTCGGTATAGTTCAGTGACCAGTGACTATGCCTTCATCACATGAACTTTCCTACAACAACTGATACAAATTTGCGTGGTGTTGTTATTTAATGACTGTTGGATACCGGGGTCAAACCCAGGACCTTGTGGTTTTAACGTGCTAACTACTTCAGCCAACGCCACCCTCAATACGGAATCTTCGAAAAGAGTACACACAAGAATTTTTTCTCCGTTTTTTTTTAAGCAAATGTTAATAAAAATTAAACTAGAGAACCTTCAACGCGCTGGGAACTATTTGCCTTTTATCGCCAAACTATAACTTTATGGCGATCAAACTCAAATCCCTCGAAATTATAGCTGCAGAAGCCGCCCTAAAGATAGGTTAAGTTAGGTTGAAGAGAGGAGCCATTACGCTCATGTTAGGGCACACACACATACATAAGCCAGTATAGGCCTGTTGAACGCTGTTACGTGAATTAAAAATGAACCCCACCTTTACAGGAACTCAGTTAGATTTAGGTAGTCCCTCAAACTTTTGAAATATGTGACCCTAATAGCTCTGTCTCTGGGTCTTATATGAAGAAACCGAGGCCCGTTCTTTCCTCTATCTTCGAGCCATCCATGTAGCAGCAGTCTCCCATGGGTGTTTGCTCCAGGGTTGTATTGATGCAGGCGTGTGTTTCCGGTATCAATTTATCGTATTCAGTTATAAGCCTATTATAACGTACCCGGTCCGACATTTCCCAAGTCTGGTCGTATCCGCCCACTGACATCTATATGTTCTAAACTAAAATCATCTTGCTATCTCGGAAACATCAGAGATGATGTAGCTTATCGAATCTCAAAGGTTAACCAGCCTTTTGATACGTTACGCCCTGTAGAGGGAACTGCTCAACTATCTGGAAATACACTAAGATCTGGATCTTCAATTCTTGCATCAAGTCGGTGCTTTTATACGACTATGGATATCGGAATGCGATCCAAGTATTCATTAACCGATGCCTACAAAGGATATTAAAGATATTTTGGCCAAACAGAATAACCAACATGCAGCTCTGGCGACAAACACATCAACGATCACTTCATATCGAAATTCTTAGCCGCAAATGGTATTGGATTGATCACACGCTGCTAACGCCTCAAGATGATATTGCTAGAGCTGCTATCGATTGGAACCTTCAGCGCTACACTCGAAGAATTGGCCGACCATCGCTCAAGAACGAAGTCATACGAAGCGGTCTAAGCTGGAGACAAATAAAACATCTCTCATCAAACCGAACCGAATAGAGAGAGACCGATGTGGGCTTTTGTTCGTAATAGGGAGCAGAGGACAAAACATATTATATCGTAAACTCCGGGTTACACAACCCAGACAGCCAGCTTGAGTAGAAATTTTATATTATATTATATTTATTTATATTCTAGACGAGTCGACTTAATGCTTTGTGGAAACAAGCAGGAGGAGTTATTGCAAATTTTAAAATATTTCGTAAGCCCCGAAATTTTCATGTGGATTCACTTACATCACGAAACTGTGCACAACCACTTTCTCCCAGCTGAGCCACTGAGTCATAGGCCGCTTCCGGTTGTAGAAAAATTTGACACAAGGACATTTTCTCACTACGAAACATGTCCCCCATGGCGAAGCCGTCTGAAGTAGAAGTAAAAATTTAAAATAAAAAAATTAAAACCTAAAATGTTCGTTTTCACTCACCCTTTTATATTTTTTTTCTTCACTCAGAATGCTTCAAAACTTAAAAAAATCCTAAACAACTTTGCCATTGGACTTTAACAAGACAACTGATTTTTCAATCACATTGCAACTATCCATCAAGTAAAAATTATAAAATTTTTTGTTTTTTCAAAATTCGTCGTTATCATGGAATAATTGTTTTATCTTTATCGTTACTTTGCTTAAATTAATTATTTTTATATTTATGTATAAGAAAAGTACATAAGTAAAGTTTGTTTATTGGAATCATAGTCGTAATTGATTGTTAATTGGAAAATAATTCATTCATAAATCTTTAACAAATCAATCAAATTGCATTTTTTTTTTTTTAATTTTTAAAGAGGTTAATGAAGAATTAATTGATTTCTTTGGCTAAAAACTATTCTATTCTAATATATGTTATCTATTTTATAATTTTGTTTAAAGTACATATCGCTCATTTACTAAAACAACGTCATAACTCCAACAAAAAAAAAACACTTTGCCAGAAAAGGAGTTTAAAGATTTAAATTTACTTAAAACTTAATGGAAAAAGAAAATTACATTTTTCTCTCAAGAGTTGAGTAAACAAGATATTTGTGTGAAATTTTGATACAATATGTAAAACCAAATGAGAATTATAGTTAATTATTATTTTTCGAACTGTATTTGTTTCTTAAATTCTTATGAATTGAATTAGGCTACTGTTCGTAACGCTTTTTAAGCCAAATTACATGTGATAATTATTAATGAACAAATAACATCAAGTTAGTTGTAAATATTCTGACAACAACACATAGTTGAACGGAACAGCCAGCCGTTTTCGAAGGCCACTAAACCTTCCTCATCAGTGTTCTTCTGTGTTTTGGTCCACCGTGTGTGGTGTCAGTTGATGTAGATGTCTGCCCTATATACGAAACTTTATTGCAAATGGAATATGTGAATTGGTTTGATTCATTGCATTTTTCAATTTGCTCATATATATGTTTGGTAATGAAGGCTCAACAATTTACCATCTTTCATATATATTACAACAGTCTTACCATTGTCGTTTGTTCCTTACTAACTATGCACATGTTTGTTAATTTGCTTGAGCCTTCATTACCAAACATATATATGAGCAAATTGAAAAATACAATGAATCAAACCAATTCACATATTCCATTTGCAATAAAGTTTCGTATATAGGGCAGACATCTACATCAACTGACACCACACACGGTGGACCAAAACACAGAAGAACACTGATTAGGAAGGTTTAGTGGCCTTCGAAAACGGCTGGCTGTTCCGTTCAACTATGTGTTGTTGTCAGAATATTTACAACTAACTTGATGTTATTTGTTCATTAATAATTATCACATGTAATTTGGCTTAAAAAGCGTTACGAACAGTAGCCTAATTCAATTCATAAGCAAATGAGAATTAATTTTGCATCATTAACTCAAAATTTCCATTTTTTTTAGTTATGACATTCTTTGAGTAAATGAGCTATATGTGCTTTTTTAATGGAGGCTCTTAGAAAATTATAAATTTAAAATATAGTTAATTAACTTGAAACCAGTGACAAAGAAAGATTTTTTTTATTGTGAAATTGGCTGAAAAACTAGTTTGCCAGAAAATGGAATTAAAAAATTTATTTAAAATCATATAATTTGCTTATGTTTCTTAAATTTTTTTTTAAATGTGCTCAACAAAATTAAAAAAAAACTAAAGTTAACTACATAATAGGGCATTTACATCAGCACAAAATCTAGCATATTTTGATTAAAATCTTTATGCAAATCTATACCGTTTGACATTTATCAAAATTTTTTTATCCAAAACAAAACCCATAAACTGATTTGTTTCCAAAACTACAACCAAACAGCTGCATTGCAGCCAATTCACACACCTTTTTAAGCAGACCGTAGCTAATTCACTCACCTTTTGTTGTACAGGGTAGTAAAGAATAAATTAAATCTACAAATCTACTGAAAAACTAGATTTAGTTTTGTATGGGAAATCTGGAAAAAAGCAGCTTGATTTAGCTTGAAATCCCGAAACTACTATGTAGATTTCGAGATAGTGTAAATGCACTATAATGTTTTTAGGCTAGATTTTGTAAATACGAAAGATTTTTTCGTTTTGAAATTTTTATGAAAAAATTATTTTTTGAAACGTATTTCCGTTATTTTTCATACAAATTTGAAACGTGTGGAAACGAGTTTATTTTTTTAAAAATCTGCCTATTAATTAGTTTAAGAAGCTGTTTTATTTTTCATATGCATATAAGGGAATTATTTGAAAATGTTTTTGGCATATTGATTTAATATTCAAGGATGATTCTTTTAACAAAATAAAATTTTGTGAATTTTTCAATAAACAGTTTAGAAAACATATTTCGTATGGAAATCTGATATATAAACTTTTTGTAAATCAAAAATATATTTTATGAATAAGTCCCTTAGTTTCTATTTTTATCTCTTTTCAATGCAAAAATGCAAAATTTTTAAAAATATTTTCTTTTAAAAAAGAGGCTTTAACTATACGTACAGTTTTCAATCAGACTAGATAATAAACCCACTGATATTTTTGTCCATCAGAGATCTAATTGTCTCCAGGGCACTATAGTTATTTGATTGTTTTATTGTTCACTTGTACTATCTTATTAAATAGATAGGGTTCATATATAAAAATTACACATCACTTGCTATTTTAATATTGTGATCAGTGAAAATAGTTTTCATGTTAATTCTTTAAACCCTCACATCAAGTCTCCTTATTTGAGACACGTATTTATAGGTGTGTTTCTTGTGTTTTCTTCTCAAAAATCCCTTTCATTTGACACCCATATAATGGGACTGGGTAAAAAGTAGTGGTCCGACGTTTTTGGGCGTCCGCCACATTGTACTTGGACCAGTTTCACTACGTTGTATGTCTCCTTCTAAAAAAAATTCCTTTCATTTGATAACCACGTCATTAGAGTAGATAAAAAAGATTGGTCCACCATTTTGTACCATCCGCCCTGTTCTGTTTGGAGCGATTTCATTATTTCTATTTTCTCCAAATTCTCTATCATTCTCATATCATTGGGTAGGATAAAAAGAATAAAAAATTTACAAATGTAAACACTTACTTGAAGGTACTAAAAGCGGTTACAATTTTAACCCTTATATGCTCGAATTTCGAAAAAGTGAAAAAAAACATTCGAGATGTTTTCTTTGGAAAAAACGATTTAGGAAAAACTTTTCGGTTATGTGAAATACTTTAGGAGATATGTATGTGGGGTGCCAAAAAGGTGCCAATATTGATTTGATGCACGTTTTATGTCTCGAAAGTACAATTATTGAAAAAGTACCAGACAACTGGCTACTTATTTTTTAGAAGCTTTTATATGTTTTTGGAATTTGAGTCTATCTATCTGCTTTAGTTTCGGAGTTACAAAGTTAACGATTTTACCCATTTTGCCCTTGCTTACAATGCTTGCATTCGTGTTTCCAAAAGCTCTTTCCTAGTGGAAAGCACCTTTTTTAAAAAGTCCGTCCTTTTTCCATAAAGTACACCCAGAGAAAAAACAGCTTAAAATCTATAAAAAAAAATCCATATTGAATTAATAAGAAGCATTAAGGAAAGTGTAGTCATGTTGAAATTTCTTATTTCAATATAGAAAAATATTAATTTACACTATTAATTTATTAAATTTATTTATTTTTAAGTATCTCAATATAAATTTTCTGTTATATTGAAAATTATTGAATTAATATTACGCGTTCTTATTTTTAAGTTGCTGCTTTTCCCTGAGTGTACCTTTTTCAAAAACCAATTTTTAAAGAAAGTACTTTTTTCAATAAAGTACTGTTTCAAAAATAAATATCTGGTTTGAAGAGTACTTTTTTCAAAAAGTTTTTTTGTTTAAGTACAATTCCCAAAAAGTACATCTATCAAGAAGTGCATTTTCTTAAAGTTTTCATATACCAAAAGTGCATTTCCAAAAATTATATTTTCAAAAATTACATTTAAAAAAGAAAAACCATTTACCAAAGGGCCCTTTCAAAAAAGTGCTATTTCCAAAAAGAATATTATAGCATAAATAATTTTACATTTAGTTATCTGAATTCCAAACCTTTCAGGAACATTAACTAGTTCTATTCTGTTATATTCTCGGTCTTGAAACATCGTGAAATATTTCTTGTACATATTTTTCTCAAATAATATATGGCTGAGCTTAGACGTTCGGACATCATTGATATGTATGCCAATCGAAGCAGCCAATATCAATTTAAATAATCCATGTATTAGCTCCTTGCATGACGTCCTAATGAGCACAGTTCATCCATACCAGCCTCTGTATGTTAAGTTATTGTCGAGCAAATGTTCACCCCTAGAAAGTCGGCAGACGTCCGCTCTTTTCCCAAAATTATACAACAAAGCTTCGCTTATCCCTTCAATGCAGCGCCGAATCTGATCTTTCAGAGCGCCAGTTGTTTGTGGTGGCCACAGACAAAAAAAAAATAATCCAGCGACGTTAAATCACAAGAACGAGGCGGCCAATTGACATTGTCAAATTGAGAAATTACGCGACCGGAAAATTTCTCATATAAAACTGAATTGTTTGGCCGGCTGTGTGGCTTGTGGCGCCGTCTTGCTGAAACCAAAGGTCAGTGATTAACCAAAAATGTTGCACAAAGTGCCTCTGGTGATGCCCAATTGTTGCGTACATCGACGAGTTGATGTTCCAGGCTCATTCTCAATACTTTGCTGTACAGCGGTTATGCACTGTAGCGATTAAATTATGCACAGCGGTCTTATGAAGTGATACAGTAAAATGTTCACCATTTTGATACTAAATTTTCACAATCAAAATTCTTTGTTCAAGAGTGTAGCGTTTAATGGTTAATGCTTCGTTAGTCAAATCGTATCGTCTTAAGGCTCAATTACCCGACTGTAATGTAAAGTAACTGCAACAGTAGGAATCAGCTGATCGAAATTGTTATGTAAAAATGATTATAGAGATGTAATGTAACGCAACCTACTTTTCATATAAAAATATCGATCAGCTGTTTCCTACGTTGCAGTTACTTTACATTACAGTTGGGTAACTGAGCCTTTACTTTTGAAGTTGTCGTATCGTTTAAGTCTGGATGTTAGTTATTAAAAACGTGAGGCTGCCGGCGAACGTGTCAGCTGTTATATGTTTGGTATGTATGTAATAGAGAAGTTGACGTTTGATCTACAGAAAATATATTTTTGCGTAGCAAACGTTGCCAGCACATTTTCAAGAAGCATCAACATGCTTATTAAATGTTACGGATTTTGTCAGCTGATACGCAACAGCACGATACGATTTCAGTAATTCTACCATGAATTTTCCCAACTTTTTACCAAATAAATGTCAAAGGATGACAGTTCAATTCTTGACATTTCATCATTTGACATTTCTAACCTCAAATTTGCCCAATCTTGAGAAATCTTCAAACCCAAAAACTAAATAGTGAACTTTTATAATAAAATTTTTAATCAAAATAATTAAATTGTTTTTGTCTGTTACTTTTTGAATTTTTAATTCAACCTAAAAACAATATACATAAATCCTTGCCTTTAAAGGTGGTCCGCGTCAAAATGAAAATTCAAAAGGCCCGTAAACAGAAGTTTAGTGGGAACCCCTGACGCATCAGAACTTGATTTATTTGCTTTTAATTTAACTTTTTCCATAGAAAATACCAGATTTTCACTAACCATTATTTCTTAAATTTAATAACATCTTACAAATTGCTATAAAAAAAAGTAAAAACATTTTCTAACTTTTTTTTTTTTGCTGTGGTTTCTCTTCTTGTTACGATTTTATTAAAATAAAATCTTTGAAATGTATAAATTTATATATATTGCTTTCATTTTAAATATAATCCTAATTAATATCAATAAACATAAACAAAATTACAATGTCTAGCAAACCAAAAAAAAATGGAAAGAAAAATTTTAACAAGACAAAAAACAAATGGAACGTACTCGTACTCATACGCTTTTAAAATAACAAAAACAAAATAAAAGTTAACTTATGCGGTGGGAAGAGCACCACCAATACTGGAATATTGGAACAAAGTTAAAAGTAATGTAATACAAGATAATATTATAAAACTTAAACTTATTCCTCTTCTTCGCCATCTAAAATGATTTTGAAGCTGAAGGGCTGGAAGGCATAACCTAAACCTTCGTAAAATTTGCTCATAAATTCAACCCTGTAAAAGAGACAAATAAAGCACAAATAATAATAAATAATAATAAAGAAAAATATATGTATAAATATATGCATCTATGCAATTACTTACCAATGCAAACGTAAGGTGTGCAAGAAAGCAGACAAGCCTTCCATCATCACCAAGATGGCCAAGGTGAACAGGCACCAGGCACCAAAGATTAAGAACACAAATATAACACCGCCATAGCCTTTTTGCTTCAGACCCAACGACAATACCATATTCCACAATACTTCAGACAATTCTGTGAAAAGACGAATGAAAGTTAATGAAACTCCGAGAGTCTTTTAAATTTTAAGCGCCAACTTACGTGCATGAGCCAACGACAGGGCCCACAAACGCAAATACGAAGCTGTATGCGAAATGGTACTGAGCACATATTCAATGGTGTGTATGGCTTGGTGAATATAAATTTCGCTCATGGGCTCATCGTCATGACCATGAGCACCACCTTCATGACCTTCCGTAGCCGTAGGCAATTGAGTTTCTCCTTCATTTAGCTCGATATTACCAGTCAATTCGCCATTGTGTTTCAACTAGAAAATAATACAGATAATCCAGATAATTCCAAGTTTACTGAAAGTAACGTAACTTACATGATTCTTGTTTTTACGGGTAAACTTAATGTATAATGGTTTGCCCAACAACATCCAGGGAATGCAAATTAAGGCAATGAATACAAAAACTCTTTCAATGCTACGTTGTGCCTCGAACATGTACTCCTTGCAGCCGTCCAAGGGCGGTGTGTTTTTAAACAACATCATGTTGATAAACATAATTAGCACAGATGGAGCACAGCCGGGTGTATGAGGTTGGAAGCTGGTTGTGGCAGTGTATTGTATCCATTTGAAGAACATCATGAACACCATGTAGCCGAACAGTAAAACCAAGAAAAGAATTTGTGGTAAGAACTCCAAGAAAATGCTCGACACACGCTTGAAGTGCACAAAGTTGACGACCGACATACAAACACCAAAGATCATGTGAGTGACTCCGGTAATGATGGACAATTTCATTTTGTATGTGTTGAGGAAAATAATCTTATTGTCAGCCATCTGCCAGATGGGATCCATACCGATGGGATACACGCCTTGCACATGATATTCTGGATTCATTTGTAGCGAGGGATTGTCCAAGACTGTGGTGGTATTGTACCTGACTTTCCAGGTGGAGCCAAAGATGTTCATCGATTTGGAGAAGACGTCATTGTATATGAAACCAGTGTAGCAGGAGAAAATACCCATAAGCAAAATAATGTAACGGCCGCCAAAGAATATATTCCAGATTTCTCCGCCCTTTGTGCGACTTAAAGTTCTTTCGAACAAGCACATCCAACCGGCGAATAGCGTTAGAATGAAACCGTGACCCAAATCACCAAACATGACAGCGAACAGGAAGGGGAATGTAATGCAAGTGTACAAAGCAGGATTGCACTCACGGTACGAAGCAATACCGTAGGCATCGATTAAGTTCTGGAAACCGCGAGTAAATTTGTTCGTACGATTAAATGTTGGTGGCTGTTCGTTGGTGTCGATGACATTCAAGAACGATGGTATGGTACTGCCCACAGCAGCTGAGCCATCGGACAGGGCCTTCTGTACAACTGGCAAATCCTTGGTGGGCACCCAACATTCACCAATCAAACATTTTTTTGTGACATCCATATTGAACAAGTTTAAAGTGTGATAGATGGCCTTCATTTTCTTAACCATGATGGACCAGGAGGGTAAATTTTTTGAGACAGTGGCCAAAACACGGCTGCGGTGGTCCTCGGTTTGACTCAAAACCAATTTCAAATCTTCCAAACGTGTGCGTACTCCCTTGACCATTTCATCACGTTCTCCATGCGAACTGGGGCAGGGGTACATGGAGGCATGAAAACCTGTACACACTTTCTTAATGCGATTTTTCAACTGTTCGCCCTGGAAGAAGGCCACAAACACTGTTTTATAGATGGGATGACCGGTGCTGGGATCATTCAACGGCTCGTCCAAATCGGAACGTTTAAGGAAAACATTACCACGAGAAATGCGCCACAGCATACGTTCAAAAGCAAAGACACGCTCGCGATTGATGACACCGGCCACGAAACCCAAACGCCCACGATTCTGGGTGGCAGCAGCATCGTCTACGACCACACCGCCACGATTGCTCGAATCCAAATTGAGCACTTCTTGGTCGGAGAAGAAACCCTGAGTGTTCTCCAGCACCTTGCGCAATTCTGTCAATTCCAAATAATTCGATTTCAAATTCACTTCGTTTTGGGCTAATTCCAAAATTTCGTTTTCCGTCTTTTCCAAATGGGCTTCCAAGTCAATGATTTCTCGGGGATTAGGTGCTTTGGGGATGTCATCCAAAATTTCTTGCAAAGTGATGCCATCTTTTTTTATTTCAGCTTCAATGTAACGAATTTTACGTTCCAATTCATCGCAGCGACGTACCTCAGTGACAAATTTACGTTGGAATGCATTTACGCCGCTGTTTAACTGTCAACACAAAGAGAAATCGAAAATATTATTAATATTTCCTTTTAAAAGAAATAAAAAAAAATCTTAACTTACATCACGGAATTGTACACAACCAGTTTCTCCTAATTCAGAAACCGATGTGTAAGCGGCTTCAGGTTGTATAAACATTTGGCATAGAGCCATTTCCTCACTCCGGAACATATCCCCCATAATGAAGAGCTGCTATTAAACCTGCAATAGAAATAAAGGAAGAAGAAAAAGTGAATTAGTTTTAACTGATATTTCGGCAAAATTAACGATACATTATATTCTAAAGAAATAAGTGGCCGTATAGTGGGTAACGAGTAAATACCGTTATTTTCAAAGAGTTGGCATCACTGCTCTAAGAGCGCAAACACTTTTACAGTGATTTGTAAAAGTCATTCACCCTGAATGTATAAAGGTGCCCATAAATTGTACACAAAGTCAAGTTTTTTGTATAATATTAATTATTGCACAATAATATTGTACAAAAAACTTGACTGTGTGTTGTATATTATAAATATATTAGTAAGGTGGCACAATACATTGAATAGAGTTCAAGGTCTTTGGATGTATATTGCGCATAGAACGGTTGACCTTGTTCAACACCTAATTATTGAGTTCCCGTTAGTAATGACCCATCGGTAATTTAACCGATTATGTCACACATTCCCTCATCTAACCAGCTCATCGGCAATTTCATGTCGCAGACGAAAATTCTTTATGGCTTATGAGGGTGTTTGTTTAGTCTACTTAGTTGTAAGCTATAATTATATCCATGACTGTAACAACATAATACAGTGTCGGACAAAACTAACTGAACAAAAAAAAACAATATTTTAATTCAGAGCTGCAAACGAATAATTCTTTTTTGATTTTAATTCATTACGAATTAGCTAAATTCTGAATTAATTCTTTTCGCAACAAAAAAGAATTGAATGAAACTTGAATCAATTCAAACGATTTAGACAGAAATGGACATCAATTCGTTTCCAATTCAAATGAACTTGTAGAATGAGTTGCAATTCCTTTTCAATTCAAATGAATCTGTAAAATGAATTGCAATTCGTTTCCATCTCAAATGAATTTGTTAAAGTAAATTGCAATTCATTTCCAACTCGTTTGAATTGAATTGATTTGGAATTCATTCAAATGAATTAGAACAATGAATCAATCAAATTCAAATGAGTTGGTAATGAAATGCTAATTATTTTTTCTAATACATTTGAATTAATTCAAAATCAATACAATTCAATTCAAATGAATTGGTAATGAATTGCAATTCACTTTGACAAATTCATTTGAATTAGAATCGAATTGAAATTCATCATACAAATTAATATGAATTGGAAACTAATTGCAATTCATTTGACAAATTCATTTGAATTTGAAATTAATTGCAATTCATTTCTACCAAATTCATTTGAATTGACTCAAATTTCATTCAATTAATTTTTTTATGTGAAAAGAACTATGTAATTCAAAATTTGCTAATTCAGTGCATGAATGATTTGCGAATTAATTAAAAAATTAATGATTAATTTACAGCTCTGCCTCACAGTATATTTTTGGCATTGAATCAAGGAAACTACTAGTAACTTGTAATTGTAATTGGAAATGCCCTCCAAAGATCCTTGATGGCACTACATAGTCTCACTGTGCTTCATTTTGGCATTCTCCCTGTTAATTTTTTGTTTAACTATTTCCTATAGATTTTGTATAAGATTAAGGTCGAGGAACTGTGCAAGAAAGTCGATGACAGTAACCTATTGCTGGGCTAGCCAACTTTTTACAATCTTTGCGGTATGTTTTGAGTTATTGTCATGTCGAAATATCTGTAAAATTCTTTAAAATATCTTTGTAAATATTTCTGTCCATGATGTCGTCCATTTTGTGAAAGAGTCCCAAGCTTTGCTTCGACAAAAAAACGGCCCCAGGCCATCATTTTTTGCACTAATAATTTTTTACCGTCTTAAAGAATGTATTACTTGCAGCGTTCCTGATATTTTAAATTAATGGATAATATAAAATGTTTCTACTTTCTTCAAAGTTCCGTATGGGACATTCCTTTTTAGAATGGGGATGTTGTTCTGTTCCCGGCTGTATTTTATTTTGGCGGAAGTTATACCACAATCATAAACTACGGTGGTTATACCGCGTATAATAAATCTATTGTAGGGAAATTCCAGTGAGGAATTAGGAGACATTTACTACGGTGGTTATACCGCGGTAGTAAATAAATTGGGGGGAAGTTCTAGCGAGAAACTAGTAGATGTTTACTACGGTGGTTATACCGCGATAGTGGACGATCGGAATCAGGATATTATTTAAGGTGCTGTGAAGCCAGCAAAGATTGATTTTCATTAAGCGACTGTAAAAGTTTCGCGTCAGGATATCAGTAATTAAATTTAAGTAGACATAGGAATTTTTATTTTAACTGTAAGAAAAAGTGTGTGTGTTATCCTTTCTCAAGGTCCAAAACAAATAAATAATTTGTGACACGATATTTACTCAAATAACGTCATAACTCAAAAAATGAAATTGTTGAGTTAATGATACAGAATTAATCCCCATATTGTTTTTCATATTCTGTAAAAATTTCATACAAATATCTTGTTTAATCAACTCATGAAAGCAAAATAAAATTTTCTTTTTCCATTAAGTTGTGTGTAAATTGAAAACTTCAAACGCGTTTTTTGGCAAACTGTTTTTTTTTGGAGTTATGACGTTCTTTGAATAAATGAGCGATATGTAATTGTGTACTGTTCGTGTACGATCGTAGAACATATTTTAATGGTCTCGCTTACGTTAGTGCTTCTAGAGATGCAATGTATTGCTTCTAACAGCTTTTAATGCTTCTAATTGTCGAATATTTCTGTGGCAATAAGGAAAAAGTGCTTAAGTCAAATTTTACTGTTTTGCTGTTTGGCGTTCAAGTCGATTTTCAGAAATTTATTTCTTTTACATTTAAATTGTTAAATTCTCTGTTAAACTTTATTTTTTTCAAGCAAACATCGTTCTACACACTATAAGTAATATATTTAAGTTGAAATTTACCAAAGTATAACCTTACTTAAGCTATTATTCCAAATGATATTAGAAGTCTAAGAAAGATAAGTCGCAAGTCATAGTGGTATAACTTCTTGAAAAATCACACAAATTGATTGAGATTTTGACCAGAAGTACTTTCGAATGTGCAGATTACGAACATACCGTTAACTCCAAAACAGCTTATCTCGACTTAAGCACTTTTTCCTTTTTGCCACAAATTTTTTGCTGGGACGTATGTTCCATTTTTTGACACATTGAAGTCGGTAGTTTGCTGTGATGAATGTGTTCAATGCACACACATTTATTAAAATAAAAATATTTATTTTAAACTTACTTTTGTTACGCAAAAGTATAAAAGCTAATCAATTATTATCTCTATATGACTTTTGAGATTTTCTTTCTGTTAAATAATATCAAATAATTTTGATCTATAATTTATATCACATAATGTGTGATATTGGCAGCACTGCATTTGCTCATTGTTGCCAACTAAAATAGAAATTAGTCTAAAGGCTCATTTAGCCGATTGTAACGGAATGTAGTTGCAGTGGTAGGAAACAGCTGATCGATACTGTTATGTGAAAAGTAATGAAAATGGTTATAGAGATGCCACCGGTCAGCTAAGTGAGCCTTTACATTCCGGCTACATCTCTATAACCATTTTCATGTACTTATTTTGTTCAAAATGAGTATTGTCCGATACTGTAGATACATAAATAATACAAATGTATGTTTGCATTTATGTACATACTTATATTATTCACCTCACCCGTCAACTAGCCAAACATACTATGGGTCTTTGTCTTTACAATTTTATTTGTTGGCCATTCGACAGCACATTCTAGCCAAAAAAAAAATACATATGTACATATATGTATATGTATGTATGTATATGTAAATATATGTATACAAAATAACAACAAACGAAAACAAATTCTTTATGTTTTTGTGGTTATTTTTGTGATTGAAATGAATTTTTCTAACAGAACAAAAAAAGTGTCTGTGTTTGGGCTGTCTGTTAGTCTAGCACTTGAATAATATGCACAACAAATAGTCGTCTATTTCAGTTTGACGCTCATAAAAACAGTGTTCATGACCGACCTTTCTTTATGTGTTTTTTTTTTTCTTTTCGCTTCATTTTATTTTAAGAAAAATGTTCAAATCAAAAATTATTTGTCTTGTAAAATTTGTTGCAGTCTGTCTAAGTGTTTTTTCTTTCAAATTTTAATATTTTTGTTTTATTTCATAATAAAAAAAAAGAAAATAATGTAACACAAATACGTCTCCATTGGCCTTGTGTTGTGAACAAAGATTAAATATCAAAAGCGGAGTATGTAACTATTTAGAAAAATAAAAAAATTCGTTGAGCACTTAAGAAGAAAGAGATGAGGCCTTGTAAAATTTTCCAGCAAATAAATTTTTTTAATTTAATTACTATAATTAACTTTCACTTTCTCATCTGAGGAAAATGTAATAAAATTTCTAGATGAAATTATAAAACAATCAGCCCAATCATAAATATTCTTTCGGAATTTATTTATCACCGAAAATAATTTTCCCGAAAATAAATTCCTTGGGAACAAAAAAGAGTAACACATGGCATCACCACCGCATTACGAAGTCAGTTGCTTTGCTTGTTTGTTGACATTTTGTTTTCTACCTTTTTCTTTTGAGTGCAACCATAAACAAGCTTGTTGAAATTCAACAAGTAAAATTGTATATAAAAATAAGTTCACATACATACATATGATATGTTTGGGCATTATTTGTGTTTTTCGAAATAGCAAGAACTAGAAAATACTATTTTATTTATGTAAATTTTATTTGAATGGAATATTAACTATATTTTTATGTAAACTCCCTCCTTTTTTGCAAGGGGTTTCTTTCTGGTTGCGAACAAAGTCGCGAGAAATTGCTAGTAAAATATAAAATATGTTTAGTTGATAAAAAAAAAGTTTTGGCTTAGTTAATTTTACCAAATCTATTTAATTAATAGGCGAACACGTTTCTTGTAATCCCTTTTACGCCGGAACTACTGCACCGATTTTGGAAAGATTTATATCATTTTAAAGGAATTTCTGCGCAGATGTGCAGAATCTATATTTTATTGAAATCGGTTTAGTATTTTGGGAGCTATAAGCGTTTAAAGTTGCTACTACTACATGCAAACATAGTACACGCTCATTTGTTAGTTTACACTGTGTGTGTGTGTGTGTTTGTGTACTATTTTTCATGCTATTCCATATTTTTTCTTATTTGTTATTGTATGAAAGCCATAAAACCAGGGTGGCCGATGACATTTTTCAAAAAGTTGCACCAAATAGGGAATTTATCAAAAAAAAAGGGGCAAAATTAAAAAAAGACGTGAAAACTACACTAATTTTTTTATTTTTAATGTATTATTATATAATTCACTCTAAAAAAAGGGGAAAAAAGTGGCAAGGCAGTCGAAAAAGTGGCAATTTGCCCCTTTAGTCGGTCAAACGGTCACGCTGCATAAAACTTATAGGACGAGAGTTCAATAAATTGAATAAGGTTTAATAAAGAGATTTTGTTTCTGTTTAGAATGCGGACGATTGTATCGTCCGTTTGGTATATCTAGTAAAAGTTTAATTTGTCCATCCCTGGCGCCGCCTGTTTGATTTTGCTGATTTCCAATACCAATCTATTTAGGAAAAATGCTAACGTTAACGAAGTATATGGCGCGTAGTCATAGTCAAAACAAAGTACACTTTAAGAAGTTAAAACCAGTATTACCATACAAAATACTGGTTTTAAACTCATAAATTGTACTTTGTTTTGACTATGACTACACGCCTATATCTTTTCTTCTAAGCTTCGGAAAATCAATTTCCAGCACAGACAGACGAACACACGGACATCGCTTATTAGACTACTCTATTTAAGAGAATCATATTCTGGTTCCTTATATGGAGTCCCATATAAATATTGTGGAAATTACACACGGAATGACAAACCTACACACAAACTTACCATTTTTTAGAAAACGTATACCCTATTTACATATACATATGTATGTATGTATATACCGCCGTATTCATAAAAAATATTTTACGTTTATTACAGGTTTATTTGACAAATTTCCCATAGAAATACGTCAAATAAGCCCTTAATAAACCTAAAATATTTTTTATGAATATGGCAGATAGAGTATACACCTGCTAACTCACTGCAACCAAATTTTACAGGGGAGACAAAATACTGCTAAAATTTTCTATACATAGCTTAAAAAATTGGCCTAATATGTACATTAAGTTTTTCCGACATGCAGAGTTTCAAATTTAAAACGGCATTAAAATGTCACATGTTACAAAAATTGTATTTAGCAGGTTTACACTCACACTCTAAGCCGATGATATATAAATGAATGAGAAAAGAACTCGTGTGATATTTTTTAAAGAATTATTTCATTCAAATTTCAACCGTTACGGTTTCAACGTTGGTCAGCGAATGAAGTTTAAATCTGGCAACCTTAAAACACCGTAAACGCAAAGTGCACGAGTTGGCATCGCTGCAAATTACATACATACATAAAATTGAGAACTTTTATTAAAAACAATTTGCATTTACGGTATTTTAAGGTTGCCAGATTTAAACTTCGTTCGCTGACCGAAATTAAAATCTTAACGGTTGAAATTTGCATGAAATAATTCTTTAAAATATCACATGTTTTTTTATCATTCCCATAATTCCAATAAAGCTTGTTACTAACTAATACTTAACTTTTATTAAAAACAATTTTTGTTTACGATGTTTTAAGGTTGCCAGACTTAAACTTCGTTCACTGACCGAAGTTAAAATCTTAACGGTTGAAATTTGCATGAAATAATTCATTAAAAAAATCACTCGAGTTTTATTTTTATCATTCCAATCAATCCAATAAACCTTGTCACTAACTAAACTTGATTTCGTTTAAATGAATCGCATAACAAATAAAATTATTTTATGTGAATAATGTATTTAATTTGATACGAGTATTTGTACAGTACTTCACTAAATAAAAGCATGTGATTTGCAATAAACTATATCATAAATTATGACGTTAACTCTGTCCAACAATTAGTTTTGGAACACAAATACGTTATCTTATCTTAATGAGTTGGAAAAGCATTAAAGTATTAAATGAAATATTTAATACACTAGGCAAGTGTATTTTTAAAATACACAAATACATAAATAAATCAAAAGTTTTCACATAGAGATCCATAGCAAATTTTGTAGGAAATCCGCGAAAAGAGCAGAAGAAACATTGTTATGAAAATAAATATTAGCTTTTGACTTCAAAATATTACCTTTTATGTTCAACTGTTCTTGATACTTAATATGCAATTATGCACATACATAATTATATACCTGCAACAGTGAAGGCTCACATAGCCGACTGTAATGGAATGTAACTGCAACGGTAGGGAACAGCTGATCAATTAATTACTTTTCATATAACAATATCGATCAACTGTTTCCTACCGCTGCAGTTAAATTCCATTACAGTCGGCTAACTGAGCCTTGATATGCAATTAACAGCTGATTTTCTTTTGATTGATGTTTTATTTAGTTTGGAAGAATGTGAATAAAACATTATTGTCCTGGTTCTTGATTGACACAATTTCCAATAATTATTTTTTACATTAGATCGCTTTGCAATTGCCAAATTAAAAATTTTTTAATTTGCTCAATTTTATTGTTAACGACACGAGTAATGAAAAGATCAACGTTACAATTATGATTCACTGTCTTCTAAATTATGTATTTTTAGCATAACTTATCGCTTATAGAACTGAACCATTTTTTCCTCTAAAATTTCCCTTTTATCCAATTGACTGTTCGTTCATATCATTGTTTAATTAACTTATCAATTGTATTGTTGATTCAATAAATACATGCAAAGAAAGAGAAAAAATAAAACAGCAATAAAGTAAATATGTATAATCAACTGAAATTGCGTAAGTACAATGTGCTTTAAAGCTAAAATACAATTAAGAACGACCAAAGTTTGTAAAAAAAAGTTCCAAGTAAATTATTATTGAAGTCAGCTGATGTGCGGCAGTAAAGATGATCATGTGTCTATTTGTCTGTCCTATAAACCATCTAAAAAAAAGGTTGCCTTGATAGCAGATGTGGAAAAGCAAATATTTGTTTAATAAATAAATTTTTGAAAAAAAAAACATTTAACATTTAGGTTTTTTAACCATAAATATTAGAAAAAAGTATAGGTATTAAATTAATCGTAAACAAAATGAAAATAATACTCCTAAATGCTAAAATTTTAAATAATTTTTCGCTAATTTTGCCAACCTGTTTATTGTTGCCAATTAGAGCTGGAGTGTTAAAAAAAATGCAAGTAGTACATGCATATGTATATATGTACGTACATACGAGGGTGATCCCAAAATTAGTGCACCCAACAAAGAAAATACAGTCAATTTCTGATATAGTTTCTGTATTTCTCCAAATAATCTTCTTTTAACTGCATACAGCGATAGTTAGACTAATTCTACTATACGGAATACTTGTATGGTGGAGGGCCGCTGAGACAAAGGCATACCTAGAAAAGTTAGAAAGTATCGAGACACTGTGCTCTAAAAAGCACACCTACTGCAGTTTTAAGCGTTATATTTGACCTTAAATCAATAAAACAAACTGCAGTGAACGCGTCATGCAAATCCGTTAGCCGACTCAGGACAACAGGACAGATGTCGTACAGATCATTTCGTCGCAGTACATTTATGGAAGAGATGTAGTATAGCTCGGACTACATCATTCCAGTAATCAACTTTTTTGCCAAACCACAGATCACTATAAGCGAAGAAGGCTGTCTTAAAAGTCTTAACCATAGTGGTTCTAGTTTCAACTTTTTCACTAATGGTCCAAAGATGGATGGAGGAGTGAGAGCTGCGGTTTACTGCCCGGAGCTCGGTATAGAGGAATCTTATAAAGTTCCTGATCAATGTAGCATCTTCCAGGCGGAAATCTATGTAGCCAAAATGGCAGCAGAGGTAGCCTTCACCCCTCTAACCGAATGCGCGTGTAAATATTTATATAGACAGTCAAGCAGCTATTAAAACAATTTCAGCTGACTGCAACTACTCCTCGATTGTGCTTATGTGTAGGAATGCCTTAAATACAAGTACTTACATATATTCTGGATACGTGGACATGCGGGAATTGAGAGAAATGAAATGGCCAATACACTGGCCAAAAGGGGAATTGAATTCAATTACCGAAAACCAATTCAACACCTGAAAGGGATCATAGACTCTTAAGATGAGGGAAGAAGCGAAGAAATTATGGCGTGCGACGAAAACTTGCAAAACTTCTAAAATCATGTGGAGCTCCTATGATCCCAAATCGACTAAATTCCTTTTATCACTAACTAGAAGCAACTGTAGACTTCTAGTGGGGGTATTAACTGGACACTGTTGGACAATAGGATAAATACTGGAAATTGAAACAATAGAACATCTACTGTGTCACTGCTATCCGGCTCTAAGCCGAACTAGATATAACTCTCTTGGTGCTCACACTTTTAGTAGTCTTGAACTTGTATCGATGGTGGAACTGTGTAGATTGTTAAAGTTTGTTAAATCTGTGTCATACAGGCAACACGAACTAGGCTGAAATGCTTACAGATTCTCTTCTCATCTGCTGGTATCGCTAATAAGGATCAATCCTGGTCTATGTGAGGTCTTTGACCACCCAGATTAACCTAACCTAACCTAACCTTCATACACTTTCCCCAGCGATATATAATAGCTTCGATACCCTGTCTAGTGATTTTTTCTCGTTTCCAAACGAAAAGGAATGGCTCACTGGGTATAACTTTTGGGAAGGGAAAAAAAAGGAACCTTGGGCAAAGTTTATAGAACTCAACTTGTTACCCGTCGTATATATGTATGTACATAATATGTATATTATGAACTTACACCTTTCGACAGCAAATTTTTTTTGTTATATTTAAAAAAAAAATTAAATTGTTGTCAACCTTCAGCGATGTTGTATTCATATTTTTGCTGGTTAATAATTTCAATGCAAACATTATTTTTTTGTTTTTTTAATGAAAATCACATATTAACGAGTGAATATTTAATTTGAAAAATTAAATAAATTAAAATTTTATTGGAAACATAAATATTTGTCAATGTACAAAAAGTACGTAATTGCGTGCGTTAGTGATTGACCTTCAGGTACGGTCTGCTCTAACAATTTTTGCGGAGGGGTTAGGAATTCGAACGAAAAATGATGTAAAAGGTGCTTGGGGAGGGGGTAGGAATTCGAACGAAAAATTTTGTATAAGGTGGCATTTTTTTTTACAACAACAATTTATTTGATAAGATGATTTATTTTATAATTCATAAATAAAATTAACGCAAGAATTTTACAAAAAGAAAATGCTTTTAAAAATGTTTAAATAAATATTTTTTTTGAGGCAACTGTAAATGATTTAGTAAAAAACTATTTATAATTTTAGAAAATTCTAGAGAAAGATACAAAACATAAGAAAACTAAGGAAATCGAAATAAATAAAATTCATTAAGTTTTTTCTTCTTAATCGAGCTTCAAAATAAATTTAGCCCAATCAAGAACAAAAATTCAGTGCAACTTTCTCAACTTCTACATTTTCTCTTCTATTTTTGTTGACATTTTGTTTTAAATTTTTTTTTTCGTGCAAGCATACACAAAATTATTGAAATTCAATAGTTTGAAAAATGAAACTTATGTACTTATTTTGTCACTTGATTCTTAAAGTCAAGTAAAAAAACAAACAACAAAAATTAAGTAAATATAAATAAAAAGAAAAAAATATATGCATACATAAGTGTACATACTACATACACACTTCGATACATATTTATTAAAAAAAATAACCCTGATGCAGCATATTTCCTGTAGTTTTTGTTTGCCAATAAAAACTGTTGAATGTTTAAGTAATTTCAAGTTGCTTTTTTAACCGACTTCAAAAAAAAGAGGAAGTTATCAATCCGTCTGTATTTTTATTTCTGACAAAAAATGGGTCGAGTCACGCCCAGATTTGTCATTTGTGCAAATTTAAGAAAAATCTTAGTTCTTATTAAATTAAACATTTTTCTTGAAATTAATTTTGCATTAATGACATTATAATGGCTTTCCATCAAGATGTGAAAACAAACATAACAAAAAATGGAAGAATCATCGAGCGTTCAAAAGGTACCTTAGAAAATCAAAGGGCACAATGCATTTGATGTAATTTTAAAATAAAAAATAAAGACTTATTTATATAAAACGTAAATAACAGAGAATATTTAGCTTAGTGCTTTTTTACCCGCAACCTTTTTAATTTTTACCCTTTTTATCCTATTTTTATATGCTCACAATGCTTTTAATGGATCCAAGAGTTGGCATCACTGATAAGGATGATAATTTTGCATTAAATGATAATACGGTAACAGGGTAGTACGGTACCCTTTCAACGTATAAAAGTATGTGTCGTTTTAAAACGAAACATCTATCCATACACATCGAGCCTTTGCTGCAATAAAGTCATAACTCAAAAAACGTGATTTTGTAGTAAATAATGCAGAAGGAATCGTAATATCGTTTTTAATACATATTGTTTAAAAATTTCATACAAATAACCTGTTTGCTCAAGTCTTGAGAAAAGCATAAAATTTTCTTCTTGCATTGAGTTGTTAGAAAATTTATAACCTCACTTACACTCGTTTTCTACAAAACAAATCTTTTGGAGTTATGATTTTTTTAAAGCAAAGGAAATAAAAATCATTAAAAATCGGCGCATTAGGTCCCTGCATAATTTTAACGTAAAATTGTATGGCAAAACTCGTTAAGAACAAGTTAAATTTTTCTACTTATGCTAACTGCCATGCCAGTTTTTCGTTATACATAAGGCGATTGTTTTTTATGCAGCATTTTTCTGCCTAATGAAAATTTGTTTGTTCAGCGAGAAAATTGCGGCGTTCAATATTAATTGAAACTTTTAAATGTACTGTATTGAAATGTTTTTTAAATTTTGGTTAAATATTGAACGCCGGTCCTTGGAATATGGGGGTTTCGAGATGAACTCAACCGGACGTGTTGCATAGTGTGGATGAATTCATGAAGCTGCCAATTTTGGGAATTCGTGATAAAAATTTTAATGAAAGGAATATCGAGCCATAACCATTATTTTCGAACCTCATTTTTTGACCAAAATCGATTATTTGCGATAGTAAATAGTCGATTTTCGTCAAAAAAACGAAGTCCAAAAAATGTGTCGCTTAAGCTATTTTGGCGGTTATGGCACGATATGTTGCAGCAAGCATAGTCATGGCGGATGATATTGTTGTCCATTATTAATTTCATACCCTCGTTTTTTTTTAATTATAAAAATTAAACGTCTTATTGGAGGATCCTTTATAAGGAAATATTCTAAATCAAAGCTGGCCAAAGTGTTACCAGAGTGGCGAACTTCAATCGGCTTCTTATAGAAATGAATACATTTCACTCGTTGGGCAGCACTGTTCTAGATTGTACGAAAAACAACCTGCTGCCAGATTACAAAATCTTTAAAATCTTTAAAAAACTTCAATAAATATTATGTATAAAAATATTAAATAAATTTGTATAAATCCAGGCTAGTGCAACCCTAAATTAAAATGTTGCATAATATGAAAATATTTTTTAATTTGTTCGACCACAGAAATTTATGACTTAGCCCTTTCGACCCGACATTCGAGTAGTAATATTAAAATAAAATTTTTGATGGCAGTAGGTTATCTAGGCAATGTAGAAATTATTGGTGAAATAAATACTTAAAAAAATTAAAGTGGAGCTCGGGTGCGGTGGTACACACTTGTACCATTCGGGATGTTATGTGGTACAAATAAGTACCACTCGGGATATTATGTGGTACAGATAAGTACCAGCCGTCCAGTAAAATAAATAATACTAATATAATAATACATAAAAATACCAATATAGAGCACAAACAACAACCAAATATAATGGAACATATTAGAATGTATTCGGGAGAACTAAAAGACGACAAGGTACATTTTACAACCTAGCAACATTAAATTTGAAGATTTTAGGGATGTTTAAATTTAAGTGGTACACATGTGTACCATCCGCGTCGAAAGGGTTAGACCCCTTTCAAAATTAAGGGCACATATGGGTAACAAAAAAGAATTTGGTCGAAATTTCGATCTCAGTACCTTAGACGTCTGAAATTTTTGAACAAGAACTTGGTCCTTTTTTCACATTTATGTTTTTGTAAGAATTAGTATTTATATGTACATATGTATATATACCAAATATTGTAATAGAGTCCCATCTTAGCAGAATTGTGCTGTTAGCAAAATTTGCAAAAATCTCAAAACCTTTTATAGCATTTATTACAACTGATATGAGTTCAGCGTTGATAAATTTTCCAACTGTAGAATATGCGCTTTTGTCAATAATTAGCAAAACTTGAGCCTTCCATATAAAAATTTAGGTTTTATGTTTCCATGCCTGGTTTGCATATTTTTTGTTTCCATGCCTGGTTTGCACATTTTTTGTGTGTTTTTTTACTTTGTTTTTTTTTTTTGCTTTCTTTTCACCAATTTCTACTCTTGGCACTTATTAGAAGGGGAGAAGTGGGAAAGTGAGTCATAGTTCATTAAATACTCTATAAAAATGTCTGATAAGTTGAAAAAAAAAATTTTTCAATTAATTGGAATGAAAAAAATAACTCACTTTGAATATTTTTGTAGATATTTGATGACATGGTCAAAGTGTCGTTTAAAAATAAAACAGTGACGGTATGAATTTTATAAGAAAAGAAGGAGAATTCTGCCATAAATCATAAATGCCTGTATTTCCCCCCAGCTAAAGTTTAGTTAAATTGTTCTTGTGTTCTTTAGAAAATCATATTAATTAATAAATATATTTCTTCATTCTATACGAGTAGAAATTTAAAATACATACTTCATTCCTTCAATTCAGTTCAATTAAATTTATATGTTAATTAATACAATTTCTAGTAGAAATCATTCCAAAATTTTTCTACCATAAAATAATTTTTAATGATAATGTTTTATACTGCCGAATAGCTGGTAATAGATAAGTAAGTTCTGCTAAGATAATAATAATAATATGTATTAAATTTTTTACTAACCTGTTCGCTATTGGGTTTTTATCGCTGGTGTGCTAAATACTCCTTTCAGAACATTTTACTTGAGCAATAGACCTTTATTTAGTTAGCAACACATTGATGACAAGAACATTAAAAGTTCTTATCATTTTCTTATAATTTTTAAAAAGTTCAAACTTTTGATAGGGTTAAATTTTAATCGCAACTTTTTCTTATTTATTTTCTAGACATTTTGGGCCTGTCCCACCATGTCGACAGCGTTCGAAACAAAAACAAATTTTAAAATTTGGTTTTTGTTTCAAATGTACATAAGTGTGCGACAAATCGAACGTCGTCGACATCGTGTAGCAGTGCCTTTAACTCTTGCATCGCACAGTGGGATGGCTTCATATAATTATCTGCAAAAATTATAAGAAGTGGTACTAAATCATTGAAAGTTGGCACCGAGCATTAAGCCCATATGACACTTCATTTTTCTTTCATTTATCAAGTTTTAAAGAAAAGTGCAAACATATTGTAATAGGAAAATTCAACAGGTGCAAAGGGTTCAGCTATATTAAGAAAAATTAAGTAATGTCAACTACTTGACTAAAGTTATCGATAACAAATGAAGGTCTGTCAAAAAAAAATGTATAATTGTTTAACTTAAAATTCACATTTCAAGCTTGAAATATGAAAGTGTTCGCTAATTAGCAGTTTATGGCCAAACATAGCGATTTTTAGTTTGTTTTGTCTTAATACTGGCGGCTTTTAATTATGAAAATTTTACAACATTTAAACATTTTGTTTCCGTTTTATATAGTTTGTTCTTTCTAACATTTATTGTTTCTTTCTATCAATTCAATATCAAATCAATGACGAAAAGATGAAGTGTCTTTATAAAGACAAAATTAAGTAAAAAATGGAATTTCATCAAAAACGGCCACGCCCACCTCCCATGCAATTAAAATAGATTTTTCGCATAAAACGTTTCCTATCCAAGCAGAAGTCTTAAAATTTGGTGCACACACTTTCTATAATAACAACAAGTCGCATGCCGAGTTTCATAAAAAAAAACCACGCCCACCGCCCATGCAATAAAATCCAAATGGAGTAAAGAATTGCCCATTTTCACAAATCATTTCAGGCAAATTTCTGTTAGTAGTTAAAAAAATTAGATGCAAAATAAATTTCTTCAAAAACTCTTTCAAACAAAAAAAAAATTTCTGAAAATGTCTTGGTAAAGATGAAGTACGTGAAATATAAAATTAAATTTTAATGAGCGTAGGTAGCTCCGCTCCTTTTTTAAATGCAAGATTGTGTATTTGTCAGAGCTCAGGGTGTATGTTAAATTTTGTAAAAATCGGTAAAGTAGAACCACTTAAAATAAAATATTAAATTTTAATAGGCGTAGTCCCGCCCATTGTGTCAACTTTAAAATTGTGCTATTACAAGAACCAAAGGTGTTTGCTAGGTTTCGCAGCAATCAAATAAGTATAATATCACAAAATCAAATAAAAAAATTGTGGGCGTGTCCCCGCCCCCACTTTTTTACAATGGGACCAATGGGAAGCTATACCCTCTCAGACAAAAAAAAAACACTTTTACATTCGGTCTAAAATGTACCAAGATATGAAGTATGGCTAGTGAAATTCGCGCAAATTTTTTTTTCTTAATTATCTCTATGCACTTTTTCGCCCCAATTGTTACATTCAATATGCAATAAATTTCTGGCCTAAAAGTATGCAATAGTTTTAGCAAACATATTCTGTGACAAGTTTCGTGACTTTTGGCAAGAAATTTATTGCTTTCTTCCTGTTCCGGGAAATTTCCGAGAACATTACAAATTAAAAGCGAAGCATCAGAGATACCAAAAGTCATATGAAGAATTTTACCTTATGTAAATAAAATTATCTGTACCTGGATTCTCAGTAACTTTTATTACGATAATCCTATCGCTATAAAAAATATAACGAAATATTATCGAGTTTGCTATTCAATAACATATTTTAACGATATTCGAAATAGTAAAAATAACAAGCACAGCGAAAACAAGGTTATGCATTTCATAAAACCTACTTAAAACGTATTCAAAACTGGTTTTAAGTTGGTTTTAACAAAATTGTTTTGTATGGTAAAACCTTGTTTTAACAGTTGGTTTTAACGTTAAAATTAACTTTTATTAAAACCATGTCAATGTGAAAACACTATTATACTCAATAACGTTCACGACTTTTATAATTTTTTTTATCGAATTAACACTAACGACAGACTCAACAAAATATAAAATTCATTTATAAACCAAATATGTATATGAAACAAGAAATTTGTATTAAGAAATGTTAGAAAAATATTTATTTATTTATTAATATTGATATTATAGATAAATACAATAACAATATAAGAGGGGTAGAAGCACTAGCTACTAAGGCCATCGGCTAAATAAATAAAAATAAATTAACGGCCTGTCCCACGATATCACCAGAAATCGTTCGATGCACAACTTGTATTGCAAACAACAACAAATTTTCAAATGTTATTGTTGTTTGCAATGCAAGTTGTCGATCGAACGACATCGTGACATCGCACGGAGAAAAAACTGCCTCATAGAATCAATAAGATTTTCTCTATGAAACGTTTTTAGGCTAAGGGGTATCCCAGCAGAAAGAAGCGAATATTTTTTCATAGAGATTCCTTATTAATTTTATGTAGTAAATCTTATTAATTTTATCAAGAAGAAAACCACATAAAATCAAGAAGAAATCACAACTTTTTTGACTCAATTTCCGTTATTTTTGGCACCAAAAAAACAATCCATAGAGAAAAACTTCTTGATTCTATTAGGTTTTCTTATAAATTGTAAACTATAGGGATTTGTTATTGATTTTATTAGGCTATCTTATTGATTTTTTCAATAAGGTTTTCTTCTCGATTTTAGTAGGTTCCTATATGATTATGTGTAAAGCATCTTATTGATTTTTTTAATAAGGAAATCTTCTTGATTTTATGAGGTGTCTTGTTATTTCGTTTCTATAAATAGACATACAGACAATTTTTTTCATGATCTTTTTCATTTTTGTATAAGAATGTTTGCACAATAATTTCAATGGTTATTCAGGCTGCTTGTTAGCATATTGGTTAGAGTGCTTGTCTATCAGGTAGAAGTTTGCTAGCTCAATACTTGGTGAGTAAGTTAGTTAAAAAATAACATAATCAAGGCAATTATGAATAAAATTCCGAGGGAAATTTCTCCCCTTTTCTAATTAGAATTTTTTGTTTTCCCTATTGTTCCCCGAGAAAAATTTCTCACGGAATTTTATTTATAATTGCCCTCACTGTGTATGTATGTATGTATAAATAAATAACATCTACAATATACTACATACATACATATGTATATGGTATAGAATTTAAATGAAAATACATAAGTACAGAGAATAAATACGCAATTTTTTTTTGTATTGAAAAAATCAATAAGATAACCTCATAAAAACTACAAGATTTCTTTATTCTTATGAATTGAAAGATTTCTTCTTGATTTTTTCAAAAAGGTGTTCTCTATGAAATTAATAAGATTTCCTTATTGAAAAAAAACATAAAGATTACTTATTAATTTTGTTCTATTTTATTTAGTAGGCACTGTTTTCTCTGTGCGTGACATCGTGGGACAAGCCGTAAATTACGTTTACTAGAAAAAACGTAGCGTCGTGCTTCATTGTGGTCTCACAATGAAGTTATTTCAGAATTCTCTTATATTCGCCTTTCTTTTAGGAATTAGGTTTTGTATGCTTTATTAAGCAAAATTCGCTGAAAAATTACGAAAACTCACTTCAACTTTCAAAGTTACTTCCACTTTTTTTTTGTAGCGTGCATCACAAAACGTTGTGTTCAGTTATTTCGAAAGAAATAGGTACCTGTTTAAAAATTATATTTTATGTCATTCTAATCTGCAGTTAAATAGCACTAAACACTAAGTATAAGTTGAAGGTTCTGTTTTGAAAGACCAAAATATTTTAATGTGAAAATGATTAGGAATTTAGCGTTCGTCACGCAGGATTTGCCCATATGTACAAGGTTATGTTAGGTACCTAGGCATAGGTATGTAAGTACGAGTATGTACATATGTATACCTATATGCAAGTATGTATTTCTTTAGGTTAACACAAGTAACTTACATATATACATAAATACATATGTGTGTATGAATACATATGTTTTTTCTTTAAGTTGGTAGTATGTGGCTTAAAATAGCGATTAAATTTCTGAATAAACACTTAGAATAACAATTTGTCAGCAACACATCGCTTATCACTTCTATGTACTTCAAAAAAGAAAAATGAAAGAAAATTAACCCCATAATGATAATAAATTCAATGACTCAGATCAAGCTTCAAAAAATCAATTAAACAACAATCTAGAAAAATCTAGTATTAATAACAATAATTGTGTCAAATTCTTTAGTGATGCACTTTTTAACACGAGTATAACTAAAATATGATTCTGTAAAGAAGCACATACAAATATAATAATAAATTTTACTTAAGTCAGTCACATGATTATGGTGCATTCTCGCATAAAAAATTTTCAAATTAATTCTTAGGTCATGCAAACTTGAAGTTACGTATGTATGTATTTATGTATTGTATGTATGTATGCATGTAAGTAAATAAGTATGTGTGTACATATATTTGTGTGTATGGCTCGTACTAGATATAATATATGCTAATGTATTTAGTAACTAAATTTTAGTTATCAAACAATTAGAATATAAAAGGTTTGTTCGAAATAATCATGTACATACCCTGTCGGAGAATATGTGGTTGACTACAAAAATAGTTAACTTATAGTTAGCTTTTCTTAGACTTCCTTCCCCCATTTTTGGGTCAAAAATGGGGGAAGGCACAGGCGCTGGTGTCTATATCTTGGGAACGAACATTCGTAGTTCTTTTAGACTGCCGAATGAATGCAGTGTTTTCCAGGCTGAGATCTTGGCGATCCTCAGGGCCACGGAGCTGGTGGCCGGAAATGTGGCTGAAGGTGAAAAGGTAACCTTCTACGTCGACAGCCAGGCAGCGCTAAAAGCTTTGAAAGGACACAATGTCAAATCGAAGCTTGTTAGTGACTGTAGGAAAGCCCTCAACTTGCTTATGGACTATGTTGGGTTCCTGGCCACAGCAGTGTTGAGGGAAATGAAATTGCCGATGAGCTGGCAAGAATAGGATCAGCGTTAGACGAGGGAATGTCTGACAGATCGGTGAAATCACCGATAGGTCATTACTATAAGGAACTCAGTAATTGGGTGGAAAGCTGGACCAACAGTTCATGGCGTAGTAGGGAGGATTGTAGGGTTTCGAGGGGTTTTTGGCCAAAACTAGACTCAGGAAGATCTAAACTACTACTGGACATGAATAGGAAGGTGATGCGAATCATGATAGGCGCGTTGACAGGTCACTGCTCGGTTAGAGCAAGAACCAGCAAGTGGGAAATTGGTACTCCAGATTTTTGTAGGATGTGCGGGGATGAAGAGGAACCAGAAACCATTGAACATATTATCTGTCACTGCCCGAAGCTGCAACGTCATAGGCTTAGATGGCTGAGCAGACGTTTCCATGAAAGCATCACTGATGTCGGGAAGTGTAAACTAGAGGACATCAGGGGCTTCATCATGGGGATTCGGTGGCTTAATGACGGATAATAGCGTTTCTTCTGGCCAAAAATGGGAGGGGTAAATATTACCAGTAATGGGCAATAGAAGGGAGTCACAATGGACCCAGTTAGGTCTCCGAGTGGAGGTGCGGTAGGCACCACCCTTCCTAACCTAACCTAACCTAGACTGACTAAAAGCTAGCTGCAAAGTCATCCAGAACAAATACAAAATTAGTTCTTAAGTTGAGTACGTAATCGAATTTGATGAGAGCCAACAAGTTTATTCTCAGCTATTTTAAAACTCATTTCGTTTTATATTAACATTTTGCTGTTGTTATTTTAGATGGCAGCTTAGCCGAGTGGTAGCGCGTTGAGTACATAACGTGTGATGTTACATGTTCGAGCCCTTTAATTTACTGACTACCAAGTGATTTAAAAAAGTCAACTTTAAGTTAGCTGAAAGTAGTGCAGAGTGAGACAATTGACTACCGCCTAGGACATCGCAATGTTAAAATAGTCAGTTGATTACATTGCAAAGTAATCCAAGTGTCAGTCAGTACTAGTTGCGAAATAGTTAGCTTAACCCTCTGCGACTGATGTGGTAGTCTAGCAGACACCAACAAAGGTCTAAGTTTTTTACAGAAAATTCAAGCCATGCCGATAAATAACATAAACACGAATTTTCGCTTTGAGTTATAAAAATACTATATAAATAATAACTTACACTCATAAACAATAAAGAAAAATGGTTTTATTAGTTTTACAAAACGGAACTTTGGAATATATAAGCCATGGAAATGGTGTCTGGTAGTCTACCACGTCATTAGAATTGTGAGAACTATATCACGTCAGTCGCAGAGGGTTAAAGTTAGTTTAAAGTTAGCCAAATTTCCGACAGGGTACATACATACTTATTTACACACACACACACACACACACACACACTCACACACACACCTGTTTTCTGAGTTTTCAATAAATTGAAACTTTTTCCGATAAGCAGCAAGTAAAGCTTACGTATGTATGTGTTTACATATATTTTTCTCGTTAAAAGACGGTTTTTATACAATAATTTCTGTTAAAAGCCTCAAAAGTTGTTAACAACTTTTAACCGGGGTAAGAATGAAGAGAGCACAGAACTAAAAATATCAGGTATGAGAGCTTTTTTTAAACAAAAAAAAAAAAAAAAAAAGATCAACGATGCCAACTCAGCGCTTTTTGTGCTAGATTTAGCTCTTTTTAAAAGTAGCAGCTAATTTTTTATTTCGCGCTTTTAAAAAATCTCGGATTTAGGGACACGATCAAATAAACTCATCAAACATACAGTTGTGTGTTTTTTTCGGCTTCACGTAACGCGTAAGTCGACAATGATTGATTAAAATCAAAAAGTTTTTATTTTTTTGATTGTCTCCAACTGTGATTGACGAAAAAAATGGCATTAGATTTGTATTGCTTGCTCTGTGACGCATTCGAGAAGTACGCGTGCGAAAAAGAATTTATTCCTCATTCTATCGAAAATTATCCTTGCTTGCCATTAGTTTTTTCATTGTTCCATTAAAGTGCAGATTTTCCCAAAACAATTAAAAAGGCAGTTTTATTCCTGATGGTAAATAAATTCTCACACGAAGGGCTTCGTACAGTGCTTGTTTGTTGGCAATTTTATTTAGTATTGAAGTTTTTTTTTTGGGGCTTTCTCGTTATTTTTTTTTCGTTTTGGCGTTTTTTTCGGTTTTTGGCGATTGTTTTTTGTTACAATACGTATTTTTAATTATAGCAATTTTTTGGTTTGAGCATTTCTTTTTGGTTTTGGCTATTTTTTCGGCCTTTGGTGTTTTTTTTTTTTTTTTTTTTGCTTTGTTGCAATACAAAATTTGAGTTTTAGCTATTTGTGGCATTCTCTCCGAGAAAAGGGACCCAGTGTGTGAAAATGAAGTTTTGAGAAAAACGCATTTAAAAAATAAAATTTTAATGTTTTTCTCATTTTTATCGATTTTGACACACATCCGTTTTTTGACACACTAGGTCCCTTTTCTCGGAGAAGGTCACATTTATTTATTTTTGTTGTTTTTTTTTCGTTCGGGCGATTTTTTCGGCTTTTTACTAAATTTTTTTAGGTTTTTTGTCGACCTTTTTACTTTTGGTGATTATTTTTTTTGCATTTTAGAGATTTATTTTATTTTTGGTAATATAAATATTTTATTCAACCGCTTTTTTCCTTTTGGCGATACATATTTTGCTTCGGTTCTTTTTTAATTTTGAAATTTTTTAGTTTTAGAGTTTGTCTCTTTCGGTTTCCAAGATACACAGCAAGTTTTCAAAATTGCATTAACTGATAGAATACCCCTTAGTTTTGTTTTTTTTTTTTAATTTCAGTGTAAACAATTTCAAGTGTCTGTAATTATATTTGGATTTCAACATTTTTTGTTGCTGGCTATAACTGTGATATAGTTCTGTAAAAATTTCAGGTCCCTAGCTCTGGCGGTTCTCGAGAAAACAGCCTGTGACACACAGACAGACAGACGGATATCGTAGCGAAAACAATAGGGTTCCTTTTCACTTTTGGTGTACGGAACCGTAATAAATTCAGTACAACGCTACTTTGACCTTTCGCACAGCAAGGGTTCCGTACGGACAATGCATTTGTAATACTATACGAACTTTAGCCTATACATACATACATATAAATATATAATCGAATATCTTACCTGATGAAGAAATTTTTTTTAACAAAATTGAAGTACCCGGTAAGCTTTTTTTCGGTTTTTCGCGATTTTTTTATTTATTATTTTAGCTGGACTTTTCTGTGGAAATGCCCATTTGTGATCTTAAAAGCACAATTGATTTATAATCCTATACAGGCCTGACTGAAACAATTATAAAACTAGCTTATTTTGTATTGAATGAAGTACGTATGAAATTTTATGAAATTTTGTTATCGATGATATATTGAAGTATGAAGATAAAGAATTTTTTTTTAGCAATATTCCTACATATATTAAGTATGCTCGATATTCTGCGTTTTTAACAGTTTTTAGCCTACTGGTTGGCGCTTTTTGTGTAAAAAATGTATAGGCATCGCTGAAAAAGATTGTTAATTTATTTGTGTTGAATTAACTCAAAATTAAAATTCTATATAAAGATTGTCGTAATTAATTTAAAACCGCCTTAAAGGTTAAAAACTTGAAAATTTCCTGACATATATGTACATACATACATATGTACATACATATGTATGTAGTATATATTTAGGTATTTTAAATAAGTAATTTGTACATACTTTTAATATCCTCAGGTATATTTTCTGTTAGTATTTATTTAAGTATGTATGTATGTATGTATTTATAAAACCAGTCTGGGCTTTTTTTTAATTAAATCTTCTTAATTTCAAGAACGATCCTCATAAATACATACATACAAATGTACATGCATTATACGCACACACATACATATGTACATATATTAACTCATTTTCATGCATCACATGATCACCTCTCTCACAATAAAAAAAACCCCCACTAGCTTTTAATAAAAAGCAAAAACCTCACAAATACGTACATACATATGTACATAAGTACCCACTGTACTTTTGCTGTGCGTGTCAGAGCAGCCCAAATTAACAAGCAATACTCGAATCCCAAAATAAAAACTCGCAAATACACACACCCAAAACAAAAATAAATAAAAACAAACAAAAATAAACACAGTTGGAGTTTTTCGTTGTTAAGGTTTTGGGTTTTTTTAGTGCATTTGTTGTTGTCGTATCATTGAATACAGATAGTGTTGCCAATGTTTTAAAGGGAAAGCGCATCGAAAAAGCAACTTATGATAGGTATAGGATATTTTCGTTTTTAGCCTAGATATTGATTGGCAGATAAAACAATGTAAAAAATAAATAAATTTTTTGCTTTTGTTTTAATACCTTATTTTTATTTAGCGCTAGTCAAAATGAAAACGAATTTAAAAAATTTATTTGTTGTAGGTTAAGCAGGTCTACATACATATTATTGCTTCAAAATAGGCAATACATGCTGAATAATATTGGGCCTTATGACGAGTGTCGTATTTCGACTACGACTACGACGATTTTGTACTAGATTAAGGAAAATTTTTTGTAATTTTCTTTAGTCTAATACAAAATCGTCTTAACCGAAGTCGTGCTAAGGCCCCTTATTTGTTGCTTTTTGAAAAAGCTACTATGATTGTTGTTTTGTAATTCTCAATAATTTATTGAGAGTTTGTGGGCTGTATTAGGGTGGTGTTTTTAAATTCGTTCTTTCAAGGCGTAGATAAGATCACAAATAAATTAAAATATATTTATGTAAAAGAAAATTTGTAAATTTTTTTAAATAGACAAACAATTAATCAAAAAAAAAAATCACAATTTTGCACTAGATGTTCATTATTTACTTAAGCAATTAGACTTGTGTCCAACAGTTCTTTTTGAACTAGTTCATTCAGTTGGACACAAGTCCGTTTAAAAACATCAATGTAAATTAAATGGGTTTGAAACAACTTTTGATTCAAACGCTCTCAAACTAGTTCAAAAAGAACTGTTGGACACAAGTCTATAAGCAATTATTATGAGTTGTATTAGATGAGTATCGAATTTTAAATTCATATCATGAGCATCGAAAATTTCGTTGAACAATGGATTTTCTATCGAACTGAATTTTGCTTTCGATGCAGTATTTTAATGTTAAAAATTATTAAAAATCTTAGTGTTAAGGGATTGTTTTAGGATTCCATACAACAAAAGTAAAAAGGAACCCCATTGTTTTCGCTACGATATCACAGGCTATTTTCTTGAGAACCATAAGAGCTACAGATCTGAAATTTTCACAGAATATGTAAAACTTTAGCCGCTACAACAACAAATATATGAGTGTTAGAAATTAAAGAGATCTCTAAAGCCAGCAGCGAAAAGTGTTGAAAGCCTAATTTAATATACAGATAATAATATATACACTTGAAATTTTCAAAGTTAGTGTATTTTTATGCAGAATGCTCGAATCAGCACTGAAATTAAAAAAATATATATTAAAATTATTAAAGGGTATTCTATCAGTTAATGTTGGTTTGGCAACTTGCTGTATCTTGGAAACCGTAAAAGGCAAACTACTAAAATTTTCAAAAACTCTAAAACTAAAAAAATCACGAAATTAAAAAAATTGCCGGAACAAAAAATCGTCAAAATAAAAAAGCGCTTGAATGAAAAATAGCACTAAAAATAAAATAAATCGCTAAAATGCAAAAAAAAATCACCAAAAGTAAAAAGAACGTCAAACAACTAAAAAAATCGCTAAAAAACTAAAAACAAAACGCCAAAACAAAAAAAAAGCGCCAAAACTAAAACAAGCGCTAAAACTAAAAATATGTATTGTAAAAAATCGTAAAAAAAGGAAAAAATCGCCAAACCAGCCAACCAAAAACGAGTTTGTTTGAAGTTTGCTTTAAATATAATAAATAATTTATTTATTTCGATAAATATTTTTCTTATATACACTAAAAAGCAACAAGAAGTAACCAGGAGACAAATTTCCATATAAACTGTATGGAAATATTTCGTAATTTCGTTGGATAACGAATGCCTAAAATTTGCCTCCAGTTTAACTTTCAGTCAAAATCGTCTATGTTCTGGCTTCCACATCGTTTTCACATGTTTTCTTGTGGGATTCGGATGTTAAAACACATGCTACACCTGTTTAAGTTGAAATTTAGAAAAATTTAGAAATCGTTTTCATCTAAATTCGGATGCTAGAACACATACTATTAATTTTTATTTTCTAAATTTCAACTTAAACATGCGTAGCATGTGTTTTACCATCCGATCCCACAAGAAAACATGTGAAAACGATGTGGAAGCCAGAACATAGACGACGAATGTGTTGTTTGGTTTTACAGAAACAAATTACAGGTCCTATTTCAATAACTATTACATATCGTTACCTTTATATAGAAAGTCACTAACTTATTTTATTTTTTAAATTTAGAGATTTTTGCATTTTTCGACACGTTAGATGTTCTTCTATGGAATGATACAGGACTCGATTTCAAAAAAATATTGAGTTAAGCCTTTCTATATTAAGGTAACGAAATGTGGTGTCCGTACATGGAACCCTTCGTTTGCGAGTCAAAATCGCACCTTACGGAATTTACTTATTTATAGGCACGCAAACTCAAATTCTTGATTTTATGTTATTATAAGGTCGTAAGAAAATTCGTTCGAAAGGTTTCACTTTTGGAGGAATTTAATTAATTTAATCTACATTACCAATTACGTACATGTATTTTAATTTTCATTACTCTGTATGATTTTTGAGCACAAAATCTTAAAGGTATTGCAAATTTTTGAAATTGCAATGAGTGAAATTCAAAATTATTTGTCGAATGTGCGTCATAATACCAAGTGAAAATTCGTTCGATCAGCAGCCCCCTTAAACATAGTTTTTAATAATGATAGTAAGTAATCAAAGACGGACCCAATATAGCGCGGAAACACCTAACTAAATTGGCATCACTAAAAGTTAGAGTAAACAAACCCGATTCTGGTTGTGAAGTTAATGAGATGTGTTAAAAGCGAAAGGGGAAGTGGTTAGATGAGTTAATGTTGTATTAATAAAACAAAATGAAAATAAAAACACACTGCTAGATATTTTTATCACTTCTGTAAACAAATGTTCGAAAAAAATCCACACTGGTGGTATTTGAAAACTGCTGATATCACTTTGGATAATAATGAAATATAATAATGATTGTAGGCACCTACATACATATGTACATACATACATATTTACATACATACGTGTATGTATGTAGATATTTTTGTATATTTATTCAGCACATGTAAAAAACTGTTTTTTTTTTCAAACGAAAGCAGCTAATAAACAAATCACTCAATTACTAAAACAAAAACTTACATACCTGGGAACATTAAAATAAAATTTGAAAAGCTATAATTTAATTGATTTTAAAGTAAGCACTAACTTTAGTTAATTTTGGTTTCTCTAACTTAAAATTTTTACTTTTGTTTATTTTAAAACAGATTTATTTTTTTATTTATCTTGCTTAAAGTTAAAAGATATATACATATTTACATACATACATATGTACATTATACATATGTATGTATATAGGTATGTACATATTTATTTTAAACAACCTTTTGTATTATTTTCAGTTCTAGTTTCTTGGCACACTTTATTGATTTTTTTATTATTTATTTAGTAAATTCTTGCTGTTGTTGTAGCAGTTTTGTTTGGCGTGTTTTTATTTTGTCTAACTTTTAGAACACAATATTTTTTTTCTAATGTCCGTATTAAATATATTCTTTTTTAATCGCAAAATGTACAAAATTTTTTCAATTTATGTTTATTTCACACTGGCAGTCATCTTGATTTTGTCTTTTTCGCTTATGTATGAACAATTCATACATATGCACATATAATTGTTTAATTAAAGCATTATTATAATTGCCTTAATTCAAACAAACACAGTCGATAAGAAAAACTCAATGTAGCCAAATTATTATTAAATTCATTAATAAAAAAAAAACACTTGTTGTATTACTTCTCTTTCTTTCCAACTCTTACACAATTTGTTTCAGAATAAACCTGAAATTTTGTTTTACTTACGTTGCCACAATCCAAATAATTTATTCCGTTAAGTATTAAATTTTTAACCGACGTCTTAATATTTCTAAATTTCTTCCTTTGCGTCTACCTTTCGTTTGTAGAACCTACCTCGACGGTGGAAAGAACTCGTCTGTTTTTATTTGAAATCATTTAGCTTTTAGCAAGTCTTTATCTGTTGCCTCAGACCTGACACGCACACTAGCACATGGAAATCAGGGATGGGAAATTGTGTACCATTACATATTGGAGTAAAAGAATAGCACTCACTGCCACTACCGGCATAAAAAGTATTTTTTGAAGACTGTTGCCCTTATTATGAGTAACTTTCGATGTTCGACTGTAGTCGAAAGTACTGATCTTAAAACGAGCATTCGACAAAAAATGTCCTCATTGTTAATATCACTCATAGTGATATTTAAAATTTGTAAGAACTTTTTTTTTAAACTAATCGTTTTTAATAAGTTTTCATATTAAAATACTTCAACGAAAGCTAAATTCGTTGCTCAACCACATTTTCGATGCTCGTAATATGAATTGAATTTCGATCGGAAGTCAACGAGAAAATCCAAAAAAAGAATGTGAACTCGTCATTTTCCAAATTATTTTTCATCTGAGTTCGGATGCTAGGGCACATGCTATTAATTTGTATACATATTCTAAATTTCAAACAAATTCTCAATCCCATCCCTGTTTCACTCACAAACTTTTCGGGAAAACACTGGCATAACCGCCGATTATACAGCTGTCTTGATTTATGCTTAGTTTAGTTTTCTATTTTATTTATTGATCATTTCGGCTATATTTCATCAATATGACTGTCTTCCTAAACGCGATTGTAATAACACATGGCAAATTATTCCCAAATATAATCCTTTAAATTTCGGCAATGTATTTTGTTCCCGAACGTATCACAATTGTTTTGCTGAGCAGATAACAACAAATTCTGCATCTTGAATTACAAAGTAATACATTGAAACATACATTTAGAAAGTCACCGTAACTCGTCTAATACTTTATCCCAAATAGCCAAATAAAATAGTGGCCCAAAATCGCAATAGATGCAACTCTGCACTTTTCACAAAGTAATTGCCAAAAAAAATGTTAAGTAGCAAGCAGGGAAATGGGTTTTGTGTTTGATTAAAAACCTATTTTTTGTTTTGTTCGATTAGTTGTTAGTTGGAGGGCTCATAGTTGAGAGCCCCTGTGGCTGAGTGGTAGCGATGCTACCCTCTCAGTCCAGAGGTCGTGGGTTCGATTCCCGCTATAGACCCTGGGTGTTTTCCGCAGACAAGCTAATCGCTTCGCGGGTTATGTTGTGTCAAAAATTAAAAAATTAAATTAAATAAATTTGATTGAATTTAATTTACGAGTATCTCACTTAATTTCTCCTTATAATTCTTCCTTTCCTTCCAAAAATATTGATAATATATACTATGTACTTCAAAATATTGCTGACTAACGTTACTATCAAAATCAAAGTGCGTGATTTTACTAATCACGCACTTCTTGATGCTTCTTGATATCAGTCAATTCCCGATGTAAACATTGAGAAATTTTTGTATTTAAATGATATTAAATTTTTAATTTCAGTTAATTTTTTGAAAATCACTTCCATAAATCCTTCAAAAATGGCCAAGATTGTCAAGGAATGTATTAAATTGTAAAGTACTGAAAATAAAACATAAATGCACTGAACGTTCCATACCTGTTGTGCATTTCCTTGATTGTGTTAGTGCGTGCATGTATTATGCATTGTTGCCATTATAGCATTTTCACTGCTAGATTTAGTATATTCTTTCGTAAAAAAAGCATTCAAGTTTTTCAAAGAAACTGCTAAAGGAATATATGTATTTAAATTTTTAAATCTATCAATTTTATTTTTCTTCTTTAGAAGATTTGAGCAGAAATTTTGAGTCGATTTAGCATTTGCCCATCATCATTTTCACTGGCAACACTGGTGTTATGTAACAAAAATGAGTCAGTTTAATACTCTTGAGAGAATATCAATATTTCTTACTCCATTGACCCTATTGGAAATAACGACCTAGATGAAAATAATCGATCTTTTTTTTTAATTGGCATTTATTTGTTTATGAATCAGTATCGCGAGTTCGTAATCAGCAGATACTACGAGTACATTCCCACATTCTTATACAATTGTTGTTTTTATTAATTTACATATTGGTATACATATGTATACACTATTCAATATAATTGTCATGAGTATTCCCTGCGTTTGATTGATATGTATCTATTAGCGTTGCCATTCGTACCGCTTTTCGCGGGATTGTCCCGATTTTTTTAATTAAATCACGCGTACCGCGCGAGATTTGCGTGCATCTTAATAGATTCAAAGACTATAATTCAGGCCGTATTGGTAGTAGACGACGAATTCGCCTGGGTCCTGTAAATCGATCTTATGTATATAAATTAATGTTAAAATATTTGCCAATTAATTCCACATGAATATATCTTTAAATTTTTTTATTTTGTTTTGTTTTCAAATCCAATTGTTGTATTTAAATTCTTTAATTTTTAATTGATGTAAGAAAGATGTGTGGTTATTTTTATATGCTTTGTAAAATGTTAATATTTTTTAATAAATATATTCTTTAAAATAGAAATATTTAAAATTTTGTTTTTGTACCGCGAAACTTTTGAAAATCCCGTGATTTTGGAATTTTTTTTAACTTGTCCTGCTTTTTCAAAATATAAAACTGGCAACCCTAGTATCTATGTAGTTATTCAAAGTCATAGCTTATGTATGTAATTTCAATTAAATTTACAGCCTTTTAGGTACCAAACATTAGATATGATTACGTGGTAATTTAAGAATTAAAGCTGTGCTTAAAAAAATATTTATCCGATTTAATATACATACACGAACTCACACACAAATAATACCTGCTTTTTAAAATTTTTATTGAAATCAAAATATGTATATTTGCAAATTTAAAAGAATTTTTGACATAAGCTTAATTTTTCTCAATGTTAATTTTTTTAACTAAAGTACAAACTATAGCACATGATCAAATTTTGGTTTGATTGACAGTGTGAACAGAACCAGAAAAAAAAAATATTGTGACAGTGACAGTCAGCGAGTTATTTTTGTAGCATAAACTACACAACTTGGACGCGGAAATTTATCTTTTTAAGAAATTCATATATTTTTATAAAGTGCAAGGTAGTGTGAGATTTTCAGATAAAATCGTACGAGGATTTGTTAGATAATGTGATACGAGTAATATATTTTAAAGGGTTTTACGAAATTTTAGGCATCTATAAATATATCGTTCATTTAGTTCAATAGTGTCACAACTCAAAGAAACTAGTCTTGCAGAAAACGTGTTTAAAGTTTTCAATTTACATACATATGTACAAGTCAATGAAGACATAAAAAAATATCTATATGAATTAAATTAGGCTACTGTTCGTAACGCTTTTTAAGCCAAATTACATGTGATAATTATTAATGAACAAATAACATCAAGTTAGTTGTAAATATTCTGACAACAACACATAGTTGAACGGAACAGCCAGCCGTTTTCGAAGGCCACTAAGGCTTGTGGCAAAAATCAAAAATAAAAATATACTTAGTAGTAACAAACCAAAAAAGTTTGTCTTAAGTAGAACAAAAATAAGCAAATTAACAAACATGTGCATAGTTAGTTAGTAAGGAACAAACGACAATGGTAAGACTGTTGTAATATATATGGAAGATGGTAAATTTTGAGCCTTCATTACCAAACACATATATGAGCAAATTGAAAAATGCAATGAATCAAACCAATTCACATATTCCATTTGCAATAAAGTTTCGTATATAAAACAGACATCTACATCAACTGACACCACACACAGTGGACCAAAACACAGAAGAACGCTGATGAGGAAGGTTTAGTGGCCTTCGAAAACGGCTGGCTGTTCCGTTCAACTATGTGTTGTTGTCAGAATATTTACAACTAACTTGATGTTATTTGTTCATTAATAATTATCACATGTAATTTGGCTTAAAAAGCGTTACGAACAGTAGCCTAATTTAATTCATAAGAATTTTAGAAAAAAAATACAGTTCGAAAAATAATAATTAACTAAAAAAATATTATTCTCTCACTTAGTGGTAGTACATACAAGCTATTTATATGAAATTTTTGTACAATATAAAATTCGAAATGAATAATTGTTTTGTATTATTAACTCAAAAAACGCATTTTTTGAGTTATGCCACTATTGAAGTAAATGAGCGATAAGTACTTACATAATCATCCTTATTCCAGTTGTCATTATCGACATCACGTCAATTTAATAAAAAAAAATAGTCGAAAACAACTGACAGCTATTGACAGGCTGATACTATAGCACAACATTTTTGTCGAGAGCGGGTAGGCAAGCCTCAATTTTTTTGGTATTGTAATGTGGTGACGTCGATGATGACAACTCGAAAAGGGTGATTTTCTTTATTTTTTTTTTTTTTTTCAAAAAATGACTTGTCTCACTTTCCAACTGAAAGGCTCATTTATGTATTTCTACTAGTCTCAATTAAAATGAGAATATTTGTTGAACGAAAAAAAGCAACCAGATTTCACAAGAGATAACAGCAAAAAAAAATCGCCGACGTTAACAAGAAATTGTCTATGACGGTGATATTTGTTGAGATTTTGTGAACTACCTGGCAACCCCATAACAATGTGAACGCCGTTAACACTGTTTTCCTTTTTGTTCATTCCTTTTTTATATTTACTCGTGTTAAGACGCTAACTTTTATATATAATAAAATCTTTAATTTAAACTTAAATATTAAACAGGTTATGGGCCCAGGACACAGTCCAGTTTAATAGTGCCTCGTAGAAGTTATTTGTTTAAATAGTTAAAAAGATTATTAAATATAAAAGAAAAGAAAATTTGACAAATTTTCATTGAGAAAGGCGTTGTTCAAAATGGCGTCAATGTACCAGATAGAGAAGCTTGATGATGCTAATTACGACACTTGGTGTGCTCATGCATAGTGGTTGGTGGAAAATCGCTAATGGAAGTACCAAGAAGGAGTCTGCAGCTAATGATGCTGCTAAGGTTACTTGGGATGAGAACGATGAACGTGCGCTGGCAACGATAATATTGTGTGTAAAGCCGACACAGTTAAATATTATTAAAAATTGCGCAACTTCTTATGAAGCTTGGAAGAAGTTAGAGGACACTTATAAGCCTAGGGGTCCGATCCAAAAGGTGTCGTTATATAAGCGTCTTCTAAACTTGACAATGACAGAGGGTGGCAATGCAAGTCAGCATATAAATGTGTTTACAGAATTGGCTGAGAAACTTGCAGAAACGGATATAGCCATTCAGGAGGAACTTTTAACAATAATGCTGCTCTCCAGTTTGCCAAGTGAGTTTGAACATTTCGTCATTGCCATGTTAAACAAAAAATATTGGAAGAGAGCAACAGACACAAAGAAAAAAGTGAACGTGAAGAATTATCAAGCAACACACAACAGGCATTTGCAATGAAGTACCAGAAGAATAAAAGCCAAAAAGACGGTAAGCCGACCAAAAACAAATTCAAGGGCAAATGCTACAATTGTGGTCTAACGGGACACTTTGCTAGCAAATGTGAAAAACCGAAGAAAGAACGAACTGGTAGCAGAACTCAACTTTTGAATGCTGTTAAACATACTGACACAACGAAGAGTACTACGTGGTGCGTCGACAGCGGCGCAACCGCACATATGTGTTGTAAAAAGGAAATGTTTGAAAATTTTCAACAACATAATGAAAACATTTCGTTAGCGGGCGAACATCAGATTCTATCCAAAGGAAAACAGTGTTAACGGCGTTCACATTGTTATGGGGTTGCCAGGTAGTTCACAAAATCTCAACACTCCTTCTCAATGTGAATAACGTTTTACAACCAATAAAGAATAATTATACAAGTTTCATCATTTTAACAAAATTCAAATGCTTGATCTTCTGCAGGTTCTTTGTGAGTATATCCGCAATCATATGCTGGGTTGGACAATATAATAAAACTATCTCTTTCCTCTTCACGACTTCACGCACATGGTGGAACCTTATGTCGATATGCTTAGTTCTCTTGTGAAACACTGGGTTTGTTGCAAGTTTTTCCGCACCCTGATTATCGACATTCAAGACAATAACTTGTCCAGATGAATACCCAACTTCTAAAAGCAAATGTCTTAAAAATATTGCTTCCTTTTCGTTTATAGTATCTGTGCAAGGCGTACTTGCATGCCTCATGTTTCCGGCAATTGTGTCCTCCTGGAGAACCCGAATTTGTTCGATTGCTTCTTGTGGAGACTCATTTTGGCGCATCCTGCGCTCGTCCCTTTGTGCTATATAATTCCCGGATACACCGGTGAACTTCTTATAGCAGCCCTGATGGCGTCCTACGCTGTTATTTATCCCACCCGGTAAAGCGGATTCCGCTATGTAGAGCCTGAAACCTGCTTCCACCCTCTCCCTATATTTAATTCGCGCAGTATTGAGAGTTGCCGCTGTAAATCCTACCACGTTGCCCAGCTTCCTATCTGCACCTTTGCCACATAAAAAACAAATCATTTCGGTACAGATAGGTGCAGAGGGCTTGCACGCCTAACCGGCAATATTCTCCCATGTGTTTCGTTTCTGGGGGGTTACTCTCTATTGCGATGCGAAAGCAATTACGATGCGAAAGCTAAATGCGTTGATATGCAAATTTGGTACTCTCTATTACTTTCGCAAAACCTTTCGCAAAATTGTTTGAAAAAGTGGCACCACGGACATTGCAAAAGAAAATATGGCGAAATGTCAAAATATGTATAAAAAACGACATTTAAAATCAAAATTTAAGAAAAAGTGAAGTGTAACAGCTTTTAATTGAAAATAAAGTGATGGATTCTGTAGCGTTATGGTTTTATGAAGAAAACGTCCATGTATAACGAGTTGCAAGACGAGTCATAAAGGCTCAATTAGACGTGACATAACCATAGCCATAGAAAACAACCTTAAAGCCATAACTGTCACAATAGAAACCAATTAAATTTTGGTTTGGTTATGGCTATGTCATTATGGGTATGTCACTTCTAATTTAAGCTTAAGAGATAGTTCCGATATACTTTCCTTAAATGGCCGCAGGTAAGAAAAAATCTAGCGGAATATGTTATTAAATACATATTGCTTTATTTTAACTTTGTACAAATTTTTCGTTTCTGTATGTTCTAAACGCTGTTCAACACCAGCTAAAAGTTTATAAAACTAGCCGCTGCCTTAAAATTACTTGGCCAAGCTGGATACCAATATCAAATTGGCCAGGACCATACCTTAGGAATATAGCAGCAGTCAATGTCTCGTCGGTTAAAAGAGCGATTGAGAAAATACGAAACTGAGAGGGACCATCACCTGTGCTTAAAATGCTAAATTTATTTTTACGCATTTTCACTTGGTTTGATTTTTAAAATCAAATATGAATACATACATACAAACATACATTTGTAATATTATAAGTACTATTAGTGTCACATTTCATTATAAACAACCAGCTATATACCTTACAGGAGGTCCATTAGAATTTAGGCCGTCTGTCATTTTTGTCCACAAATTATTTGCAGCTTATTTGCCATTTGCTCACATACAATCCCCTAAAATTTCAAACTGCCGTTGTTTTGTTTTTAATTTTTTGGCCTTTTCCCTAAAAACTACGATTTAAATATAAATATTTTGGTTTTATAAAAGGTTTATTAATCAAATTTCCATAGAAAATTAGTTTAATAAATAAAACAAAAATATTTTTTAGGAATAAGACAGTCAATATATAAATATTTTTTTCAACGTATTTACATGTTTTTCTCACTTTGCGTTTGGTATTTAGCTAACGCAAGATATTTGCGCTTATCGAGCGATTTTGACAGGCGCTTTCGTATTGTAGAGTACGGTGATACCAGACTTGCGAAACGGAAAATAAAAGATGCGAAAGGTAAATGCGCAAACGCATTAGAGAGTACCAATCGTGCGATTTCGTACCGTTTTTCTTTCGCATCGTAATAGAGAGTAACCCCCCTGGACTGCCAATGTGCCCATGTGTCGTCCCTCATACTTTCTTTTGAAGTACTAGCTTCGCTAAGCCTTATCAGTGGAGGGAGCGTTGGAGGATGGATATTGAGCTTATTTTCTAGGTAATTAATTCTCCTAGTATTGATATTACATTGTTTTTCTAAGGCTTTAATCTTTGCTTTCATTTCTTCCTTTTTTATATTTACTCGTGTTAAGACGCTAACTTTTATATATAATAAAATCTTTAATTTAAACTTAAATATTAAACAATATTCAATATCTTTTAAACAACAATTACAATGTAACGTCTGGGGAACTCAGGGTTGGAAAATAAAAATTGTTGCTATGAAAAAAAATACGAAACTTTCTTTTTATGAATTTCAATACAGTCAGGTATTTATGTGATTATAACGATTTCAAAACGGTCGTTTTGGCAAGGTGTGATGAATTCCGATCGATGAATGTTAACTTATAATTTCTAGTTTTCCACCATTATTTTGTATGAAAAAACTAAATTTGACAGCCTGTGTCGTTTTGGCTTTTTGTTAAAATATTTATATCCTAACAAAGAGGAACACATGCAGTCCACATGGTAACATCTGTTGTTAGGACATAAATTTCACAATTGCTAAAATTAAAATTACCAAACTTATGTCTCGCTAAGACCGGTGACAAAGGAACATTTTCCGCGATTGTGAACTAGAGAATCATTTATGCGAATTTCACAAAAGAGCAGAGTTCTTTTTTTTTAACAAATAGTGAGGATCTCGAAGATCATTTTATACATTTCGATATGTAACGCTAATTTTTGAACATGAAATAAAACAATTTGCTTTTTATTAACGTTTTTTTTTTAATAATATGTATTTACTTTAATATCCATTTAATATATTTGATATTGATAATTGTTTATTGGTTTAAAGTATTTTTAATTATTTTTTGAAAGATGTTTATACGGTATTTGTATGTGGTATGAGTTATTTTATGTTTTCTTTTTGTTTCTATTCGAGTAAAATATTTATGATGTTTTTTTTTTGATCTTTCTAGAAAATAAATTGTGTTAAAAATGTTAAACTAATATCACAAATTAAAACCGAAATAAATTTTGTTAAGATGTCTGTGAAATAAATGTTTTATAAAAATGGATCAAATATACATATGTACATACAAATGTATATATGAATGTACAATACAATATATCTATGTATGTACGTATGTATATAAAATATTAAAAATATAATTACCAACTTAATATTGGTTTGATGTTTAATAACTTTTTTTTCTGTTTTGCACATTAAATATAAATTACACTTTTAAAAAACTTAAAATATTAAACAAAACTTTAAAATGGCGGCCTCAAAGTATTATTTTATAAATACACTTTAAAATGTTAAACTTTAATTTTAATAAAAAAAAATTCCCAAACGGCGCTCCATTGTTAGTTATTTCTTAAAAAGATATGAAAATTTTTTTTAGTTTTTAGGAAAGAATATTTTTTTCCAATTGATTTGTTTATAGTAATAAATTATCGGGATAAAAATATTTAAAATAAATTTAACTAACTTTAGACCTATTGAGTTCTCATCTAAAAAAAGAAAGCTTTAGTTCTGAACATTTTTAATTGCTTAATTTAGATGAGAATTCAACTAATGTAAAGGCATTTAAGGTTCAATTAAACGTGCCATTATAATGCAATGAACAACCAAATGAGAACATAAAAAGCTGTTTGTGGTTATCGCAGCACTAATAGGTGAAGCAAATATATTTATGGTTATGGCATTATGGTATGGCAAGTCTGATTGAACCTTTAAGGCGTTATTTATTAGTGTTGCCATATTTGTTTCTTAATTTTTTTCATTTACTTATTGGAGATGGGAGAAAAATTCCAACAAGGGAACATATCTTGAATTTTTTATTTGCTCTATGACGGGCTTAAGGGTCTCCTTTTTACTTTGGCAAATCAATCGGTTAATCAACAAATTAGTCTATTGCATTACATATCACTTTATTGGAGTACTTAAATAACTGACCTATTTTGGCATAAGTTTTGCCTTCCGAAATTATTCTTTTAATTAAAGTAGAGTACACGCCACAGAATGGCAATGAGTACTCAAAAAAATATGTATATTTTAAATAGTTTTAATTTTAGTAACTGCGTATAATCATTGTAGCGCAAACAATACGTACGTACCCTCACATAATTTCTCTCAAGCAACTATGACTATAGCCGATTCCAACATGCAAGAACATATTTACTTCGTTTATGGAAAAAACTAAAATACGCTACAACTAAAAATAAAAAGGCACAAGCGTATCAAACGCATTGACTCTCTCTCTCTCTCTCATGCTTATACTCATGATTATGGATATCCATAATCGGACAAAAAAGTATACGCACGATACTCGGGATATTCGCCACCGTATACATACACTTGGGTATATAAAAAGGAATGGAAAATGTCTGGGTGTGTGTGTGTGTGTGTGGCTGTTTGAAAACATGATATATGTGAGTGCGTAAATAAAATAGCCCTGTATATACGCATGTGTAGTCAGAGTATTTTGATACTCATGCGTATGATTGTAGCTTATGCAGTCTATAAATTTTAGTTATAGTTGCTTATGCTGCGTAATTTAAAAAAAATTAATATAAACTTGTTCGTTGCTTATAGTATGCAATCGGTTTAAAATTAATGCGTGGGTTTGCATATGAGCTTGTCTTTTATTTTTAGTCTTAACATATTTTTAGAAATTATTTTTTTTTTAACAAAATCGATCGTAAATAATCTATATTCATCAAAAAAAAAAAAAAAAAAAAAAAAAAAAACGAGTTCTCAAAAATGTGTTGTTTAAGCTTTTTTGGCGGTTATGGTTCGATATGTAGTCATATGGGCAACCAAATAAAACTTAGTCAATATTATAAGAAGATCCACTTGCCAAATGAATAATGTTGGTCGACATTTAAGACAACTCGCGGTGTTCGTTAGGAAAGTGCCAAAGTGAATGCATTAGATGATTGATCCTGCAAAGATCGTTTGATTGGATTGCGTAATTTATATGCAAGTGCTTGAGTGACGTTTATATTTTTTTTTTCATATACATGAACATATATACGAGTATTCATCATAAACTCTTATCAAATGTTTCATATTTTTTGTATCCGTTCATGTTTTAGCTGCCTGTTTTTAACAAACGCACATTATTTTTACATGTATCTGATTTAAATACATTGCATATTAGCACAACATGGTACTAAAAATAAACATTAGTATAAATGAGTTATACTATATTAAAACATTAATTGAAGAATGTGATGAATAACCCATAACCAAGGTTGGCAAACGGTATCGTAAAAATACCGATACCGATTCAAATACCGCTAAAATTAGATACCGGTATCATTACCGATACCGAAATCCATTTCGGTTAAAAAATACCGGTATCCAGACTACCGTTTACGTCTATACCGGTACGTACCGGTATACCGATTCCAGCCAAAAAATAAATGATAGTTGCCAAATTTTTATTATGTATTACAACTTTTTTCACCTTGATACAACTGCTTTTTATTAGTTATACTTTGGCTTTTATTTCGACCATTGTGTTCGTTTTGCTGTACTATTCCAGACGCCAACCAATCCCATTTGTCAACCAATATTATTGCAATGTTCATAAAACATAGAATCTCAAGAAAAAATACCAAGGCCAAAACTAAAAATATTTTAAATGTTTTGTAATGGATACTATGGTTTCAAAATATATAGCATAGATAAGAACCTTTGTTTTTCGTGCACTGTTTCGAAGTCAACTAAAATTAGCAGTTTCAATCCACCTTAGTTGAGCTGTAAACCATAATATGGGCAAAAATATATTTCAATTAACTTTCTTTTTTTGGTGTTGGTCTTGTTTATACACTTCACCGTAATATATAAGCTTGGTAGAGAAGAAACTTCTAAACTTTTATATTTGAAGTTAAAGATTCCTCTCTTGAGGTGAAGAAAAGTACTTTTTTGTACCAATTTTGTACTCTGTAGCTCGTTTCTGTATTTCTCGCATCGTAAAATTTCCCGCATGAAACGAGGGAATCGTAACAAAAACATTGTAAATTGAAACAAAAAATGGCTTTTCTCACATGAGTGTTTCTGTATATTTACTTCGCGAGAACTATCAGTCATTTGAATAAATTTCCAGCAATTATTGGAAGGATGTGAAAAAGTGTTTCTGTAATATTTTGTGAAAACTTTCTCGCAAGAACTGTCAAAAAAACTCGCATTTTGAATTGGTGCGAGAACAACAAAATGTAAACAAAAACATATGAATTTTTGAATTTGTGTGTAAAAATATGAAAAATAATTTAGTCGAAAAGATATGCAAAGAATTGTTGAACTAAAATAATTATTAACGAGTCGATATGATAATGTTTATTTCGTATTATATTCTTATGTAGAGACATTTGATAGAAAAAACTTATTTATTTCAAGAATTTTACATTCACTTTATATTCATTTTCATTATATTATTTTCATTTTCTTGTAAATTACTTAATTTTTTTGTTATTAAATAATATTTTTTTTACATTTTGTTTTCATTTGACACTTGATTACTGGAAATGTTCCAGTGAAAACAGATTCAGTGTTGTCTGTTTTCACATTTAAATACAGAAACACTTTTTTCTCACAATTCGAGAAGCAATTTAATTTTGTGTTTCACACTTCATGTGAGAAATTTTGCTATGCGAGAAATACAGAAACAAGCTACTGTGTTGATATACATCTATTAAATTGTACTTTCATCATCCTGGAAGCTTAAATACACCGAAAACGTATAAAAAAGAACGCAAAATTCATCATACAGGTAGTTCTTTAACAAAGTCTCCTAAAAAAATATTTAAAACAGTCCTGCGAATTACTCTTATTCAATTATGTTTTATAAACAAAGTTGTAAACAATATAGGTCCAGACAAAAATATTGCCTAAGAACGTGTCCAAAGTAGAAAAGTGTCGAAGAAAACCGAAAAAATTTATATTTGGTGAAAAAATTAAGACATATATTTGAAATTTACTTAAACAATATATATATATATATGTATGATTTAGTCTCTTCTTTCTGTGTCCGTTTATAAATTGAAAATCGGTTGATATTTAACTTAGTTAGAGGTTGATAAGTGTCTAGGGGTACGAAAAACCGGGTTTTTAGCTGTAACTGAAGATTTCGATTTTTTCACACAGTATAATATAACAGTATAGACAAAACTTTTATTTTTACTATTTTGTTTAATTACTCAAAATGTATACTTTTTATATGTAAAGTTTTAACTGCAGTCTCCTTGTTTCACTTTTTAATAAATTATTTTCTAATAATAATATAAAAACATATATAGAAACAAATAAGTTTGTATGCTTTTATACAAGTACATATGTTAATGTAGAAATACGCCCTTTTTGAAGTAATTTAATAAAAAAAAGAATTTTTGTTATGTCCAATGCCTGAAATAATATATTTATCAGTAATATCGGTATACCGGTATTATAAACTCGATAACGGTATGTACCGGTAATACCGATACCGAAATAAAAAAAATACCGATACCGCTACCGATACCGAAATTTAAAAAATAATTGTACCGGTATCAATACCGATACCGTTATTTTTTTCGGTTTCCAACCTTGCCCATAACATTTTAAGTTTATTGCACTGAACTGGATTCTACTGTGAAAAATCTTGCGAAAAAGTTAAACTAAAAAGTAAATTAAAAAAACAGAAAGTCTTGTGACCAGCGGGAGCATATATTTTGGAGAGATTGCCGAAGAAATGTTAAAATTTGACGCAAAAATTATAACACTTTTATCATGTATTTTGATTTTTTTTTTTTTTTTTTTTTTTGATGTGTGATATAAAACATGAATTTATGCCAAAAGAAAAATATAACACAAATATATGCATTTATGACCAAATTATGCAAAATTTATGCATTTTCATCAAAATATGCAATAACAAATCGGATGCCATTTTTACACAAATTCATTGTTTCGTAAAGATATTCGTATTTCGTTTTTTTTAACTATGCAGCCAGCAACTAAACATTTTTGGTTACCAATATTACTACAATTTTTCAACTGAAATTAACAGCTGTTAAATGCGCCAGCTGCCATACATAATACCATTTTAGCAACGCAGCTAAAGTTAAATTGCCAACCATAATCGAATCTTTTTTTTTTGCTGAAATTTATGCAACTTAAAAAGTGCTATCGCGGGCTATTTTCATGTGCTCAGCAGCTGTAGAATATTTAAATCAATCAATCAAATCCGTCCATTTCTTAAAGTATAATTGGCAACACTAATAAATAAGTAAATAAAATACATACCAAGGCAGATTCATAACCAGGTAGTATCAGGATTACAAAAACAATGAAAAAATACAACAATGAAAAAAACAACATGGGTTGTAGTTCATCAAAAACTTCAAAAATAGAATTTGTTTAACATAACAATAATAAAAATTATTCACATAACTTTGAAAATATTTCTCCGCGGCAGCTACCACTAACAACATTTGCAACGTTTAGCACTTCTCACAATTTTTTAATAGTTTTTTCATATTTATAAATTTGTTTTCACAGAATTTTTTTTAATAAAATATTTTTCATATTGAATTTTTTTAACATTTTCTTTTAATTTCTCTTTCGTAAAAAATTTTTGAAGTTTCCGATGAACTTTAATTTGAAAAAAAAAATAGCTCAGCTGAATTTCCGCTACTACCTTGTGAATGTGCCTTGATACATACATACGCATGTAAGTATGTATGTAATGTCTAAAATTCTTAATGAAATGTGTCAAAAATTAAAATTAATTTTAACAAAAAAGTAAATAATAAATACATATACATATACGAGTACACATGTAAATAAATGTGTAAAGTGTGAATTTGTGTTGTGTTAGGTAAGTGATAAGTAAGTTATTTTTGTAGTAGAAATATACATTTATCTGAGTATAAAGTGGGTGATGTCGTTAGTGGTGGCAAGTTCAATGCACTTTTTCTGTTTTTTTTTTTAATTCATGTTTGATTATTTGTGTTTTTCAATAGGAATTTTCAATTTCACTGAAGCTTTTTTTTAGTTTGTTTTCTTTCTATTAAACGTTCAATTGTGTTTGTTGAGAATTTGTTTACATAAGTATGAATATTGTTTTTTTTAACTATTTAGAAGCACCATTATTAGTTTCATAAATGTTCTCATTTTTTTTTAATTTCTTTATTAAATTAAGAACCTTTACCATCACCAAAGTTTTTCTTTCTAAAATATTTTACCTGTTTTTTTTCTTGTCTATTTAGAAAATGTTTCTTTTAAGACTAGGACTAGAGTTTGTGTACATATGTATGTATGTGTGTGTATGTTTGTTTATAAATTTTCCAGCACAACTTGACTTAAACTTTAGATAATAAATTGTTGCAAGTTTGCTGAAAATTTCCAATCATAGCATAATTGATTTTTTTTTAAGAGTTTGATGGCATTTTTTTTATAACAAATTTGGTTGACTTTAAAAACGATTTGAAATCGTCTGTTTACAAAATAAAAATAACTAACTTAATTAGTTTAAATTCTTTACAAGTAAAATCTATGTTTAGCTTTATTTAAAAAATATAATACAGTCATAAATATGTTTTAGAAAAATAACCTAAAGTAAAAACTTTAAAAATATGTAGTTAATATTTAAAAAAAAAATTTTATCTTCTCTTTTGATATTATTATGTATAGGGTGTTTTTTATTGAGGTATAGAACTTTAAGTTGGCATCACTTTTTTAACTGGCGGCCATTTTGTCAGCTGTCAAGTGATTAATATTTAGTTTGGTTTGCCATTTCATCATGAATAGGTTGACAAAAGAACAACGCTTGCAAATCGTGCAAATTTGCTTTATTCGAGCCAGCCGAATTGGCTTTAAAAAAGCCGAATTGGCTTTATTCGAGCCAGCCGCGGCGGCCACATGCCCGAAATCATATTTAAACATTAATGGCATAAAATTATCCTTCCAATAAAGCCAAATTGATGGACATTAAAACGATTTTCTTGTGTTTTATTTCAATTCGAAGTTCTATACCTCTAAAAAATCGTGCAAATTTGCTTTATTCGAGCCAGCCGAATTGGCTTTAATAAAGCCGAATTGGCTTTATTCGAGCCAGCCGCGGCGGCCACATGTCCGAAATCATATTTAAACATTAATGGCATAAAATTATCATTCCAATAAAGCCAAATTGATGGACATTTAAACGATTTTTTTGTTTTTTATTTCAATTCGAAGTTCTATAACTCTAAAAAAAACACCCTTTATTGCAGATTTATAAGTCTATTTGAGCTTCTATTTTGTTTTAAAAATCCAGTGTGTGTTTGTTTTCTTCCACCTTATCATGTTTGGCGTAATTCGGCTTCGACTACGACGTTTTTGTAATAGATTAAGGAACTCCGCAACATTTTTTCTTTAATCTAGAACCAAAACGTCGTTCACGAAATCGAAATAAGCCAACCACGATAAGGCCCACTATAATTTCGCAATTCACAAGCTATTGTCGAAGTCGTAAGTTGTACAAACGTTGTTGGTAACTTCTATATAAGCAATTGTTCAGTTCACAAGCTAGTTGTATCATTGTATCATTGTATCGTCTTTTAAAATACAGTAGTATGTATGTATAAACTTGTTGTTGGTAATTTTCATATGAAACTGAAATATACTTTTAAACTTTTATTCATGTTTTGAAAAAGTTGTATTTATAGAGAGGCTCTCTGAGAGTATTTGTATGTAGCTTGTTCTTATTTTGTCACTTAAAATACAAAATACATTTTGGGGGATTCAAACGGTAGTCTTAACCTAGTCATACCCTAGTTTTTAACTTAATATTTAAGTACGTATTTAGCCAATTTGTATTTAAATTTAAATTGTATTAAAATACGATTTAATTTTTACAGTGGTTAATTAAAGTTCTTATTAAATTACGTTGAAAGTACGGCTGCCATACTTTCAGCGTAATTTAATATGAACTTTAATTAACCAGTGAAAAAATTAAATCTTATTTAAATACACAATTTAATTTTCAATAAAAATTAACTTAATGCGTGCTTAAATATTAAATTAAAAACTAGAGGTATGCCACTTAAGACTACCGTTTGAATCCCCAATTAATAATTGCAGAAAGCGTATTTTGATAGTAGATAGACGATAAAAATTTCTGTGAATTCAGCAATGTTTTTATTGAAATTACCAACAATTAATGTACAACATACGACTCCGACAATAGATTGTGCATTGAGCAAATATGGTTTATTCTTCATATTTCATCACAATTCCGGTTTGTTCTTGGAAGTTCTATAGCAAATAAATTGTTAAAAAATGTTTTAAAACACACAAAGACACGTATGTCTTTCATACGCGCAATGTTTACTTGGCAAAGTTTTGATTTTGTAGGAGGGAAGAGAAAAGAGCTTCCATTCAAAAATAAATTAAGGAAGAATAAAGCAACTTACCAAGTACATAAAAGTCTGTACTCACTCACTCTCTTTTTTTTTTTTTTGTCTCCTACAAGCTCAAAACTTGGCAAAGTAAACTTTGCCAGTGATACCAACTTGATGCTTTTGGCACTGTTTTTAGTGCTTTTTGAAGACTCAAAATGCCAAATTTTGAGGGTTAGTGCCAAACTAAGAAAAAACACTTTAATAAAAACTTGGGTGAATTTATTTTTTCAGTGTAAAGCATACCTTTTTCGCCTGATATATGTATGTATTTCATTAAATAGCCAATAGCTTAGAAATATTAAACATCATTAAACATCACACGTTTGGATCTTCAATTCTTTTTCCCGTTAGTGCTCTTTACGCTTTTTAGATCTCAAAATTATTTATATTTCGCTTTTTCAACTTATCTCTAGCAGCAGTCTTTTAAAATAATCATAAAACACTGAACGCAATTGTGTTGCAAGTGTTAAACAAAACTTGTGTTTTGTTGTCGTCTTAAGAAAACTTTCGAAACTCTGCACAAATTTTAAACACACACTGACAATATGTCATAATTTTCTATTAAACAGAACAAAGCGATAGTTGTAAAATCAACTAATTATAATCACTGAGGATTTAACTCATAAAAAGTTCGAAATAGCAAAATTAAAGCATTTCCAACGGCAATTAAATATGAAAAATGCATCTAAAGGAAAACGTTGAAGTACAATCTCAATGAAATGTTTGAAGGAATCATAACGTTTAAATTGAATAGTTGTTGATGGTAATGAATGCGTTTTTAAAGTCTTTGTTGGGTGTTTAATAAATAAATTTAAAATAAAAATAATCAACAAAAAATCAATTACACTAATCATAATGATCACAAACTTTAATAAAAATACAACTGTGCTCAACGACATGATAACAGTGTTGAATACTTGTCTAATCTTAAATGACATTTGTAAAAACTTTGGTAAGGGTTCTTCATTGGCTGCTAATAATGGTGTCAACAATGTTAATAAGAGTGATGATGATGGGTTAGTAGTGGTGGTGGCGGCGGTGGTGGCAAATGGAAGATTTAGATAATTAAAAATTCTTATTATTTCACTGTTGCAAATTTGATACTTTGCAAAATGGCCACTTGTTGTTGTAAATGGAAATGTAAATGTTTTCTTCAAAAGTGCATAAAACATTTTTGCAATGTTCTTATCAAGTAATCGTGTTGTGTTGTTGTGTGTGGTGTATAAGGATTCTAATGTTAAATGTGCTTTATAAATATTTAGGAGATTATTTAAGTTGGTAGTAGTTGTGGTATTAGAATTAGAAGTTGCTATATAAGTGGGTGTGTTAAAAGTAGTGGAGAAGGATACACAAAATTGTTGTAGTTGCATTTTCATAATAATACTATTAAAGTTACTTAAATCTAAATGATATTTAATCATTTCATATTTTATATTTACTGCTTCTTCACGTACAATTACCTTCTCATTAGCTTCTAAAATCTTAACGCTACTGCTTTCATATTCTTCTTGTTGTTGTTCTTGTTGTTCTGCTGCAACAATTTTATTTTCTTCATCTTCTGCTGCTGTTGTCAAAAAATTATCCATATAGTATATGTTTTGGTTATTAATATTACTGTTGAGCTTAAACTTTTTAATAAAGTATTTGAAGTAGATTTTCTTCAACTTTAGTTACGGTTGAATTGGCTTTTTGGGTTTTTTTAACTCAGCTTCTTCGTCGCGTTTCACTTCTGTGTAGCGTTCGCCCTTTAGGGAGACAATTTTATTATCTCTATAGCGCACAAGCTTTTTGGGTTCGACTTTTGGCACCATCGGCTTGTATTCTTTCTTGTTAGCATCTTTATCAACATACGAATACCTAAAGATATTAATATTTTACTAATATGTTTATTTAACGCAGAAATAAATGTCTAGGCTTAATAGCAGCTACAGCTACAGCTACAGCTAGCAAATAATTAAAAAAAAAACTCAATAGGAACCAAATATTATGATCCGAAAATAGTGTAAATTCGGATCAATTCCAAATATTTTAGCACAGGCCTGTGTTTTAGGAAGCTCTATAATATATGTAGTTTTCACAATAAAATTCGTTATAGGGAAGTTCGACTGCACATATTGCAATTTAAGGCGGACTTCACGCTTGGCCTTGTAAATCTTTTACATACTGTAGCTTTGGTAAATCTTGGTAAATTTAAAGCAAAAACAACAACAATTTACCAAAACTACAATATGTAAATGATCTATCTACACGTCCCACCGTGAATTCCGCTAATGTTACTTAAATATTTTAAATTAAATTAATGCTTTGTACTATAAATTTACTTTTGAAATTTATATTAACAGATTTTTAATAAAATTTTAATTATTTTACAAAAACGTTTTACCTGGCTATAATACGATTTTTTAGTTCAGTATCATTTACAACGACATTCTTGCGAGCAGCTATACCATTATTTGGCTTTTCAGACAAACTTTGACCGGTTTCTTGGCGATGCAACAAGGTTTGAGTTGCACTATCGATGTCTCCTTTGGCTATAGCTACACAGTATTTAATCTGAAATAATGGTATTCGGAAATAATTTAACGTTGTTTATTATTATATAAAATTAAGAAACAAAAATCGAATTTTCAATATATAGATAAAGTAATAACAGTATCGTCTAATTGCTGGTATAACTCTTAACTAAATTCTTAAAATAAACGGGTATTGTATAAATAAACGATATTTAGCTTATTTACTCAAGTTGCGATCTGGTTTTACCCAGCTCTAACTTTATTTCCCTTAAGGTAACCTAATATGCGAAGTTTGGAGGTGTAAAAAGTAAAAATTTTTTATACATACTGTGACTGACCGACTATATCTATAGAGCAGGTCTAGATGAGTAAACAAGAAAGGAACTTTAGAAAAATAAAAATGGCCGCGGCCACGCCCATCAATATTTTAGTCAGTCCTAATTTTCACAATGCAAGTCTTATTGCTAAGCTGATTAGTTTGTAGGAGAGAGAGACGAGGGGAAAAGAAACAAGTACAGAAAAATAAGACTGGAATTGTGTGGACGCCGATGAAAGAAAAAGTGATAAGCTTAGCAATAAGACTTGACCAGTGTGAACTGGGACTTATTTAAATATTGTATGTGCTTCTTCTGCTCAACCGATTTTTTCTCAAATTTATACACGCCTGGAGCCCTTGTAATGGTATAATGTAACAGTTTTTCTTAAGTAGGCGGTGCCACGCCGACCAAATTTTAACCTCTTATTTCAAGTACTCATGCCGAATCGATTTCTACAAAACTTTTCACATACTTAAAGCTCTGTTGTAGTGACAATATTGGGCGATTGCAATGACACAATCTAATTTGAACAGGGCCACGCCCATTAACATTTTTTAACACAATATTGCATATCGCAACATGAAACGCGAAACGCCCCAACTAATATTTTCATAATTTTATGGGAAGAGGAAAAAATTGAGATGTTTAAGGCGAATTTTTGCAATGTACCAAAATAAATAAAATCGCTATATTTGTTCGCGTAGATTTGAAATTTTTGGTAGCGATTATATTGATGAAATGCCACGGAATTTATATAAGTCGATTTTAAAATTTTTGTTAGATATGCTTCTAAGTAGGCGATTCTGATTAAACATAACACATACTTGTGGCTCTTGCAATGCCATAAAATTGTTTGTATAAACGTGGGTGGACCCACGCCTATCAAAATTTTATATGTTTCGCATACTATTTTTCTTAACTGAATTTTCAAAACCGCGTGGGCAAGCTCCATACATATGTATGTTAGGGTTTGGGAAACGGGAATTCCCGGGCGGGAAATCCCGGGAAATGTCTGTCTAATATTCCCGGTAAATTTTTGAGATTTTCCCGGGAAAACGGGAAATTAAAAGTGCATGTTATTTCATAAATGAAATTGTTTCTTATTGATTTTAAAACTTTTTTTAAGCAAAAGAATCTTTAATACATATATGTATGTATCAGTGTTGGGATTTGGCTATTCTTAAATTGTACCATGAAAATGGTACCAAAGTAACATCAATTGTACCAAAAGGTAGCCAACTGCTAAATAAGCATACACAGTAAAAGAATTCATAACAATTTTTCATCTATTAAAAACAAAAACATAAAGAAATCAACTTATACATCTCTGTAAGGTAGGGCGGGTCGATTTAAAAATCGCGCAAATTATTAGGAAAATCGTGTTCTAGGGATCAAAATAAGAAACTTTGGCGAAGGAACCATACCTCTAAAATGTATTTTGATGTCCCGACTTTTGATCCGAAGGGTCAAATTTTTTAAAATCTCACTTTGACCCATTTAGAGTTCCTTAATCGAGTCAAAATGTATGACCGCCCCCACTAGTTTTGGAACTTATGATGAGTGTTGGGCAACCACGTTATTATTGTATGGCAAAGCAAATTTTTTTTCAAATTGTACCACGGAAATATAAAGTGTACCACTGTACCAATGCATATGCACTTGTACCAAATTTGGTACAATTGTACCACAAATCCCCAGTGGTATGTATTACTACAATCATATTTTACAATAACAAAAATTAAAAATTTAAAAACCCCCCGATATATCCAGAAAAGATGTGATATCTTCTAAACGACTGGACCGATTTTCTTCAAACAAGGTTAAGAACCTTCTCGATCAAGTCACCTTTCAAACAGAAAAAACAAAATCAAAATCGGTCCAGCCGTTTGGCCTATACGTGGACACGGACATACACACAGACACACACTACAAACTTATAACACCCCTTTTTTGGTCGGGGGTTAAAAAAACAAAAATATAAAAAATATAACAATATGTATGTATGTACATGAAATATAACATTTACCTCAACGGATGGTGAATCCGGAAACATTTCTTGCAATATTTTAGCCTCTTGACTATAAATTAAGTCAAAATTATAGCCATTATTTGTCGTGCAGCGATCATTTTCGTTCAAGGGAAATTCATCTTTTTCCGAAGATGAGGAGGAATTGCGAGCACGTAATTTTGATTCGGGTATAATATCCGACAAAGATAGTGAACTAAAATAAATATAAAAGGGGAAAATAAAAATTTAAAGATTCATATGCAAGTGTTTGTATGTATGTATGTATAAAATACACACCACTACCTATAAGATAATCATAAAAAGACGAAACGAAAAATATACAACTTAATGTAAAATAAAACAAACGCATACATACTTTAATGAGAGATTAGCTGCTTGATGATGATTATCTTGGTTCTTCTGCAGCTCAATCAATTCATTTGCCAATTTATATATCCAATCGCATATGACTCCCTGGTCAATCGATGAAAAATCCTCAAAATATGCACTCATCATTTCAACAAACCCCTCGACATCAAAACAGGGATCCTGTGAAGCCTCTTCCAAAATCGATATTAAATAGGAGAGAACAATTTCATCAACGACACTAAAATCTGCACCCGGTATATGTGCACTAACAAATTGCACCAAACTTGACTTCACCAACTCATGTTGTTTCTCTAAATTGGTCATCTTGTTAATAACGCCTTTCCTTCAAGCTTACTTAGTCCGAATTTATACGGTGTTTAAAACACTTTTTGTTTTTTTTTTTAATATTTAACAAGAAAAGCTTTTTTTAAATAAACAAAACGAAAATTTAAATAAATTCTTTATAAATGAAGAAAACTTATGTATGTATTTGCAATTATAAATTATCTTTTTGCTTATTTAGTTCTTTTCAAAAGACTACTCCCGTTCAGTCGTTGCTTTAAATTGGAACTGTGCTGTATGTCCCTAAATTAAAAATTATTTTCTCTCTATACTAGTAAAAATTGTTAACGAGACAAAAAGGATTTCCTTTAGCTCCCACCTCCCCCTACTATTTCTGCACCTTTTTTTTATATTCTCATTAAAAAGTATGGTATCTATCCGCAATGTTCGTTAATAAATGTATACATACATTCCTACATACTGTGTTGTATGTTGGTTGTCAGGTTTCGTTTATTCGTCATACACAATACATTTTCGTTTATGTTCATTCAGTCCTCTGTCAATATATTATGTAGCTTTGTATCTGAATGGGTGCATATCTATCTATTTACTTTAGTTTCTTTTGATTCTGGGATCTCTGCCCCACTACATACATATCATTTGTTACTTGTCAATGAATTAATAAACATAATGAAAACAATTAAACAGACGAAAATTACAACAATAATTTGCTAAACTCACTTTTTTTTATTATAAACAAGCCCCCTTGATTGCCCCATGATTCTACATTTTTTGTTGTACGTTCAACCCACTTTTTCATTTCATTAAGAAGGGTTAATATTGAATTTTCCTTTTTTATTTTTGCACCTCTTTGTCTGTAGTTTATGAATAAATTCTTTAAGATATAGCGTTTATTTTTACCTGATAATTTAAGTTGGATTTTGTAATTACATACAAATCAATTAATTGATTAAATTACGATTTTTTACTCTATTTTTTTAATAATTTTAAAGATTTCGTTTCAAACTATTTGAATGAACGTGCACTAGTTTTACTTCATGACTTGTTTTTGCAGCAATAAATTCTGTTGTAGAGAATTGAATGAGAAAAATGGCATACACATAATTTCAGAAGATGCCAGACTGTTTATTTTAGTAGAAATGCCCACCTAAAACCCGGTACGGATTTCATGCCGAATTTCACATTTGTAAATTTACATTTAATTCTACACCCAAAAATAGTAGTGTAGCCTTTTGTGTAGAGTTATATGTATTTGCATATACACAAATTCACTTATTTTTAACCGACTTAAAAAAAGGAAGAGGTTATCAATTCGTCCGAATTTTTTTACATTGTTACTTCATAACTCGGTACATTATAGACCGATTGTAAAAATTCTTTTTTTGTTTGGAAGGGTGTAGCTTCCAATTTGTCGTATTGTAAAATTTTTTTACTGAATTTTATGATATTGTTCTTATTTGATTGCTGCAAAACCTAGCAAACACCTTCGATTCTTGTAATTTCACAATTTTAAAGTTAAAAAAATAATTTATTATTATATTTCACGTGGTTCTACTTAACCGATTTTTACGAAACTTGCCACACACTTTGAGTTCTATAGTAGACACAATCTTTTATTTAAAAAATGGGTGGAGTCATGCCCATTAAAATTTAATATTTCATTTTACGTGGTTCTACTTTACCGATTTGAACAAAACTTAACACAATTTTAAATTTTGAAGAAATGGGCGGAGATACTCCCATTAAAATCTTGTTTTACCTGTCACGTACTTGTTCTTAATCAACAGATTTATTTTATTTTTGTTTGAGAGAGTACTTCCAGTTAGGGCCGATACATTTTTTCGAAAATGTTAAAAAATTACTAAAAAATTAAGTACAATTCCCGTAAAATAAATAAATGTTAAGAATTCCGTGACCAAATAATTGTATGAACATACATTTTTGTTGCAACTGACTGTTAAAAGTCTAAACTTATTGTTCAAACATCCCTGTAATAGACAACAAATATCAAAAGTGTACATTTCTTTTGTTATTCCGTACTTGCAAACGGAAATTTCCTTAAGAAATTTACCAACCTGAACTTCTTATTTTTTTATATTTTATTCTTATGGGGAAACTGTGGTCAAATCGTCACATCCGTGAACGTACAACTCGTCACGTAAAAACACCATTTTGGGATTATGACACACGTGATCGTACTGAAATACCATTCAGCTTATACGATTGACGTATCACTTAATTCGTTTTCGTACGATTGTCGATACGATCACGGATGTGACGATTTGAGCCCTGAATTTTCGTAAGAACTCTGTACCATCCTTAAGTCATGTTTTACACACATGAGTTTATCTTGAAGCAAGTCTCTTCAATTTTATTTCAAAATTGCCCGTTTGCTTATACATTTAGTATTGTTTTAATACATCGAATAAAATAACAATAGATAATTGAAGTAAATTTTTACCTCGCACTTCTACAAATTGAGATTTGCTTCCAAGAACACTGATTTGCCTGAATCATAACTTATTAAAATTGTATGAATGCACTGCCTAGGCATATTAATAAAGTATGTGCAATAGCACAGGTGACAGGGAAGCTACCTGTGAAATTATATGTGTATGAGCTTTTAATTCAGGTTTCTGTGTGTATAACAGGCTCTTGACAAATAACTCATCGAAGTAAGATTGGTTAATTGCTTAAAACTTATTTAAATTTAGTTTTAAATTAAATTCCACATGGTTATATGTATATAGGTTTATATTTTTCATTGAAACCTGCTCAGATATGTACCCTTGAAAATATAATTAACTCAAGTACATATATGATCACAAGTAAAGTATACATATAAATATTATTAAAAATTCCATGATTTTCTATAGAATTTCGTTTTAATGATTTTAATTTTTAGTGTGGCATCCTTAAAGAAATCAATAATTATCGGCTTTTTATTTATTCTTCAATTCTCTGTTTTTGGTTATCATCCTCTTGTGTTTGTTATTCGCTTAGCTAGAGTACAAAGATGTGAAAAATGTAACGGCGGTAGTCGCTGTACATTAATTGATAAGCGGCGTACTAAACAGCGAACAGCATACATAGATACCGTCGTGTGGTTACTTGTTAGCCGCATATTATGTATTCTGTGCTATTATTATTTATTTATTATTTTTTCTATTTGCATCTGAAATTTGAAAATTCGGAAATAATCAACTAATAAAGTAAATTTTTGCTCTTTTTGTGTTTCGTTAATAGTTGATATAATACAAAATGAACAATAATACAGATTTCCAATTTTTTATTACCTACATCATTTTTTATTTAAGCTTGCCATGTAGAGAATCTTTTGCATAGTAAACTCAATCACAAATTCAATATCATAGACAATAAAGGTACTTCATGGTGCTTTCTTGCTGATATACATATCGCTCATTTACTTCAATAGTGTCAGAACTATTCAATTTGCATACAACTCAATGAAGACATGAAAAAATATTCTTTCAGGAGGTGAAGATACATAAATAAGTGTGTAGCTACCTATCGAGAGTCTATATTCAAAATACGCCAACTCAAAAAAGCTAACTTTTCAGTAGAGCGAAAAACTAATTAATTCGTCGGAAAAAATATATTTTTTTAATATATTCATATATTAATCAATTTGTGAAATCTTTTACTCAATACTAGAAAGCTGACCTCTCTAACTCAATCTCTATTGTAGCAGGGTCATTCTTTCATTTCAATTTCTACAGCTTATATCATTGACTATATTCGGTCCATACATAATGTTCCTATTTGATTGACAGTTTAAAAGTTATACATATATTACCAATTTTTTTTTTATCGGAACCCCATGTACTAATATCGTCCCTACCATGTCAAACTTTCCAATATGCAAATTTGTAATTTTCAGAAGAGGGCAAAGATTAGTCAATTGCGAATTTAAAGTCGGCGTATTCCTAAAGACTCAGTTACCCGACTGTAATGTAAAGTAACTGCAACAGTAGGAAAAAATATAGGCTCTCGATATGTAAATAATACCCACATAAAATGTACCCAAAATAATTGATTTTTATTAAAATGTCTGCGGTATATAAAACAAAATATGTAGTTTATATGTCATCGGTTGGTTATTGTATATTTTGAATATTCTATGCCGCAAATCAATAACCAACCAATGATTTATGTTGCGTGAATTGCGTAGTATCCACGAAAGATATTTTGTCATCACCTGGCAACACTGCCGGCATCCACACCCCAAAATGAAAACATCTGTCCAGTTATTGTCACAGTTTCTGAGTAGTTTGCTTTGTGAAATACACAAATGATTAGTAAAATAAATAAAAAACATAAATTAACAAACATCCTATGAAAACATATACCTGTATATAATGCTTGCAAAATTTGTTGGTAAGCAATTTTATAAAACTATTTGTTAATGTGAAGCATATAGTTCAGAAATGGAAAGAAATTAAAAATTTTGGAGCACACATCCATTTTCAGGAATACAGTTGCTCAAAAAAGTTAAGCACTAAATAAATGGTACGAAAGGATTCTCAAATCGAAAGCATTTACATCGGTTTCGAATTACAGTGTAGATCCCCAGAATTAATTTTGCTCATATTCTTTTTAACATAATATGTAAAAAAAATTTATTTATATACGCAAGATGGGCACCACTCACGTTATTTCTCGATAATGAACAAGTTTAATTAGATAAGTTTTGAAATTTCAAATTACACTTCTCAAAAACTTGTCAAAAATTGTAATAAAACGTATGTCAGGGTGTTATAAGTTTATAGTGTGTGTCTGTGTGTCTGTTCGTGTCCACGTACAGCCCAAACGGCTGGACCGATTTTGATTTAGTTTTTTCTGTTTGAAAGGTGACTTGGTCGAGAAGGTTCTTAACTATGTTTGAAGAAAATCGGTCCAACTGTTTAGAAGATATCATATCTTTTCTAGATATATCGGGGGTTTTTTGTTATTACATAGTGTCATTGCAAGAAGTTCTCATTTTTCATCAGTATTCAATGAATCGGAAGTCATGTTCATCACAGAACATGATGCTTGTGCCCCACGATATTAAAAAAATCAGCGAATTATTTTGGTGGCAACTTCATTTGTTTACTATGCAGTAAGTGCTGCCATACTTAAGCCTTATGTATGCGAATAGTTTACATACATATGGGATGGTTATTGGCTTGCGGCACAGTATATTCAAAATACATTATGTCTGCAGCAAACCAATAAACAACAGACGATAATATTATCAAATGTAAACAAATATTTTTGGGCGCCCAATCGTAATCATTTCCCGCTTATTTCAGTAATTTTTCCAACAAAGTTTCTACTTTATTAATAAGTGTATCTACATGACATCACATTTTAATGACGCTAAATTATAAATAAATAAAAAGAATTAGGTGAACAAAATCAAATTTCTGGGAACAAAATATTTGATGGTACAAAACGTGTGATTTCAAGATTTTTGGTTTTATAAAAGTAAAATTTAGCAAGTGAAAGTTAAGCAATAGTGAATTGCTAGTGGTATACATCATTTTGTGGTTTATTTAAGAACGCCTTATTAGAGCTGCAGCTATGTCTCTTAATAATAATACCAATAAACAACTCCGCAAATATGCTGCTGATACTCAACCATTTACTGTATTAATTGAGGGCAATATTGGCAGCGGCAAGACCACGTTTCTTAACCATTTCCAACAATTTCAAGACAAGATTTGCCTTATCACTGAACCTGTAGAAAGATGGCGTAATGTAAGAGGTGTAAATTTATTGGTAAGTAAAAAGTTTGCTTAACTGAATAAGGTATTACATGTTTTTAACACGTTTTGAATTGCTATTTTTAAGGAGCTGATGTACAAAGAACCAGAACGTTGGGCTATGCCATTCCAATCCTATGTTACATTGACCATGTTACAAAGTCATACACTTCAGACAGAAAAGCCCGTTAAGCTAATGGAGCGTTCAATATTTAGCTCAAGGTAATTTTGATAAAATATCATTTGTTTGCATTAGGGCCATTATTACAACTTGGGGTTTAATAAAGGTAAGATTGTATAGAAGGTATTAAAAGCTATTCAAGTTACGATGAACTTGCCTTTAACTTACCGCTCAGGTTATATATACTTGTATACCTTTAACTAACGCCAAGTTGCAGTAATGACCCTTAGAAAGATATGTTTCCAGAAGTGGTTTTTTGAACTTGTCATCCACTAGCTACATTGAACTGAAACTAGAAATTGTCCACTTAAAACTTTAATGTGATGAATTAATTAAAAGGAAGACTCTGACCCCCACAGACGATGAGATCGGATTTCTAATTACAAAGTTAATTTCAGAATAAAAACAATTTATCAGTGAAGTAGATACAGAACGAATATTTCGCTGATTTGATGCTTTATGTTCTATCTTCAAATCTAATTCTGATTTTGTCGAAGAGAATCAAACCGAAAATATTTACATTTTTAAGCAAAATCATCGACGAATAAATAAGAAATGCAATTTAAATTTCTTTTCTACATATTTCAGATATTGCTTCGTGGAGAACATGTATAGAAACAATGTTATAGACACCGGAATGTATCATATACTACAAGAGTGGTATAATTTCATTGACCAAGCAATACATGTTCAAGCCGATTTAATAGGTAAATTTCGGTTTTTTGACATTTCAGTAACAAACAAAAAATTTAAGCAAATAATTGTACACTAGTTTACCTACGTACTTCTCCGGAAGTGGTCTACGACCGTATGCGCAAACGTGCACGTTCCGAGGAAAGTTGTGTGCCCTTGAAGTATTTAGAGGAATTGCATAAATTACATGAGGAGTGGCTAATAACAAATAGGGGCCATAACACAAATGTAAGTTACAATTTTATTCCCCAAATGTGTTTATAAAACTATATTCCATTCTATTAATAATATGTATGTACCTACTTAAATAATTCAAGGTTATCGTTTTAAATGCGGATTTGGATTTGGAACATATTGGCTCAGAATATAAGCGTTATGAAAATCATATAATAAATCCTGCATATGCTCAACCTCAGGCGGTTTTAATATCGCCCACTAAGCGTCCACATATGGAATAGAATCAATTTTGCTTTTAGAAAAATTTTATCATCTTAGTTTGTATTTAATATATATTTTAGCCATAATCTATCTGTACAATAGCAAAGAGTTCAATGTTTAGTGCAAATGGTCTAGCATAATTGCAAGTAGGATTTCTTTGCCATCCAACTACAAAATACAAACTGAAGCTACTATCTTTTGCATTTGCAAATCCACAATAGGCATTTCCAGCAAATACTATTATACTCCGCTAATAATTTGCGTTTCTTTTCTGTTTGTGTAATGACGAATGTATTTATTTTTGCTTTTAATAATGCTACTAATAATTTAAAAATATTTTGACGAAAGCATTTTAATAAATGAAAAAAATGTGTTTTCAAACTATGCAAACATTTTAAGATAAAGTGCTAAATGGAAATTGTAATGTGACTTTTAAATAAATTATTAATATGTTTTATATTAAGTATTACTATAAGAAATAAATTTATATAAAATATTTATTAATGTTTTTCTTTATTTATTACTGTTTTTTAATGCATATTTAGAAGTTCATATCGTTACCTTAATATAGAAAGGACCTAACTCGTTATTTTTTTTAAATAGAGACTTTTGCTTTTTTCGGTACATTAGATGTTCTATCCAGATATACAAAAAATCGAGTTATGACGTTGTTTTAGTAAATGAGCGATATGTACTACCAACTAAATGATGGAAATCGAATGATTTCAATTTGACCTACTTATGAATGTTTTACATAGGTTCGTTCCTCGTACTAACTGTAAACACCTGCTTTCAAAAAATTCAAAACAATTCTAAGTAGACTATCGGGTAGTATTTTTTCTATAATTTCGGGTTCGATTCACAATAAAGACGATGGAGTGTTTGCTTCACCGTAATTATTGATTTTTTTACTGTTCTCGTTAAATTAAGTCGCTATATATTTTTTCATTTTATATCCCTTTTAGACACGGAAAGTTTACTTTGCAAAGTCTTAATTCTCCCTCTGTATTTCAAACAGCTGAATTAAGACTTTGCAAAGTAAACTTGGAGTATTTAAAAGCGGTATTACGCCTTTTAGACACGCAAAGTTTACTAAGCAGTGTACAGAGGGATACTATCTCTTTCTGTCTTTTTCCCAGCTGAATTAACCCTTTGCAAAGTAAACTTTCCGTGTCTAAAAGGGGTATTATTTTCTGCAAAACTAGATTTTTGAGTTATGCCTCTGTTGCAAAGAAGCGATATGTACATACATGTCTTTTATATGAATTCTTTAATTTTTTTATTTTAAACACCTTTTATTATTTTTAGTATTACATCGTTTTAATATTAAAAATACATATATAAATTAAAATAGTAGAAAATATAGAACATTTTAACTTGAAACCACATCATTTCAAGTATTGTATTTAAACTGATTGCAGAATGATATCATTTACATTATTTACTGCTATTGTTGGTTGACTTTAAGAACCGCAAGACATGCAGGCTTCCTTATTTTCTAAAGAACATACCATTTCAGCTATTCTTTTTTCTCTCTCTGCATCATTATGTAACGACGTGGGTGAAGCGCTGTGAATGCTGTCGTCATGTTTACCATTAGATTTCAATGGGCTTTCGCTGAGGGCAGCTACGGGACTCTTGTTTACAGTAAATTGAATAGCATTAGCAGCTGGTTTTGTTCTCAAGTAATACATGCCAGTTTTTAATCCCAACTTCCAGGCATAGAAATGAATTGAAGTGAGTTTACCATAGTTAGGTTCAGCCACATGAATATTGAAGGATTGACTTTGATCTATAAAAGCGCCACGATCTGCAGCCATTTTAATGGTACTCTTAACAGAGATTTCCCAAACAGTTTTATACATATCTCGAATAAGTTGGGGGATTTCTTCAATCAATTGTATGGAACCACGATTAGAAATAATTTTATTTTTCATTTCATCATCCCATAAATCGAGTTCAGTTAAATCTTTGAGCAAATGATGGTTGACAACATTGAATTCTCCCGATAGAACGCGTCGCGTATAGATATTGGATGTATAAGGCTCAAAAGATTCATTATTACCCAGAATTTGAGCTGTAGATGCTGTCGGCATGGGAGCTAATAGCAAAGAGTTTCGTACTCCATGTTGCTTTATTTTTTCCTTTAACTCTGACCAGTTCCACAAATCGGTAGGTGTTTTATTCCACATATCGTACTGAAGTATGCCCTTGCTTACAGGGCAACCAGGATAAGTTTCATATGGGCCTAATTTTTCGGCCAATTCACAACTTGCCTCCAAAGCACCATAATAAATAGTTTCAAAAATTTGCTGATTTAACAAAAAGGCCTGTTCGCTCTCGTACGCTAAACGCATTAAAATAAGAGTATCAGCAAATCCCTGCACTCCTATGCCGATTGGTCGATGACGCATATTAGATTTCTTAGCCTCCGGCAATGGATAATAGTTAATATCTATGATTTTGTTAAGATTCTTGGTGATAACTTTTGCAACATTTTTCAATTTATTGAAATCATAAGATTTTTCGGGTGTTACAAACATATTAAGAGCAATGGAAGCCAAGTTGCATACTGCTATCTCATCAGGAGCTGAATATTCGACAATTTCTGTGCACAGATTGCTGCACTTAATAGTGCCAATATTCTGTTGGTTACTCTTACGATTGCAGGCATCTTTATATAACATATACGGTGTCCCAGTCTCCACTTGGGCTTCAATTATTGCAAACCAAAGGTCTTGGGCCTTGACGGTACGGTTAGCTTTTGCTTCTCTTTCATATTTAGTATACAATTCTTCGAATTCTTCTCCCCACACATCCTGAAGGCCAGGACATTTATGTGGACACATTAAGGACCAGTCACCATTTTCTTCTACTCTTCTCATAAACAAGTCTGGTATCCAGAGGGCATAGAAAAGATCTCTAGCTCTGTGCTCTTCCTTGCCGGTGTTTTTCTTCAAGTCCAAAAATTCAAAAATATCTGAATGCCAGGGCTCCAAATAAATGGCAAAAGCTCCAGGACGTTTACCGCCACCTTGGTCTACATAACGAGCAACATTATTAAACACTCTAAGCATCGGTACCAAGCCATTTGAAGTTCCATTTGTACCATCGATAGAGGTGCCCTTTGCTCTTATACAATGCACATTTATGCCTATACCACCGGCTGACTTGGAAATCATGGCGCATTGCTCTACTGACTTAAATATACCTTCAATAGAGTCAGCCACCATGGTTAGCAGAAAACACGACGACAATTGTGGTCTATTAGTTGCAGCAGCGAACAAAGTGGGCGAAGCATGTGTAAAATAACGCTCAGACAACAAGTTATAAGTTTCTATGGCTGAATCGATGTCATCTCCATGTATACCTATAGCAACTCTCATCAACATGTGCTGTGGTCTTTCTACAATCTTACCATTCATTTTCAGCAAATAGGATCTCTCGAGTGTCTTAAATCCAAAGTAATTATAACCAAAGTCGCGGTCATATATAATGGATGAATTCAGTCGTTCAGCATTCTTCTTCACAACTTCATAGTGGTAGTCTGAGATCATAGGCGAAGGTTTTCCGGTCTCTTTGTTGATATAATGGTGCAGATCGCTTATAACCTCTGAGAACACCTTTTTCGTTTCTTTATGAAGATTCGACACGGCAATACGGGCAGCCAATATGGCATAATCGCCATGATTTGTTGTCAAAGTAGCAGCTGTCTCTGCGGCCAGATTATCCAGCTCTTGGGTAGTGACACCACAATACAAGCCATTAATAACCTTTAGTGTTATGGCCACCGGATCAACAAAATCCATATTTAACCCATAGCATAGTTTTTGTATGCGCGATGTAATTTTATCAAAATGTACTTGCTCCTTGCGGCCTCCTCTTTTGAGAACAAATAATTTATTCGACTTCATGATCACCCGAAACTGATTTGATACCGCTTGCCTTATTCACTTACAAGTTCTTGGAAAATTTTTACAATTTTTGCGCCAAAACACGCTTTTACAAAAGTAGAGTACACAAAGTATGTGCTTATAAATTTTCGAATGACCAGATCAACTAACAAAAACAAATGGCAACGTATTTTGAGCAACGATAAACGGGGAAAATTGGGGATTTTAATAGAACTGCACAGGCTAATAAAACTTTTACTACGTATTAGAGACCTGCGTAAAGAGCCTTGAAATGTAAATAAGTCTTGTTTTTAGGTTTCCGTACACCAAAGGTGAAAAGGAATCCTATTGTTTTCGCTACGCTGTCTGTCACAGGCTATTTTCTTCGGATCCGTAAGAGCTACGGACCTGAAATTCGGAAAGAGTGTGTAGACCTTTGGCCGCTACAACAACAAATACATAAGTTAAAAATTAAAGGGTGTTCCAAAACGAGCAATGAAAAATGTTAATGCAATATACATACAATTGTATGTATATATACTTGAAATTTGTAAGGTTAGTGTATTTTTATGCAGACTAATTAACACTAAAATTAAAAAAAAAATTAAATTAAAGGGTATTCCATCAGTTAATGCAATTTTGACTATGTAATTTTGACAACGTGCTGTATCTTGGAAATATACTAAAATATACTTTGATATAAACTACCATCATATATATACTAAGATATTTCTTCCAAGAAAACACAAAACAAATATCGCCAAACCGAAAAAAATCGCCAAAAACAAAAAAAAATCGAAAAACCGGAAAAATCGCCAAAATTAAAGAAAAATCGCCAAAACGAGAAAAAAATTATTTCAGCTGAAAAAACGTCAAAAATGCAAAAAAAACCGCCATATTTAAAAAAAGGTCAAAGCCCAACGTGCGGAACCCTTCGTGCGCAAGTCAAAGTCGCACATTACTGAATTTATTTAAATGTATTCTCGTGGCTGTATTGTACTAAACCAATAACAAATGCTGTCGTATTATAAAGCAGTGCTTTGCTTATAACCGCCGAATCATCGCCCGCGAATCGCCGATAAGTCGTGTAACATCGCTGCGATGCATCGCGTGGAAGCTAAATGCGATCCTCAACCAAATCGCGAAAACGTTCGCATGTGTCAACCACGCGAATCGCCGGCGATACGAGTACCGCGAGTTATGGCGATTCGCGTGATCATCGCGAAACGATAAAGAATACAAAAATATATTGACTATTGGGAGGAAGATTTTCCGTTACTTGTGTGCGCTCGCGTATTCATCGCTTAGTTGTAAGGCACAACTGTTAGTTAAACTTCGTCATTATTTATCAAAATTCAAAAATATAAAAGGATAATTATAATTGTTTTTATATGAACCTAACATTTTAATAATTTTATGATAGCAATTTTCATACAGTGCAAGAGCTCTGTTAGACAGTAAAATTTTATTTTGCAATATGGTGCCTTGGAACTACTTCATATACTAGTACTCATCAGCACTAGTAACTTTACACAACAACTTCAACCCTTTTTGTACTATTTATTTATTTATTTCAACAATACTATACAAAGTAAATTTGCATAGTATGGTGTTGCACGAAAATGGGCGGAGTAACTAGACCATATGGCCAAGATGTTATTAACAGTATTTTCAAAAAAGTTCCGTGACTGACTGTACGACCTATGCCTTCACATAGGAAGAGGCAACGTGGTTGTTAAAGAAATTCCACAAAAAATCGCAAGATTATACGGTTATCCGTGGCAGATCAGTCAACCAGTGCGAGCGAGACGAAAAACTCTCGAAGGCCTAACAACAGACAAAAGCCTGACCGCACTTAAGAAATAATTACGATGACGCGAAATTATGTTCTTCGACCCAGAGCTGCTTAACGACTGTTGATTTTTTTTTTATTTTAGTTTTAAATTTTCTATCGGATACCAAATTTTTATTATTTTTAGTTATGTCACTAAACTTAATTTGTTCCATAATCTTATTCACAAACTTATATTAATACAAATATTTATATGAAAGATTATTTAAATTATAATCAATTCTTTACTACTGCGTGTTTCCCTCATGATATCATTGGTGGTGGTCCGTTCATAGGTGGACGAACACCGGATAAATTACCCAGAGGTGGCGGTGGTCCCATCATACCCATTGGACCCATCATAGGAGGACGCATGCCCATCATAGGAGGCGGAATCGCACCATGCGGCCCCATCATCATAGGAGGCATGCCTGGCGGTATCATGCCAGGTCTGGGTGGTCCACCCATGTTTGGTGGTGGTATCGCCACACCACCTGGCTTGGGTGGTCCTCCAGCAAATGGATTTTGGGTGATTTTGCCTGCTTTGAAGGCAGCAGTAGTGGCATCAATTAAACATTGCGCCTGTTCTTCCATCCATTTTTGATAGTAGAACTTAACATTGTCACGATGTTTGCGGCCGGTGCAGTGAGTTTTACGCACAGATGGTGAGTCGTGCGTTAAATACGTGTCGCAGTAATCACAGTAGTATTTAGGCATATTTGACTTGATTTGTTCACACTTTTTACTTCAAAAATTCCAGCAAATTCTTTGTTTTTAACAAAATTTACTATATATCTGACTCAATGTACACAGTCAATAAAACATTTGTCACATTTTCAGCAATTCAGCAACTATTTCGACATTGTACAAAGCTAAGGTAGCCAGATCATAAAAATAAAATGTAATTTCTTAGGGTTCCTAGTTGGAGAGTTTTGGCAATATATAATGAGTTTGCAAGTAAATAGTATATAACTTTCTTCGATGTAAACATTAGCTGCCGTATTCTAAAAAACAAATAGTTAGCATACCGCGTGTGTTTTTGTATGAGGAATTTGACGCAAACGCAAAACTATGGCGTGTATACCAAAACAATACTTATTTAACCTAAAAATAGTGGTTATGGAAAAAAATGAATGCTTAATATCTCAGAAACTATAACAAATTTCGTGAAAAGCGTTATTGATTCAGAAAGAGGGTGTTCAAAATATACATATATATTCCATACTTAATTCATTTCTTTTAGAATGGTCGTTGGAGCAAAACTATTCTTGATCGACGATATGTCCACAATCTATTTATTCACAAACATGAACTTAAGGCAAAAACACATAAGGTAATCTTAATTCACCAGCTGACATAACTTCTCTGCTGTCAAATCAACCAAAACGTTAGGAAATATTCTGACAGCCGGAAATTTTACGCTAACAAGTATACAAGACGAATACGCAGAGTTGCAAATTAAGACCACCTTGTATTAAATCGCCTTACATGAATTAAAGTATGGTGCCTAAAAATTTAAACAACTTGATAGTTTAAAAATGAAAACAACAAAGCCTCAAGTTCATTGCATTGACCTCATGAATAGACCTTGCAAGGCGAATTGACACAAGGTGGTCTTAATTTGCAACTCTGCGTATTCGCCTTGTATATTTGTTAGTGTAAAATTTCCTGTTGTCAAAATATTTCCTAACGTTTTGGTTGATTTGACAACAGAGAAGCTATGTCAGCTGGTGAATTAAGACCACCTTATGTGCATTCGCCTTGAGACCTTGCATGTGTCTTCAAATGTCATGCTGAGAACTGTGGCAGAAATCGCAGCTTTGATATATGTTAAAATTGTAGTAAAAGCTTACCAGACCTAACTACTGTTAAATCTGCAAAATAACCAATTTGATATAAAGACGTAAATAAAATGGTTTTAAGAAAATTTTATATATAATTATAACAAAATTAAAAGCCAGTCAAATTCCATACATATGTATATATTAATGATAACACAATGTATTTGCTTGAGTTTTTTTACATAGTTTTTAAACTTACAGTCTGGCATCACTTTTTTTCACTCAAGTTATAATTTCCCTAGAAAAACTCAGTCGACAACCGGTGTGCAAGAATGACGCGCGTAGCGGATAGGATGTGGTAGTGTTAATAACAGGTTGTACTAAAGGTGCTTATTGTATTTGTTAACAAACACCAATTTAAATAAAAGCCAACGAATTTAGTACGACGAAGGGAAATTATTTTATTTTGTAACTATTATTGCTTTGTTAATGAATAATATTTAGTTTTTAGTGTAAT